>CM063498.1:50166445-50171445 GCA_032207245.1 Pardosa pseudoannulata
CGATTTTCTACGTTTATGACACTTTAAACAATCAATAGATGGAAGTATTACACATGATTTATTTTTCACTTTCAAATATACATTTATAAACTTGCTTTGCTTGAAACAATCAGGAATTCTATTTGTTTCTTTTATAATCCCAAATATAAGCACTTACAGAAAACAACACTTTTATGTCGTTTATATATTTATATATTAATTTTTCATTTATGAGGTTTATATTTAACATTATAAACTATTTCTATTAAACGGTAAATAATTTTTAAACATGTACTTGAAAGGGTTAACGTGCATGCTCGAGTTAACTCGAGCTTGCTAAATTGGCCAAACTGTGCACACTCAAGATAATTCGAGCGGAGTTGTACTTTATGTTGCTAAATTTTTTCATACTCGAATCAGTCAAGAATTGAAAATAATGTGAAAGCAAAAAAAAACCAATCGTTTCATTGATATTCATTATTTACATGGGATTGTAAACTAAATTCAACTATTTCCTTCAAAGTTATCAAAATCAAAAATTGCAATAAAATTTTAGTTACTTTTGTAATTTTGTAATTTTTTTTAGCAAGAACAACGTTCTGAATTGTTTTTTTAACCGGCCTTTTTTAAAATAAAAAAACTGTGCATTAACCCTCTCACTGCTTATTTTTTTATCAAAATAGGTTCAAAAATTGCGTATTTTTTATTACATATTTCAAATCTATATACGTTTTAGAATTAAAATATACAAAACAATTTTGTGAAAGAGGGACATTTTAAAATAGAACTAGGTTATAAAAAAACTGTTCATAATAATGAAAGTGAAACATAATGATATAAAATCTAAATTTGAAAATTAATCTTGGTTAAATTATCATTTATTTTATAAAATACAAAAACAAAACGTATATACTAATTAAAAAATTAAAAACACTCACAAAATATTTATTAGAAATGAATTCTTGTATGATAAATTTCTAATCAAGGCTCGAGGCGAAGTCCTACCTCGCAATCCTTGCAAAATATTCGTATTTCTTTTCGAAGATTTTTTCCACCTTCAGTATTTTTTAACAACAGGCAGCACACTATCTACGAGGCACTTTCTTGATGGGATTTGGGTGTATATGTCTAGCAAAGTGTCAAACAGACCCATGAGACTTAGTCTCATGGATCTGTTACTCTCATGTACTGTTGTTCTCTTTTACTATTGTTTGCAACATAGCATCAGCAAAATAAAGTTCAAAATAGTCTAAAACAGTTGAATTATTTACCATAGTGAAATTTAGTCCGGTATTTCCAAGGAAAGGAAATGAAGCAGGAACTGATGGAATATGTTGCATATCAATTTTGCACCACTGTCGAACATTTTGAATAAAAAATGAATTTTCAGAATCATCACTATCCGCAGAGGAATCCGAGAAATTCTCATCAGTTTCGCTATAAGTATCTTCAATATACTTGAAGTAAAAGTGAAAAGTTCTATCAGTGTCGGAAATATCATCAGAAATATAGGTTATATCAGTAGCGAAACGCTTCCTGCCAGACCTCTTTCAGCTATCAAAAGAGCGAGCAAAATGCTACAAAAAATTCTTCTATATTTCGCAGAAATGTGGACAGTTAAAGACATCTGCTAGTTTACAGCAAAATAAACAATTAAAAATCACAGTAAAGCCAAAAAGAAAGAATAAACGGGGAAAGAGCGGGTTGCACAGTTAAATAGACGGCTAAAATATATTCCCGTGGAAAAAGCGGGATGAGCAGCGAAAGGGTTAAGGGGTTAATCCTAAAGCAAATGTTGAAATGGACAGTCAAATTCATAAGAACCATAATAAATTTCTCCATGTAATAAGTCATTGCCAGAAAATAAAGATCCGAACTTGAAAGACATCTGCTTTAAGAATATTACGATTTGTTTCTAAAGAATATATTAAAACTTTTTTTTAATACTGTTTAAATAATTATGGAAATAAAAACTAATACATTTGAGATAAGAAATATTATCCTAAGAATAAATTGCATTATAGTAGCTTAACTCTGGAATCCTTAATTAGTTTTATGAAGTACCTGAATTAACGATTTCTCAAAAATCAATATGAGAAGAAAGCTAAATTTAGATTTCGTAATATTGATTAACGTGTTATAAACACGTAAAAACAAAGAACTTTTCAAACTTTTAATATTTTACTCAATAATTTAGCATTTTGTGCTAAAAGGAAAGGAATATACCTCGAAATTCCGTGCAGTAAACAAATTTTATTTCTTGTAAGGAATATTGGCTGATTACTTACATGTGATTTAAAATATTTATATTACACTCATATACTAATTTCAAAAGAAAACTAGTAACTAATTAAACCATGGCAAGAACCCAAGGAAGGTGTTACCTTTGGCGCGAATTCTGAGAATGTTCTAATAATGCGACTAATTGAGGGCGTATGCAGAAAGATTGATAGTACTTATATATTTAAGAAAAGAAGTTCTATAAGAAAAATAGCATAAAATATACTTAAAAGTTTTTAAGTCATTTGTTTCGCTCCAAAATGTTTTAGATTAAACTGAAACATTTGAATGCTAGAAAATTTGGATAGAAAAATATGGAATAATTTAATCATGCGTGCATTGATAAAAATTTCTTTTTCGAAAATATTTATTTTAATAGATGTTACATATTTTTTAATTATAGTACAAATATGTACTGATTTTTTCTCTAATTTAATTTAGAGTATTGTTTTGCGTTTTCTAGAACATTTTCAAAATTAATATTTTCGTTATGCCAAAATTTTTGGTACATTATGAGTTTAATTCTGCAGTGTTTTTATGAACTTTCTATAATAGTTCCTTTTATCAGAATTCAAATTTAAACTGGCATATAAACTATAAATTTACGTTGAAATGACTTTGAAATGCGTGAAAATATGGAAATTAAAACTTTATAATAAATGAGAATTCAACGAATATATGAAAAAACTATTCAATTCTAAAAGAAAAAACCTTACGTAGTATGAAAGTAAATTCCTTGAATACATATTAACTATAAAATGTTTCCTTCATTTGATTTAAATTCATATTATTTGAATATGCGATATAAAAAGGATAATTACCCGTTTTTTATAACACTACTTTTTAATAAAATAAAATCGTTATACAATATTGTTATAAAATGAGTAGAATTATCATATACATTAACTCAAAAGCCGGGGTAATGACATATAGCACTAGCTGATATCATTTTAATATTTGGTATCTGTGGCGTTTTGTCAAAAATGATACATAGTGAATTTTTCATTAATTTTTTAAGTCTACAAATACATGTTACAACAGTCTAAACATGAATGGCAAAAATATTTTTCAGATAGTACCAGTAATGCAATAACCGTTATACTAAGGTCGGGGTATTCATCGTTTATTAAAATAGTAGTTGTTTCTACCTATGAAAACATCATCGTGCTACTATGAAAACAATATCGTGCTGTTTCTCCAGTATTTTAGTCAGAATGCATTGCGCCAACAGTCAAATTCCGGGGAAGTGGAATTATTGTGGGGGTGTTTCTCCTGGTATGGACTGGGAACCTTGGTCCCCATTCATGGTAAGCTCAACGCCGATACCTACTGCACTATTTTGGATGACAATTTGCTTCCTACGTTGTGGAAGTTTTAAGAGTTGAACCCATGTTCTTTCAGGACGACAGTGCCAGTTGTCATGTTTCGAGGTTAACAAACGCTTGGTATGGCGTCAATGGAGTACATCGAATGGACTGGTCTGCTCAGAGACCAGGCCTGACCCCTATTGAGAACCTCTGGGAAGAGTAGGATTGCCGAGTTAAGGGAAACTACCCGTCCAAAATCGGTGAAAGAACTTGTATGCGTACTCCAAGCCGAGTGGAAGACAATACCACGAGCTGTGATACAAAGACTTGTGGAAAGTATGCCCCTTAGGGTTCACGCTGTACTTGCCCCTGGAGGCGCTACCAAATATTGATTTTAAATAAAGTTAGTTTTCCTTTTCCATCACAGGTGTCCAAATACTTATTGGTAGACAGTATATGCATACACACACACACACACACACACACACATATATATATATATATATATATATATATATATATATATATATATATATATATGTGTGTGTGTGTGTGTGTATATATATATATATATATATATATATATATATATATATATATATATATGTGTGTGTGTGTGTGTATATATATGTATGTATGTGTGTGTGTAATAAATAAATCTTCAAACGAGTGTAGATATTCTGTATAAAACACCGAAGACAGCCCCCTGAGAAATAAACTGCCTAAACACACCCTATAAATTGATACATAAAATGTGCCGAAGCAAGTGTATATTTAAAATCCCTCATTACGGCTTCACAATTTTCTCAGGTTTTCAAATCTACAATTAAGGATAAAGACACCATAAGTCCCTGCTTTTATTCCATTTATCCTCTGCTCCAAACCACGGAATACTAAAAGTACCAGAGCTACATTTCCCCTCTTCATTCAAATAATCTAATCAGTTAAAGATTTATAGAGCCCAATCTGCCTGAGTATAAATTCGGAACAAAAGAGGGTATGCACGGTGTCGGAGGAAGTTTTTTTTCAATACTTTTTCGGGGATATTTTAAAAGTTAGAGATTTCCTCATATTATTAAAATCTCAGTAAGATATTGTCACATCCCTTGAATGCAGTGGAAATCTATCCAATCACTATTACGGAAATAAATATATTTGTCTGTGAAACAGCCTCTCCTTTCTTTTTAATAGCACACCTCCTGACCATAACTACAATCTCCCCTTCCTATACTTTGTTTTACGACATATATTATTATTATTATTATTATTATTATTATTATTATTATTGCTATTGTTATTATTATTGTTATTATTATCTATAAACTATAACAAAAATTATATTTTCGATTATATCATAAATTTTAAGTTTATTTAGTAAATTAACAAAAACAAAAATTAACAAATTATTACACACATTAAAAAACACATTAAAAA
>CM063498.1:50176445-50231445 GCA_032207245.1 Pardosa pseudoannulata
ATGTGTTTGCCAACACATTTGTCATGCATATGTATTTTAAATCTCTTCTATGCCTTTAAATTAAAAATGGAGACTTCTTTTTGGATTTTCTGAGAAAGACAAATATATAGGCTATATTAATGTAACATATATTTACTTACTTTGGTAGGTATAAGTGGCTGCTATTTCATCTGTATAAACAAATCAAGTGTTATAAACTGCTACAAGTTATCTATACTGCTTCTTTAACTTTATAGCCTTACTACCCATGAAAGCATCAGAAAAAATTCACCTCTATTTATTAAAATCATTTTTATTCTTCATCTTTTGTATATGTATATGTATATATATATATATATATATATATATATATATATATATATATATATATATATATATATATATATATATATATATATATATATATATATATATATATATATGTATATATATATATATATATATATATATATATATATATATATACATATATATATATATATATATATATATATATATATATATATATATATATATATAATATATATATATACATATATATACATATATATATATATATATATATATATAATATATATATATAACATATATATATATAGATATAGATATATATATATATATATATGTATATATATATATATACATATATACATATATATATATTATATATATATATATATATATATATATATATGTATATATTATATATATATATATATAATATATATATATATATATATATATATATATATATATATACAAATATATATACATATAAATATATATACACATATATATATATTATAAATATATATGCACACACACATATATATATACAGGGTGTATACATACATATATATATATATACATATACATATATATACATATATATATATATATATATATATATAGATAGATATATATATATATATATATATATATATATATATATATGTATATATATATATATATATATATATATATATATATATATATATATATATATATATATATATATATATATATATATATATATATATATATATATATATATATATATATATATATATATATACTGTCTTAGATATATGTCTTAGGGTGTCCCAAAAGGTCGTTTACAAAATTAAGATGCTGGTCTGTCATATCATGATGAACAAGATTTACATAGGAACATGTGTCCGAAAATGCAAACTGTGACCGCTAGAGGACAATAATTGCAGGAGAATCGCTGGATCTGTAGAGGCGGACTGTCGCGATCCCCCGACCTGACTCCCCTGGATTTCTACCTGTGGGAACACATGAAATCCATGGTGCACGAAACACCCTAACATCGGACATGGATCTTATCGCCAGGATCGCGGAAGCTGCAGCACGTGTCCGTGACACTCCTGGCCAAATTGAACTGGTGCGTGAATCCATGCTCCGACGTTGTGAAACGTGCATTGTGGCTAAGGAAAACTATTTTGAGCACTTTCTGTGATGTAATCCTCATCTGTAGGAAAAATCATATTAACACCGCTGTCGATATTTTTTTCTCCTGCTCCACACTTGTGATCTAGCGGTTTGCATTTTCAGACACAAGTTCCTAATGTAAATCTTGTTCATCGTGATATGACAAACCAGCATGTTAAGTTTGTAAACGACCTTTTAGGACACCTTGTATATATATATATATATATACATATATATATATATATATATATATATATATATATATATATATATATATATATATATATATATATATATATATATATATATTCTGTTTACTGTCTTAGGTTATGTCTTAGGTTGTGTTATGTTTATTGTTATAATTAAATATTTATAATAAACAAATACACAAGTTAGAGAATACATAAGTAAAACATGCCTATTAAGTGAAGATCTATTAAATCCTTATTGGAAATATCTCCTGTCACTGAATGTAGTTTCTGTAAAATTAAAAAAATACCTTGAAGTAATTCTTGATTGATGTTAAAATATAGCTAACAATGTCTGCTTTCTCATCAGTTTAAACTAATAAAAGATTTAAATTTTTCAAAAGAAATTAAAAAAATGAAAATTCTAATTTAGTTTTAGCGCCTAATCATATTATTTTTCCAGAAAGTATCAGCAATCTCATTGGTATTCAAAATCAATTATCTCCACTTTTCTTAAATACTTATTTTTCTATGAGTTGCTTAAATTCATTGTTTATTATTGCAATAAACTCTCTCTAGCAAAAGAAAGACGATTAGCGCATGCGGGACAATACGTGCGTGTGTGAAACATGTACCATAACAAATGTATTAAGGAAATTTATTTTTAAGCCTTCTCCTATCGCCGAAATTGAATAACATAAAAGCAAAGAATCGGCTAATGAAAAACTTTAGAGTGATTTCAAAAAATCTTTAACAACGGTAGCGCAGGCTAGAAAAGAACTGAATGAAAATTTATCGCTCTCCTAGTATCCCCAGTTTGTTGCTTTAGATGCGACATAAGGATTTTTTGCAACATTTATTTTCACTCTTATAGAGATGATAGCAGAAAAGTTTTATAGCCTCCCGTTGACCTTTCTCCTGCATCTGAAGACATAAAATATATAAATCCCTTCCTTAAATAAAAGAAGTGTTTATCGCCTTTTACAATTTTTTTTATCCTTGCTATTGTTGTTACTTCTTTTTTAATGAGATAAACGCGTTTCATTCACTTACTGAACCTAGACGGATATAAAATTTTATTTTTTTACCCTCGTATAACTTTATTCTCTCTATATATATGAATACAAATTGTACTAACTGAAGAAAACTGTTTTGTACTAGCATGTTTATATATCATTTAATGGAAATTAATTCTTATTTGTTTTATTATTTCTTTGTTTAGCAGTTAAAACAATTAATGTTCAATGTGTACAAAGTTTATAGGTTCAAATCCTCGTGCTGATGTCCATCATTTTGTTTATTAAAGTAGTATTTCTCAGGGTGAGGTTAAATTTTCTTTTTTTAAACTCTTATAACTTTATTCTCTCTATATATATAAATATAAATTGTACTAACTGAATAAAACTGTTTTGTATTTTCACGTTTTTACATCATTTAATGGAAATTAATTCTTATTTGTTTTATTATTTCTTTGTTTAATAGTTAAAACAATTATTGTTCAATGTTAACGAAGTTTATAGGTTCAAACCCTCGTGTTGATGTCCATCATTTTGTTTATTAAAGTAGTATTTCTCAGGGTGAGGGTAAATTTTCTCTTTTTAAACTCTTATAACTTTATTCTCTCTATATATATAAATATAAATTGTACTAACTGAATAAAACTGTTTTGTATTTTCACGTTTATACATCATTTAATGAAAATTAATTCTTATTTGTTTTATTATTCCTTTGTTTAACAGTTAAAACAATTTATGCTCAATATGTACAAAGTTTATAGGTTCAAACCCTCGTGTTGATGTCCATCATTTTGTTTATTAAAGTAGTATTTCTCAGGTTGAGGTTAAAAAAAATTATATTTTTTTTTTACCCTTCATATAACTTTATTCTCTATACATATGAATACTAATTATATTAACTGAATAAAACTGTTTTGTATTTCTACACGTTTATACATGATTTAAGTGGAAATTAATTCTTATTTGTTTTATTATTCCTTTGTTTAACAGTTAAAACAATTTATGCTCAATATGTACAAAGTTTATAGGTTCAAACCCTCGTGTTGATGTCCATCATTTTGTTTATTAAAGTAGTATTTCTCAGGTTGAGGTTAAAAAAAATTATATTTTTACCCTCATATAACATTACTCTCTCTACATACGAATACAAATTATATTAACTGAATATAAGTGCTTTGTATTTCTACATTTATACATCATTTAGTGGAAATTAATTAATATTTGTTTTATTAATTTTTTGCTTAGTGGTTGAAACAATTGATGCTAAGTATGTACTAGAGTTCAACCCCTCATGTTGATGTGAATCATTTTAATTATTAAAGTAAAATGTCACAGTCTAATTAGCCCACATACAGCAAATTTATTAATTCATAGAAGGATATTACATGTTTTTATTAGTATATATTTTTATTTAATATTTAAGGCAACTTAAGACATTTATAAAAAAGGGATAGTTAGTATGAGAATTACTACTTTAATAATCAAAATGATATATATCACCATGAGGGTTTAAATATATAAGCATCTGTACAGATTGAGCCTCAATATTTTAGCAGATAACTAATAAGAAGAATAAGAATTAATGTCTAAATGGAACATAGAAGATATAAAATTTTATACTTTATTGATCTTCATATAAATTTATTCGCTGTTTATATAAATACAAATTGTATTAACTGAATAAAACTCTGTTGTATTTTTACACTTATACAACATTTAGTAAAAATTAATTCTTATTTGTTTTATTAATTCTTTATTTAGTGGTTAAAACAGTTGATGCTCAATGTTTATAAAGTTTATAGTTTCAAACCCTCGTGTTGATGTCCATCTTTTTGTTTATTAAGGTAGTATTTCTCAGGGTGAGGGTAAAAAAGCTTTATTTTTTTACCCTCATATAACTTTATTCTTTATACATAAGAATACAAATTGTATTAACTGAATTAAACTGTTATGTATTTCTACAGATATACAACATTTAGTTTAAATTAATTCTTATTTGTTTTATTAATTCTTTGTTTAATGGTTAAAACAGTTGATGCTCAATGTTTATAAAGTTTATAGTTTCAAACCCTCGTGTCGATGTCCATCATTTTATTTATTAAGGTAGTATTTCTCAGGGTGAGGGTAAAAAAGTTTTATTTTTTACCCTCATATAACTTTATTCTCTATACATAAGAATACAAATTGTATTAACTGAATTAAACTGTTATGTATTTCTTTAGTTATACAACATTTAGTGGAAATTAATTCTTATTTCATTTATTATTTCTTTGCTTAGTAGTTAAAACAATTGATGCTCAATTATGTACAAAGTTTATAGGTTCAAATCCTCGTGTTGATGGCCATCATTTTCTTTATTAAATTAGTATTTCTCAGTCTAATTAGACCACATACACCAAACTTTTAAATCCGTAGAAATATATTACATATTTCGTTATGAATAGAAATTATTCATTTAATATTCAATTCAACATAACACCTTTATAAATTAAGGCTAGTTAGACTGAGAAATACTACTTAAATTATCAAAATGATATACATCACCATGAGGGTTTAAACACAACAAACCTTGTATAGATTGAGCCTCAATATTTTTGCAGCTAAACAAAGAACTAATAAAATGAATAAGAATTAATATCTAATTGGAACCTAGATGGATATAAAATTTTATTTATTTTACACTCATATAAATTTATTCTCTGTACATATGAATACAAATTGTATTAACTGAATAAAACTCTTTCGTATTTGTACATTTATAAATAATTTAATGGAAATTAATTAATATTTATTTTATTAATTCTTTGTTTAATGGTTAAAACAATTGATTCAGCGTTTATAGGTTCAAACTCTCATGTGTATTTCTATCCTTTTGTTTATTAAAGTAGTATTTCTCAGTCTAATTATCTCACATACAGCAAAGTTTTAAATCCGTAGAATTGTATTAAATTTTGTTTTTAATAGAAATTTTTCATTTAATATTTAAGGCAACATAATACCTTTCTAAATTAGAGCTAGTTAGACTGAGAAATGCTACTTAAATAATCAAAATGATATACATCACCATGATGATTTAAACATATAAACACTTATACAGATTAAACCTCAATAGTTTAGCAGCTAAATAAAGAACTAATAAATGGAATAATAATTAATGTATAATTGGAACCTATACGGATAACAAATTTTATATTTTTTATCCTCGTATAATTTTAGTCTCTATATGAATACATATTTTATTAAATGAATAAAAATATTTTGTATTTCTAGACTTTAACAACATTTAGTGGAAATTAATTCTTATTTGTTTTATTATTTCTTTGTTTAATAGTTAAAAAACTGATGCTCCATATGGCCAAAGTTTATAGGTTCATACCCTGGTGTTGATGTGCATATTTTGATTATTTATTTAGGATTTCTCATCCTAATTAGCCCACATACAGCAGTTTTAAATCTATAGAAATATGTTACATGTTTTTTATTAATAGCAATATTTCATTTAATATCCAAGGCAACATAAGATCTTTCTAAATTAGGGGTAGTTAGACTAAGAAATACTACTTAAATTATCAAATGATATACATCACCATGAGAGTTTAAACAGAACAACACTTGTACAGATTGAGCCTCAATAGTTTAAAGCCTAAGAAAAGAATTAATAAAAGGAATACGAATTAATATCTAATTGGAACCTTTACGGATATAAAATTTTATATTTTTATCCTCATATAACGGTGGTCTCTGTATAGATGAATATTAATTGTATTGACTGAAGAAAATTGTTTTGTATTCCAACATTTATACTTCATTTAATGGAAATTAATTCTTATTCTTATTTGTTTTATTATTTATTTTCTTGTACTTTTAACTCTCCGAGTGGAACACATCGAGGAAATAGTCTCCAAAAATACGTTAAAGGTTGTAGTGGCCAAACAATGATTTTCCTTCATTTACAAGAATGGAATAAAAAATGTTATTGTTTATTTTTTAATAGATAGATAAATACTAATTATAGATTGCTAATTTTTAAAACATAAAGCTCGTCAAATCTCGAAGATCGTCCCATAACAAATAATTGCTTCTAAAAGTACAAATAAAAATATTATTTGAGAGACTTATTTATATTATTTTATGAAAAATATCCATGATATTTAAGTAGTGCAGTTATAGATACATCTGTTACAGCAAATGAAATACTTCGAATTAGAGATTTATAAAGCCATATAAAGCTATCAGCTTCTTTTCCATTATGAATCAGTCAAAAAATGTCAGTCAAAAAGAAGTGCAGTTCCTAAACAATAGACCTGACCCTCCTACCGTAAAAGCACTGGCAGAAATGTATATTACATCTATTTTCAGAACATTTTTGGATAACGAAAATTGTATACAATACATAATTATAACAATTTATAATCTTATCACAAATACAAAAATACAAATTTATAACAATTTATAATCCTATCACAAATGCAAAATTATAACAATTTATAATCTTATCAGGAATGCAAAAATACAGTTCTTCTTTTAATTAACTTTCTATAAGAGAAAATGAAATAGATTTTTTGACAACCGCTTTGAAGAAGGTTTGGCCGAATTCTACGTGCAAACCGCTTAGAGGATTAAAATCACGCTCACGTAAATAATTTAAACTATTAAAGTAGCACTTCACAGTCTAATTAGACCACATGCAGCAAACTTTTAAATTCTTCTAAATATATTTTTTATTAATAGAATTTTTTCATTTATTACTTAAGGTGACATGAGATTTTTTTTAATCTACTTGAAATATAAATATATTATAAAAAATATACTTATGTAATACCATAAACAATAATATATTTTTCAAACATTTGTTCGGTATCTCTTCAAATATGGTTTATTATTAAAAAATATCCAGGATCACATTGTATAATAATACTAACTCATATTTGTTTCCAGTTTTAGATTTGTCAAATTACTAAACAATTATAAATATATACCTATGTAAAAACATAAACAATAATACATTTTTTAAACAGCTGTTAGGCATCGCTTCAAATATGCTTTATTATTTAAAAATCTTCAGAAAGATATTTTATAATAACACTACCTCATATTTTTTCCAGTATTATATTCGTCAAATTATTAAACAATTATAAAAATATACATATGTAAAAACATAAACAATAATATATTTTCAAACAGTTGTGAAATATCGCTTTAAATATACTTTATTATTTAAAACTCTTCATGATCATGTTTTATAACAATATTAACTCGTATTTTTTCCATGGTTAGATTCGTTAAATGACTAAAAAATTTGTTTTTCATTAAGAAGGACATAACCATGAAGACTATAAGATACAATACTTTTATGAAACATATAACATCGAAACATCTTAAACAAATATTTGAACTACAAATTTAAGGTTTATTTGCATGTATTTAACACTCAAACTTGTCAAAATTAATAAATCGAGGAATGGCGAAAATATGTATTTCAATTGCAACCGGGACACTTCGATTACAATACTTTCCATTAAATGCATAATTTAGAAACAAAATCATAATTAATTTTCTATACACACTGAATTAAATAGTGGGTCGGTTTATCTTGATATTTAGGCATTCTGGTAAATTTATAATCAACAATTATAAAATTTATATTCAATGAAAAGAAATAGTTGTCCAAAATTCGATCTTTTCTTGACTACCAATATCACCAATTTTATTCCAAACACAAAATATAAAATTGCAAACTTCATATTTTTCCAGTCTAGAATTTCAAACCTGCATTTAATATCAATGCAGTAACTTAAAAAAAGCCAGGCTATAACCACCGAGACAAAAAATAACAATAGGTTCTTGCATTATCTTTATGTTCTAGTACACAGAAATAGAAAAGTAATTTTATTTTCTGTGCACTCTTCATTAAAGCAAATTATTCGAGTATATCTTTATATAATGTTGCTTAAACTAATATTCACTGAAAATAATTATTTGCATATCTTATTTAACTTTATCAATATCACCATTAATCTTTATACTTAATTCTAAAGTAAAAAGAGAAGGCTATTTATTTTTAATAAAACTTCTCTTAGAACTAAAATAAGCTTTTGATTCTCGAAGTACACAATATTAATAACTTTCAAAATTTAGAAAGAAACCTTAAAACAAAACTTATATCGCATTAATTGATTACTTTATTAGTTAAAGAAAGGTGATATGGTTAATCAGTGATACAAATTAAAGATTACATTCGAATTAATTTAAGGTTACTAAAATATATAAATGACTATCCAATAAATCATCACAAATTTTCTTTCATTGACTTTAAAGAATAATAACAACATTAATATTTTATGTCAAATTTAAAATATATAACAATTTATAATCTTATCTCAAATACAAAAATGCAATTCTTCCTTTAATTAACTTTCTATAAGATAAATTGAAATAGATTTTTTTTAGGAATCGTTGAGACAAAAAAACAGTTGCCAAAATAGAAACATTTTCACAATTTACAGTATTTATATGCTTAAAAATTTGGAACATAAAACACTTTGTTCAATAAACTTAAAATTAAATATTTCATAAAGTAATTTATCCTGTTACATCAATCTTCAAAGCAGATTAAATTTATATTCGTTGAATATATCAATATTAGAGGCATAAAAAAACACAAGAGTGTATTCTCAATTTCTTCATTAGAGAACTCACCAGTGATATCTCTACTTCAGTATGAAAATATGAAAACTGAAAATCTTATTTAATTTCAATTTAGAATCGCTATATATCTTTCGGTATCCATGCAAGATATCACTTACACGAAACAAGTAAAAGCCCGGTCTCTAAGCGCATCGGAGAAAATAATTCAATTTTGTTTATGGGTAAATCTACACCAGCGCTGCCTCTCCTCTTTAAAATTCATTTACATCCCCATCCCGAAAACAGTCACATTTTATTACACTCATCACTGGATCCCAAACGCATTTTTTTCTTCTCTCTACAACAAATTGAATAAAACAAGGATGCAATGTCTCAAGCATATTCCAAGGGTGAACAGATACAGGCCATATTTTATTACACTAACGGAATACTAAGAGGCGCTTTAAAGAAATGAGTTCTGAAATCGGTGTTCAAACTCACTCCTTCCCCAAAATGGTGTTTCCCGAATCGACTGAGATATTTATTATTTGGAAGGAAATAACCTTAAAAAGCATTGACAAAAGAATAATGCAATTTGTAACTTAGTTTCAGTAATGTTAGAATACTTTTGCTCGATTAGAATTGTTTCCCGTTTTTCAATTTTTCTGAAATCAAATTTGATTTTTCTCTAATTTTATATATTTTTTAATGATTAAATAGCATATTTTCAATAGAAAGAAGGAATGTACTTCACAGTTTATTTCTTGGGGATTTTTTGACAGATACATGAAAGAAAATATTACAATTAAAATAAAAATACATTTTATAACCAGATAAGTTCATCTCTAAAATTCATTATTATGTAATGAAAACTTGATTAGCAATAACGATAACTTACGATATTGTTACACATGCCTATTAAATCATTACATGTAGAGATATTACTGTAAACTAAAAGGTATATTATAAGGGGCCAAGAATCCCTTAAAATAAAAGTTCCTACTAATTTGAAAAAAAAATTAACGGTAGTATCAATGGCTGCTATTTCATCTGTTTAAACAAATTGAATATTACAAACTGCTACAAGCTATCTGTACTGCTTCTTTAACTTTACAGTCTTACTACTCATAAAACCATCAGAAAAAATTCACCTGTAATTAAAACTATTTTTATGCACCGTCATTTGTATATATATATATATATATATATATATATATATATATATATATATATATATATATATATATATATATATATATATATATATATATATATATATATATATATATATATATATATATATATATATATATATATATATATATATATATATATATATATATATATATTCTGTTTACTGTTATAGTTCAATGTTTTTTGTTATAATTAAATATTTATAGTAAACGAAGACTATTAGCATACGTTACAGATTACATAAGTAAAGCATGTCTATTAAGCAAAGTCCTTATTGGAAATATCTCCTATCATTGAATGTAATTTAATGTTTAAATAACATATTTTCAATAGGAAGATTTGGTTTGGTTTGGAGTGCTACGGTTTACTTTTTGCAACACGAGGAATAATGAGGCCGGGAACGACAGCTTAAAGCCAATTCCGAACGGCTATGAACATCCATGACAGAGTTGGATTCGAACCCTCGAACTCCGGTACCGAAGACCAGCACCCTAACCAATCGGCCATCGTTCAATAGGAAGAATGAATGTACTTCACTGTTTATTTCATGGAGAATTTTTTACAGACACATGAAAGAAAACATATTACAATTAGATTAAAAATACATTTTATTAGCAGATATTTTCATCTCTAAAATTCATTATTATCTAATAAAGACTTGACTAGCAATAATGATAACTTACGACATTGTTAAACATGCCTTTTTTTATAATAATCAGTAGTAATATTTTTTCTTATAACTATCTTATAGTAATCAGTAATTATAATTGGTTCTAATAAAAATCTTCTTTCTTCTAGTTGTTGTCATTTATTACAAAGAGTGGACAAATCTTTCGGCATTTAAAATCAACTACCGCAAAAATTAAAATTTAGTAAATATTTCTTTACAGGTGTGTGCTCAAATGTTAGGACGTTAATTGGTTCTTACACCAGGCTACGTTAATCATATGGCATTTCGGAGTTCTAATCACACTTCAGCAACACCCACAATCGTGTAAAAATTCTCTCTTCTCTGTAATACACGACATCAAGCTACCTCAAATATAGATGTTCAATTTGACATCTAAACAACCCCACATTATTGATCAGTCTCGAGAAGAGGAGAGGGGTGTTTTGTCTTGATTTCACATCCCTCTTTTACCTGCTGACATTCCAGCGAGATAATTTCCGTATCCACAGATTTATATTCAATGGAATTTTTACCCAAAGAATATACTTATTGGACACTAATAACACAGGTGAAATTGAAATTTTTGAAAAATACAAGAGAAGTTTTTCCTTATTTTTAAGTTATTTGGTATGCTGATTTTGAAAATGACCTCCATTTTTTTCCATCACGTCAGGATTTTTTGTAAAGTTGATATACATATTACTGGTAATATCCTATATATGGAACAAAGATCTCGAATGTTAGCTTGTAGACTGGCAACAGTGGGTTTTATCTATTCATGTGAATTTATGTAATCTGTTTATGATTAGGCATATTAATTTTTAAACAACAATTAATTAAAAATGTATAAATTTTGTATATAAAGAATGAAACCATCGCAACCAGAATGCATGAGCTGCACCAGGCGAGACAAAAAAGTTCCTCGTTATTAAATTTTTTACATTAATTTTATAAGAACCCCCTAGAAAAAAACGACCTGTTTTACGTTTTATTAAGGTTTATTTATATAATAAATGTAAGTTTGAAATATATTTGAAACTCAATACGAAACAAAGACATTTTAAATTTAGTTACGTACTTTTTTTCCGTTAAAATTTCTTTTTGGCGTACTTCTTTTATGTTCAATCTTATCTTCATTTGCTAACATCCAACAATAGTCGGCAAGCATATTCTTATTCCATACCTTGATACTTTCTCTCCATATCTTCATGTCTTGGTGAATCTCCCTGTTCTTCGCAGACGGATCCTAAATTTTCGGGAAAAAAGTCCAAATGCATTGGAGGAAATGCAATTTTACACTCATGGAGCAGCAACACTTGAAATTGTCTAGCATTTTGCCAACAATTGTTTTAAATTTGGGATCTTTGTGATTGCCCAAAAATTTTTTCCACAACATCTTTGAACAACCCAAGCTTCTCTTTCCTTTAATGTATAGTTGTCTCAAATTTGTTATTCCTAATAAGTTTCGGATGTCTACGAATACTCCCTCTTTCAATTTGGCTCAGAAAATCCAGGAAACTTTTTACAAATATGTTTTAAGCAATTACCATGTTTTGGAAGAGCCTTAACAAACTGCTTCAAAACACCTAATTTTATGTGCAAGGGGGTAGTAAAACGGATATTATACCATCATACAAATATATATATATATATATATATATATATATATATATATATATATATATATGTAAATGTATGTATATGTATATATATGTATGTATATCTGGTGTCCACATATGATTTTTTTTTTTTTTTGACATTTAGGACTCGATGAAAAACGTACTTATATGCATACAGTAGAAATTATTTGTATGTTAATGAATTAAACATCTAGTATAAATTCGTACCGATGCATTACTATACCTGTGTGTGACTAAACCTCGTAATTAATTCCAGCCTATTAGCCAAAGAACTTAAAAACAAATGAAAAATTCTTAAAAAGTTCTACTAAATTAGTAATCTTCTTTCTCCTAGAAGACATTATATTATGAATTTCAAATTACGAACAGAACTTTCACTTTTTAAAAAACATATCTTGCAAAATACCTATTTAATGAATATTTATTTGATATTATACGAGTGAATGTTCAAAAATTCAGAATACGATTGGTTCTTAAAACTATCTTATAATAATGAGTAATAATAATTGTTTCTTATAACCGTCTTATAATAGTCAGTAATAATAATTGATTCTAATAAGAATCTTCTTATTTCTAGTTGATGTCATTTATTACAAAGAGTGGACAAATCTTTCGGCTCTTTTTAAAATCAACTACCGCAAAAATTAAAATTTAGTAAATATTTCTTTACAGGTGTGTGCTCAAATGTTAGGACGTTAATTGGTTCTTACACCAGGCTACGTTAATCATATGGCATTTCGGAGTTCTAATCACACTTCAGCAACACCCACAATCGTGTAAAAATTCTCTCTTCTCTGTAATACACGACATCAAGCTACCTCAAATATAGATGTTCAATTTGACATCTAAACAACCCCACATTATTGATCAGTCTCGAGAAGAGGGGAGGGGTGTTTTGTCTTGATTTCACATCCCTCTTTTACCTGCTGACATTCCAGCGAGATAATTTCCGTATCCACAGATTTATATTCAATGGAAGTTTTACCCAAAGAATATACTTATTGGACACTAATAATCTTAAACCCAGTGTATTTAATATTAGTAAAGAAGCAATAAATGGGCTTATAATACTATAATAAAATAAATATATAAAAATTAATAATAAAATAATAATAATAAAATAAATATATACAAATTTCTAACAAGTCTCTCAAATTAGAGACAGCTATTCATACTGTCAATTTCACACTAAAATGCTGTATAGGGAGAGATAGACTGCAAATTCTGTTCTCTATGAATAATCCGATATATTAATTTCCTATCCAAATTATAGACAGTTAATAAGAGCGTCAATTTCACATAAAAATGTTGTATAGACAGACTGTAAATTCATTTGCCTATAATTAATCAGCTATACCAATTCTGTATTGAAATTAGAGACACATAGTCAGAATGCCAATTTCACACAAAAATGCATGTAGGGAGAGCCAGACTACTAATTCTTTTACCTTTGATTAATCAGGTATACGAATTTGCTATATAAATTACAGACAGCTATTAAGAATGTCATTTTCACACAAGACGTGTAGTATAGGGAGTGACAGACTACCAATTTCTATACTTATGAATAATCAGTTATAGTAATTTCCTGTCCAAATTAGAGATAGCTATTCAGAATAGCAACACATAAAACTGAAGCCCAAGGAAAAACGGACTACAGATTGTTTTACCTATGCATAATCAAATGTACTATACTAGCATATAGCCTGTCATATGACGGGATAAGTAAAATGTTTATTTTTCCTGAATTGTAAAGTATCTTGTAACAAAACAAAGTTTGTTTTTTGGCTGAGAATTATCTGGATTAAACTAGTTTATCTTCATACTCCTCTAAAATATCTCGATACTATGAATGCAGTTTAGAATCACGTTGAATTCATTTAAAAAGATAATTCAAAGTTTTCTTAGCTACATCTAAAGTTCATCCCAATGTTTTTGCCACAATATTCAATGGAGCCGAACGATGGACGATTGGTTTGGGTGCTAGCCTTCAGTACCGGAGTTTGTGGGTTCAAATCCCACAGTGGCATGGATGTCCGTAGCCGTTTGGAATCAGCTTTAAGCTGTAGGTCACTGTTTCATAAGCCCTCATGTTGCAAAAAGTAGACCATAGCACACCAAACCAAACCAATAATCAATTTAAGTAAAGGAATGAAACTATCATTTCCACTACATCCTGAAAGTAGATAGAATTTGTAATTAATACATGTGATAAAATTTTCATTGCAACAGAAAATAATCGATGAATAAATTTAAAACTATTCGGTATGTATCTAATCTATTATTTAAGACATATATAAAAAAAGATTATTTACGTCATATCTACATTCTGTGATAAAACGTATTAAAATAATGCAGATGATATTAGTAGTTTAAAATAAGAAATGATTAAATAATATGGTTTAGGGCAAATGAAGTCATACCTATTCAATATGTAACAATTTTTAACCTATTTATTATGTAACTAATTAATAAATTTAATCACCTGCTCTTAACCGGGCTAAATAGGGCTTGAAATAATGGCATTAAATGCTAGAAAAGGGGGGACAGGGGCGGATTTCAAAAGTTGCTAACCTGAACTCATCAAAAAATTCAATACAGATGCCTCTATCAATTCTAGGTCCAACCACTTCATAAATGGGAGGACAAACGGACAGATAACTTAGGCTAACATTGTATAAGGATTATCTATCCAAATTAGAGACAGTTGTTCAGAATGTCGATTCCACACGAAAATGTAGTAAAGAGAGAAACAGACTACAAACTCCTTGACATATAAATATTCAGATAAACTAATTTCAAAATAAAATGTAATTTTTTTCTTACCAAGCTTTTTCTTTAATAAAAATATTATTGCGCTATAATAAAAATATTATTCTTAATGTGTAGAATGTTTAGAGATATTGACCCATCGTATACTACACACTCCAGGACAAGATAATATTAAGAAAGTTTAAAGGAACTGTTAATACATTTAAAATAGCAAAATTAAACAAAATGAAAGAATAGAAACAAAGGTTCTAGCATAGCTCCAAAATCATCGACATTATTTTAAAACGTCAACTTGTAATAAATAAAATAAAAGATAGAGAATTTCCCAACCTCTGCATATCTTCCAAATATATATCCAAATTAGAGACAGCTGTTGAGAATGCCGATTCCACATGAAAATGTAGTAAAGAGAGAAACAGACTACAAATTCATTGGCATATAATTGATGAAAATGTAGTAATGACAGAAACACACTACCTCAGACTACTACAAACTCCTTGATATATAAATATTCAGGTAAACTAATTTCAAATGTAATGATTTCAAAATGTTTATAATTCCTACATATTTAATTTTAATATATTCTTAATGTATAGAATGTTTAGAGATATTGACCCATCGTATACTACGCACTCCAGGACACGATAATATTAAGAAAGTTTAAAGGCATTGTTAATACATTTAAAATAGCAAAATTAAACAAAATGAAAGAATAGAATCAAAGGTTCTAGAATAGCTCCAAAATTATTGGCATTATTTTAAAACGTCAATTTCTAATAAATAAAATAAAAGATAGAGAATTTCCTAACCTCTGCATATTTTCCAAATACATATCCATATTAGAGACAGCTTTTGAAAATGTCGATTCCACATGAAAGTGTAGTAAAGAGAGAAACAGACTACAAACTCCTTGACATATAATTGATGAAAATGTAGTAAAGACAGAAACAGACAACTCCAGACTACTACAAACTCCTTGATATATAAATATTCAGTTAAACTATTTTCAAATGTAATTACTCCAAAATGTTTATCATATCCACATATTTATTTTAATATACTTTTAATCTGTAGAATATTTAGAGATATTGACCCATCATACACTAGACACTCTAGGGCACGATAGTTTTAAGACAGTTTAAAGACACAGTTAATACATTTAAAATATAATACAAAATTATACAAAATGAAAGAATAGAAACAAAGTCTCCAGCTTAGCTTCAAAATTATCGACAACATTACTTTAGAAAGTCAATTTCTAACAAATAAAATAAAAGATAAAGAATTTCCTAACCTCTGCATACTGAAATATTCTAATTTAAAATCTACAAACTTAAATACTCCCGATAGAAAATAAAAGTTATCCCTTTGTCTAAAAATATATCTGTAATTATTACATATTTATATCTGCAGCACTAGACTGAAATTTTCCTGAAAGTTTTGGAAAAATGAATAGGTGAATACTAACAACTTTTGGTTTTATTTTTCACACTGGGTGGTAGGATATAGTCTACTGTCAAAACAGTAATTACTTTCCTGATCTCCTGGAGCAATCAGAACGGGACTAATACCCCCACAAAACTTTCCGCGGAGATTTAAGAATAAAACTTCTGAGAGAAATCATTCCGGGACTCGCGAGCGTTTAAACGGAGATTGAAAAAATGGTTCTTCGCAATATAAATGACGGCAGTGGATGATAAATGAGTTTAGTCAGGGAAGAGATGTATAATTTCGATTATAAGGAGGTATTATCAACGTTCAAAACAGTAATCCATTCTGATGCCATCCATTCTTTGAAATTCCTTCAAAAAATATTTCCAGATTTTATTTTTTTTCCTTCTACTATTTTGGAATATCTATTGAGAAATATTTCTAACTCTGGACAAATTTTTGGAGCATTAAAGGAATATCTCATGCAAAATTCAGCTGTAATGGATTTTTATGGGCACTTTTTTATTCCAGTTTTATTTTCTTCTATTCTAGGAATTGTTTTGAGAAAGGTTGAGAAACTATTGACGAATTTCTTGGTATTTAAGAAATCTCTCATGAGAAATTCATTTTTCATTTAATCTTAAGAATTTTTTAAAAACTTATCCAGATATAATAGTTTTTGTTCTATAATAAGGATTTAAAAAATTACCTAAAGATAATTGTTTTGGTCATTAACAATTATATCCTTATAATTTAGCTTCAAAATGTGTTTATAAAAAAATCTCGAAAAATATAGAAACTTGTATATAGCCAGTCATATGAATGGATCAGTGAAATTTTTAATTTTCCATAATTGTTAAGTACTCTATGAGGCTGGTAAAAAAATGGTTAGTTTTTCGGCTGAGAATTATCTGGTACACGCTCAATAATTTGTTTATTTTCATGCTCCTCTAACGTCTCCCGATACTGTGAATGCAGTTTAGAATCACATTGAATTAATTAAGAAAGATAATTCAAAGTTTACTTAGCTACGTCCAAATTATCGTAAAGTTCTTCCTAATTTTTTGCCACAGTAATTAAAGGAATTAAAGCAATGAAACTTTTATTTCCACTATATGCTGGAGGTAGATAGAATTTGTTGTTAATACCGGTGATAAATTTTTTATTTCAACTAAAAATAATCGATGAATAAATTTAAAATTATCACATATGTCGTAATCTATTATTTAAGCCAAATATAAAAGACAATTATTTACGTAATATTTAAATTCAGTGATAAGATGTATGATCCAAGCGATATTTAAGAAATTTAAAATAAGAAATGATTAAATGAGATGGTAAAGGAATGACGTCATAATGCTAGAAAAAAATATTATTTTTACCTATTTATTATATGACAAATTAATAAATTTAATCTGATGATCTTAACCCTCCGAGTGGAACATATCGAGGAAAAAATACGCTAATGTTTTACAGTGTCAGCGGCTAAAGCGTTCTATGATATAATAATGCTCTATGATATAATATCTATAAATAGATATATAAATAGATATTATAGATTGTTAATTTTTAATACACATAAAGCTCGTCAAGTCTCGACGATCATCCCATAAGAAATAATGGATTCTAAAAGTACAAATAAAATTATTCTTTGAGAGACTTATTTATATTTTTTACGAAAGTCATCCAAGATATTTAAGTGGGTCAATTAGAGATACATCTGTTACCGCAAACAAAATACTTCGAAATAGATATTTACAAAGCCGTGAAAATCTACCTGCGTTTTTGTTCCTCAGGGGGGTAGGGGTGCATCCCTCAATAAATGTCGGTCAAAGAGGGGTGCAGTTCCTTAACAATCGACCTGATAGTCCTATCCAAAACTCCGTGGTTGAAAGCACTGACAGATATGTACATTACATCCATTTTAGGAGCTTTTTTGGAGATGGAAATTGTACATGACAACCGCTCTGAAAACATCATTGGTTTGGCGGAATTGTACGTGCGAACCACTTAGAGGGTTAATAAGGATAATTAGGGTTTGAAATAATGGCTTTAAAGGATAAAAAATGGGAGAAGGGGTGGATTTCTACCATTTCTAACCCTAGCTCATCAAAAATCCAATATGGATGTCTCTATCCATTCCAGGTCCAACCGCTTCATAAATCCGAGGACAGACGGACAGATAACTTAGGCTATTTGTATCAAAGGGACGTCTGCTCTCACACCTTTTCAACAATAGTAATAACGAATTTAGTTTTACAAATCTGTAAAAAAAAAAGATCTCTGAAAGCAGCTCAAAGTAGCAGTGACTTCTCACATTGATATTTAATTAAGATGCCATATATTAAAACATAATACTCAGTTGTGAGATGTGTTAATTAGTAATTTTAGTTAAATCCCATTTGTATCGTTTTACAATATATTCTTATATATGCTATTAAATTAAATGTTCATAGACATAACTTTCATTTAAGTGTTAACCTAACTCATCAAGAATCCAATATGGATGCCTCTATCCATTCTAGTTACAACCGCTTCATAAATTCGAGGATAAATAGACAGATAACTTAGGCTATTATTATGCAGGGGTCATTAAAATTCTTTGCATAATATTGCATTATATTCACGTCCAATCAAACATGTATAAAGTATTTCCTATCAATCAAACACGTATGATAAGTTGCGATAAATACGTGGTATATAAATCTGTAGAAATGAATTTAAATCAGTTAACTAATCATTCTTCTTTCTCATTTATTTTCATTTTCCTTTTCATTTTTTTAAAATTTTCCATTATTTTTTCATTAATTGCTTGTTGTTGTGAAATTATGATAAATTATTTAATATCATTTGTTGAATTTAGAATTTTTTAATACTAGAACCAATCTTATTGATTTGTTATATCGCAAGAAAAGATATCAATTTTCAAATGTTTCTCTATACTTGAAGAAATAACTTTTTAAATTAACGACTCCAAAGTCGAAGCAGCTCCTGCGACTAATCACTCATGTGCCTATCCCTTAGTCTTTGCAGTTCCGCCTCATAAACCCTACAATCAGCGTCTAACACTGGAACTACACCTCTGGAAAATTTTCCACAACTTGATCATTAGTGGGATACGATGAAAAATTCTCCATTGGGAAATATACTATGACTTGGCATTCGAAAAACGAACACAATCTTCTCACTAAAAGGATTTCTTACTATTGAAGTAATATAAAAATTTGAATAATATAAATTCGATAACTTGAATAATATTGTATTCACGAAAGTTTAGAAAAATACAATGACTATACTTTAAAAGCATGTAATCCATAAAAATGTAATCTATGCACAAATAGAGGATATACCACACAATTCGTAAATTCTTATAAAAATGAATATAATATACTACACAAACACATTGTTTTCGAAATAGAAAAAATTACAGTCTAATAAAAAATAGCTAATATACCGTAAAAGTATAAAAAAAATTACAATATATACATTATATAAACATACATATACATACATGTATGTATGCATATATATATATATATATATATATATATATATATATATATATATATATATAAAATTCGAAGAGCCTCCCTGTTCGTCCTAGCCTCGTGCTCCAAAAAAGTAGACCATAGTTTTGCAAATCAAAACAAAACTAATCGTCCTGTTCTGGGCACATAATCCTTTTTTATATTCTGTGAAGAGGAAAAAGATTACTACAACTAGTTCATTTGAAAAGAATGTAATGATAAAAAGATGAGCACAAATATTTCGTTATATACATTTTCTGATGCATATAAGACTAATTATCACTTAGATTTTTATATACGTGTGCATGTAAACAACCGTTATAAATACAGAAATAGCGTAACTGTAACTACTTTTCACTCCACTTATTATTTCTCTTCCGTGATATAAAAAAACAAATACAAAAATACTCTTAAAACCCGATGTGGTCAAAAAGTGTTTTTGCCCGCCTAAAAATATCCAGACTCAAAAATAAAAAATAAAAACCGATCATAAGAGAATCATAAACACGAACAATAATCCACCACCCCAAAAATTTATCAATACAGACATGGCAAAGCAGCTGTATAACCTCAAAAATAACTACCATGGCAACTTTTAATATAATGCTAAAAATAACAACACAAAAAGTATCGAAAAGAAATCCCGAAACCCACTTCCTCTTGTATCTGGCGAGGCGGCTGAGGTTGGAGTGATAAGAGTGAACTGCCATTCAACATCTCCAGTCTTTTATCTTTCTCTTGGGGATATAAAACGTCACTAGCTCCCTCGATTTATCATACTTCGTTTTTTATGTGTTTCTTATTCACTGATAACCGAGAATATGTAGAAAGTTTTCTCACAGAGCACTTCGACGCTTCAGTTTTGCACTCGGTGTTCAAAAGTTCATGACTTTATTGTGAGTATATACGTACCCGAGACTTGTATCTGTCTGAGGAAATAGAGCGACTAAAGGGAGAGTCTTTTTTTATAAACACCAGGGTGTTTAAAGTCTCTTTCTCTGGAAATAGAAAAGCTGAGGGTTTGTGATTAATTGTTTTAAGAGAAGTTTCTCGAAAAAAGATAGGGAATTTTGTTGTGATGCATCCATTATGTTGAAATATGTGGCCGAAAACAGCTTAGGAAGTCATGAAGTGAAAGGTATTCATCTGCATAAATAAAGAAGAGCCGGCGAGATTGTATATGTGAATACCTGTGTGAGGTACCAGGAATGGTGTGTTTATAAACACACCTTCACTGAAATAGTGAGATCCCATTCATAAGATTTAATTTAGTACAGGGATTATTTGTATCATGTAAACCTCTTCGACGAAATTTGAATATTTTCTTTTTGCTTTTTGAGTCTAAGATTTTTATTTATGGAACGCTTCGCATTGACCCACGTCTCGTTATGGCACGTTATCTTACAAAGTCCAAACCGTATAAAGTCTCTTTCTTCTAAAAACAGGAAAGCTGAAAGATTGTAATTGATTGTTTTAAGAGAAGTTTTACCAAAAATGATAATATATGATGCATCTATTATGTTTAAGTATTTACTGAAAACAGATTAATTAGAATGTCATTAAATAAAAGGTATTAATCTAATAATCTGCATAAGTTGATGTGTGCGTGCATGCGTATAACTGTGTATGTGAGTATAAATGGCTTTTAAGTCAAACAGTACGAGCACCAGTGGCGTGCGGTCCATATGTGAAGGGTGTGCACTGCACACCCTGACAAAATTATGAGGGACAACAGTTTTCTGCACCTATGTCTGCCTATCTTTATATGGTATATAATAAATATTATTTATAATATATTCAAATATTATGTTGATTTGCTTGCTTGTATTCCCGCAGTGCGTGAAGTACTAGATGCTGCACCACGTAGCTCGTTCAAAAGCAAACGAACATAGGAAGTTCTGATGTGTACGCACTGCGTACTAAATTGAAAATCACGCTTTATATGTATCGGCTACTGGAGAAGAACAGCATACTATGGCACTGAGGCAAGTGCAGCTATTTTTCCTGCACTTGGCATTCAGAATCATCCGAAGGTACGGTTTATTAAGCGTTGTATTAGAGCGGGGACTTACGTGCTTTTGGTTTTTTAACTGATTAAATGGCCATACGATTTTGCAGACGGTTAATGATTAAATTTATATATTGGAAGATTTTGTTTTCATGGAAATATAAAAGAAGTATTTCATCAATATAAAGTGAAATGTTTTAGTGTGGTAAAGTAATTTCGGTAATGTATTATATTTATTGAAATAATTAGCTGAAAAACAATGTTGTTTTGTTTTAAAGAAACGAATTTTAACAGAACAGGCCAAATTTTACCATTCATTGTGTCTTACAGACAGTATATAAGTTATATCTGTAACACCATATTCCTAGTTTTGTTTTTCAAAATTTTGAAGGTGTTTTTCGCAGAATATACGATTTCCAAATGTTAAAAACAGTTAATAAATATAATTTAATACACTGACCGAACAAGAAACAGTTCTCTCTATTGTGCCAGCGTGCAGTGAAATCCTCTGCACGTGGAATAGATGTTCGGTTTGTCGGCACCAATGAGCATCCGGATGAGGCACCTCAGCGGCGGGTGCCATGTGGTGCTACGTTTGCTGAACATGTAAGTTTTTTAGGGAAGCTTGAGGCGTTGCTCTTTCGACTCCGATATGACACCATACAACAAAAGACATGATTTTTGCTTCAGTGTTAGTAGAATTCTTCTAAGTTTAGCTGTTTTTATAGTTATAATTCGACTACTCGTAATTAAATATTTTATTTATTGTAATCTTTAAATTTATATTCATAATAAATAACCCATTTCAGAATGGAGAACTCAGATGTATCAGATTAATTGATTGGAATCTAAGATTTATTGGAAATTCCATGTTCTCTGCTCCCCCTGCATGAAATTCTACCACACGCTACTGACGTGCACATTCATAAAATTTGGTACAGGGATTATTTGCATCATGTAAACCTCTTTGAAGCTCTTTTTTTTCGAAATTTGAATATTTGATTTTGTTTATTAAGTTAAAGATTTTTATTTATGTAACGTTTGGCATTCGCCCTGGACGCATTATGTCACGTTTTGTTATAAAGACCAAGATATTTAAAACATCTTTCTCTAGAAATAATAAAGCTAAAAGTTTGTAATTAATTCTTTTAAGAGAAGTTTATCCTTAAAAGATTGAATATGATAAATCCTACCATTATGTTTAATTATGTTACTGAAAACAGATTAGAAAGTCATGAAACAAAAGGTCTTAATCTAATAATCTACATATTTGTAGTGTGCGTGTATGTGTGTATAAACAGCCTTTCATTGAAACAGTACGGGCATATTCATAAAATTTCTTAGAGGCATTATTTGCCTCATGTAAACCTCTTTTAATTTTTTTTCGAAATTTGAATATTTGCTTTTGTTAAGTCAAAGATTTTATTTATTTAACGTTTGGAATCAGCACACGTCACGTTAAGGTACGTCTTCTTATAAAGACCAAGCTGTATAAAACCTCTTTCTCTAGAAATACTAAAGCAAAAACTTTGTAATTAATTTTTTAAGAGAAGTTTCTCCTAAAAAGATTATATATAATGAATCCATTATGTTTATGTATGTTACTGAAAACAGATTAGAAGATCATGAAACAAAAGGTATTAATCTATCAATCTACCTATTTGTCGTGGGAGTGTATGTGTATATAAACGGCCTTTCATGAAATAGTGAGGTCACATTCATAAAGTTTGATACAGGCATTATTTCCATTATGTAAACTTCTTCGAAACTTTTTTTCGAAATTTGAATATTTGCTTTTGTTTATTAAGTCGAAGATTTTTATTTATGTAACGTTTGGCATTCGCCCACATCGCATTATGATACGTTTTCCTTTAAAGACCAAGCTGTATAAAACCTCTTTCTGCAGAAATACTAAAGCTAAAAGTTTGTGATTAATTCTTTGAAGAGAAGTTTTTCTTAAAAAGATTATATATGATGCATACATTTTGTTTAAGTATGTTACTGAAAACAGATTAGAAAGTCATGAAGCAAAAAATATTAATCTATTAATCTACATAAGTTGACGTATGCGTGTATGTGTGTATAAACGGTCTTTTCTTGATACAGTAGGGCACATTCATAAAATTTGGTACAGGAATTATTTGTATCAGGTAAACCTCTTTTTTTTTCGAAATTCGAATATTTACTTTTATTTGTTAAGTTAAAGTTTTTCAAAGTGTTATTTCTCCTCATTTCCTAAACCACCGAACAATTTTACCTGTAACCTTTGTAGAATTGACGTCAATCATTTGGAAGACTGATCTAGCCTTTAGGGAATGCATAGTAATATATACATACTTACTTAAAATAAACAAACAAATGATCTTATGTGCTCATTATAAAATATCTAATTCGGAAAACTTAAAGAGTATGATAATTAAAGTTTAACGTTGAATTAGTTTGGTTTAATCTTTGTATTAACATATCATGTTTGGCAACTATTTTCTACTAAGATTTTAGATACATTTCATGTACGTAACGTCTGAAGTATAACATTATTGATTCTTAGATGTTATGTTTTAACTGTCATAATATAAGCCACACTTTATATATAATATATATAATATTTAAAAATTGAGATTTATTAATACTTTGTTAATTTTGAGAAAGCAAAAAGATAGTTTAAAAATAATTGAGAAAAAATAAAACATGCAGGAAAAAGATGTTAAATGTATTGGGACTTAGAAAGCGGGGTAACTGAAATCTCAACCCCTTGCCGGTTTTGCATGTACACCGTACGGGCTCAGTTACCGTGCCTTTAATGATTTGCCCGTACGCCGTACGGGCAAACTGATTTTCTTTGTCGTTCTCACTGTTTTAGCAGTATCTTTTGTATTTTTAATGTCATATTAGTCATATAGACGTCAACAATATGGTAGTTTGCGGAATGTATTCTTTTCGGTTTAAAAGCTCTGGCTTTCTGATAGGATTTGTATTACTCCGCGAGATTTTATCTTTGAGATTTTAGCTTAAGTTTCTGGGAGAGTAATCGAGAGAGACATATTAGAGGTAATTCCTCCTACAGACAAAAACCTAAGACCTGTAAACCAGTGTTATGCTGTTCACTGAAGAAAAATGACAGCGGGAAAATAATTAGAAAAGAGACTGGGTATTTTTGTCTGGGCTGTAATGTTGGACTATGCCTCTTGCCCTCTTTTGAGATTCATGTCTTTGAAAAACAGGTTAATTAAATGTAGTATTTGCATTCGAAAATAATTGAGTAGTATTGGTAATGGGAAATATTTGTATTTTTTATATGCAAATGTAACTTTCCTCTCTAGCGTACACGGGAGAGAAAAGGCAACTTCCATCGAAAACATTATTTTAATTCTTGTAAAATAGTTATTATACATTCTTAAAACAATTAAAAATATTACTTTTAATAACACTTTCTAGCTTATAAATGTAGAATGCACAAAAACATGCAATAAAATAATGTGACACTTTTTGAATTGAATTAGTTTAAAAAAAAAGAAACTGTCAAAGGGTTAAATTACTTAAATATATTATGCAATCACATACCTATAAATCGTTTCAGTATTTAAATAAGTTATCGTTGCTAAAAAGTCAAAAAGATAAAGCAAATCACGTGCTTCATATAGGACAGCCATGGAAAAACATGACACAGCCAGACAATACAAGACATTGCATCGACATTACCTGTTGTTCTTTTTGTTTCTGATGCCACTTGAACAAACCAAGTACGATCGAGCTTGTAGGCAATCGTATTAAGGCTAAAGGGTGAGCCTTTCGTTTTAATCAACACTATTTATTACGTTGGTAGACCCACAGACTTTGCCTGCCACCTCCAGAGATATTAATTGAGAACTTGGAGGACATTATGACCACGAGCATATTTTACGTGTTCCAGTTACCTTTTACGGATCTTAGATCGGCTTGGGTTTCGAACCCGCAACCTCTTGGTTAAGAAGTCATTGTCTTTGCCGACTGAGATACCAAGGCTCTCATAACCACTAAATCAGGGGGGCAAATACTTTTAAGCGCTGGCCAAAATGAAATTTTTAAAATGTCCAGCGGGCGGGAGGACTATACCGCGTACCCTGTACATGCGCGAATGTTTTGGGTGGAGTTTTTTCCCTGTCCAAGACATTTTTTGACAAAAACACTATAAATATCATTTTAAAGCATTTGGTCAGAGAAATTTCACAGTTAATAAAATATAATAGTAATAATAAATTGTCTACTTAGGTGTATATACGAACAATTTGTGCCCAGTAAAATATGTCAAGTAGTTTTTAAAGGAATATGATGCATTATATTAAATTAATGGTCATTAAATGAATCAGTCAATGAAAGATTTTATTGTGATATTTTTTTATATCTTAACGATACAATTATTTTATTTTGATCATGGTTATTGTATTTTTATATTTATATTACATGTTGTAAGTATAATATTAAATATAACTATAAAAACAAAAGACAAACTACAAACGTTAAAATAGAATAGTTTTAGTTAATGCGAAACGTGAAATCTGAAATGTTAATTTGATATTATTTTTTCAAAATTTGGATCCAAATAACTTGTAGCAATCCTTAATACCGAGTGTAGATTTTCGTACGTAATTTGTGATCGATATTTACTTTTCGTGTAAATCATTAACTAAAAATTTCTTTCACAAATATATGTTGTACACTAGGCGTACAAATACTGTTGATTTTAACAAAATCGAGTATAAGAGATTAAAAATTTTGCAAGCAGGATTTTTCAACGGGCCGGATAAAGTAAGCAAAAAAGCCGGATCCGGCCCTCGGGCTGGCTTTTGCCCACCTCTGCACTAGATGTTATTATGCGAGAGTAAAACTCCTGATTATTTATAAAGAGAAAATATGTTTATCCTTTCTTAAATTAAAAAGAGGTTTTGTTAAGTTTTGTTAGAAAAACATCATAATAAGAAAAAAAATTAGTACTGGTAACTCTATGTTTTAATAGATATAATTCAATCTCAAATTGTAAGGTTTATAATCTATAATACGCAATTTCTAAAACTGTAAAAAACATTAAAATAAAATACAATAGCGTGTCATCAGTTATTTCCAAATCACTGTCACTGCCAATAAAATATCAGACTCTTAGGTGTTACACTAGTTTATTCCTTCTAAATTTACACAAAGTAAGATTTCTGTAACAGAAAACATGCAATTGCAACGTACACGAGGGATCACTTTGCCATGTAGTGTATTACTATCCACCTTTGAACAGCACGATTGCTGTTATGGCGTTTAAGTTTCTAACAACAATTTACCAAGATTTATCTCACACGTGATAATATCCTCCCTCTCTACGCAATTTGCAAAACTATAAAAAATATTAAAATAAAATTCTATAATGTGTTATCAGTTATTTCCAAATCACTGCAGAAAAAAAATCAGATTCTTAATTATTACACTAGTTTATTCCTTCTAAATTTAAACAAAGAAAGATTCATGTAACACAAAACATGCAATTGCAACTTACACGAATAATCACTTGACCATGCAAGTGTATTAATGTCCACCGTTGAACAGCACTATTGCTGTTGTGGGGTTTAAGTTTCTAATAGTAATTGTACTAAGATTTATCCTACACGTGGTAATATCCTCCCTCTCTACGCAATTTGTAAAACTGTAAAAAATATTAAAATAAAATTCAATAATGTATCATCAGTTATTTCCAAATCACTGTCACTGCTGAAATAAAATCAGATTCTTAGTTATTACACTAGTTAATTCCTTCTGAATTTAAATAAAGTAAGATTCCTGTAACACAAAACATGCAATTGCAACGTGCACGAGAGATCACTTTGCCATGCAAGTGTATTAATTTCCACCGTTGAACAGCACGATTGCTGTTATGAGGTTTAAGTTTCTAATAGCAATTTACTAAGATTTATCCCACACGTGATAATATACTCCCTCTCTACGCAATTTGTAAAACTGTTTAAAATATTAAAATAAAATTCAATAATGTATCATCGGTTATTTCCAAATCACTGTCACTGCAAATAAAAAATCAGACTCTTAGTTATTACACTAGTTTATTCCTTCTCAATTTAAACAAAATAAGATTTCTGTAACAGAAAACATGCAATTGCAGCTTACACGAGGAATCGCTTTGCCATACAAGTGCATTAATGTCCACCTTTGAGCAGCACGATTGCTGTTTTGGCGTTTACGTTTCTAATAGCAATTTACTAAGATTTATCCCACACGTGGTAATATCCTCTCTCTCTTAGGTAAAGTGACAATTGATACGGGGAAACATTACGTGAAAATGACATAAAAATATAGCTAAGCACAGTTGTTTTGATCAAGCGAACCATTCATTCTCTTATCTTTTTAAAGGGAATTCTTGCAGTTCTATCCATTATCGACATATGCGGGCATGAGTTTCAAATTTAGATGCAGAAAATTGATCAAAAATTGCCACTTACAAAAAGGACAGGGAGAGGGAATTAATAACAAGGATTTTCTATCAAGCTTTTATTGTATCGGCGTTGGATATGTATTTCGTAAAAGTGATATCGATTCCAGATGTGTATGCAGTAAGTTTCGCGACGATAGCGTTCGTTTTTAGAGTTATTGGAAAGGATCGTGAATTTTAAAATAGACAGGAAGTGCATGTTTACCTGTTGTAAATGATTTAAATTATGAAAGAGTTTCTACTGTTTATACCAATTTTCCTTATATGTGTTACTTCTGATATCACAAAACTGGCTGTAGGATTTTTCATGATACATTTCGTGATAAAATATACTACAGGACAATGTGACTCATACGTGTAAAATTATTGTTTCATGCATTTTAGATTTACACTCTCCACGATTACATTTGTATAGAAATTAACACACCACACACACACACACACAAACACACACACACACACACACATATATATATATATATATATATATATATATATATATATATATATATATATATATTAAGAATAATCATAGCAGGCTGTATTAATTAAAGACCGATATTATATAATATTATCTATAAATTATCAATGGAATGAAATGATATCATTAATTCCCTAGGATAGTTCTTACCCCGATTGGTGTGAGGGGACACAACTCTCCTCGGTCATGAATGATATCATTTTATTCGATTTATAAATTATATTATATTGTTTAATTTATATTATTACATTATATCGATCATTAGTTACTGTTGTGTGTTGTGCTTATTTGTAATATATTTTCATTAATACCTATATCTATATCTATCTATCTGCCTACCTACCTACCTATATATATATATATATATATATATATATATATATATATATATATATATATATATATATATATATATATATATATATATATATATATATATATATATATATATATATATATATATATATATATATATATATATATATATATATATATATATATATATATATATATATATATATATATATATATATATATATATATATATTTATTTATTTATTTATTTATTTATTTATACATTTATGCATTTATTGTTTTATTTATTTATATTTATGACTGTATAAGTAAAAGTAGATCTTCGTAACATATACATACATGTATTTAACTCTGTCTTTTGCCCTCTGCACACACACATACATACACACACATTTGTGTGTGTGATATGTATCTAAAAGTCATAAGTTTAAATCATCTGATTGAGGATATACATCGTTCATTGTATTATCACTTCAGAAAGAAATTTTGCACTATACTTCTCGACACTGCAGTCCAAGTTGAGGACCATGGCCTTCGTTGACAATCTCCATTTCCGAAAACAAAGGCGGAGAATATGTCTCGGTTAAGTGGTCAATCATATGCAGAACCCCTAGTGTTCAGTTCCAAGTATACTTTGTCTTCAATTTGTCTACACACAATAGGGATGAAAGTCACAATTATACATATCCATACAGGTACCGAAGAAATAAAGCATTATGATCATTTGGGAATTAAAACATTTGTTTGATTTTCTATTAAAAAATGGTGATTCGTTCTGTAACAGTGAAGAATATTCTTAAATTAAAGCTTTTCAGTGAAATTCCGGGGACTTACGCAAATAGAGGAATATCTGTATGCAAAAAACAATATATATTCTTTACTCTGATACATTAATAGCTAACAATGGTTTAAAACCGTAGAATAATTATATCTAAATGTTTGTAATTCTTTTGAAATATTATTAAAGAGATAAAAAGTTTATTTTAAACTTTGACAATATTTTCCGAGTTATTTTCTCATAATATATAAAATATCAATATTTTACTCTATTTACAGAAAAGATTAATTTTCTACAAATAAAATGTGATTAAAAGTATATAAACTTAAAAAAACTGAATTGAAGGTCAGATATGAAAATGTAAAGAGATGTGAATCAAATAATAGACTCTACGCATGTGCAAGTTATTCCCATACATTTACAAAATATTTTTATACATAGTACTATAGGGCTACTTATTAAATTGTTTAAATACATATCATGAAAATTTAAAAATATATCGAACTCAAATTGAGACGTATTTCAGTCTTTCTTTAATTCCACAAAACTAGTTATAGATCATATATTAGCTAATTAATATTTTTAAAAAACATTAACTCTGAAAAAGGTATGAGTCTTTATTGATTAAGAAGCAAATGAGTATTTAAAATGTATAATTTACTTTTCTATCTTTTCTAACATTTTATTTTCAGATCAATTCGTCTCGCATGTATCTCAATAGAAAGTTAAAAAATATGATGATTGCGTTTATGTTTCAAATAGCAATTTGCAAGGCATTCCCTGCGTGATGATAAACTTCTTTTATCGAGTAGAGCGACAAATGGTACTGGGAAACCTTTTGTGAAAATGTCATAAAAATGATGTTAAGCATAGATCTTTGTGCAAGCGCGTCGTTCATAATTTTATCTTTTAAAAGCGAATTCTTGCAAATTTATTCGTTATAGACATGTGTGAATTTAGAAACAGGAAAGTTTAATAAAAAAAATGTTAGGTAAATTAAAAGAAAGGTATTTTATATCAGATTCTTATTGCGTCAAATATCAAGCTATAATTTAGCGTTAAATGTATTCCAGAATTGTGCAAAATATTTCACAAAAATTGTGTATATTATTGTCGATATTTATTGGAAACGAACATATTTGAAATTTTGGGAAATTTTGGGGACTTGAGTAACTAGAGTATCTGTATACTAAACACAATATACATTATTTACTCTGTATTATTAATAGCTGGCAATTGTTTAGAACTTTATATCTGAATAATTATATCTGAATGTTTGTAATTCATTTTAAATATTATTAAAAAGATAAAAAGTTTATTTTAAACGTTGACAATATTTTACGAGTTATTTTCTCATAATATATCAAATATGTATCAATATTTTATACAATATACAGAAATGATGTTGTGTTTTAAAATGAATGTATGGTTGAAAGTATATAAATATAAACTTAAAATAAATTGAAAGTCAGATATGAAAATGTAACGATATGTGTATCAAATAATACACTCTGCGGATGTGAAAAATATTCATATTTATTTATTAAATATTTTTATACATAGTGCTACAGGGCTACTTATTAAAATTCTTAAATACATATAATGAAAAATTTAAAATATATCGAACTTATATTGAGGTGTATTTCAGTTTTTCTTTAAAACTAATTCCACAAACTTAGATATAAAACCATTAAGGTTATAACTTATATCACTGAAAACATAAAACCAGTGAACATAAGGTATGAATCTTCATTGATTAAGACACAAATGATTATTTAAAATGTATAATTTACTTTTCTATCTTTCCTAACATTTTCTGATCAATTAGTCTCACTTGAATCGCAATAGAAACTTTAAAAAATATCATGATTGCCTTTATGTTTTAAAGAGCAATTTGCCAAGTATTCCCCGCGTGATGATAAACTTCTTTTATCGAGTAGAGCGACAAATGGTACGGGGAAACATTTTGTGAAAATGTCATAAAAATGATGTTAAGCATAGATCTTTGTGCAAGCGCATCGTTCATAATTTTATATTTTAAAAACGAATTCTTGCATCTTTATTCGTTATCGACATGTGTGAATGTAGAAACAGGAAATACATAAATAAAAATGTTGGTTAAATTAAAAGAAAGTTATTTTATATCAGATTCTTATTGCGTTAGATATCAAGCTATAATTTAGCGTTAAATCAATTCCAGAATTGTGCAGAATATTTCACAGAAATTGCCTATATTATTGTCAATATTTATTGAAACAAACATAAAATTTAAAGCAAATAGAAAGCGTATATAAAACTTGTTATGAAATAAATGTAGTAATGAAATCTGCAAAATATGTGAGAGTGACATCTTTTTCTAATTTAATTTTTCGTTAGGCATTTGTCCTTAATTTCCTGAAAATGTCATTGAATATTACAATATTCAATGACATTTTCAGTAAATTAATGACAAATTATGTACTAATGCAAAAAAAAACACTTAAATGAAAATTATGTCTGTGAACATTTAATTTAATATCACATATAAGAATATATGCTAAAAATTAATGACAAATTTATGTATTAATAAAAAAAAGAAAACACTTAAATGAAAGTTATGTCTGTGAATATTTAATTTACTATCACATATAAGAATATATAAAAATGAGAATAAAACTGAAAAAAAAATGAGAAAGAAGAATGATTAATTAATCAATTTAACTTTCGTTTCCACAGATTTATATTCCATGGATTTATCGTAAATTATCATACCTCTTTGATTGATAGGAAATACTTTATACATGTTTGATTGTACGTGAATATAATGCAATATTATGCAAAGAATTTTAATGACCCCTACATAATAATAGCCTAAGTTATCTGTCTATCTGTCCTCGAATGTATGAAGCGGTTGTACCTAGATTGGATAGAGGCATCCATATTTGATTCTTGATGAGTTAGGGGAACACTTAAATGAAAGTTATGTTTACGAACATTTAATTTAATATCACATATAAGAATATATTATAAGACGATACAAATGGGAGTTAAAAACTAAAATTACGAATTAACACATCTCACAACTAATTATTATGCTTTAATTTCTGGCATCTTAACTAAATGTCAATGTGAGAAATCACTGCTATATTTTGAGCTGCCTTCAGAGAGCTTCTTTCTTACTGATTTCTAAAACCAAATTCGTTATTAGTATTATTGAAAAGGTGTGAGAGCAGACATCCCCTATATAATAATAGCCTAGGTTATCTGTCCGCCTGTCTTTGGATTTATGAAGCGGTTGGACCTGGAATAGATAGAGGCATCCATCTTAGATTCTTGATGAGTTAGGTTTAACAACGTTCGATATAGACACCTTCCCCCACTTTTGTAGCATTTGATGTCATTATTTCAAACCCAATTTCCCCCCGGTTAAAAGCAGGCGGTTAAATTTATCAATTTGTCGCATAATAAATAGGTAAAAAAACTATTTTTTAGCATTATGACGTCATTCCTTTAACCATCTCATTTAATCATTTGTTATTTTAAATTACTTCAATATAGTCTGAATTATTTTCATAAGTTTTATAGCAGAAGTTATATATTACGTAAATAATTTTCATTTATATTTGACTTAAATAACAGATTAGATACATATGTGATAATTTTAAATTTAATCAACGATTACTTTTAGTTCCAATGAAAATTTTATCACCGATATTAACAACAAATTCCATCTACCTCTAGGGTATAATGGAAACGATAGTTTTATTCCTTTACTTCCATTACTTACTGTGACAAAGAAAAATTGGGAAGAACTTAACGTTATTTTCGAGGTAACTAATAGAACTTTGAATTATCATACTAAATTAATTCAACGGGATTCTAAATTGCATTCACAGTGTCGTGAGACTTTAGAGGAGTATGAAGGTAAACAAATTATTTTGAGTGTACCGGATAATTCTCAGCCAAAAAACTAACCAATTTAGTGTACTTTAAAATACTGGAAAATTAAAAATTTTACTGATCCCGTCATATCACGGGCTATTTGCGAGTATTGAATATTAGAAGAAAACCAGAATCACCACATTAAAAAAAGAAACTGAATAATACACTGCATTACGTAATGTGAATAAAGCTCTATGACGAGATAAGATTCATTAAAATACGTAATGGCGGCACATAAACCAAATGACTATCCCATTCCGTCATTGTATGTCAAGAAGTTAATTGTTGAAAATCAAGGATATCAAGGAATGTTTTGACCTTCGTTTGTGAGTTTTTCTATCAATAACGAAAAAGGAAATTTTCTCTTCACTTCAGACGTCACGGATATATGTTTCTTTCCTTTCTCTCTAGAGTGAAATACTGAATTTCCTTTTCAGTAAGAGAAAACATATACCTAGAAATTGCTCGAGAGATCCGTTTCCTATATTAAAATACTAATACAAATCATACGAGAACATCATCTCTTGATTGAGTTACGTTTCAAAGATTAATTTTACCAAGTTATTATATGGTAGTTTTGAATATTAAAAGGAAACCAAAATCGGCGCATTAAAGAAGGAACTGCATAATACACTGCAGGGCGTCCGGTGAATAAAGCTCTATGACGAGATAAGATTCATCAAAGTTCGTAATGACGGCACATAAACCAAATGACGATCCCATCCCGTCATTGTATGTCAAGAAGTTAATTGTTGAAAATCAAGGATATCAAGGAATGTTTTGACCTTCGTTTGTGAGTTTTTCTATCAATAATGAAAAAGGAAATTTTCTCTTCACTTCAGACGTCACGGATATATGTTACTTTTCTTTCTCTCTAGAGTGAAGTACTGAATTTCCTTTTCAGTAAGAGAAAATATATACCTAGAAATTGCTCGAGAGATCCGTTTCCTATATTAAAATACTAATACAAATCATACGAGAACATCATCTCTTGATTGAGTTACGTTTCAAAGATTAATTTTACCAAGTTATTATATGGTAGTTTTGAATATTAAAAGGAAACCAAAATCGGCGCATTAAAGAAGGAACTGCATAATACACTGCAGGGCGTCCGGTGAATAAAGCTCTATGACGAGATAAGATTCATCAAAGTTCGTAATGACGGCACATAAACCAAATGACGATCCCATCCCGTCATTGTATGTCAAGAAGTTAATTGTTGAAAACAGATAACGAGGAATGTTTTGACCTTCGTTTGTGAGTTTTCAATCAATAGCGAAAAAGGAAATTATCTCTTCACATCAGATATGACTGATTTAAGTTATTTTTGTATTCTCTCTAAATTAAAGTACTGAATTTCCTTTTCAGTAAGAGAAAACATAAACCTTGAAATTTCTCGAGAGATACGTTTCGTATATTAAAATACTAATGTAAATCATAAGAGAATATCATGTCTTGATTAAGTTTACGCTTCAAAGATTAATTTTACCAAGTTTATTCTTCGTGTAGTAATATCCCTCTTTTATGGGGTTTAACAACAAATCATACAGTTTACACTATAACGAGGAATGTTTTGACCTTAGTTTGGAAGTTTTTCTATCAATAATAAAAAAGGAAATTTTATCTTTACATCAGACGTCACGCATATAAATTACTTTTCTTTCTTTCTAAATTGAAATACTGAATTTCCTTTTCAGTAAGAGAAAACATAAACTTAAAAATTGCTCTAGATACCCATTTCCTATATTAAAATACTAATGAAAATCATAAGAGAACATCATCTCTTGATTGAGTTACGTTTCAAAGATTAATTTTACCAAGTTATTATATGGTAGTTTTGAATATTAAAAGGAAACCAAAATCGGCGCATTAAAGAAGGAACTGCATAATACACTGCAGGGCGTCCGGTGAATAAAGCTCTATGACGAGTTAAGACTCATCAAAGTCCGTAATGACGGCACATAAACCAAATGACGATCCCATCCCGTCATTGTATGTCAAGAAGTTAATTGTTGAAAACAGATAACGAGGAATGTTTTGACCTTCAAGTGTGAGTTTTTCTATCAATAACAAAAACGCATTTTTTCTCTTCACATCAGACGTCACGGATATATTACTTTTCTTTCTCTCGAAATTGTGTTCCGTCCAGCAGCTGATGCTGGATCAGCGGCAGCAATTGCTTAATAGTTTTATAAAGTGTGTTTATTTTGTTACCGTGGAGCATAGTGCCATCTGAAAAAAAAATGAAAAATAATAGTGTTCGCTTAGAGCGCGGAGGAGAGGGATTAAATCGGCTACGAACCAATATACTCTGTTTTTTCTTTATGTTTCTTTAAAGTGGATGATTTGCACGACGTTTGGAATGAAAATATTCAAAATCATTGTAATAAGTAAATTCTTAATTCCTTTAATAATAAATCTTATTGGGTTTTCATTTTCCCAACGCTAATCCAATCCATATACATTTAATTCTATTTGATTGCGTTTATGTATTATGAGTCCCCCTCGTTTATATTATTCTTATCTATAGTACTGTGTTAAAATCTTAAATGTTAGTAGTCATTAATTCTCTATTGTTAGTAATATATTTGATTTGTAATGTGAAATTCTAATCTACAATAAATTGTTAGCAAACCCCTTTTCTTTGGTCATTTCCAAATCATAATGTCTTTATTTTAGATTATACATTCAATTATACATTCCACTAATTCTTAACATCTCACAAATTGAAATACTGAATTTCCTTTTCAGTAAAAGAAAACATAAAAAAGAACATCATCTCTTGATTGAGTTTACGTTTCAGATTAATTTTACCAAGTTTATACCTCGTGTAGTAATATCACTCTTTTATAGGGTTTAACAAAACAAATACAACTAACACGATAACGAGAAATGTTTTGACCTTAGTTTGTGAGTTTTTCTATAATAATAAAAAAGGAAATTTTCTCTTCACATCAGACGTCACGGATATATGTTACTATTCTTTCTCTCTAAATTGAAATACAGAATTTCTTTTTCAGTAAATGAAAACATAACTGTAAAAAGTCTTAGAGATGTCCGTTTCCTATATTAAAATACTAATATAAATCATAAGATAACATCCTCTCTTGATTGAGTTTACGTTTCACAGATTAATTTTATAAAGTTTATTCTTCGTGTAGTAATATCACTCTTTTATGAGGTTTAACAAAAAATCATATAGCTAACATGATAACGAAGAATGTTTTGACCTTTGTTTCTGATTTTTTACATCGATAATGAAAAAGGAAATTTTCTCTTCACATCAGACCTCACGGATATATGTTACTTTTCTTTCTCTCTAAATTGAAGTTCTGAATTTCCATTTTCAGTAAGAGAAAATATAAACATAAAAAAGGCTCGAGAGAACCGTTTCCTATGTTAAAATGCTAATATAAATCATAAGAGAACATCATCTCTTGATTGAGTTTAAGTTTTAAAGATTAATTTTATCAAGTTTAATCTTCGTGTAGTAATATCACTCTTTTATGGGGTTTAACAACAAATCATACAGATAACACGATAACGAGGAATGTTTTGATTTTCGTTTGTGAGTTTTTTTTTATCAATAACGAAACAGGAAATTTTCTCTTCCCATCAGACGTCACGGATGTGTAATTTTTTTCTCTCTAAATTGAAGTACTGAATTTCCTTTTCAGTAAGAGAAAAGATAAACCTAAAAATTGCTCTAGATACCCGTTTCCTATATTAAAATACTAATGCAAATCATAAGAGAACATCATCTCTTGATTGAGTTTACGTTTCAAAGATTAATTTTACCAAGTTTATTCCTCGAGTAGTAATATCACTCTTTTATGTGGTTTAACAACAAATCATACAGCTAACACTATGTGAAAATGTCATAAAATTGAAGTTAAGCAGAATTCTTTTGGAAAAGCACATACTTAATTCTCTTATTGTGTTAAAGGGAATTATTGCATCTTTACCGACACGTGCGGGACTGAATTATTCTTACTTTAGAAGCAGGAAATTGATATAAAATGGCTATTGCTGGAAAGGTAGGACGGAAATTAATAACATGGTATTTCCTATAAGATTGTTTTGCATCGAGGACGAAGGTCAATTTGAAAGTGTGAAATTGATTCCAGATGTGCTCACTGTGATTCGCTAAGATGGTCATATCTTTTTAAAACTGTTTCAAAGCAAGCTTTAGTTTAAAAGAAATAACACGTGTATTTTGGCATGTTAAAATATATTTAGTCATTAAATATGGAATATTTAAGACTTAGCCCTTTGTTTTTATAATTTTTGAGTTATTTCTTTCACGAATGATATCAAGCAAAATATTTGTCATTTTCCACTATTTGTTACTGTAAAAACATTTAAATAAATACAATTCATGTCTATAATATTTTGTAATTTGAAAAATTTGTTTACTTTTCGAAGCCTATACCTACTGATACATATTATATATTTGTGTGCATATGCATATTTATATGCATTTATTAAGGATTATTTCATTGTTAGGTTCACACAATTTACGAAAATTGTATAAAGAAAACGTAGAATGTGAGTGATACTTAACCTAAAAGAGATTCTAATAATTTTATCAACATACCAAATTTTACTACAAAATTTAGTCACAAAATTTTCTGATACAATAGATTACTGGTGCATCCTGGTGATGAAATAAATGCAATTTAAAGAAAAAATCATATTAAAATTGTATCTACAACAAAAATAGAATTACACAATTCTTATAAATATAGCATTTACTTATCTGAAAACTACTTTACCATAATGAATCTGAACCTAAATGAATCTTTAAAAATGAAACTTCATATTCTATACATTTCTGTATTTTTAAATTGTCATATTTGTTTGAAATGTTTTATCTCGTTATTGTAGGTAGTTTTCACGGTTTTAAATATTGTTTTAGGCTTGTCAGTAAACTCTGAATTTTGACTTTGTTATTGGTATCTAAATTTAACTTTTGCATATGAATCTGCTTTTCACTCAAGTGAATCAACTGAAATCATTACGAATAATGTTGTATTTATTTCTAAAGGCACCTACTCAATCCAAGCCCGTAGAGTTAATGGATTCGTGAAGAAATGCTCCTTTTGTTTTCTTAGAGCATCGCTAAGATGAAGTACAATTTTATGTGATCCGCGGTGGGTCAGTCGGCAAAAGCAACGACATTGTAGCTAGAAAGTTGTAGTTGCAGATCTCGGGCAAGCGGAAGATCTACCCTGTCTGTTAACTATGATTCGGAAACGTGAAATATATTGGTGGCTACAATGTCCTCCAAGATATCAAAAATACCACTGTAGTGACAAGCCTAGCCTGTCTTCTTTTTCCTTCTTGCTACTAAATTAGGATGACCCACTTGAACAAAAAGTCTTGCTTTCAACCAAGCGGAGCTTAATAAACGAAACATGCAAATTTAGTTTGCAGCAAACTTGCAGCAAGTTCAGCATGACAAGTCTGCAAGTTTGAACCAAGACTGCAGCAAATCTACGCAAGCTTCGAAGTCACCATACCTCCAACTTGCAGCAAACTTGTCATGCAAGTTAATGTACACTTGTTCTGCAAGTTTGCGGCAAACTTTTCATATGAAACTTGTAGCAAGTTCATTGCAAACTACGGTTGGAAAAAAAACCTCGCAGCTTTTGAAAAAAAACTTTTTGTTTGGTTTAAATAGCATATGTAAAGAGAATTTTTTTTACTCCGGGAGATGTTAAGATTTTAGATAATTTTGAATAAATATTAAAAATTTATTAGTAATTAATATATTGCTAATTAACTTTCTGCACTCGAAGACTCCGCTAAGGAGACAATGCAAAATAATTAGTTTTCACTATTTCTTTTTGTCCTTATATTAAAAACTGAAAATTATTTGCGTATTATTTGCAATTATTTGCAACTATTTTCAAAATTAACTAAATTCTTAGTCTTTCCAAAAGTAAAAAAAAATCCCTTTACATATGCTATTTAAACCAAACAAAAAGGTTTAAAAAGAAAACAGCTGGTTTTTTCCAACCTTGGTTTGCAATGAACTTGCTGCAGGTTTGATATGACAAGTTTGAGGCAAACTTTCACGACAAGTGCACTATAACGTACATGACAAGTATGCTGCAAGTTGGAGGTATGGTGACTTCGAAGTTTGCTTAGACTTGTTGCAGTATTGTTTCAATCTTGCAGACTTGTCATGCTGAACTTATTGCAAGTTTACAGGCTTGCATAACAAGACTGTTGCAAGTTTTCTTCAAACTAAATTTGCTATCTAGGATATAGCCATCTAAGAAACTTTGAAATAGTATTTATATAGAGAATAAAGGGTTATCACCATTTAAGATAATTTAAAATTTATAAATCTTACACTCAAACGGACTAAAAGGAAAAAAAAGGAATTAAAACGAAATTTTAGAAACTCTGGAAAAAATTGAGAAAAATTCACTTAAATATTAAAATTTTCAAGATAGGTTTAACATGGTCCAATACAAGTGCATAAAAACGAAAATATTGCTTAGGAAATTAATAGAATTAACACATCTATTTGATTTATTAAACATTTTAGATAGTTGTAAATTATAGAGAAATCCTAATTTAAAAAATAACCACACTTGAATAATTAAAATAATAAATGTTTTTTAAAAGATCCATAGCAGATTGCGGAACGAAGTGTCTGCCACGTTGTGATTCTTGGCTTTGGCCGGGAAACGTTTGCGCATGCACTCGTTATCCTAACTCCCATGCAATTATGGGAATTTTCTCTTGCTCCAAGTTTGTCATAACAAGATTGCCACAGTTTTAAAGCAAAATTGCTTTGCAAAGAAGTGGTCGCTTTATGCTCCGTCTAACTTGTAGAAGTTTTGCTGCAAGTTTATCGGGTGAAATTTGTTATGACAAAATATTATCCAGTAAAATTCAAACTTTCTGCAAGTATGCATGCTATCTGGGAAGGCACATCCCTTTGAAGGGTAAGGCTAAAATTGTGCTTGGTTTGTCTAAGTGTTATCGGACCCAACAACATTAGCAACAAGAATTTTATGTGGGTCTTCCTAATTTAGGATCAAGAAACAAGGAGAAGATATGCATGTTTATACTACCACCTTCAGATACATTGTTAGAGCTTGGCAGACGTTGCAACTAAGAACTTATTTTATATGCCTGCAGCCTCAAACTCACAATCCTTTGGCTATGAACCCAACGCCTTTTCCGACTGATCTACCTCAGTTCTACGACGAATTGTGTTTTGTAATGCAGCTGGCAATACAAATATATATGATTATACCGAACATTGATTATTTACTAATTTACCACAACCCGAGGAGTTGGTGTAGCTTAAGAAATACTACGGACGCAAATAGCATTGCCCCCGCAGGGTCCTAGAAATTTAAAAGTAGGGACCAAACAGAAGACTCCTCCAGGCTTGTACTACCACTCCCAGAAGGGCATTGTGACCACGAACCTAGTTTATGTGAACCAGTCAGCACTAACAAACACGATAGAACTTAAGCCGGCTCAAGCCCCGAACCCGCAATCTTACATTTATAAGATCGCAGCCTTTGCCGACCGAGCTACCGCGAATCACCTCGACTTGTTGTCTTAAATACAAAAGTTCAGTTATGATTATTGTACTTGCATACGATATCAATTAAATATATTTTTCTTTCTTTAAAAGATATTCTATGATATTTAAAATTACAGTCAGTTCTCGTTAGCAGACGACTTGTTAATGTAAAATAATAAGATAGCTGTTTGAATATCTTCTCTCCGAACTTCGAAGAATATCAAAACTAAAAGGTAATATTATCAGCAATGTGAATTTTGTAAAAAAATTTTAGGAGTTAATGGATTTTAAAATATAAAAAATACATATATTTATTTCATCATAAATTAAATTATATCATTTTGTTTTTGGAAAAAATAAAATTAAAAATTAAATGTTGAAAAAACTATTGTATTTTATTTCTAGATGCTGTCTATCAACATTAGTGGGTTCATACAATATTTTAATGATGCTAAATAAATTGACAATGGCTACCCTGCGCAAACAAATAAGGGGTAGGCTACTTTATTCCGGTGATGCTACCTTTCAGTGGCATATTTAATTACACGAGGGAAAAATTCATACGAGGTAAATCATATGTAAATTCTCCGCATATTTTTATAAGCCCATTATGCTGTTGCGTAAAGGGAAGAGACAGATAAATTTACAGCGGTTTGGGAATTCTCGAAATTCAAAAGGCAATCATTAATAAATCCTTTTACATTTATGTCATCTTTTATATTTTCTCATGCATGATGCCTTTTACGTGGATTATAAATTCTTATCTCAATATAAAATTCTAAAGAGTCTTATCAAAGAATTTTAAAGCTCTTAATCTCTTTCTTAAAAAAATAAATTAGGGAGATATATTGCGTTCGTAAAGAGCAAAATGACCTATAAGAAAACATGAAATTTAACATACATGCATTCATTTTTATCTGCTTTTTCGTCTCTTGGGCGAGACAGTGTGTAATAAAACAAATTTAGCTATCAGTTACCTGATAAATGCTTTACTAGAAAATACTTCTAAAGCATTTTTAACATATAACGATAAGTTAATATTTTGTGTCTGGAACAATCACTAAAACACAATTGTTTGATTACTTTCTAAGTTCTTAAAAGTTTTAAGTGTTATTATTTTTATCTCTCTTTTAATTCCAAAATAATTTAAAAGAATAAACACAGATAGTAGCATACTTGCAGCAAGTTTGATATTTTCTGGATAATAACTTGTCATAACAAATTTGACGCGACAAACTTGTAGCAAAACTCCTACCAGTTAGACGGAACATAAAACAACTACTCCTTTGCAACACTATTTTGTTGCAAAACTGTGGCAACTTTGTCATGACGACCTTGAAGCAATCGAAGTCATGTTTTAAACTTCCAGACTTGTCATCATGAACTTACTGCAAGTTTGTAGGGTAACAAAGCGAGAGTGCTGCAAGTTTGCCAGAAACTTAATTTAATATCTGAGAAAATTTTTTGTCATATTTAATAAATATCTCTTTGTTATGGTCCTAAAGATGAAACTTCATAAATTATTTTCTCAATATTTCCATATCTATTAATACTTTGACCTCAAAATATCGGTCATTTTTTAAGAGTTAGGGCTATCTAAGTCGTTTAACATCTAACCACGTTTAATCTCTAGTTAAGGTATCCGTCTACGTTCGGAGAACTTTTTTCTTTAAACGTAGAAACTAGTTCATGTTTTTACATTTTTAGATTTACTTTTTATATTATCATAAAGAATTGCACTTAAAAATTTATTCCTGGAGAATTTTTTATAAAATTTCTAATAAATGAAGAAAATTTAGTAAAAAAATGGAGTTTTTTCAAAACGTCTAATTTTTTAATCAATTTAAATATTTCAATATTTTTGATGCAACATATTTCTTATACACTAGACTAGTGAATCACCTAAAATCTTTGCTTAATTTACATTTGGTAAAATGTTTTGGTCCTTCAAAATCATACACATTGAATTTTTAAAAATTTTTTCAACACCTTTATATCTAACTACGAGTGTAACATCGTTAAATTATCCAAATTTAGAGCTTTTAAGTCATTCACTAATAAATACTATCAATAGCATTCATAATAATTTTCAACAAAATATTGTAAGAACTTTTTCAAAAATCACATTTCAAGTTTCAACATTTTGTTAAAAATACCGTTTTGAGAAAAAGGCATTTGAAGTTTATGAAAGCAACTTTAACTATTAAAAAATTAAAATACATATTTAAAATTTTCCACACTTTCTTGCTTCAAAACTTTTTAATTGCCAAGTCGCTAATTATTAATAATACTAATTTTTTTTTACTAATCTTTATGAATTTTTAAAAATTTTTGTTTAAAAAATGCTGTTTAAAAAGCTTTAAATCCGGTTCCGAAGTCACTACTTCCCTTTTGTTTTGACACTGATGTTTAAACAGTTGTAACTTTTCTTTAAAATTCCGTAATAACAAAACAAAAACATATTTAGAAGCCTAAAATTTGAAATTTTACAATAGAGATATATAAAAGAAATATGATTTTTTTCAAAAAATTTTCAACGTAGACGAAAACCTTGAACGGATAATTGCACCCCATCATTGGTTAGCGCCATGGATTAATAGTGGTTAGCCGTTAAACGACTGTGGTGAGACCAACCTACAGTGTGTACAGAAAGGCGTTAAGCTATTTTAATAGTTTTTAGTTAATGTCATAAATAAAATTAATTGAATCACATATTGGGTGAAGTAAAAAATAATTGCTTGTGCATTCTACGTGATCTAACATAAAATTTCAAATCCATTCATTACAGTATTAATTTTAACTACGCTTAACATTTGAACTCTGATAAAAATAACAGTATTCATTCATTCTTTCATTTAGTATTTTTCTTAACATATATTTACATTAATTAATATTTTCTCAGTAAGTGTTCAGTCATTGGTCTGTTCACATCTCGTAAAATAAAGCGTGTTCTATTTAAGCGTCAACTGTGTTCTTAACTAGTAGTAGTTTTATCGGGGCTCCTTAGCTGAAAGCCCGTCGTGAGAGCGAATTAGATCAATCAGGGTGGGTATCAGGATTTTCAAGTTCAGTTAGGGTAACACAATAATTAAAATGTGTTCTTAACATAAAAAAAAAGAAATTTTAAGATACTTACATGTGAAGGATTAAAACTATGGAAACTTATAAGTAAATAAATAGTTTAATATCAAGATGATTTACAAGAAATCCGAATTTATATGCATGATTTCCACATTCTCAAGGCTTTAAATTGGTTTTGGTTTTCACTTACTTTCCTATAATAATCTATAATCTTAAAAAAATAATACAGACTCTTACATCAAAAAATAAATATTAAGATACTAAATTACAAGTGAAGGTTTAAAACTATCGAAACATGTAAACAAATAAAAAGTTCTATAACAAGATGATTTACAAGAAATCTAATTTATATGAATGATTTCCACATTCTCAATGCTTTAAATCGGTTTTGATTTTCACTTACTTTCCTTTAATAATCTAAAAACTTAAAAAATAATACAGACTGCTACATCAAAAGAGAAATATTAAGACACTAAATTCCAATGCAGGATTGAAACTATGAAAACATATAAGTAAATAAAATTCAATAGCAAGACGATTTACAAGAAATCCTAATTTATATGCATGAATTCTACATTCTCATGTTAAAATCAGTTTTGGTTTTCACTTACTTTCCTTTAATAATCTAAAAACTTAAAAAATAATACACTGCTCCTAAAGATATTTCATATTTTATGTTTTAAATACTAGGATTTTATTTATTATTTGGGGTCACCAATGTTTCTGCGATTATTTAAAAATATCACTATACATAATACAAAATGAAAAATATTTCTACGCCTCTGATATAAGAATATCATTAAAGGCCGTACTAATTATATTTCTGCAACCCTTCCATTAGCAGCGGAGATTAAGCACAGCTGACCTCTTCAAATTACCATCACTTTTCCCAAAGTTGTCAAGCTGAAGTTAATCTTGATGAACTGTAATCCTGAAAATATTTATGCATTGACTTCTGTTAATTAATTGCCATTTAATCGGGTTAAGATATTTTAAAATAAACATATAAAGTACCCAGATGATACTAAGGAATAAGAATTTGATTAAAGAATGCATGTGTACGTATATAATTTGTGAGTCTTACAAAATCTGCCAGACGAATGTGTAAGACTTAGAAGATCTAAGTTAGTATATAACTCCTAAACAACCCTGTCTTATCTCCATCATTCCGAGTTATTGTAGACAAAATAAAACGTTCAAAACCGTTCTAAGACTTTAAAACACCTAATTTTATGATATTTTTTAATTACAACTGAAGAAGTACAACAAGTATAATTTCTTTTATAGAGAGCAGAAAAAATTTAGATTCCAAAAACTTGGAATTAAAAAAACTTTGCCGTATTAGTAAATCGCAATGTCTATGCTATTTATTTAAAACTGCGTCCAATAATGAACCAGTATATTGTTCTAATAAAGAAGTTAAACTCGTGTCCGTTGCATCACTAAAATAATTAAAACTTATTAAAATAATAGTTTAATTTTATATGACTGTTATGTTTTTACTGGTTAGAATAAGACCCTAAAGGAATACATTGATATATTTTCAATTATAAGCGTATTTTGTTTACTGGTTCACTATTTATATATGAAACTTATAATATCGTGACTAAAGTATCCTTGTTATAGTAAACACAAAGATGTCATAGTACAAGTATGAAAATTGTAGAATCGAAAAACTTGCAATAAAAAAACATCGCCTTATAAGCATCTCCTAAGGGTTGTAACTGCTCTTTGTTTAAAAATGTGTCATGTAATAAAGCAACATTATGTCCTATTGCATAAATTAAACTTGTTTCCGTTGCATCACTAAAATCATTTACCATAAACTTGTTAAAATATTAGTTTTATTTTATAGGATGTTATGTTTGCAATGGTTAGAACAAAACTATAAAGAATACAATTTTTATAAATGTATTTTGTTTAAATCGCTATTAAGATAAAAGCTTATTTGATATCGTTTCAAAAGTATCCTTATTAAACACAAAGATGTCATAGTACAAGTATGAAAATTGTAGAATCGAAAAACTTGCAATAAAAACAACATCACCTTATAAGCAACTCCTAAGGTTTGTAACTGGTATTTGTTAAAAATGTGTCATGTAATAACCAATTATGTTCTATGCAAAGAATTAAAACTTGTTCCGTTGCATCACTAAAATCACTAAAACTTATTAAAAATATTAGTTAATTTTATAGACTGTTATGTTTCACTGGTTAGAATAACTCTAAAGGAATACATTGATAGATTTTCAATAAAAGTATTGACGTTCGCTATTTATATATGAAACTTATACATGATATCGTTATCAAAGTATACTTATTAGATCAAACACGATGACTCATAGTACAAGTATCTTAATTGTAGATTTCTAAAACTTGTAATTAAAATCATTACCTTATTAGAAAATGGTAAGGTTTGTAACTGCTATATATTTAAAAATGTGGTGTAATAAAACAACAATATAGTGTTCTTGTACAGAAGTTAAACATATTTCCATTGCATCGCTAAAATCACTAAAACATATTATAATATTAGTTTAATTTTATAGACTGTAAAGTTTGTACTGGTCAGAATAAGGTCTAAAGTGACACATGATAGATTTTCAATAATAAATTTCACTATTTGATCGTAAAACTTATACATGATATCGTTATCAAAGTATTCTTATTAGCGTAAAAACGAAGACTCATAGTATAAGTATTCTAACTGTAAATTCCTAAAACTTGTAATTAAAAAGCAACGCCTTATTAGCAAATCGCCAGTTTTGTAACTGCTATTTGTTTAAAAGTACGTCGTGTAATGCAACAATATGGCGCTCTCTTGCAGAAGTTAAATTTATTTCTGTTGCGTCGTTAAAATCACTAAAACTTATTAAAATAATAGTTTAATTTTATAAACTGTTAAGCTTGTAGAGGTTACAGTAAGACTCTAAATTGACGCATTGGTAGATTTGCAATAATAGGTAATTTACTTAGGATATCCCTATTGAGATGTAAAGCTTATTAATGGTATCGTTATAAAGCGTCCTTATTAGCGTAAACAGGAAGACTCATAGACCAAGTATGCTGACTGTAGATTCCTAAAATTTGCAATTAAAAAACATTGACTTATTATCAAATCACAAGGTTTGTAACTGCTATTTATTTAAAAGTGCGTAGTTTAATAAACAAATATGGTTTCTTGTAAGTTAAATTTATTTCCGACTGAACATAAAACTTATTAAAATATTAGGTTAATTTTATAGACGGCAAAGCAATTTGTACTGGTTAGAAAAAGACTCTTAATGAACGTGTTGATAGATTTTCAATAATAAGCATATTTTGTTTAGGATATCGCTATTGAGACGTAAAGATTATGAATGATATCGTTATCAAAGCATCCTTATTAGCGCAAACACGAAGACTCATAGAACAACTATGCTAATTGTAGATTCCTAAAATTTGTAATTAAAAACATCGACTTATTATGAAATCGGAAGGTTAGTAACTGCTATTCGTTTAAAAGTGCGTAGTTTAATAAACAAATATGGTGTTCTAGTACATAAGTATCACTAAAACATATTATAATATTAGTTTAATTTTATAGACTGTCACGTTTGTACTAGTCAGAATAAGGGTCTAAAGGAATGAATGATATATGCTAAAAATTAAGGGAATTTTGCTTATTTGATCGTTATTGAGATATAAAACTTATACATGATATAATTATCAAAGTATACTTATTAGCGTAAACGCGAAGACTGATAGTACAAATATGCTAACTGTAGATTCTTAAAACTTGTAATTAAAAAGCAACGCCTTATTAGAAAATGGTAAGGTTTGTAACTGCTATATATTTAAAAATGTGTGGTGTAATAAAACAACAATATAGTGTTCTTGTACAGAAGTTAAACATATTTCCGTTGCATCGCTAAAATCACTAAAACATATTATAATATTAGTTTACTTTTATAGACTGTCAAGTTTGTACTGGTCAGAATAAGATCTAAACACTTGACTGATTTTTAAAAATAATATTTTGTGTAGGACATCGCTATTGAGACATAAAACTTATACATGCTATTGTTCTCAAAGTATCCTTATTAGCGTGAAAACGAAGACTCATAGTAGAAGTATTCTAACTGTAAATTCCTAAAACTTGTGATTAAAAAGCAACGCCTTATTAGCAAATCGCCAGTTTTGTAACTGCTATTTGTTTAAATTGTAATAAAAATAGTGTTCTAGTACAGGAGTTAAACTTGTTTCTGTGGCATCGCTAAAATCACTGAAACATATTAATATTATTTTAATTTTATAGACGTAACAGCATTTTGTACAGGTTAGAATTATATTCTTTATCAACACTTTGATTGATTTTCAATAATAATCCTTTTTTGTGTAGGACATCGCTATTGAGACATAAAACTTATACATGATTTTTGTCACAATATCCTTATTAGTATAAAAAAGACTCATTACAGTAAAAACGGTAGATTAAAATTTTAATTAAAAAACATTTGACTTATTAGCAAATCGCAAGGTTTGTAACGCTATTATTTAAAGTGCTTGTATAATAAAATAATAGTGTTCTATGTAAGTTATTGTTTCCGTTACATCGCTAAAATCACTCATATTAAAATATTAGTTTAATTTTATAGGGTGTTACGTTTGCAATGGTTAGAATAAGACTCTAAAGTGACATATTAATAAATTTTTAATAATAAGTATATATTTCTTATAAGATCGCTATTGAGGCATAAAACATATATTTGATATCGTTGTCAAAGTATCCTTATTAGCACAAATATGAAGACTTCAGAGTAGAAATATGGAAACTGTAGATTCCAAAAACTTTCAATTAAAAAACATGGCCTTATTAGCAAATCATAAGGTTTGTAAGTACAATTTATTTAAAAGTGCGTCGTGTAATGAAGCAAATAAGAGGAAGCATTAACATTGTCTCTTATTAGGGAGACAGTATCAGTTTACTGTTTTACATATTCTTATACGTAGATGGAAGTTAAAAGAATCACAAGTTCCAGACGGGTAATGAGGGCATTTCATTAAACTACGCCAAAATTCAGTTCAAGAATATTTTTAATCTCTTCCTAATGAGACAAAAGTGCAGCATTGGGAAAAACTTATCGGTGGTACGAAATTTCTTTAAAAATATTGCGGGAAATTGATTATGAGCAACGTGTCGATGTAAATTAGTTACAAATTTTACTTCCCCTTTTGTGGTATCTCGCTTTCTGTAAACTCTTCATTTTTTACCTCAAAATTTCAATAAATCTCTTAATTAAGGTCTTATTTCTTTGCAGGAAACTCCACCGCACATGGTATCGAGTTTTCCTTGTTATACCTATGCACTACAGCTAAAGCGACCCTATGTTTCATAAAAAATATTATTTGTCCAGGTTGTACTCCACCCTTAACTTTTTAAAGTAATTTAATCTCCCATTGTAATATTCTAATAATTTTATTGATATTTAAGAACAGACAAAAAGTTGAAAGACCATGTCAAATTGCTTGTAATATTTGTGATCTCTGTGGTTTAAATATTGAAAGAGAGTTTACGAGTGATTTCATATTCCCTATTGATAGTGTCCATTTTGCATGCAGCCGAGAGATGGCCGATTGGTTAGGGTGTTGGCCTTCGGTACCCGAGTTCGTGGGTTCGAATCCCACTGTGGCATGGATGTTCATAGCCGTTCGGAATCGGCTTTAAGCTGTAGGTCATGGTCTCATTAGCCCTCGTGTTGCAAAAAGTAGACCGTTGCACTTTAAATCAAACTATTTTGCATGATTTTTGACTGTACTGTAGGACTTGACTGTAATCAGAAAATTTACTGTATTCAGTTTAAGAATTATCGGATAATTTAATAATCCAAAATTGTAGTATATTATAAAACGATTTGCAGAAGGTTTGAAATGCAAGTTGTTACAACTTGCACCATATATTAATATCATAAATGACTGCAAAATATTTGTACAAAATTAGGAAATTGTTTTTTTGTTTATTTGTTTAATTAAAGGAATTGAAGAATCTACTGTTTTAAAAGGGCACATTATTACAAAAGATAATTCACTATTATACAATTAAACAACATAATAAGGTATTATTCCTTAACTTTTTAAAATAATTTAGTCTCTCATTGTAATATTCTAATAATTTCATTCACATTTAAGAACAGACGAAAAGTTGGAAGACCTTGTCAAATTGCTTGTAATATTTGTGCTCTCTGTGGGTTAAGTATTGAATGAGTGTTTACGAGTGATTTCGTATTCCATATTGATAGAGTCTATTTTGCATCATTATTGACTGTACTATAGGACTTGACTGTTATCAGAAAAATTACTGTATTCTGTTTAGGAATTATCAGATAATTTAATAATCCAAAAAGTATAGTATAGTATAAAACGATTTGCAGAAGATTTTATATGTAAATTTTTACAACTTACATCATACATTAATATCATACATCATGCCAAAATATTTGTACAAAATTAGGATAGTGTTTTTTTCTGTTTAATGAAACGAATTGAATAATCTACTGTTTTAAAAGGGCACATTATTATAAAAGATAATTTATTATTATAACATTAAATAACATAATAAGGTATTATTTCTTAACTTTTTAAAATAATTTAGTCTCATTGTAATATTCTAATAATTTTATTGATATTTAAGAACAGACAAATAGTTGGAAGATCTTGTCAAATTGCTTGTAATATTTATGCTCTTTGTGGGTTAAGTATTGAATGAGAGTTTACAAGTGATTTCGTATTCCATATTGATAGTGTCAGTTTTGCATGATTATTGACTGTACTCTAGGACTTAACTGTAATCAGAAAAATTACTGTATTCTGTTTAGGAATTATCAGATAATTTAATAATCCAAAAAGTATAGTATAGTATAAAACGATTTGCAGAAGATTTTATTTGTAAGTTTTTACAACTTACATCATACATTAATATCATACATCATGGTAAAATATTTGTACAAAATAAGGATAGTGTTTTTTTCTGTTTAATGAAACGAATTGAATAATCTACTGTTTTAAAAGGACACATTATTATAAAAGATAATTTATTGTTATACGATTAAATAACATAAAAAGGTATTGTCCCTTAACTTTTTAAAACAGTTTAGTCTCACTGTAATATTCTAAAAATTTTATTGATATTTAAGAACTGACAAAAAGTTGAAAGACCATGTCAAATTGCTTGTAATATTTGTGCTCTCTGTGGGTTAAGTATTTAATGGGAGTTTATGAGGGATTTCGTATTCCATATTGATAGTGTCCATTTTGCATGATTATTGACTGTACTCTAGGACTTGACTGTAATCATAAAAATTACTGTATTCTGTTTAGGAATTATCAGATAATTTAATAATCCAAAAATTATAGTTTAGTACAAAACGATTTGCAGAAGATTTTAAATGTAAGTTTTACAACTTACATCATACATTATTATCATACATCAGGGCAAAATATTTGTAAAAAATTAGGATAGTGATTTTTATGTTTAATGAAAGGAATTAAGTAATCTACTGTTTTAAAAGGGCACATTATTATAAAAAATAATTGATTATTATACAATTAAATAACATAATAAGTTATTGTCCCTTAACTTTTTAAAATAGTTTAGTCTCACTGTAATATTCTAATAATTTTATTGATATTTAAAAACAGACAAAAATTTGGAAGACCATGTCAAATTGCTTGCAATATTTGTTCTCTCTTTGGGTTAAGTAATGGGAGTTTACGAGTAATTTCGTATTCCATATTGATAGTATCCATTTTGCATGATTATTCATTGTACTCTAGGACTTAACTGTAATAAACAATTACTGTATTCTGTTTAGGAATTATCAGATAACTTAATAATCCAAAAATTATAGTATAGTATAAAACGATTTGCAGATGATTTTATGTGTAAGTTGTTACAACTTACATCATACATTAATATTATACATTAAGGCAAGATATTTGTACAAAATTATGATAGTGTTTTTTTTGTTTAATGAAACAAATTGAAGAATCTACTGTTTTAAAGGAGCACATTATTATAAAAGATAATTGATTATTATACAATTAAATAACACAATGAGGTATTATCCCTTAACTTTTTAAAATAATTTAGTTTCTCAATGTAATATTCTAATAATTTTATTGATATTTAAGAACAGACAAAATGTTGGAAAACCATGTCAAAATGATTGTAATATTTGTGATCTTTGTGCGTTAGGTATTGAAGGGGAGTTTACGAGTGATTTCGTATTAAATATTGATAGTGTCAGTTTTGCATGATTATTGACTGTACTCTAGGACTTAACTGTAATCAGAAAAATTACTGTATTCTGTTTAGGAATTATCAGATAATTTAATAATCCAAAAATTATAGTTTAGTACAAAACGATTTGCAGAAGATTTTAAATGTAAGTTTTACAACTTACATCATACATTATTATCATACATCAGGGCAAAATATTTGTAAAAAATTAGGATAGTGATTTTTATGTTTAATGAAAGGAATTAAGTAATCTACTGTTTTAAAAGGGCACATTATTATAAAAAATAATTTATTATTATACGATTAAATAACATAATAAGTTATTGTCCCTTAACTTTTTTAAAATAGTTTAGTCTCACTGTAATATTTTAAAAATTTTATTGATATTTAATAACAGACAAAAAGATAGAAGACCTTGTCAAATTGCTTATAATATTTGTGCTCTCTGTGGGTTAAGTATTGAATGAGAGTTTACGAGTGATTTCGTATTCCATATTGATAGTGTCAATTTTGCATGATTATTGACTGTACTCTAGAAGTTGACTGTAATAAAAAATTACTGTATTATGTTTAGGAATTATCAGATAAATTAATAATCCAAAAATTATAGTACAGTATAAAACGATTTGCAGAAGATTTTATGTGTAAATTGTTACAACTTACATCATACATTAATATCATACATCATGGCAAGATATTTGTACAAAATTATAATAGTGGTTTTTTTTTTGTTTAATGAAACGATTTGAATAATCTACTCTTTTAAAAGGTTACATTTTTATAAAAGATAATTGATTATTATACAAATAAACAACATAATAATGTATTTTCTCTTAACTTTTTAAAATATTTTAGTCTCTCATTGTAATGTTCTAATAATTTTATTGATATTAAGAACAGACAAAATGTTGGAAAACTATGTCAAAATCATTGTAATATTTGTGATCTTTGTGGGTTAGGTATTGAATGGGAGTATACGAGTGATTTCGTATTAAATATTGATAGTGTACATTTTTCATGATTATTGACTGTACTCTAGGACTTGACTCTATTCAGATAAATTACTGTATTCTGTTTGGGAATTATGAGAAAATTTAATAATCCAAAAATTATAGTGTAGTATAAAACGATTTGCTGAAGATTTTGTATGTAAGTTCTTAAAACTTACATCAGACATTAATATCATACTACACGGCAAAATATTTGTACAAAATTAGGATAGTGTTTTGTTTTTGTTTATTGAAATGAATTGAAGAATCTACCATTTTAAAAGGGTACATTATTATAAAAGATAATTGATTACGATACATTTAAATAACGTAATTACGTATTATATATTTAGTTTTATAAAATTTACCGATTTTTTTATTTATAGTAATTTTATTCTAAAAAATTTGAAAATTAGGTCACAGGCACTAGATATCAACATACAATATATTTTGTGTTGTTTTATTTAAAAGACAAAACACTGAAAAGTAATTGATGTAAAATGTACAGATTTAAATCTAGACATACTGTTTAATATTAAAACTGATTTACTAATCTATTTATTAAAATATTATTAAAATAATAAAAAAATTAGTAACATAATGAAAAGGAATCA
>CM063498.1:50236445-50246445 GCA_032207245.1 Pardosa pseudoannulata
TCATATATATATATACATATATATATATATACATATATATATATATATACATATATATATATATATATATATATATATATATATATATATATATATATATATATATATATATATATATATATATATATATATATATACATATATATATGTGTGTGTGTGTATAGAGATATATGTTTGTGTGTTTATACCGAAATGTGGTGTATCGATTCCAGTATCGTTACAATATAAAAGATCTTCAATATATATCTTCTGTCTTTCTTCTTGAACGCTCGGGATAGAAAATGGGTACTAATAAATTACAAGGTGTTGTTTACATTTTCTGGTTCGGGCAGAAAGTCTGAAATTTATAACTTTATTTTTAAAGGTGGTCTTTAGTTCCCACATTCGGCTGAAATATGAGCTGTTCTTGGTTTCTACAAAAGCGAGATAAAATCCCGGATATAAATTATAAAAGGGCGTAAATAGCTATATATTTCGGGCATGTTCCCAAATGGATAAAACTTGTTTTAATTGCGAAGATCTGTGATATATATCGATACATAAACTACATTTTAATTTCATGTAGACTTTGTTCATTTTTTTTACAAAAAAAAATAACAGTGTTATCAGTTGGTTAGAGTAAATTCTTTAATAGTACGTAAGGGAACTGTGTTCATAATTCAAGATTAATTCATATTTATGTTCTATATCTCATAATTTTAAAATGAAAGCGAGGTTTCAAACCATTATTTATACAAAAGTTAGAATAAATGTTTTCGCGAGGTTTCTGCGAGTAATACAGTTTGAAAATTTGCATTTTTTAGTTATGCAATTTTCACACCCTTGTTCATTGCTGTTATAAGAATTTGTATTATTTTATTTAATTTTCCCTCTTTAGAAATTTAGTAATGATTAACAAGATTAAACTTAGTCAAGTAATGAAGTAATTTTTTAGCTTACTAAATTAATTGTATTTCCTGAAATATATTAAAATCTTAAATCATTTGAAATGGTCTGAAAATTTTCTTTCATCTGTACTATTTAGTCCGCAATTAAATAACTTTAATTAATCATCTTGAAATTTAATACGACATTAGCAAAATAGTTATGTAAAAGTAGTTAATATTATAAAAGGAAATTTTAATTAGTTAAAAAGTTTTTAACTGTTTCTAAAACTATGTCATCAAATATGCTTCAAGGCCTTTTATTTTGAAAACTATAAGAATATTGTCATGTACACGAGACCCTTGAAATAAACGTAATTTAATGTTTTAGTGGAATGTGTACGGTTTTCGTTATATCTTTTAATCTTCTCTTATATATGTGATGCCGAACAATGGCCTATTGGTTAGGGTGCTGACCTTCGGAACCGGATTTCGTGGGTTCGGATCCCACTGAGTCATGGATGTTCGTAGCCGTTCGGAATCAGCGTTAAACTGTAGGTCCCGGTCTCATTAGCCCTCTTGTTGCAGAATGTAGACCTTAGAACTTCAAACCACACCAAACCTTATATATATGGATATTGAAAATGTGAAATATTATTGCATGACAATTCTTTAACATTTTTTCTACACTTTTCAATAAATTCTTCTACTCTTTTAAAAGAAAATCTATTTCGAAGGCCATATGCTTACTATGTATACTTTTGAAATTATACAGCATTTTATGTAGATTTTGTTTTATTGCATCATTCATCTTTAAAATTATTACTTTTCACTTTTCTATTAAGCTCAAAAATTAGTTTCGTGTACCAAAGTAACGATGTTTTTTAAGTACAAATAATGTACTGCAATCTCACTGTAAACTGCCGGAATTTTTTTCCAGTGCAGACATTATAGGTAACTATCCTAAAGTGTTATGATTTTTATGACATGATATTTTAAATGTAAATTATAAGCGCACACAAATCAAATATAGTAGTGACCGATCCTAGAGGCTAAATTATTTCTCATCAACGCTATATATATATATATATATATATATATATATATATATATATATATATATATATATATATATATATATATATATATATATATATATATATATATATATATATATATATATATATATATATATATATATATATATATATGTATATATATATATATATATATATATATATATATATATATATATATATATATATATATGTATATGTATATGTATATATATATATACTATCTATATGATTTTTATGACACGATATTTTAAATGTAAATTATAAGCGCACACATATCAAATATAGTAGTGACCGATTTTAGAGGCTAAATTATTTCTCATCAACGCTTTATAAGTATATATATTATGATATATATATATATATATATATATATATATATATATATATATATATATATATATATATATATATATATATATATATATATATATATATATATATATATATATATATATATATATATATATATATATATATATATATATATATATATATATATATATATATATATATATATATATATATATATATATATATATATATATATATATATATATATATATATATATATATATATATATATATATATATATATATATATATATATATATATATATATATATATAAATTTCTCAGTATGAGGACATTATTAAAATGAACACAAGAACTAGTGACTTAGGTGCTAATTGTTTGGAATTTCTAAAATAACTATTCTACTGATATATTATTCTAGTGTTCTCGTCCCCTACCTGAAACATTGTCATGCATGTTATGAAAAATCTTTCTTTTCACAGAGTGCAATTTGCATTAAATAGGGAAAGTGCACAAGAAGATTTTTAATAAGCATAAAATCAAAAATGTGCAGGCAATTTTTAACTATACAATGTATTTACGGACTTACGAAACTACGAATAGATACCAGGGTGAAAATAGTCAAAATCTCATTGATGGTAAAATATATTTTTAATTCTTTACAATTTAAGTACGTGTACGCTGATTTATACCTGGCAATTTAAAATAATTTCTGAGATTCAGTATTTCTGAAGAAATCTGAACAGTGAAAGGTATCGCGATTACAATATTCCCTTTAAATCGCAGAGAGAAATAAAAATAACATCAAACGCAGAACATATTACATACCATACAAATATTTTTGAGATTATAAAAATGTAATCCTGCAGTGAAGAACAGAAACTTTTCACGAGTTCTTCGAAAGCATAATATCAAAATTTGCATATATTTTTGATTCCTCTGAGACATTGATTGAAAAGAATGGAATGCTGCATTGAAAAAAAAAAGAAATTTCAAACACGGATCAAAAGACATGTATGCCGATTCACCTTCGAAAATAGCTTCTTAAGGAGAAAAGAATACATACAATAAGTTTTCGTGTAAGTAATCTGGCTACATTTTCGAAATATATACGCTCGGAAAATAATGTATTGAATTTTTATGTTTCATTTTATTTGTAAGCGTAACAGACTTTGAGCTGAGGCGCAGACCAGGATTCCAGTAAACATGTGACTATAATGTTCGCCATCTGCTACCAGTTAAAATATCGGATAAGGTGCCGTATTCTGGCAGGTTCTGTTTTATCTTGAATTTTTTTTAATAAAATAAATAGCTGAAGAAATTATAAGTAAATATATATATACACAGACGTACGTATGTACATGCATATGTGCATATGTATATGTATATATATGAATATACTTATATATATATATATATATATAATATATGTATATATGTATATATATATATATATATATATATGGGGGGAGATTAATTCCCACGGTGGAAAATATTCACAAAAGCTTAACTAAAATAAACTTATTTAATTAAACTATTTACACATTATATACAAAATTGGCGTCTAGGGAGAATTAAAATAAAACTAGACATCCATGCCCGTCTGACATAATATCAGATCCAGTGTTGGCGGTCAGTTAGCGGTCAGCGAGAAGTGCAGTCTGCACACGTTGCCCGTCTATATCTGCGTTCCACTGGGAAGAGTTGTTGCCAAACTGCAAAAGAAAAACTTCGCTTGCTGAGAGTAAATTCACCTCGCTGAACATTGACAAGGGTACTATGACTACATAAATGTAAATATATATATATATATGTAATATATAATATATATAATATATATAATATAAATATAAATAAATATATATATATACATATACGTAAATATATATAATATTGGACATTGCACTGCATGTAGTTAATCTCTAAACATATATGATTTCATATATATCTCAAAGATGAAATGCCTTGTTTTGAGTCATTTTTAATTATTTCTATTTAAAATAACAAATACTAAATTTTTATCTACAAAATAATTGAACTAGGATATGAAAAACAAATACCGAAGATATAAATGTAATTGTGATTAAAATTTTTAAAACCTTTTATTATTTGCAGATCTATTTTTCAATTTATGCATCATATTTTATATATTTTACCTTTTCAAAAAGCTCTTCATCTAATATATTTCTTTTTTAAACATTAACGATTTTTCATGAAAATATGTAGAGTATGTATAAAAATTACACAAATAAGAAAAAATTCTGCTGTAAATGAAGTTTATATTTTTCACTTATTTTAATTATGTTTTATAAGAGTTGCCGTTTCAATCTTCACACTCATCTTATAATTAAATCTATCTAGAAATAATCACCCAGAATATTTGCATAAATTATTCAGAATTTAAAAAAATACTGCTTCAAAAGCGATCTGCTGTTAAAAATTTAATTAAGGTTTATTCAAATCTTTCATTTTAAGAATTACTTTATTTCATAATAAATTTTGCATAAATGTTATGTCATTTTTCGTTATCTCATTTTATTTTTTAAACTTATATAGAATATTTGGACCTAACATGATGTTCCACTGACAATTATATGTCACAATATATTGTTTAAATACTCAAAAGACGTTTAGAAATATTTCAAATGTGAAATTATAAATATATATATATATATATATATATATATATATATATATATATATATATATATATATATATATATATATATATATATATATATATATATATATATATATATATATTATAAACTTTCATACTTGTATAAATATTCTCAAAGTATGTTACTTCTAAAATTATCTTTTTCACATTGTTTTTTCATTTCATACAATGATGTTTACTACTAAATTATCATAATATATTTCACAAAATTTTTTATATTTATATATGATCTGGGGTAGGACAGTCGTAACCCGAGCCGGCCTAAGAACCGCCGTGTTCGTTAAATGTGACTGGGGCAGGTAAAATATGTTCGTGGTCACAATTTCCTCCAAGTTCTCAATTAATATCTCTGGGGGTGGCAGTACATGTCTATGAGTCTTCCTATGAGTACATGTCTATGAGTCCCTGCTTCAAATTTACGAGAACGCACTTGAACATAAGTTGTACTTTCACTCTTGTGGTGCTCGTTATAAACGAAAAGCACATTCCTTTGCCTTAAAACAAGTAGCCTCAGGATCAATCGTGCTTTGTTTCACCAAGTGTCATAATTCAACTTTATGTATCTAATATAAAAGATTACTTACATTTATTTAATAATTGTTTATAAAGCTCAATCGTACGAAATAAACTGTTATATGCTTCTGCACAGAAATAATGAATATCAATTCTTTAATTTATAATATAAAATAAACTCTAAAAAATCAAAGCACCAACAAATAGTTGTCTAATTGTCGTGAAATTTTGAATACAAAAGCATTTTGACGGAACAGGCCAATGATAAAAAGTTGCTGTGTAATGAATAACCAATAGAATTTATAATGAATCGGAACAGCACATGTATCAATAGTATAAAAGGAGCTATTATCAGTTTGTACACATTGTACAAAGTTTGTACACAGTCCACAGAGTTATTAGTTTGCACACAGAGTACACATTTCTATTGCTTATCGACTGAGGATATCTTACATCGACTGTAGAAAAGCCTCAAGGAAAGATTTATATTACTTGTGAGCAAATTTCAGAGCTGGAAAAGGGTCATCCTATCGGGTTGAGAGAGACTGGTTAGATAAATCAAACAAGTGTTTGACATGTACGTCCAAGCGATAAAGTGAATAGTCTAGGGCTAAAAAGATTTGATCGAATGCATATTTCAATGTCAGGATAGCAGTGGTTGACACACAACATAAGAACACAACATAACGAGAATACAGTAAGTTTCCCATAACAGCTGCCACAGCAGATATTTCGTCGTCATCAGTTTTCCAATGTGTCATGTTGACCACTACACATCTTTCTAATATGACACTCTTCAGACAACTGAAAGAGCAAATTTTACTTTTTATAAGCTTTATTTGTTACTTTAATTGAATTTTTTACAGCTTTCTGTTTTTTATTTTCTAATCAATCTTTTTACTGTCATTACATCATACTCATTATCATACTTTTTTAAATGATACAAATGCTTCCTTATGATACTCAAATAATATTTAGACTTATTGCATAACTTGAATTGCAATTGAATCATGCAAAATAGTCCATGTTTCTTTGTCCACCTACAAAAGTAACCTATTTATTTTTTATCTCTCATATGGTGTTCTTTTTTATTTAACATTTAATATAATATATCCCTTATACTTTTAAATTTACATTTATCTTTTTCCTTTCTTCATTTATGTCAAGAATGGTAGTAAACATTTCTATTCCTTATCGAATGTGCATATCTTACGTCGACTGTAAGAAATCTTCGTCGATAGATCCATATTACTTCCGAGCAAATTTCAGTGTTTAAAAGGGCAATTCTATCGGATTGAGAGAGGCTGCTTTGACGAATAGAATGAGCGCTCAACATGTAGTAAAAGAAATGCGGACGATACAGGAAAAATTAGATCAAAAGTAGATATCAAGAACTGCAGTGTCTTATGTCGACCACTGCCAGAACAGCAGTGGTCGATATAAGAACACAACAGAACGAAAAAAACAGGATTGTCATAGCAGCAATCACAATATAGATTTCGTCCGTCATAGGTTTAGCCGTCATCAGCTTTTCAACGTGATTCATGTTGACCACCACTTGAGTATCCCACATAACTGTCTTCAGACGACTCAAAGAGCAAAGTGTAAGCTTTATTGATTCTATGACTCTATGGCCCTATGACTCTATTCTACATAGGTTTGTGTTTTTATTTACTAATAAATTTTTACTGTGATCATTACACATACACTTTATTAAATTATACGAGTACTTCCTGTTGATACTCAAACAGTATTTAGAATTATTCCGTAATTTGAATTCCAATGCATTCATGCAAAATAAACCGTATTCCTTAACATCTTTCCAAAAAATATGAAAATGGCAGATACATTTTCAAAAACAATCCTTTTTTATTTCATTTATCTTTTAAACCTGTTCTTTTTTTTATTTATTAATCAATTAATTTATTGCATTCCACATGCTTTTAAAATATATTTACTTGTCTTTTTTTGCTTCTTTATGTAATGAATGTTTTTAAATATTATTTCTAGATTATAAATATTCATCCTCCCATCGTTTTATATGTAAATCTTTAAATGAGAAAAAATTAATTTTAATTGAGATGTATAAAAGGAAAAAAATCTACATTTATTATTTACTTAACTTTAAGTTGAGTGCAGTAAAAAAATATTCTTTTATAACATTCTAATATTTAAAATAAAATACCTTCAGTTTTAAAATTGTTTAAATATTTTTTTATCTTTTCATGAAATACATAATTAATTGCTATGATTCAAACAATAAAGTGTTTTTTGGGCATCAATTTAGTAAATGGTTTATTATAAAAACTATTTTATTTAATTATTGATTTAAAGAGTTTTTTAATGCAGCATGAATTTAAATTGCAAAACAAATTGAACTATGTTTAATGATCTAATTTTAAAAAAAATATTTAAAGCAAAAGAGAGGAAAAAAATGTTTAAAATACATTTTTATTTTGATTTGAATAAAATTTACTTGAATTTTCCAACTAGGAATTTTTCTTTTACATTTAGCATTAATATGGTATAGTTTTTTTAAGTTATGAATTCCTCTTAAAAAATGTCACAATGCCTTCAACCGAGCTTGTAAATTATTTATATGTATAATTTGTTAAATTAAAAAGGAAAGTAATTTTTACATGCTATCCTAAATTATTTTTAATCGTTTCTAATAAAAACTCTCCGTATGATAGAAAATGTATAAAAATCTAAAATAAAGCAAATTTGATTCGTTTTAATTTTTGATTTTTCTAACATTTGTATAAATTTATATTTCTCCTAAGGTGTTCTTTTTCTGTTTTTTTTTGTACAATATTTAATGTAATTAAATACTTTACAATGTAGAAAACTTTATAAATTCTACATAATTATTTTATATTCTATGGAGAATTCATAATGTTACAAATAGAAACAGCTGTAAACAAACATTAGATTTGAGATTTTTATAGTGTTACAAAAACATATATAACAGCTGCACATCTTAAAACTCTTTATGCTTCTAATTAAATTAGATTTTGATTTTTTAGCTGTTTTGAAAAACTGAATAAAGGCTGTATCACATAATCCCAATAGTATTTCTAACCAGCACTGACTAAGGAATCTTTTAATGTTTCTTTGATATTTTAGAATTTATTAAAGATTTTCAACAAATTTTAAATAACTTATACATAACTTGAAATACTTCTTTTCTCTTGAATTTTTTCTTTTCATCTCAACAATTTTATATATGCATATATTTTACATCTATGCTTAATATTTTGTGTTTTATACTTATTGTAATTATAAAAAATAATAAATGGTAATAAAGTGAAAATGAAACTTTTTTAGATTAACAAAATTTTATAAATTTTAGTCACATTAATAATTGGTAATCCTGTCTATTAAGATGAGACAGACAGAGCGTCTAGGCAAGCCGCACGTATAAATGGAGTATACTTAAGAAAATACAAATTTGAAAAAAAAACTAATTCTTCCTGCTGAATTTTGTTTATTTTGAATATAAATAAAGGTGTAAATAGGAAATAAAAATGCTAATTAGCCTATTATGCCAATAGGAGCTCACTTAGACGAAGATATGCCAACCATGACGTCTTGGTATAAAAAAGAAATGGCGTAAAAACTGATGCAGAAGAAATTCAGCTCCACACTCCTTCTTCCTTGCTCTTCGAGGTGGCCTGCAGATCTCTCAAAAAAGTTCATTGGTCAGCGTTGCCTTGGCCGAAGAGGGCTACTAAGCGGTTAGTAACCCCTGTTGACCAATGGGGTCGAAGGAGGGTTACTCACTTCGCTTTCGCCTCTAGGTTAGTTCCGCACTGGCGTTGTTGAACTGTAAATCTTTGTTAAACTGTCATAGTTCCACCAAATTGTGTAAAATAAAACCAAGATCTTAATTAGTATATAAACTTTCAGGAGATTGCAAATAAAATCAGCTATGAGTAGTATTTAATTTGAGCTTGAACATGAAAGTTTAAGAAAAGTTTTTAAATCTTAAAAAAAGAATGAAAGTGAGAAAGAAAACTTTTTAGTTCATTATACTTTAAAATTTTAATATATTGGAATCAAAAAGTGTGTTTTTAAAAAGAAAATGTATTTTAACAATTAAAGTATAATAAGCATGATTAAAATCAAATTATCAGTAGAAGTTAAATGAATATTTTATAAAAAATTTTTATATGTAATTCTAAAATGTTAAAACAAAAAAAAAATTCTTAAAAAAATAAGAAATTTTAAAGGTATTCATCGCTAGCGAAATACTGTGTGGGATGTGATATTTATTCAGAGTTCAAATAATAATCAAATGAGTATACATTTAATTTAATCTAATGAAAATTTAATTCCTAAACAAAGAAATAATATAAAGACTTTTAATGTTCTTTGACACTTTAAAAAAATTTTTAGATGACCATGTGAAACTCTACTAAACAGATCTATCTATGTTAAACAATATGATTACATATTCGTGTTATAAAAATATAAAAAACTGCTAAAAACTAAAAAACAAAATCAAAGAAATAAAATATCTATAAGTGTTACTGGAAATAAAGTGTCGCGTA
>CM063498.1:50251445-50256445 GCA_032207245.1 Pardosa pseudoannulata
CGTAAGAATCGTACAACCAAAGTGTTTTTCCTTAGTAAAATACATTTTTTTTAAAAAAATAGCATTTTTTTAATTTTACAAATATGATTTGAAATTTTTTTTTTGAGATATTTTTACGAAGTTAATTGTTTAGTTATTCTATGCAGTTCCATAATTTGCTTACTCAAAATTACCTGAATAATAATGGTATAATCTGAGAATTTTTTTCCTTAGTAAAATACACTTTTTTTGAAAAAATAACATTTTTTTAATTTTACCAATATAATTTGAAATTTTATTTTGAGATATTTTTACAAAGTTAATTGTTTAGTTATTCTATGCAGTTCCATAATTGTCTTACTCAAAATTACCTGAGTAACAATCGTATAATCTGAGCATTTTTTTTTCCTTAGTAAAATACTATTTTTTTTTTTTTTGAAAAAATAACATTTTTTTTAGTTTTACCAATTTTATTTGAAAGTTTGTTTTGAAATATTTTTACGAAGTTAACTTTTTAATTAGTCTATACAGTTCCATAGTTTTCCTACTCAAAATTACCTGATTAATAATCGTATAACCTGAGTATTTTTTCTTAGAAAAATACACTTTTTTTTTGAAAAAATAACATTTTTTATTAATTTTACTAATTTTATTTGACAGATTTATTTTGAGATATTTTTACGAAGTTAATTTTTTAATTAACCTGTACAGTTTCATAGTTTTTCTACTGAAAATTATATGAAAAATAACCTTATAGTCCGAGTATTTTGACCTAGTTTGAAACCACTTAAAAAAATAATGTTTTTTTAAAAAATTTTACTAATTTTGTTTGAAAGGTCTAATTTTAAATATTTTTACAGAGTAAATTTTAACTGTTCTGCACAATTTCATACTTTTCGTATTCAAAATAATCTTTTCAAATCCAGAATTTCCTCTGTCATACTGTGTTTTAAAAATATATTTGCAGAACTTGTGTACTAGATTAAAAAAATAAAAAATCAGTGAAATTTATTTAAATAAATATTTTAATCCGAACATAACAACTTTGCTCATTGATTTCACCTATGCATCACCTCGAGAATTATCAGCTTTATCACTGGTTGAAATTTGTTAAAAGAAATATCTAAATTTAAAAATCTTAGAGTTCCAGTATTTCTCCTAAGTGCATTACCACTTTTTGGAAAAAATAATGAATTTTTTACTATACAAAATTTATTTGTAAACCATCTCTTTTGAAGTTTTATTACGAATTTAATTTTTTAAATGTTCAGTACAGTTTCATAGTTTTCGTATTCAAAAAATTTTATTAATAATCATATAGCTCAAGTACTTTACCTTAGGGCAAAACAATTTCCTTTGTAAAAATAACTTTTATTTAGTTTTGCGAATTTTATTTGAGAGGTCTCTTACGTAACACTTTTACGAGTTATGAAATACGATTACTTTTTTTATTTTCTCATCAAATACTGTCAGTAATAATTACAATCTGTACCTGTCTCATGTGAATAACCTTAATTCGAATTATATGAACAACTGAGATTAGTATTGCTTTTATTCATACGAAATGTAATATAAATGTAATTAAAATAACCAAAGTACTTTAAAGTGAAAGCAAATCCTATGAGACTGAAAGTGTAGAAATGAAAGATAATTGCATGACAATCGACAAAGAAATATTCCTTAAAAATTTATTAGCCTAGATTTCAAATGAAATACATTTACCTAAATTAATATAACATATTTTCCCCTATAAATCTTTTAAATCCCATGACTTAAAATATCTTGTAGACTCTATGAGTAACAATGCTTTTCAGATGCTGAAAATGAATAGCAAGAAAAGAAAGGAAAAAAAGAAGGATTTACTTTTGTATATCTAAATTGTTGTTTTTTTCTCGATTTTTTATCGCTAGATGAAAGAAGCTGATCTTTTATTTGACAGTTGTTAAGAACGGAGGGAAAAAAAAGAAAGCGAAACATTTTCACATCCGCAGGAAAAGACAGAGTCAAGTTTATTGATTCCTTCATAAAAACATTTCTGAGTAAAAATGCTTTATTTATAAATGGGTACATATTATCAAAGGGACTAAAAGCCTTTTCAAAGATGCTGAATAGAGTCAAATGTGAATTGAAATTATGAATGCATTTATTAAAGTACATTAGAAAGTCAAATATTTCTAGCGGCATTTTTTCTTTTTTTTACATTTTTCTCGAAAATCATTTTCAATAGAGTTTAAGTTTATAATTTCTGTGATATCTGAAGCTTGTTCAATCTTTAATTTCAAAGTCTAATCGGCGTGTTTAATATTTAAAATGAGAGAAGTTTGAAATTAGAGAAGCTATGATAATGAGCGCTTAAAGAAGAAAAAGGTTTAATTCATCCATTAGAAAGTAAGCAGAAAAATTTATATTTCACCCATAAGTTCTTAAAATTTTTAATGGACTCGAAACGTGAAAGTGCCTTAATATCTTTCGTTTTTATCACCTTTTTAACTGTTTGGCCTCCAAGAATATACATTAATATGATACAAAAAATTTTAGTGCTAATGACAAAATCTGAATCCATTTTATTAAAGGCATTTAATTAATTGTAATTCCTACTTTAGAAATGGTTCTGAATTTTAAAGGCAATTTTTTATCTTATTTATTTACTTTATAGCAAATAATGTAAAAGTCAAATATTAATGAAATTTCTGTCTAACAAATTAGCTAGTAAGAGTAAAACTGTTTAATCTCCAGAATTAGACTCCAGAAGAAGATTTTTTGTTTTTCTTCATTATGTTTCATACTCTATTTCTTATGTTTTTACTCTATTTCTTACATTTTCTTTTTCTTCATTATGTTTCATACTCTAGTAAAGGTGCTAAATTTTAATGACATTTTTTTCTCTTATTCCTTTACTTTATAACAAATAATGTAAAAATGATATATCAATGAAATTGCTATCTAACAAAATAGCTGGGAAAGGTAAAACTGTATGCTCTCCAGAGTTATATTCTTCCATACAAATGCACTTATTTGTAAAATAGAACATTTTTTTTATTTCTCTCTTTTTTTAAGTTCTCTTTTACTCTCTTTCATTTTTCTTCATGTAGTTAATTTTGTTTCATACTCTAAAAATGGGTCTGGAGTTTAATGATTTTTTATTGACATCCCTCTACTTTTCTAACAGAAAATGTAAAAGATAAATATTAGTGAGATTTCTCTCGAAGCAAATAACTAGGGGAGGTAAACTTGTATGCACCTCGTATAGAGTTCCATTTTTGCATATAAATGCATTAATATGTGAAAGATAACCATTGCTTTTTATTTATTTCTCTTTTACTTTCTCTTTCGCTTTCTTTTTTAGTCTATTTCTTATGTTTTCTTTTTCTCCATTATGTTTCATACTCTACTAATGGTGCTAAATTTTAATGACAGTATTTTATCATATTCATTTACTTTATAACAAATAATGTAAAAATGATATATCAATGAAATTTCTATCGAACAAAATAGTTGGGAAAGGTAAAAATGTATGCTCTCCAGAGTTTTACATAGAAATGCACTTATTTGTAAAAGAGAACAATTGTTTTTTATTTCTCTCTTTTTTACTTTTTATTTTACTCTCTTTAATTTTTCTTTACTTAGGTAATTATGTTTCATACTCTAAAAATGGGTCTGAATAAGTTTAACGATTTTTACTCACATTCTTTTACTTTTATATTAGAAAATTAGTGAAATTTCACAAAGATTAGTGAAATTTCTCTCGAAGCAAATAGCTAGGAGAGGCAAAAAGGTAAGCACCTCGTATAGAGTTCCAGATTTTACATATAAATGCACTAAAATATGAAAGATAACAATTGTTTTTATTTATTTCGCTTCTACTTCCTCTTTCACTTTCTTTTCTACTCTATTTCTTACATTTTCTTTTTCTTCATTATGTTTCATGCTCTAGTAATGGTGCTAAATTTTCATGAAACATTTTATCATATTCATTTACTTTATAACAAATAATGTAAAAACGAAATATTAATTAAATTTCTATCGAACAAAACAACTAGGAAAGGTAAAAATGTATGTTCTCCATAGTTATATTTTTACATAGAAATGCATTTATTTGTGAAAAAGAACAAATATATTTTATTTCTCTCTCCTTTACTTTCTCTTTTGCTCTCTTTTATTTTTATTTTTCTTCATTCAGTTAATGATATTTCATAGTCTAATAATGATTCTGAAGTTTGATGATTATTTTTTTTCTCACATTCTTTTACTTTTATAATAAAAAGTGTAAAATCCAAATATTAGGGAAATTTCTCTGGAAGTAAATAGCTATGAGAGACAAAAAATGTATGTACTCATATAGAGTTCAATTTTTGCATATAAATGCAATTTTATGTGAAAGATAACAATTGCTTTTTATTTATTTCTCTTCTACTTTCTCTTTCACTTTCTTTTTTACTCTATTTCTTATGTTTCTTTTTCTTTATTTAATTAATGTTTCATACTCTAGAAATGGCACTGAATTTTAATGACTATTATTTTCTCACGTTCGTTTACTTTAATAACAGAAAATATAACAGACGAATATTAATGAAAGTTCTCACTGAGAAATTAGGGAATAGAACAATTGCTTTTTATTTCTCTCTCTCTTTTTTTTCTTCATTTAATTAAATGCGTTTTATACTCTAGTAATTATGCTGAATTTTAAGGCGACAATGGACGTTTAGAGCAAACTTTTTTCTTTTAAATGAATTTCCTTGATTGACTATCTTATTAGTACTATTGATATATAAATATTTTAAAAATTTGAAGGCAAAATATTAATTAGTTTTGGAGTGATTACTTATTAATTGTTTCATAATTAGCTTAATTGAAAATGATCCAGGCGCTTTAATTTTGCATAATATACTAAAACAAATTAAGTATGCCTTATAGACTTTACAAAAAAATGTGTTTGTTTCCATAAAAATTCATAGAAAATATAAAGAGAAAAAAAAATTATTTTGACGATACTCATATTTTGCAGAGTAAACAGCTATGGC
>CM063498.1:50266445-50298945 GCA_032207245.1 Pardosa pseudoannulata
GCAGTGTTATGCATAATAGGATAATTGTAAAACTGAATTACTAATAACTGAAATACGGACACTATAAAAATTTATCTAGTTAGTCGAAATAATCGATCCACGAAAAATGATAAGTAAACATTTAGTAATATTATTGTTTCTCTAAATATATAATTTTTATGTTAAAAAATGCATGAATATGATTCATTTAATAATAATTAATAGATACTAAACCCTTTAATAAAATCAACGATTCATAAAATATAGAGATTTCTATACTACCTAAGGTTCCTAATTGCTTTAAAATATAAATACTATAAACTTCAAATTTTGCCGGAATTTGAAGCAAACTGCTTGCGTGTAGAGAGGGAAAAAATGCAAAGAAACAAAGAGCATACAAAAAAGACAATAAAAGAAAATAATAAAAAAAAGTTAGCCTCAGAAAATACTTTTGTGGATAAATTGTTTCAAAATTCTCTCAAAGCGACAGCAAGAATAGAACTTTCTCTGTTTTCTTCTCAATCCTTTAGCGATATTTATCAGTTTTACGAAGAATACGAAAGCAATTTTTAGTAGGCTTATCCAGTAAAAAAATATATTATTTTACTCTAAACTTATATAAAGCTATAACAACTATTTTTCATCACATTATCACTTTTTGTTTCCTATTTAACATGCACTTTTAACTTTTGTGTATGCTAAATGTTTTTGCTTACATTTGCTTTACATATCATGAAGTCCTTAATAATAAAAAAATAGATAAAATGATAAAATCTAACAAATTTGTTGTTGATTAATTATTTTATGCATAGAAATTTGTTTTAGATTTGGTTTGGTTTGAAGTGCTACTGTCTACTTTTTGCAACACGAGGCCTAATGAGACCGGGACCTACAGCTTAAAGCTGATTCCGAACGGCTATCAATATCCGTGCCATTGTGGGATTCAAACCCACGAACTCCGGTAACTTAATCAATCGGCCATCGTTCGTAGAATATAAATTTGTATGTGGCACCCAATCTGATACACAAAGTAAATTATATAATTATATAGAGTAAATAAAAATATTACTTTAAAAGGAACTATATTAACTTTTGGAGACCTCGAATTTACCATAAAAAACTTTTATTATAGTATTTATCTCAGATATCTTAAAACTAAAAACATTGTTGAAGTTTAACTATAAAAAGAAGTTTAACTATAATAAGATATTAAGCTCATGAATTGTGTTTCATCATATATATTGAGTGCACATATCTTTAACACTAGATTGCCCAAGGCAGTCATTTTGACTGTTTTTTAATTTCAATTAGAAAAACAATTATGAAATACAATGACACAATTTCTTAGAATTTGGTGACTTTTTCTATAACATATAAATGGGTTTATGAATAATTGTAGTTACTTCCGCCCTCCTTTATTATATAATATTAAAAATTAATTTTAAACAAATTTCTTTACATATTTCTTATTTATTCACAATGCAGTCATTTTGACTGTTTTGGGGCAATATAGGTATACAAGAAATCTCGGGCAATCTAGTGTTAAAGAGAATAGAATCGATAAGCATGAGCATAAAAATAGAACTACAAAGAACTATTACATATGGTGTGTAGAATTATTTAACGTGTAACATAAATTATGCAAGTAGTAATATGTAAGTCACAGTGGCATGATAGATAAAAGAACACATGAGAAAATACACGTCAGAAAGTTTGCTCTTAATTTAATTTAGGCAGTAATTTAAAAAATATCAACAAAGGAAGCAAAAGAATATTTATATACATAAATATTCATAAAGAATAATATAGACATTTTTATTCTTTATGAATAAAAATGTTTCATCATACATTTTCAGTGCACATATCTTTAAAGAGAATAGAATCGAAAAGCGTGAGCATAAAAATAGAACTACAAAGAACTATTACAGATGATGTGTAGAGTTGTTTAACGTGTAACATAGATTATGCATGTAGTAATATGTAAGTCATAGTGGCATGATAGATAAAAGAACACATGAGAACACACACATCAGAAAATTTGCTCTTAATTTAATGGAGATAGTAATTTAAAAAATATCAACAAAGGAAGCAAAAGAATATTTATAGACATAAATATTCATAAAGAATAATATAGACATAAAAAAATTATTTTAAAAATATTTCTTGAAATTAACCCATATTGTACCACACCAACTAAATATTTCTGTAAGTTATTAAAACTTAATCCATATCATTAATATAGTGTAAATAAGTATAAAAAATATTTTTAATTTTTTATGTAATTTACTGTTCTGTAAATAGGACAACGGTCCAATAAACTACTAAAACTCAACAAATATCACTTACATTGCATTAGGCTGATGCATAGATCAAATTTGGGGAAATAGTCCAACATTACATTTTAAGCATACTGTTGTTTGTTTTCCCTTGCAGTTATTGAACTGGCAGTAAGAGAGTATGTTTATCTTGCAATCTCCTGTTTTTCTGAATAGAATAGACATGTATTTACCCCTTGTTGTGTCCAGGTGTGTGAACAGGTGTTTGAACTGGTTTTCATTGAAAGATAAGAAAATAATGTGGGCTATCAATGCAATATCGAATTCATGGAAAAATAATCAGGATTGGACCGTCATCTTAATTTTAGGGCACCTTTTTTATACTTACATAATACACGTGTAAAATATATTTCTCAACAAAAACTTTCAGCTACATTATTAACTCTGTTTTTGAACTAAAATTAACCTCACAATGTTTAACAAAATAATAATAAATATAAAATTAAAGATTAAAAAATGGCAATTTTTAAGAGGTTGCTGTAAATAAATTTTACAATACAATATAATTCGATTTCTCAGTTTTTTTATTACATTGCTAAAGTGTGTCTATTTTAAAGGTGTTAAAATAAAATCCAATAAAATTAACAAAAACTTTTAGCTACATTATTAACTCTGTTTTTGAACTAAAAGTAACCTCACAATGTTTAAAAAAAATAATAATAAATATAAAATTAAAGATTAAAAAATGACAATTTTTAAGAGATTGCGGTAAATAAATTTTAAAATACAATATAATTCAATTTTTCAGTTTTTTTTTATTACATTGCTAAAGTGTGTCTATTTTAAAGGTGTTAAAATAAAATCCAATAAAATCAACAAAAACTTTCAGCTACATTATTAACTCTGTTTTTGAACTAAAAGTAACCTCACAATGTTTAAAAAAATAATAATAAATCTAAAATTAAAGATTAAAAAATGACAATTTTTAAGAGGTTGCTGTAAATAAATTTTACAATACAATATAATTCGATTTCTCAGTTTTTTTATTACATTGCTAAAGTGTGTATATTTTAAAGGTGTTAAAATAAAATCGACTCAGAAAATATTTATAACTTTATTATTAAATAGAATTTTATTTTCTGCCCTATTTACAGGACAACTGTCCAATATGGGTTAAAAAAAAGTCTTTATAAAAATTGCATACTACAAATTATAATTAATCTTAAGTATATAAACTTTAAAGTTTCTCATTTATGGAGGTTTCTTTATGCATTTATCAGTTAAAGTAAATAAATTAAACCTGTTCTCCCCCAGATAATGCTATACAATTGCGGGAAAAAAACACTGTCAGGAACAAATGTAAATTTATTGTCGCGCTTATCAGCGAAAAGAGTCAAAGTTTGTACAGAACATCACCCGATTTTTGTGTTTTGCCCGCGATTACAATCTACTACTGCTCCCTTACATTATAACACTTCCTAATGAAATAATGCTAAACGCTGCTCAAGAAATAAAGCGGCTCTTATCTTTCCTTTTTCCGTTGAAATGTTTTATCTCTCGGCGCACCTCCTTATCTGATCTACAAAACCCTCTTATTTGTAAGCAAAAACACGGAAAGAATAGGCACAACAATTCTATTCCCATGTCTACGAATAATTGTCGTTGCTTTGTCGAAAGAGGTCTGCGTAGGAAATTTCCATCGTGCGCCATTTTTTTTTTGTTGTTGTTTGTTTGCTGCTGTTGTTTCTCTTGTTTGGTGCTCAGCTTTCGCACTGGAGAATATTTAAGATCTTTCTTATAACTTGCTCTCCCGGCTTGAGAATTTTCTTCTCTATCCCTTTGTGAGTTTGATAAATATCGCCGACGGGATGAGGATGGAATGAAGAAAAATTCGGGGCCTCACTACCGCTTGGAGAATTCCAGAACAATTTTCAATGGAGAGTGGCTTCATCTTAGAGTGGATTGCATTTGCTTTAGCATTTTTTTTCTTCTTTGCTTCCTCTTTTGCTCTATTCATTGTTCCTGCTCTGTTAAGAATGGAAATGCATGTAATTTTAGAAAGAAAAAAATGGTATAACTTAAAATGCATAATTCGCGAGTTACGTCGTTTTCTTCGAAATGGATTTTGAAATTTTAACATCTGTGTAGAAATCCTTTTTTATCTAATGCATGAGATTCTGAATTCTTTCTGAAAAATAATTATTTTTTTTATATTTATGGTGAAAGCTACTTATATTCTAGACTTTGAAGTTCTAGTTTATTGAGAAGAATTTAAAAGTTTTAAATTGATATAGTTTAAAATATTTAAGCTTATATCGAATATGAATAGTTAAACATTCAATAGCATTAAAATTCCATTTCATTTTAGGATTTTAAAACTGAGATGAAAATGTAATTTATAAGTAAATATACAGTAATTTATAAGTAAATATAAAGTAATTTGTAAGTAAATATAATGTAATTTATAAGTAAATATAAGCATTTTAAATGGAATTTTATACCTATTATAAGACTATATTATTTGCCGTATACTTTTGTATGTAAATTAATTTATTTATTTATGAATTTTAACTGAAATATCTTTTTTACAATAAGATAAAAACTAATTATATATTTTAGTTTAAATATTTATAAAATTATCCTGTTGGCAAACATAATAGCATCATATGATTATATTATGACTCTGCAGTGTGATCTGTATAAGCCAAAGGCGAAGACCTTTGTGTCTGGCTACTGTAGCCTTGTCAAGGGTCTCTCTTTTAACCTGCAGGGTACTGTCTGGATAGTGCAACTAAGTATGTATCAACTACGTATGTAAGTATCAACTACGTCCCCTCTAGCTAGTTGTAGCCAACCTTTAACCCCGTGAGGTTCGTGCTACTCTCACTAATTCCAGTCTAGTAGATATGAGGTCAGTTAGAGTATCGAGTTGTAATCCAAATTTTCATCTCTTTATCACATTTCTGTTGCGGTCACTCACTGGTGTCTCCTGGGACATAACGGGCGCTCTATGGGTGCTTCGCCGGAGGTCAGCCGAGTGGAGTAATTAAGTATTTGCTATCTGCCCCTCACTGTCAGAATGGGCACATATGGGCAGGGTTTGGGGATTAACTGCATCATCCTAGCGATACGTAATTAAGGTTTTATCGATATTAAGGGGTCAGGTACCTTTGAAATGTTGAAAAAATCGATATTTTTTTATTGCTTTTCCTAAACATATAATTCAATAGAAACATTTTAAATTAAACCCCGTTCAAAAATTCGCAGTAGTTCAGAAGTTATGGCGAAAAAAGCTTGAGCATATGTACCACAAAATCATAATTTAAAGAGAGAGCTCGTTTGTTTACATTTCACAGACAGCTGATGCAGGCATGATTTCAAGGTTGATGACGTTGCTGCATTTTTACTCGCTGCATGTACTCCATGAATATAATTTATTTTTTCTGTCTCGATCAGTAAAAATTAGTTACTACTACTTCTACTTGTTTACATTTGCTACCACGTTGATTTCATTTGAATTGTGCGAATTGCTGTGTGAGTATACCGTTGATTACACTCTGTTTGCTACCTCTCTAGGCAAATATATCGTACAATTTTCTATCTAAAGTTTATTTTTTCTATTTACTGTTAATTATAAATTCAGTATGAGCAGTAAAGAAGAAGAAATGAAGCCTAAACGAGCTTCAGGTAAACGTGCTAAGAAACGAAAGTTTACCGGTAATATTTATACCAGAAAGAAGATGAATATTGAAAATTCACACAATAATGAGTGTGCTTCTGAAAGAAAACTTAATTCCAGTTCAATTAATAATGATGATGATATCATTTGTGATTTTAATGGATATCGTGTTGTTGATATTGAACTCATGTTTTCGTTTTTACAAAATTTTTTGTGTTGCAAAGTGTGCCAAGGAGATATTAATTTGAACGAAGAAGTTGTGTGTGGCTTATCATCAAAAATATCTCTGGAATGCAAAAACTGTTCAACTTTGTGTTCTTTCAGGAATTCTAAAATGGTTGCACCAAGCAACAAAATTTCTGATATTAACCACAAATATATATATGCTATGAGATCTATTGGAGTGGGGTATGCAGGGATGAAACTTTTTTGTGGCATCATGGACCTGCCCAAACCAATTTCCAAAAATTCCTACAACTCAGGAATAAAGAAATTGCTAAAATGTTCGAATGCTGTTGCCCAAAAATCAATGGTTTCTGCAGCTAACCAGGAACAGCAATTGAATGGATCGACATGCATTAATATTAGTGGTGATGGCACGTGGAAAACCAGAGGTCATACTTCACGTGTAGGTGTTTGTACTGTTATTGGTGATATCTCTGATAAAGTGATCGATACAGAAGTACTTTCTTCTTATTGTAAATCATGCGATACCTGGAAAGCAAAAAAAGGTACCCAAGAATATAATAGTTGGAAAATAAAACACGAGCAGGAATGCCTTATCAATCATTCTGGTTCTTCTGGAAAAATGGAAATGGTTGGTATGGTACGTATCTTCCAGCGCTCTGAATCCAAAAGAAATGTGAAGTACATTGGCTACATAGGAGACGGTGATGCAAAAACATTTCAAGCCATAACGGATTGTAATCCCTATGGTTCAACATCAAAAATAAATAAAATTGAGTGTGTTGGCCACATTCAAAAGAGAATGGGTACACGGCTCCGTAAACTAAAACAAAGTACAGTTAAATGCAGTGATGGAAAATCAGTTGGGGGTAAAGGACGCCTGACTGATAAATTTATTGACAAGTTAACTGTGTATTATGGAAATGCAATTAGAGAACATAAAAATAATTTGAATGACATGCGGAAAGCTGTGTGGGCAGTGTATTTTCACACACGCTCTACAGATTCAGAGCCAATACATAATTTTTGCCCGTCAGGACCAGAATCTTGGTGCCGTTACAATAAAGCTGTTTGTAATGGTACTTTAAATGTTTATAAACATAAAAATACTTTACCAGCATGTGTAATGGATCTGATTAAGCCAATATTTAATGATTTATCACATCCAAAATTACTTGGTAGATGTCTTGGTGGAAAAACTCAAAATAATAATGAGTCCTCGAATTCATTAATTTGGAAGTTGTGCCCGAAAACACAAGGTGTTGGAAGGAGAGTTGTCGAAATAGCTACTAGTGAAGCAGTTATTCTGTTCAATGAAGGAAATAACGGTCGAATGAATGTGTTGAAAGAGATGGGCTTGTCATGTGGTATACATGCTAAAGAATGTTTTATTGGTTTGGATAGGGAAAGAATATATACCTCCAACATACGGTTTCTTTCAAATACAAAGGAAGCACGTAGACATAAAAGAAGACTGAACAAAACTGAAACTGAAAGTTTTCTCCTTACAGAAGGTGAAACATATGGTGCGGGTGCTTTCTAAATACATGTTACTGTATATACTATTAATTTTATCAAAATAAGTAAATTAAAAAGATTTTGTTGTAAAATAAATTTAAAATATATTATATACAAAATTGAAATTCATATTTATTTATCCTTTGGCACTCCATTATTAAAATGAAGCAGTGATATACCAAAGTCAAGTCAAGTGCTAAATCTTTATTGTTAAAGCTTGAAGATTTTATGTTTTAAACACAATTATTCATTATTTTTACATGTGACAGCTTATTAAAATATATTATTAGTGTAATGAGGTAAGTAAATTATTCTTTTTTTTACAGTTAATATTTGAATGTATTTGTATATATGTATTTAAAAGGAAATTTTACCTTTAACTTGCTTTTTCTCCAAATGGTAATTTTGAAGCTTGCGCGCAACTTATCTCAGGAATGGTTTAATAGAACTTTATGAAATTTTCAGAGTTTATACATAATATACTAATTCTCAAAATGATGAACTTTTATCAGTCTAAAATCAAAATAAAAAAATTTATAACTTATTATACAGAGTAAAATCTGCTAATTTTTCATCATATGAATTAAAATTTATTTATTTATAAAAGTAAATAACTGATACATTCCAGAATTCATCATTTTGATTTTATAATGTTTCTCTTGCTTTGTAAAAAAAATTCAGGTCAAAATAATGTAATATAGGGTACTAATGTTGCGCGCAAGACAGTACATAACATTTTCTCGTTAAAAACAGGCATATAATATTTTGATATAATTTCATAAATTTTATTTATTTAGAAATTTTTTAAAAGACTTTTCTGATAGAAGAAATATTGTATAATATGTGTATAAAATAGTTAGTTATTATATAGTATACTTTTAGAGATATTGACATCAAAAGATGAACACAATTTTACCAATATTTTTGTCGATCAAAGGTACCTGACCGCTTAAAAGTATAAATTTAAAAAAAAATAAAGTTATACGAATTTATCTTCCATTAAATTTGATAAATTTCGTTTCGTTTCGCTTTAGTTTTAGTTTAGGTATATGTGTTTTATTACAAGAATACATCAATTTACAAATTTTCATTATTTATTATTATATTCATTTATTTAATTATTTCCCTTAATGTACATATTCACAGTTATTACCCCTTCTTAATCATTGAAGATATCACGGAAGACCAAATGGATTGATTCATAGCACTGTGGTCCTAATTCCTACTATTTCTGATAAGTATATTTATAGTTTAAAATCATCATCATAACAGATTTTATTCGATTCACTATAACACAAAATATTCTGTTTCATTTAGAATAAATTTTATACATATATTTTAAAAATGCCATAGCATTGAAAAAAATTTATTGTCATTTAAAGTAGAGTATATTTTAATTAACAGAGAATTTTTACAAAAAATAAAAAATAAAAAGATATGAAAAGTATTTATTTGCAAGATAAACTTTGAAATAAGTACGTTTAAAAACGAAACTTTTATATTAAATTGAAATAAAATATATGTTTTTATCTGTAAACCTCAAACTTTAAAAAGGTAGCTGGCATTTTAAAAGTTAAAGAAAAAACTAAAAACTGTTAAGAAACTGAAAACGAAACAAAATGTATTACCCTTTATTATGCTATATAATTAAGTATATTGTACTTTTTATTATAATTGAGATTTAAATAATAAAACGGTAATCAGCTTCCCCTTAATATAAAAACTGGTTTTTAATTATATAGATTTAGATTGTTTTCGCTAAGAAGAATTACTTTTTTCACTTGTTACAAATATTTCATATTTTTTTAAGTATCGCTTATAAAAGAAAACTAAATATTTTTATAAAATAGAACCTTATTAATGATCTAACGAAAAATGTATCAAAGCAAAGCAGAATATTGAGTTTGAGTCAAAAACGGCCTATTATAATGAAGGCAATTTAAATTGAAAAGTACCGCGTAATCTTGAGATAAATGCATCTTAATAGTTTGTTTTTATAGAATTATAAATTTATAAAAAAATGATTAGGCTGAAAAATAATAAAAGGCATTTTTTAGATGTTTAAACGATAAAAACTGTTTGGTTTTATTTTCTCGAAATATTAATTTCTTCAATAAAGAATTTAACAGTAACACTGTAATTAATAAATAAATTTACTTGATTGAACAAAATTCTCGTTATTTTTCCCGTATAATGACGGAGAGAACATACGTCAGCTTGTTTAGATCGACTAACTCAAAATGTGGTACAAAAATATGTTCTTAAAACATCAAACCTATCAGAGATGAAAAGTTTCATGTATTCTGAGAACACAAATTTTTAATGCCTTAGAGAATATAAATTTCAAATTACAATTGTGGATTATTGCACTGTTTTGATTTAATGTTATTGTTGCAGGCAGAAATGACTAGTGATAAATATTTTAAAGTCGTATAATTAAAGAAGACTGTTTGCCATGAAGGATCAAGACAGCAACATTTCTTTAATTCCAAAGAAAAATTATTATGACAATGAAAGATTTATGGAAAATGAAATTAGTTTTACTTAACAATCATCGCATGAACGTATTGCAATATATATTTAAAATACATTGTTTCTAAGTTTCGCTATAGAAAAAAGAATTTCCATTTTCATATGAAATATTTTAAAAAAACATAGATTATTCATAAAATCAAAATGCAGTGTTTCTAACTTTCGCTATAGAAAAAAAACCTATTCTCAATTTTCATACGAAATATTTAAAAAAAAAACCAGATTATTCAAAAAACAAAATTCAAAAAACAAAATTCAGAAATATAATAAATATTTAAAGAAATTATACAATTAGATTAGTGAATTTATTTAAATAAGAGTTTTTCAGCAAAAAATGTCTTTGTACAAAATAACCCAGTGGTTTCCTTACTTTTATCTGAAATTTAAGGACATTTAATAACGACTCTAATGGAAAATATAATAAGGGTGCAATATGTATAAATATATATATATATATATATATATATATGTGTGTGTGTGTGTGTGTGTGTGTTGTGTATATATAAATATATATATATACACATATACATATATATATATATATAAATATATATATACACGTATAAATATATATATATATATATATACACATATACATATATATATATGTATAAATATATATATATATATATATGTGTGTGTGTGTGTGTGTGTGTAATAACGTCTCTAACGTAAAATATAATAATGTGCAAAATGTAGACGTTTTTAAGAGGATTCTAATTTAGAAAACGAACGTACGCATATATATATATATATATATATATATATATATATATATATATATATATATATATATATATATATATATTTATTTATTTATTTATTTATTTATTTATTTATGTATGTATGCATATATAGAAAATATACAGTCTGATTTTATAATAAGTACATTAACCTTATCTTAAAAAGAAAATTACCAGGTAATATTACAATTAAGATAGATTAAACTTTAATATTAACTCTTTAAAAGTGCTTTCTGCACTAAAAAGTTTCTCCATATAAACAATACAAAACGTTTTCCCACTTTTTCCCATGGTTTAAGGATATTTAATAACGTCACTAAGGGAAAATGGGATAAAACTGTGCAGATAGACGGGTTGTAAGCGGATGCTAAGATATTCTCGAGGGCTATAGTTCTTTTCTAATGTTACTTCTATCCTTTGCACACAGGTGACTTTTTTTCCCGAGTCAAACTAGAGAGGCAGAATAAATTTCCGCGAAGTGTAATAATAGGGAAGAACTTTTATTCTCCGAGCTTAAAAGCTCCGAAGCAAGCAAAAGATAATGAAAATTTTCCGAGCAATTTATATTTCAAAAGATAGCGACAACAATTGTTCGCGTATACTCTCAGGGATTGAATTCTTCCTCTCTTTTACGTAGTTTGTATTTTGTAAACAAAACAGCTCATAAATAAGAGATGTGTTGTATCGAGATAATGCATTTGTTAGGAATGTAAAAGCAATCTCGCCATTTTTTCCCTTCCAACGACTCTGAGTTTGTTAGCACATGCGCAAACGGATTTCGCTTAACAATAGTTGGAAGATTTTACTACCTTTTGACTCACAGTTCTTAAATATTGTTTAACAATTGTAATTACTTGCATATCCAATTTAATGCATCATTGATGTGTAATATATACTGTGAACAATGTATATTTGTATAAATAAAAAAATTTTCTTTACAGAACTATTTTTAAAATACTTGTATAGCTTATTTTTAAATAAGTTAAAATAGCTTGGCGAATATTCAATTTCAGAAGGCAAAAAACTTAAACATTTAATTTATTTAGTTTTTGACTTTTGTTTTTGTTATTTCCAGATTTTTATGGGAAATCATTTTAAAGTTCCCGGTAAAATATTAATAACATAAAAATTCATTAATTAGTATTATTCCAGAAGGAGCTTTATTGAAAAGATTCCACGTTCATCCTTTGTATAAAAAGGCAAGTTTTATTCATAGCATTTTTTTAGATCTCAAACAAAATTTAGTGTTTTTAAGTGTTTGCTGGAAATTTTTAACAAAAAAAATATCGGTTAATATATCAATTTTCTCAACGATTTTTTACATATTTTTGTATGCCAGAACGTGCTTAGAGACGTGAAACTACTGCAGTCATGTCGTTTAAGGTAACACACAAAACCGAGAACAATCTTATAAGATACCTTTTATAAGATTCTGCTTTTCTATCAATTTTAACACATCGTGTGCGGGTACATTTCGCAGCGGAATTGTACCGGTAACGGGAATTGTACCGGTGAACGTAAATTTAGTTTTCAATTAAATATCAATATATCGAAAATTCTTTTTTGTAACCAACTTTTCTTATTTTATATTGAAATATTTAAACAAATATATATATATAAATTCAAATTAAACACATATATATATATATATATATATATATATATATATATATATGTGTGTGTGTGTGTGTATATATATATATATATATATATATATATATATATATAATATATATATATACATATATATATATATATATATATATATATAAAATATATAAATATACATATATATGTAATATTATTTTGCAAGGATAAATAAAAAGTTAATTTTAAATTTAAATTGATTTTTAATCAACCTTAACGTAGTGTGGTTCCGAATTGACTGATATAAAGACTAGTTTTTATTTGTCTAAAATTTTCCAGAATGTAAGTAGTAGACAAGAACATTCAGCTTCGTTTTCCTGTAAATACCGTTATTTTCGTACCCACAAACAAACCATGGTGTTACACTTACCCTAGTACGAGACCTGCAATCAAGTATCAGTCATCAGAAAACGTACTAGTACGTGTCCCGCGCTCAAGTATCAATCGCCAGAAAAAAGTACTAGTAAGTGTCCCGCATACAATGTGTTAAGATTGATTGTAAGATTTATTCTCTATTTTCTTACTAAAGTTTAAAAACTGGTGGGCACATCTTACACAGGAAAGAGAATAGTATGCATATGCTTTGGGAGAAAGCAGTCTTGAGGAGGAGAGATAATCACGTGCTTATTTTCCACGAGAGCTTGTGGTGAGATCCTTAACTGAAAGTCACAGAAAATAGTGCATGCAATGGCATAACAATAGAAATTATCGTCATATTATCCTGGTTGAATTTAATAGTTGGTTAAAAATAATGGCCTCACGTACCAGTTATACATTCTGTTTTTAGTTTTAAGAAGTGTAGTGTGACGACTTCAGTATTCTCAAATGAGAGGTAACTTGAATAATGGATCACAGTCAAAGAATAAAATTGGAAATTCACTTTAATTCAGGATTAAATACGGCTATTTACAAAGGAACGTAAATTCCTAAATCATCTAGAACTGCAAAGGATGGTTGCCGATAAAACTTCCTCACGACAATCACAGTCGGAAGGAAAACAAGAGAATTAATCTCTTACAAATGGGGAGTCTTTTCAGGTTGAAATTAAACCCAATTTATCCCCCGTTCGGTATCGAGATTCTGCCGCTCCCTATATGAGAGGACTTTACGAGTCTCCCGAACTAGCAAGCTCTCTGGTAAAAAGGCGAAAGCCTCCATGACGTCAACACACCTCCGAAAAAAATGACGAAAAGCCCTGAGTCGCAAAGTTGTAGGCTTTTTATACCTGGGGGTCAGTTACGGTTCCGCTAATTGTTTTTGGGGGTCAGTTAAGATCCAGTTACTTGAGAACTCCAGCTAAAGTTACAATTATATTTTTTGGCTGAATTCTCATTCGCTGGCTGTCCCTTCACGGTATATCAGAGCATTCATTAACCAGATACATCAGGGGCATATTCGTGTATTCAGTGCGATTGTCAAGATCCCAGACTCTGAGACGCCATGCTATTGTCCAGATAAACAGCTGTACTCTGGTCAGCTGTTTTGGCGCATGCTCGAACAAAGGGGAGTTTTCACAGTAGAACGACTGCAGTCTCAGTGAATCACTTTCTTGAATTTAAAAAAGGTGGGTAGGAAAGTTAAAATTAGAAATATAGTACGTAAACAGTTAAAATTTTGTTGAAGTTTCGGAGCAATAATATTTGATATATTGTATATATTTATAAAAGGTTCCTGTGAAAAATGTGTTTCGTCAAATTATGCATTCCTTTAACTATTCTTTATAAATGAAAAATATAATAGGAGAAAAGTAATAAAATATCTTAAAGGGTTTCATTAGCTTGTTTTTGAAATATAAATGTTTATATATTAATTAGTTTTATTAACATTATCCCCAAACCCAATACAGATATGCAAATGTGATAAAAAAAATTATTGGTTTTATATCTACATATTTTATTTAAAAAGTTTATTTACATAACAGTTGTTTTTTACTTCGTCATACAATGAAAGAGAAAATACACTGACATACATATGCAATGGTCAAAACTCATAAACAACCTACTAAATAAAAAACTTTTCATTTTGTTAAAAATACTTTTAAACTTTTATTACTCATACATATTTATTATAATATTTTATTGATAATAATATTTACTAATTAAAAGTTTAAAGAAAATAAAAGGAGAAACAATAAATAAATGTTGTTATTTATATCAATAGCTTTTATAATTATAAATCATATGGTATTACTTCCAGAAACGTTAATATTATATCTTCGGATTCTTAAAAAGATTAATAACAACATTACCTAATAACACATTTATATATAGCCAACGAAATATATATAAAAAATCCATTTACATACTTTATATGTCACTTATTTGCTAATGTAAGTTATAAAGGCAATACGATCCGGATAACTAAAAATTAAATTTATAATTTTATTTATTTAAGGGCTGACACTTATTTTGATCAAAATATAGATTTTCCAGTTTTTTCATGAAATTAATTTTAATATTTCAAAGAAATTATAACAAAAAATAATTAAATTATAATATAAACTGATAATTATAACCATAATAATGTATTTTAAGTATTTTATTACGTTGATGAAATCTTTAATACGATCTTTCTGAGTTTGTATGAATATCCAAAAATGTATAATACCACAGAATCACTAGGACATTTTTTATTTGAAAATATAGAAATCTTTATGTGATTTTAGTGTACAATTCAATGCTGGAAAACTGGTGGACACATCTTACACAGGAAAGACAATAGGATGCATATGATTTGGGAGAATGCAGTCTTGAGGAGGACAGATAGTCACTTGCTTATTTTTCCCCGAGAGACTTGTGCTGAGATCCTTAACTAAAAGTCACAGAAAAGAGTGCATTCAATGGCATAACAATAGAAATGATTGTCAATTTACCCTGGTGGAATTTAATAGCTGGTTAAAAATAATGGGCCTCAAGTACCAGTTATATATTCTTTTTTTAGTGTTAAGAAGTGTAGAACGACTGCAGTCTCAGTGAATCACTTCCTTAAATTTAAAAAAGGTAACTAGGAAAGTTAAAATTAGAAATATAGTACGTAAATAGGGAGAATTTTCTTGAAGTTTTGGAGCAATAATATTTGATGTATTGCACACTCTTTTAACTATTCATTATAAATTAAAAATATAACAGCAGAAAAATAATAAAATATCTTAAAGAGTTTTTAATTTAGTTTTCCCCTTTTACTATGTTTTTGAAAAGTAAATGTTAATCTATTAATTCAATGCTATTAACATTATCACAAAACCCAATACAGATAGGGAAATGTGATACAAACATTTATTGATTTTATAGCTACATATTTTATTTAAAGACGTTATTCATATTTATATTTATATATATTATATTTGAATTATATATTATATGCTATTTATTTTATTGCAGTTGCTTTTTACTTCGTCAAACAATGAAAGAGAAAAAAACTGACATACGTATATAATGGTCAAAGGTCATACAACCTACAAAATAAAAACTTTTAATTTTGTTATAAAACTTTTAAACTTTTATTATTAATAAATTTTATTATAATATTTTATTGTTAATAACATTTACTAATTAAACGTCTAATGAAAATAAAAGCAGAAACAAAACGTAATTTTTGTTTTTTTTGTTAATGACTTTTATAATTATAAATCATATGGCATTAACCAACGAAATATAGATAAAAAATCCATTTACATATTTGATGTGTCACTTATTTGGTAAGGTATAATGGCAATAAAATCAGGATACTTAAAAATTAAATTTTTAATTTTAGTTATTTAAGGGTCGGACACTTATTTTAACAAAATATAGATTTTCCAGTTTTTTTTTTCATGAAATTAATTTTGATATTGCAAAAAAATTATAACAAAAATTAACTAAATTATAATATGGACTGCTAGTTATAAACATAATAATGCATTTTAAGTATTTTATTACTTTGATGTAATCTTTAATGCGATCTTTTTGAGTTTGTAGGAATATCTAAAAATGTATAATACCATAGAATGACTAAGACATTTTTTTTTAAATAAAGAAATTTTTATAAGTTTTTAGTATAAAATACAATGTTTTATAAAATGTTTTATAATTATAACCATAATAATGCTTTATACTTATAACCATGCCGAACGATTGCAGATTGGTTAGGGTGCTGGTCTTCGGTACCGGAAATCGTGGGTTCAAATCCCACTATGGCATGGATGTTCGTAGCCGTTCGGACTCGGCTTTAAGCCGTAGATCCCGGTCTCATTAGCCCTCGTGTTGCAAAAAGTAGACCGTAGCGCTCCAAACCAAACCAAAAAAAATAATTGTAACCATAATAATGCTTTATAATTATAACCATTATAACCAGTTTTTATATATGTAACCATAATAATGTTTTTTTTAAGTATTTTATTACTTCGATGAAATCTTTAATACGATCTTTCTGAGTTTGTATGAATATCTAAAATTGTATAATACCATAGAATGACTAGGACATTTTTATTTGAAAATAAAGAAATGTTTATGAATTTTTAGTATAAAATTGGATGTTTTATAAAATATAACGTCTTATAATGTTTTATAATATTCAGTAGTTAGACATATCAGTTAATTTAAAATGTTTATTTAAATCAGTTTTTTTTTATTTAATCCGTTTATTTAAAGTTCCCAAAGTTTTAAAGGATATTATTTAATTACAAAACATTGAACGAGAATAAACGTTTTTAAATATCCTACGAAATTCGACGTTTAACAATAAAATAATATATATTTTGTAAAAAGCACTACAGTCCAAGGCTGTCCCAAGCAGTTTTTTCCAGCCGTTCCTATCTGCTGTAAGACTCCTCCAGTTTCCCTTTTTCACAGTAGTCCCTCTCTACTGAGTCAAGCCACCCAATTGTAGGTCTTCCTCGCTTCCTTTGCCCCATTGGATTAGTGAGAGCTGTTTTACTGGGTTTATGTCATCGACTTGGAATAGGTGTCCAAGCCATCGCAGTCTATTGATTTTTATGACTTTAACAACATGAGGTTGCTTATATTTGTTATAAATTTCAAAATTGAATAAGGATCTCCAAAAAATATTCTATTGAACTGCACCAAATATTTTTCTTAAGATTTTTCGTTCAAAAGTCATCTATAAAACTCTACTTTGACCTATTCTGCTCTATGGAAGTGAATGCTGAGCAATAAAATAATATTTACCATTCTGAAAAAAAAAATAGTTTAAATAAAAAGATCTAAGGATATAGAAATCATGTTAAAATGTATTAAATAAATACTTTTAACATTGATACTGATTTTAAACTAGAAAAGTATTAAAAATCTGAATCATTTAAATCATTTCAACATTATGTACTTTATCCTGTATAAATATTTCAACATAAAACTTTTTTTTGTTCAATTTCACCATATAAAATTTAAAGGAAATATTTACATATTAAACAATAAAATAAATTTTACCTTTCTGAAAAAATTATTTTAAATAAAAGGATCTTAGGATATGGAAATCATATTAAAATGTATTAAATAAATACTTTTAGTAATAATATTGATTTTAAACTAGCAAGTTATTAGAATCTGAATCATTTAAATCATTTAAACATTATGTACTTTATCCTGCATAAATATTTCAACATAAAATTTTTTTTTAGTTTTATTTCACCGTATAAAATTTAAAGGAGAAATTTACATATTTATAAATACTTTTAGCAATGATCTGATTTTAAACTAGCAAAGTATTAAAATAAATCTGAATCATTTAAATTATTTCAACATTATGCACTTTATCCTGTATAAATATTTCAACTTAAAATTATTTTAGTTTAATTTCACCATATAAAATTTAAAGGAAATATTTACATATTTAACAATAAAATTTAAAAGAAATATTTACATATTTAACAATAACACGCTTTTTACCTATCCGAAAATCGTGTTAAAATGTATTAAATAAATACTTTTAGCAATGATTTTGATTTTAAACTAGCACGGTATAAAAGTCAGAATCATTTAAATTATTTCCACATTATGCACTTTTATCCTGTATAAATATTTCAACATAAAACTATTTTTTAGTTTAATTTCCCCATATAAAATTTCAAGGAAATATTTACATATTTAACAATAACATACTTTTTATCTTTCTGAAAATCGTGTTAAAATGTATTAAGTATATACTCTTAGCAATGATTCGGATTTTAAGCTAGCAATGTATTAAAATCTGAATCATTTAAATTATATCAACGTTATGCACTTTTAACCTGTATAAATATTTCAACATAAAACTATTTTTTAGTTTAATTTCCCCATATAAAATTTAAAGGAAATATTTACATAATTATCAATAACATACTTTTTATCTTTCTGAAAATCGTGTTAAAATGTATTAAATAAATACTTTTAGCAATGATTCGGATTTTAAGCTAGCAATGTATTAAAATCTGAACCATTTAAATTATTTCAACGTTATGCACTTTTAACCTGTATAAATATTTCAACATAAAACTATTTTTTAGTTTAATTTCCCCATATAAAATTTAAAAGAAATATTTACATATTTAACAATAACATATTTTACCTTTCTGAAAAAAATAGCTTAAATAAAAAAATCTTAGGATAAGGAAATCGTGTTAAAATTTATTAAATAAATACCTTTAGAAAGGATACTGATTTTAAACCAGCAATGTATTAAAATCAGAATCATTTAAATTATTTGAACATTATGCACTTTTATTCTGTATAAACATTTCAACATAAAATTTTTTTTAGTTTCATTTCACCATATAAAATTTAAAGGAAATATTTACATATTTAACAATAAAATACCTTTTAGCTTTTAAAAAAAATAAATTTAAATAAAAAGATCTTGGTATATGGAAATCGTGTTAAAATGTATTTAATAAATACTTTTAGCAATGGTACTCATTTTAAACTAGCAAGGTTTTAAAACCTGAATCATTTAAATTATTTAAACATTATGCACTTTTATTCTGTATAAATATTTCAATACAAAACTTTTTTTAGTTTAATTTCACCACATAAAATTTAAAGGAAATATTTAAATATTTCACAATAACATACTTTTTACCTTTCTGAAAATCGTGTTAAAATGTATTAAATAAATACTTTTAGCAATGATTCGGACTTTAAACTAGCAAGGTATTAAAATCTGAATCATTTAAATTATTTCCACATTATGCACTTTTATCCTGTATGAATATTTCAACATAAAACTATTTTTTAGTTTAATTTCACCATATAAAATTTAAAGGACATATTTACATATTTAACAATAACATACTTTTTATCTTTCTCTTATTTATTTTTAAAACTTATATTTATATTTTTTTCCCAAAATTTTTAAACTTTTTTGATTTTACTCATTATCATTCAAATTTTTCGGCTTATTTTGTACGGATGTCACTGGTTACAAAAATAATTTATGTTTTACTATCCCTAAACTTTCTACTCTCTAGCTTTGTGTTATGAACTCACGAATCCACCCTTCTATCTCTTTGCTCTTTTATGTGTTTATTCTTCGCTCGTTGTCATTTTTGTGCTTACTGATAGAAACCTCTGGATTGACGGGCTCGGCCCATAGGGTCCACTTGCATCACCACCTTTTATGCCTTTGATGCCTTTTTACCTTTCTGAAATTCGTGTTAAATTGTATTAAATAAATACTTTTAGCAATGATTCTGATTTTAAACTAGCAAGGTATTAAAATCTGAATTATTAAAATTATTTCAACATTATGCACTTTTATCCTGTATAAATATTTCAACATAAAACTATTTTTTAGTTTAATTTCCCCATATAAAATTTAAAGGAAATATTTACATATTTAACAATAAAATACTTTTTACCTTTCTATAAAAAATAATTTAAATAAATAGATCTTAGGATATGGAAATCGTGTTAAAATGTATTAAATAAATACTTTAACAATGATACTGATTTTAAACTAGCAAGTTATTAAAATCTGAATCATTTAAATTATTGCAACATTATGTACCTTAATCCTGTATAAATATTTCAACATAAAACTTTTTTTTTAGTTTAATTTCTCCATATAAAATTTAAAGGAAATATTTGCATAACAGTAAAAAACATCCTGTCATAGAGCAAGTGATATCAGTGTCGCTTTTTAAACAGCTCGAAAGAAATTATTTGCCGTTTTACCTCCATTCTCTAGCACGCCACGGGGCTACTTGCAGCTTTAAATCGCATTTACACGCTGTCTCTTGCCTTTAAATTTAAAATCTCTCAGTCTTAAAAAGAGATTTAAACGTACACCGGAGCGAAAATATATCAAAGACGAGCTTATAAAACAGCAGAAACCTCTCCCTCCCACCTATGTGACAGTGTTTGTCATCGTTTCTATTGTGGTGCATATAATCAACATCAAAACCTCATTTCGCAGCTTTGAATGGCGGGGAACAAATACTCCTTATGCTAATATATTCAAGCTCGCAAAGACTTGTGTGGAATAGAAATGGAATAGGAAAAATTTTATACACACACACACATTTTTTTTCCTTCTTCTGTTTCGAATGTGACATAAATACCATTCTTCAGGAAAATAAACCGTAATGCACTTCTGCACCCCTCCTTCCTGCTCTCTTGCTGTTTACAGCAGAGATTAAGGCAAGAGCAACCGACATGTTTGTATAAAATAAACTGTTGTTTGAAAATGATGCTTGAAATTTTCTTTTGATGTTTCAATTCGTTTATTCTTGAATGCATATTTTATATCTCAGAAAGATAAAAATATTTTCCCAAAAAAGAATCGTTGTAGAATTTCCTCTCAAGTATTCTAATGAAGTGCTTTGTTGTGTTTCTTTTAAACAGGCTCAAAATGTTTTGTGTCGTTATATAATTAAATTTATTATATAAAAGGGGCTTTGTGTTACAGGCTCTTCCTGTGTAATATATACTCAAGTAAATTCAGTCTTTTAAAATTTTAACAAAAGTCTAATTAAAGACGTGATAATTTCCTTTCTTTTAATTAGGACTCAGTAAATAATAGAAGAAGAATATGCCATAGTATAATATTCGAGAAACCTTTTCTATAGTTATGTAAATTTATTATTGTTAAAATATGAATTTATGTAAGTATCTTCTAAATTGCACATAAAATCATAAGAAATAACTTATTGTTCGTGGAGTAATTCTTTTAAGCTGCAGCATGATTTTCCTGTTAATTAAAAGGTTTATGCCATTAATTTGCACAAATGCACAAAGTCCACTTCTTGCTGGGTATAAGAAGTGTTTTTCCCATCTACATAATTAATGTGTCTACTGCTTCTTACACCAAATCACTATTTTGCAAGTTTCAATGATAAGTAAGCATTAGAAATATTTTGGTTAAAATTTTGGCTTCCAGATAATTCTACCTTGGCAAGCCGTAAACCCATTTATTCCTTCTTTGTGATGTTCATTATTAAGCAGAATACAAAGATGAAAGTAGAACTAAAACCACTCCTGAGAAAATCCATATACTTTTTGATAATACATTGGAAGGTACAATAAGAAAGATAAATAGAAGTTGGGTTTTCTATAACGTAATAAAACTATACTCACTAGTAACTTATTTTAATTATTTTTGTTAATAAATGAATGTATTTTATAATTTGTATATAAAAATAAAAATAGAAAAACTGCTATACTCGCCAGCATATTTTTCCTGCAAATTGAAAGTCTTATGCGATTAATTTGCATAAGCACATGAAAACGTGCATTCTTCAGGTACTTGAGGAGTTTAAGAAAGGTCATTCCCTTCCACATAATCTACGTGTCTATTGTAGATCGATCACTAATATCAAAATATCATTTTGCAAATTTGAATGGCAAGTAACCATTTGGCTCTCAGATTAATCTACTTTCACGACTGAAGATGACCCATATTTCCCTTCCTTCTGATGTTAAATATTATGCAAAATTCAAATATAAAAGAAATACTTAAACAATGCATGATAAATTCATATACTTTTTGATAATATATTGGAAGGTTCAATAAGAATTATAAATAGTTGGGTGTGTTGTAACATAATAAAACTGTACTCACTATTTATTCATCTAAGTATATCAAAAATTATTTTGTATTCGTGAACATTTTGAAAAGTAACATTAAACTTCGTAGTTTAACAATTTTTTTAAACGTGCTTAGAGAATATATGTATGTATTTTAATTAATTAAAGTAAATTTTTTAAATAAAGTGTCTGATCTCTACATTTTTGGTTATACAATTTTCAACAAGTCTACTGAAGATAATTTGCACTAGTACACGAAATCCAGTTCTTCTGGGTATAAGAATTGTCTTTCCCTTCCACATAATTATTGTGTCTATTGCTACTTGCACCAAAACATCATTTTGCAAATTTAAAAAAGTCAACATTAGAAATATTTTGTTTAACCTTTTAGCTTCCAGATAATTATACCTTGACACAACTTGAACCCATTTTTTCCCTCTTTGTGATGTTTATTATTAAGCAAAATATGTAAGATGCAAAATAGATGAATGCAGGAATAAAACCACGCCTGAGAAACTTCATATACTTTATGATATTACATTGGAATGTTCAATAAGAAAGAGAAATAGAAGTTTTGATTTCTATAACATAATAAAACTATACTCACTAGACCACTTGGACCATTCTCGTAGAATAAAGATCATGTCTGGAGATCCTCAGATAATCTAGTATATACTCGGGGGAGGTCAGGCTATTACAGCAGTTGGTATAGGTCAGGCAGGACTTACTCTTATATGTCTGTTGCTGCTGTAAGACAGATCTGGTACAGCTAATCCGCCTACTAAGATGTGTGTTCATGTGTGTGCTACAATGAAGGGTCAGAAAAATATCAAGTCGTTTTCTTTGGTACCACTAGTGCAGAGGGACAGGAGTGACAGTTTATTTTCTTTATCGAAAATAATTCTAGGTAAATTAGCAAGTCAGGGGTAACCAATGACTCACAATCACCTTTGGTCTATTCGCTTGTTAATTATATCTAATAAGCATATCTGATTTTAACTGTACTGAAAATACTCTTTAAATTGTTGTTTATAGAGAAATTAATATTAAAAAATAAATTAAAAACCTCAGGTTCACAGCAATTCTCTTATCCATTCCGATACTTACACTTGGAGACAGTACACGATGCAAAAGGGTTAATCACAATTTATTTCTGCTTCGGAAACAAGAGGGGAAAATCCTAGTCACGCTAATGGTATCACTTTAATTTATTATTGTTAATAAATGACTAAATGTATGTAGTTTATAATTTGCATATAAATATAAAACAAATAAGATTAATTTATAGAAAATCTGTTTTAAGTTTCAGCATATACTTCCTACAAATTGAAAGGCTTATGCCATTAATTTGCACAAGTACACGAAAACTTGTTGTATTCTTCCAGTACTTGAGGAGTTTAAGAAGTGTCATTCCCTTCCACATAATCTACGTGTCTGTTGTAGATTAATCACTAACATCAAAACAGCATTTTGTACATTTGAATGACAAGTAACCATTAGGTTCTCAGATGAATCTACTTTCAAGCAGGCCGTGAACCCATATTTCCCCTTGATGATGAATATTATGCAAAATTCAAAGTTCAGTAAAATATTAAACTACGCCTGAGAAATTGATATACTTTTTGATAATATATTGGAAGATTCATGAAGAATTATAAATAGAAGTTGGGTGTGTTGTAATGTAATAAAACTATAATCCCTTTCCTTTTTTAACTCGGATTGCATTACCACTTATATTAATCACAATCAAATTTGCTTCTTCATCAAATCTAAATGGCCTTGAAATGCAATCGTGACCAAAACTTGGAGAGACATTCTATAGGGCTGAAATAAACTATATATAATCACCTGATGCTAAATAGGTATTCACTCGTTTACATTCAAACAAAGGATTAAAATAAACTAAACATTACCAGCAGATACCACATAAGTAACCCTTTGTTTACATTCCCACAAAAAGTTGAAGTAAACTATACATAACCACTAGCTCTTAACCTCTCTTTTACATTATCACAAAGGACTGAAATAAACTATACATAACCACTCGATACTAGATAAATAATCACTCGTTTAATTCCTACAGAGGGCGGAAATAAGCGATACTTAACCACTGGATGCTAGATAAATAATCATTCAGTTCACTCCCACAAAGGACTGAAATAAATTATATATAACCACTGGATACTAGATAATTAGTCACTCTACTAATTCCCACAAAGAACTGAAATAAACTGTACACAACCCCTGGATACTACATAAATAATCACTCGTTTAATTCCCATATAGGACTGAAAAAATAGATACATAACCACTGAATGCTAGATAAATAATCATTCGATTAATTCAAACATAGGACTGAAATAAACGATACATATCCACTGGATACTAGATAAATAATCACTCGTTTAATTCCTACACAGGACAAAAATAAGGGATGCATAACCATTGGATGCTAGATAAATAATCACTCATTAATTTCCCACAAAGGACTGAAATAAACTATACCTAGCCACTGGATACTAGATAAATAATCACTCGATTAATTCCCACAAAGGACTGAAATAAACTATACATAACCACTGGATACAAGATAAACAATCACTCGTTTAATTCCTACACAGGACGAATCTAAGGGTTACATAACCACTGGATGCTAGATAAATAATCACTCGTTTAATTCCTACAGAGAAAGGAAATAATCGATGCATAACCACTGGATGCTAGATAAATAATCATTCGTTTACATTTCCACAATCATATCAACTAAACTATCCCTCAGTCTAAAATATTAAACAAAACACTTATATACTAACCTAAAAAAATAAATAATCAAAATGTTCAAATTTTATATGAAAATAGAGTGAAAGAACTAAAATACTAAAATTTAACTGTGAATTCTTTAATTATTAAATTTGATAAAAATTATATTTTTAAGTACTTGGAAAATGTACCATCTTAGATAGGAATAAACACACTTTGCATTATGTTCTATCATTTTTAAAAGATGATCCAGATCATAGACAACTACTACCATCACTTATTCACTACAAAGAGCAAATAACTATCGGAATAGTCATTGGTTACTTCAATCTAAATATTATGAGTAGTTGAAATAAAGTAAAATTCTTTAACAGAAAAAGAGTAAGATGTTAGTTCATTCAAAATATTTCAAACCTAAAGCTTTTTGTCGTTCGCATTTTACAACCTAATCAATATCTGAACATTCGCTTATTCCAATTTTCAACTCATGGAAACTGAAGGAAAGCATTTTCTAAAGCTCTTGAGGAAAAATTGAAATTACACAATGTCAAAATGATTACCTTTCAAGAAAGCTACATAAAAGGAAATGTGATTTTTTATTACATGTATATGTAGTTATAGATTTATCTAGTAAGAGATTTACTTTATTTTTCCCATTAGAGCCTGTTGTGTATAAATTCATTATTTATTAAAATCATTTTACTTTGTAAATGTTTACCAATAAATTTCATAACATTTTTTTAAGTCTGTAAGCAATTAATTAATAACGAAACAGATATGTTGAAACGTAAGCAGACATTAAATTAAATATACCATTTAGATATAAATACAGGAAAACTCAAAAGTATTAATTACAAGGGTATAAGTTCTTTATTGATTTTTTTTATATTTAAATCTAATTATATTCCTTTGTATTTTTTGTGTAAAAATTTTAAAGATATAAATTATCCGTGTTAAATGAGTCCATCATAAAAATTGTGAACATGTATATATATATATATATATATATATATATATATATATATATATATATATATATATATATATATATATATATATATATATATATATATATATATATATATATATATATATATATATATATATATATATATATATATATATATATATATATATATATATATATATATATATATATATATATATATATATATATATATATATATATATATATATATATATATATATATATATATATATATATATATATATATATATATATATATATATATATATATATATATATATATATATATATATATATAAATATATATATATATATATATATATATATATATATATATATATATATATATATATATATATATATATATATATATATATATATATATATACATACATACATATATATATATATATATATATATATATATACATACATATATATATATATATATATATATATATATATATGTGTGTGTGTGTGTGTGTGTGTGTGTGTGTGTGAGTGTTTATGTATATGAACCTTTAATAAATCATGAAGCACTTTTGGTTTCTATATATCTTTAGATAGTTTATATTTTTACGTATAGAATTATTCAATAATACAACAGTCAAAAATTCAAATTCGATTTTTGAGGAATAATTACATTTTTATCCTTTCTCGTGTAGAATACATAGGTTAAATAATAAAAATTTAAACCTAAAATTAACTAAATAAATAAAATAATCTACTATTAGAAGATCCTGCAGAAATTTTTGATAAATAATATTTAAATTTATCAACCGTAAGAGTGTGGAACATTTAGATCTGTATTTAAAATATTTAGTAACTAACAACAATTGATTTCATATAAAACATTCTTTGAAAGCCTTACTTTAAATTGTTGTTGTTTAACCTTATGCGGCAAAACTTAGGCCGTTTCAAACCAAACCTAAAGTGTGGCAATCACCATGCAATATTGAGCTAAATAATTGGAGATCAGGTTTAGATTCGGAATAACTTTATACCTTGTGAAGCCGCTACACCCTATTGGCTTCACAAAGAGATTTTGTTAAAGCCCAGGTCAGGGCCACACTCTGTCTGGGTTGTTAACACTACACTACAAAGGATTGTCGCTTCGACCAGGCCTTGAAATGTCTGTGGAGAATCCGAAAGACAGGCGGGACAACGAAATGTCAGACAGTAAGGCGCCCCCGAACAAGCCAATCATAGGCTACCAGGACACCGACGCGGAAAGAAAAAGCCAATGGGAAGCGGCGAAGGGTGACATCATGCGGCCCGAATTTTTCGTTTGAGAGTCCCTCAAAAAAAAAGAGAGCGGAGAGGTTCGATTTGCAGCGGTTGTTTTTTATTTTTTTTAGAGTTTTTCTCCAGCTTTTTGTGAGACTTAAGGAGGCCCAGTTGGACCCCTGTACAACGGTATCTGTCGGCACCTGTCCGCAGATTGTCTTTTTAGATTTGCCTTGAACCTCGGAATTTTAGGTCCGCACCAGCCAGCCTGAACTCTGGGATTTCCATTTTGAAAATTTGTACATATTCCATTTTAATTTAGAACAAACGTTGTTATTGTTTCTAAGCTGTATGTCATGTCATAACTACTTCGTCATCCACACGCTACCCGAGGATCCCTTTATGTTACAACCTTTATAACTTTATATTTTCTGTTTATATTAATTTTCTTTTCTACCGTATTGCGGTAATAGAAACAAAAGATAAATGAAAGTAGAAAGTATAGTTTGTAATAAATATCAAAAGCAGTTAACTTGTGATTGATACGGTTTATTATTTCTCTGATTTTTTTACTTCAATTTTAACCATTGGGAGGGTTTCTTTTAGGTTTGATGCTTCCTTTATATATTTCATTAAATTCCGTCATGAAATGAAATATTTTTTAATATCGCTCTAATTTAAAAATAAAACATGAAGAAAGTATTTTATATTTAAAAAGGAAAAACTTGAAACTCTCTTTTTTAAAAAGCCATAATTTACATTATTATCACATAAAATATAATAAAAATCGTTAATAACGTAGGAAAAGTTTATATAGGATTTTTATTTTAAAAATAATTTAAAAACTAATATAAATATACATTAAAATGATATATTTTAAATGATCAATAATGATATATTATGAGGAAATCATGTTAAATCATGTGTAACATGTGTAAAGATATATTATTACTCATTATATCTAAAATTGCAGGATGAGAATCAATTAAACAAATACATCCCCCAATTTTGAAAATTACAATAGTTAAGCAAAATATATCAATTTCAATTAAAACAATACTTCAACATTTTACGTCTTATCTATTATTTTATATAGATAAAATGTAATTTAATAAATAATAAACGAATACTGTTGAAATGTTAACATTTAATAGTAAGTAATAGTATATCATGTCATGTGGTAATCCTATTTTAGCAAACAGCAATATACTTCACTAAAAACTATTTTCTTTTTCAGGTTTATTCTAAAGTAACCTTAAAATTATTTAGGAATTTTGGAGCGCTGCATAAACATAATAAATAACACTAAGAAAATATTTTGTCAGTTATTAAGCAAAAATTTAGTTCGTTACCTCCATTTAACAGCGAAAACTATATACATTAAGATATTCAGGTGGAATGAAAATTATTTTAAGTGACTTCCAATTTCCGATAACCCAACTAAAACTATTCAATGGAAATGAGCCGCAGAATTAATTATCTCCTGTTTTGAATTAATTCTTGAACAAATTATAAGATACTAGAAATAATTTAATTCAACATTTCTCAAGAATTCTAATTCTATGCATTAAAAATGTTCTTGTGTATGAGTATAAGACAGCATTTGAAATTAAATCGATAGTTCTACATTTAAATATCATTTAATATGAATTAATAAACCTTTTAACTAAAAGTTCATTTTCTTTCGCCCTTTTATCACAGATTGTTTCCACTGTATACATTTGCATCTGCTTATATTTCAGAGACATTTGTAACTTAAGGGACATTATCTATTTCAGCTACCCATAAGCCGGTTTCGCACTTTAAGGCATTAGCATAAGAACATTTATCTATGTTATCCCAGAACACTGAAACGAGGTTTTGATTCTGAATCAGCAACAGCTTGGGCGGTCTATCTCAAAACGTAAATATGAAAAAAAGGGGCAGTTACAGGAACTATTCTAGAAAGGCATATGCGTAGGATTTACATCGCAGGTTTTTCATCTGAACTTGTGATTATACGATGGTTTTGAATTCAAAATGAAGACTGCTATGAATAAAGATGAGATGACTGAGCCATATTTCTATTTCCTGATGGACTCTATCGTCTTTCGTTTATAACATAAAAATGCAATTTGTTCAGTAAAATAGAAAAAATTGCAACAAAGTTCATACATGGAATGCTACTTTAAAAACATACGCTATTATTTCTTTCTTGCGAAAAAAAACACTTTAACGACGTTATTTCATTCGATGGATTTAACTATAGATCGATGTATGAATATGAAATACAGAATAAATTCTATTCAAAGCTTTAAAGTTTTATCACGTAGATTTAGTTGAGTGTGTATACTAAGAAATTAATGATTAATGTAGTATGATCGTAATTACCTGCATAAAATATTAACTAAGCTCATGAATAGAATCTAGATCATTCATAGTGCATAGTTAGTATTTACTATCTACTCTCCATTTAATCATTATATAACTATATTCTTTGAATCAGTATATTTGTAAGAATATATTAAAAAGACTTTAAGTTACAATAATACAAGCTTTTATTAAAATACCATGTGATCAACACCCTTATTTTATTATTTTTTAACCCGGTGTAAACTGGTAAACTTAGAATCTTGTTAACCCTTTAGCGGAGAGTGGCTTCGCAGGGACACCCCCTGTTAAACATTTTGTGAAATATGATTGTTTTTCTATTTCTTTATGTTTTTGACATTTAAAACTTACAATAAATGACATTATTACACTTAATTTATTTTTTCTTTTGAATTATATTTATTTATCTTTGTTGCACCTGGAAAGTTCGTAATGTTTTTCACTTATGACCCCTAATAAAAGTATCTATTCAAACAACATTTATAAATTGCTAAACTATTTATTTATTTTACTTTTTAAGAACACTTATTTATTGTTATTCTAATCTAATTAAAATTTAAAAAAGTATTATGTTCACGCTGTACAAGGGGATGGGTTTCTTAGGCGACCCCATTTATTCCTCCTATGGTATCCCTCTAAGGCAATCCCCTTTGAAGCTTGCAAAGAAAAACTTTAATACATTTTGCATTTATAATTTTCATAGGTATTAATTATAAACTAATTTGATTAAATTCCAAACAATTCTTGTAGGCGACCTTTAAAGATTTAAACAATTTCTATTTTATCTATTTTCTAACTTATCCATTTTTTCAATTCCTGGGACCCTGCAGTGAGATGGAATCCACTGAAAAACCACTACCCTGGATTTTTCTTCAATTTCTTTCAGGAGAGACAAACATTGATGAGCAATCGTAGAGTTGAGAGATTGACAACAATTGCCAACAGCCAAAAACGCTGCCTGGGAGTCTGAGAAAATAGCAGCACGTTAAAAAAATTTATTAGAGTTTAGGTGTTTTAGTTCAACTTTAATGGCCTGGAGTTCACCATCAAACGTTGAATGATCTGTTCCCAAAAAAAAGGTAGTGTGAAAAGTTTTCGCTCTTGATGTGCCACGTATGTTGAGTTATGAGCCATCGGCGTAGATATATAGCTAGATCTCTTTTTGAAAGCGGTTATAAATTGTTTCTATTCCTGCACTGATTAAGACTGTAGTACATTCCTGAAGCTTTTGAACAGGAATCACGAAATCTAAATTATATGTATTATCATAGCATTAATATTGATCTATATATTATAAGCTAGCAAATTTAGCATATATTAAAACAAGACCTCGATAATCTTTGTAATTAACTTGTAATCTTCGACTGACAAATACTTTGTGTGTACCATTTGTTTTACAATTCCTAATAAAATTTTATAAATACTTAATATTTAGTAATACAACGTATGCTTTCAAACTAATGTTCAGTAGCATATATTTATGGTAATTGAATAGTAAAACTAAACTTTTCATAACTAAGTACCAAGTCTTACTTGGTACTTAGTCCAAGAGCTGCTTGGTAATCCTTTCAAAATATTCTTACAATTATTTTTACAAATAATTATTTAGAAAATGTAGTTATACAATAATTATATGTTTTCATAGTTTTCACTTGACTTTCCAATAATACAGGCGTTTATAAATATACCATATAACCATATTTGTTTTTATATTCACATTTAACTAGATGCAAACTAGTAAATTTTCAATTATTCCCTGACAAATACGTTGTGAATAAAATTTGCTTTACATGTTTTAATAATATTTTATGAATACTTAGAATTTAATAATACAACCGAATATTTTCAAACTTATGCTCAACATCATATTCATGGTAATTGCATACTAAAAACTAAACTTTTCATAAACACAAATTCACTAAAAACCTTGTTTGAATCAGTCTTAATCTAATGCTTGGCAATAATCTGAAAATATTCTTACAAACATACTTATTTACAAAATATAGTTATATAATGACTATATGAATTTTCATAGTTTTGACTTGAGTTTTAAGCAATATATGAGCCATCCATATAACTACATTGGTTATTATATTAATATATAATTGGATGTAAACTAGCAAATTAGTAACTTTTAAAGCAGCACCTAAATAACTTTATAATTACTTTGTATTATTTCCCTGACAAACACTTTGTGATAATAATTGCTTTACACGTTTTAATAGTATTTTATAAAAACTTAATAATGTTTTTAAACTTATGTACAACAGCATATTTATGGTATTGTATAAACTAAACTTTCATAACGAAAAACCTAGTTAAAATATTCTTAATTATTCACTTGGATATTCTTGCAAAATATGCTTATTTACAAAATATATTAATGCAAAGATTACATGAAGGCTTGATACTTTTGATTCGACTTTCCAGTTATATAAGCGTTTATAAATCTACCATATTATCATGTTGGTTATCATATAGATATTTAAATAGATACAAACTAACAAAGTTGGTAATCTTGTAAAGCAGTACATAAATAATCTTTGTAATTAACTGAAAGTGATTCCAAAATAATCATTGCTTTGTAAGTAAAATTTGCA
>CM063498.1:50303945-50318945 GCA_032207245.1 Pardosa pseudoannulata
AATTATATTTTATTTATATAATATAATTTTTATTCTTTAATAAATATGTTCTTATATTAAAATTTTTTATTTATTAAAATATAATAAAACATTTTTTAATAAAATATTATAATTCTTATAATTATTTTTAATATATATTATATTATATATATATATATTTTATATATATATATATAATTATTATATATATACTGTCTATATTTTGTTATATTATGAATGAAACTACTATATTATATTATATAATATCTTTAATAGAAATAAATTTGTCCTAATTATAAATAATTATTTCTTCTGTACAATTTTTTAAGTTTACATAATATAAATATTTCTTCTTAACTAAAATTTATGAAAATTTTAAGGAAAGCACATTTATATCATAAGAAATAATATTTATTTAAGTTCGAAATTAAAAATGACCTTTGTACATCCTACCTTTTCAGCCATTTATGATATGGGTTTATAATATTTCTCCAAGCTTTATCACATACCATAATTAATTTCCTTGTTGTATATATGTTTGACGAAGAATTTCAAATTGTATCATTTAATTAGAAATCTATAGGTCGCAATTACTCGTATACATTCCAAACCTTTGTACATTAATTGCTATGAGATCATATCATCTTTTCAGACACTATCATATAATATCAGTTAATAAAAATTTTTCACATACAGCTTTAAGTTGTGTTTAATCAGTAATTGATAAGGATTATATTCTAGACATTTATCGAGAGAATTATAAACATCCTGGAACTGTGAATTACTTCTGCAATATAATTGTAAATTTTCTTATATTCTCTACTCTATGTATAATTTATTTTTAATGTCTATAAATTAATACATTTATTCTTTGCATTATCCAAGCAATGTTAATATATATTTAAATATATATATATTTTATATTTTAAATATATTTTTATATATTTTTAATTTATTTTTATACAATTTTTATACTAAATATTCATGGATTTATAGCCATTAATGCATTATCTATATTAATGTATCTAAATATGCTCATATGTAGTCGTCCATATTTATTAATCCCCTATATAATAATAGCCTAAGTTGTCTATTCGTCTATCCACGAGTTTATGAAGCGGTTATACCTGGAATGGATACAGACATCCATATTGGATTTTTTATGAGTTAGGTTTAGCAAAATTCAAAGTGAGTTCGAAATCCACCTCATCCCCCCCCCCTTTTCGAGCGCTTCATACTATTATTTCAAGCCTTATTTTCCCTCTTATTCTATACTAAATTCATTATTGATAGGATAGCTAGGGCGGAGCGCAATATTTAAATTTCTGGACTGTTTTTACTTGGCCCTAACTATTTCTCTCATCACGTATAAGCCGGTACATGGGGTAAAGTGTTTGCCCATTTGATCGTCGTATCTCTCGGGTTGATATTTCTGCCCCGACGTAGTCGAATTTTTCTAAATGTCTAATTAATTTAATAATTTCTGCTTTTTCTTTTGCATTCTTATTCCTAAAGTTGTTTAATTATATTTAAAGTTTAATTATGTTTAAAATAAATTTTTACCATTTTTCAAATTTTTATGATTTTTATTATTTTTATTTTATTAAATTCACGTATTACCATTATTATATCAAACCCCATTTTAAGAGCAGGCGATTGAATGTATCAATTTATCACATAATAAATAGGTAAAAAAACAATTTTTTTCTAGCATTATAACTTCATACCTTTAACTCTCTCATTTAATCATTTATTTTGGATTATTTAAATATCTTCTGCATTATTTCCATACGTTTTATCACTAAACTCACTTACATATTACGTAAATAATTTTCTTAAGGTAATATTTTGTTGCAAAATAATTCTCAGCCAAAAAACAAACCATTTTTTACATTACAATTCTGGAAAATTAAATATTTTACTTATCCCGTCATATGACGGGCTATATGCTAGTCAGTAATATATGTTACGATATTACAAGTTTTATCTAAAGAATAGTTAACTAACAATTTTACTATCAAGTTTATTAAAATATGTATTTACATAAAATATGTAACTCTTTTTCTACTGTACACTAAAAATACTTGAATAACAAAAATAATAATATTATATATATATATATATATATATATATATATATATATATATATATATATATATATATAGAGAGAGAGAGAGAGAGAGAGAAAGAGAGAGATAGAGAGAGAGAGAGAGATTCTATATATAAGTTATATAATAATTAATGTCGTTTTAGGCAATGGTTAAATGAATAATATATTAAATTCCCATCCATTTTTAGCCATTAATGTGTTACCTATATTAATATATCGAAATATAAGCATATGTAAGCGCAAGACGTTCGTATTTATTAATCAGTATTATGTGTTATAACATTATAACTCTTTTCTAGACAATGGTCAGCTTACACTTTTACTCTCTATCTTGTTAAAATATTCATTTACATAAAATTTATAACTCTTTTTCAACGATACACTAAAAAGACTTGATTAACAAAAATAAAAGTAATGATAATATATATAAGGTATATAAGAATTAACAAATCCTTCTACATAATGGTGACTGGCATAATAAATACCCATGAATTGATAAGCCATTATAAATGAACCATTAATGTATTATCTATATTAATATATCAAAATATACGCATATCAATAATTATTTTAATATGTATCAAACAGTATTATATCTTACAACATTAGAAGTCAGGCATTTTTACTAAGATTACATGAAAGTGCTCTGGATTTAAAATTGTAATTTAGGTTCTAAAATATGAATTTATATAATATTACAAAACTCATTTACAGACACATTTCAATTCAATAACAAATTACCTTTAAATTAATAACTCAATATATTTGAAACACACAAATATGTATATATACCGTGAGGTATTAGATTTAATGGATATCAAGTGAAATTTAATTTAAAAGGCGTTAATAATGCAGGAAATGCACAGACAAAACATTAATTATAAAGCGGACATTGAAAATCAAATGTATGTTTATTGTATCCTGTCGTAACCTTTTTCTGGAAAATAAATGATAATAAAAAACCCTCCATATTGTTGTCGTTTTTGAAGCAGACATAGGTATTCGATAAAATATTCAATTTTTCCTCATAAGCAATGAGGATACAGAAATAAAGTAATTGCATAGTAATTGGAAAATATTGATGTGGGTTTGAATTATTCAGAAAACATACATTAAAAGCCATTCGTATGCGTAAATAACGAATTTTGAATTATGTTATTGGCAGACTAATACAATTGGTATAAACCCACATAATCATGGCTATTTTATTTTTTAAGGGCTTTGCATGATAGACAATTAATTTTCCTTAATACTTGTCATATTGACACAACTGCAATATATTTATGCAATACAGTAGTAATAAATGATAAGTTTGTTCGTATTTATTACAATAAAGAAAAGTAACTAGTATTATAATGTTATTTCATAAGTCTATGGAAGACCAGAATTTGATTGGCTACATTATTTTCAAGGTTAACTTAAATATATTTGCATCAATATTATTTTTAAATATTAGCAATCATTACTCAAGGGAGTAAATTATGTAAAATGTATGTTTCGAGATCTTGACAATCAAGTTCAACCTAACATTAATAAACTTTGTTTCACGAAATAAACTTTAAAGACAGTTTCTCAAATAACTGTTCATAATCAGTTTCAATTAACTTATAAACTTCTTTAACTTCTTTAACTTCTTTGACTTATAAACTTCTTATTTGCAGACTAATACAATTGGTATAAACTAACATAATCATGCCTATTTTATTTTTAAGGGCTTCCCATGAGAGACAATTTTCCATAATACTTGTCATATTGACACAATTGCAGTATATGTATGCAATACAGTAGTAATAAACTATAGGTTAGTGTGTATTAATTTAGATAACAATAAAGAAATGTAACTAATATTATAATGTTATTTCATAAGTCTATCAAAGACCAGCATTCGATGGACTACATTATTTGCAAGGTCAATTTAAATATATTTGCATCAATATTGTTTTAAAATATTAGCAATCATTACTCAAGAGAGTAAATAATGTTAAATGTATATTTCGTAGTCTTGACAATTGCGTTCAACCTAATATTAATAGAGTTTGTTTCACGAAATAAACTTTAAACACACTTTCTCAAATGACCGTTCATAATCAGTTTCAATGAACTTATAAACTTCTTATTGGCCGACTAATACAATTGGTATAAACCCATATAATCATGATGTGTTACCGGTATTGCAACGAACAACTCCATACCGGTACTTCAGCAGAGCAAGGTTCTGGTAGTGATTTTAAAAAAATGACGAACTATTTAAAAACGAAAATGTAGATTTATTTTAAATCTGAAAAAAAAACATCATACGATGTCCGCCTACGTGCCGGGAAAAATGCACAAGTACAAAAAAAAGACATCCAACAATCCTCTTATATACCCAGCAGCAGACATCGCATAAAATTTAACATATTCAGGCAACTTCCTATCCGAGTGAAAGTTGAAGTCACAATCAAACATACAGCGAGAGTCAGCTTTGCTATTAAGCCTCGATTAAGAAGCCTCGGTTAACTTTAAACAAAACAAAAACAAATTGCCGAGATTCACCGGAGTGAATCTCGAATTGTGATCCAAAATATTTCGGTACCGCATTGGCAAGCTTAAGTAAATACAAGCTAATGCCTTTTGGCCATCTTCTGCTAATTTCTGAGAAAGTTCAACATCTTCAGGTTTAACCGGCACCTTGGGTTCGAGTACCACTTTCGATAAGCCTCTTTCAATAAGTACCATCTTCATCGATGTCGTCCAGCTAGAAAAATTGACACAATTTTTCTAGAAGAGAGACAATTAATTTTCCTTAATACTTGTCATATTGACACAATTGCAGTATATTTATGCTATACAAGAGTAATAAACTATAAGTTTGTATTTATTTAGATAACAATAAAGGAATGTAACTAGTATTATAATGTTATTTCATAAATCTATCGAAGACCAGCATTCGATTGTCTACATTATTTTCAAGGTCAATTTAAATATATTTGCATCAATATTATTTTTAAATATTAGCAATCATTACTCAAGAGAGTAAATAATGTTAAAAGTATGTTTCGAGATTTTGACAATCATGTTCAACCTAATATTAATAGAGTTTGTTTCACGAAATAAACTTTTAACAATCTTTCTCAAATGACTGTTCATAATCAGTTTCAATGAATTTATAAACTTCTTTAACTTCTTTAACTTATAAACTTCTTATTGGCAGACTAATAGAATTGGTATAAACCCACATAATCATTCCTATTTATTTTTAATGGCTTTGCATGAGAGACAATTAATTTTCCTTAATACCTGTCATATGGACACAATTGCTGTATATGTATGCAATACAGTAGTAATAAACGATAAGTTTGTGTGTATTTATTTAGATAACAATAAAGAAATGTAACTAGTATTATAATGTTATTTCATAAGTCTATCGAAGACCTGCATTCGATTGATTATTGTATTTGCAAGGTCAGTTTAAATATTTTGTATCAATATTATTTTGTAATATTAGCAATCATCACTTACGAGAGTAAATAATGTTAAAAGTATGTTTCAAAATCTTGACAATTGATTTCATCCTAACATTAATAGAGTTTGTTTCAAGAAATAAACTTTAAAGACACTTTCTCAAATGAACGCTCATCATCAGTTTCAATGTACTTATAAATTTCTTTAAAATACTGCTTAAAGAATAAAATTGTAATGACTAAGCCTCACATGTGAATAAATAGCATTGTAGTAGTCTCAATTTTAATAACGACATTAAGAGTACATTAAAACTGATATTCTTCACTGACTTTTGTGAAAGTCATAATCATAGCCTCCAAAATTTTAGAATGATAAAAAGTCGTGTTAGAACTTATAATAAGTAAATTTAAACTGGATTTCGACTGCCAAAAAAATCTTGCGTATTATATAAAACAAGAAAACATTACACTTAATACCATTAATTCATTATTGAATATAGTGTCTTATTGAATATCGGCTAGATTGTTTAAAAAAGTAATCCTTGACTTTTGTATGAGCCGGATCACACATCGGTAGAAAAAATATATAGTAGATTCAGTAAGCTGTTCAGAAAGAAAAAAAAACTATTTTAATTATACAGAAAACAGATTACCACTAATCATCATTATTTATGTAGTCGTTTAATAAATACCTACTGTGATAAGCTATAAAATTGCCAAAAGATAATTTCACTTCTTAAACACACGAAAAAGTCCTTTTCCTTGAATTGTTAACATGTATAAAAATACAAAACATGTATAAAACCATACTCCTTTTATACATGTTTTGTTGTATAAAAGGAATATGGTTTTATACATGTTTTGTATCTCTATATATGGCAAAATTATACTGATTCCTTGAACTGAGGTGGAAGATATTATGTAAACGTTTCTTCCGTAAAATGATTATTACGCTACCAATAATATATAGGCTTACTTGTGAAGGATGAACGTCTCTCATTTACTTTTACAACTACAGATCTTCCATATTTAAACTTCCTTCCTTAAAGGTAATTTAACAATAAAGAATATCTGCCCTCGATAATGCTTCATTCTCGAAAGCCTTGCGTATCTTGTCAGGTCTTTGATGTTGAATATTGCAACAGAACACAATTTAATTGTACAACACTGCTTATAAGACTTTTCCACTCCTACGACTTGCCGTCATTGGTAGTCAACACGGAACAAGCTACCGTTTATTCCTATAACTTTCGGCCATCACAGTCCATGGACTTCATTTACCAATACATTCACCAAAGTTTCTTTTATTTTATAGAATTATTGTGAAGAGTACTTTCTATTCAATAAATTGGACCTTAATATTTATTTAACAGCCTACATATGACAGCAATACAAAACAAGCTACCATTAATCTCAAAACAGTCTGGCATCACAGTCCATGGACTTCTTTTAGCAATACAGTCACATAAATTGCTTTTATTTTACAGAAGTAATATTCTGAAGTGCAGTTTCTCATCAATATATTGTACCTTAATGGTTATTCAACAGCCCACATATGACAGCAACACGAAATAAGTTACCGTTTAGTCCCGTAACACTCTGACATCCCAGGTCCATGTACTTTTTTATCAGCACATACACCGAAATTTCTTTTATTATACAGAAGTATTATTGTGAAGAGTAGTTTCTATACAATAAGTTGTATGTGTCTTATTAGTTTTTGAGAGGTCTATATATGATAACTTCCCGATCGTTTTACTGTAAACCTGCTCCTCTCACTCTATGCCTATGAACAACACGTATTGTGTCGTACTTTATAAATGATTTTATTTGCATAAGAAAAAAAGTTTGAATTTTAAAAATATTAATTATTTTAGGATGAATAATAGAATTCAAGAGATCGGATTAAAGTAGAAACAACATTTTAAAAAGTCAAATACTTAGCCTTTTAAACCGAACATCATCATAGTTCCATAAGAGAAAATAATCTTTAAAAGTACAGAACCAACTATATTAATTTACCAATTCCTGATCAGTTTTTCTTCTTTTTTTAACTACTTTCAGTAGTTTAAGGTAGCCGCTCATTAATTATCACCCTTTGACATCACTGTAAAAAAGGTAATAAAAAACTGAAGAAAAACCTTGATAAAGAAGGATGAAAGTAATTTAAATTTTTTTTACAGAATTTAGGACGATATTATTCATTGGTCTTGTAATTAAAAAAACAATGCTTCACTGATTTCTTCTCCAATTTTCCTCCGATAAAACTTATAATCTTTAAAATAACGTAAAGGTGGAAATTTCTTTACAAATTTTGCTCAAAATAGGGTTATGTGAAGTTACAGTGTCTAGATTCATATCTTTATTTATTAATATATGACATATTTTCATGGTATAATTTCATACATAGTTTATTTTATTGCTTATGGCCGTTTCATATAAAAAATTATTCAGGGAGTAATTTTCTATACTTTTCCTATACTTATCGAAGTCTTAGCAAAGTTTATTTACCTTTCCCTGTAACTGCCTCCTTTCCTTTTCTAATCTACAAGTTAAATACTTTGTAAATAAAACAAAACCATTAATGTCTATTTTAGACTTTTCAAAACAAGTTTTACTCCATCAAAATCTCTTACGTACTACTAAATCAGATGTATATGTAATCTAATAAGTAACATAAGATTTTAATCACGAAGTAGAAAAAAAGTATATTTAACTGTATTTATTATAATTGTTCAACTGTTTATTGTTTTTATTATATTTTTTTCTTTCCTTTCTTAAATATTAAACTTTTAATTTAACCTATATCAGGGCTTTAAAGAGCCCACTGGCCAGAATTACGGTCACTGATCAACTGGCGGGTCGCAGTTTGAAAAAGTCGAACAATAACCTCTTACCTCTTATATAATAACAGTTAACAGTTGAAATATTAATTATAAAACAATGGAATTGAAAGGATTATAAAACGATTTGCTTACATTTTAATGGGAAAAATGAGGCCGATCAACCTTTTTTACAAGGGCAGGAACGTCAACATCGATGCTTGTCGTTGCCACCTGAAGAAGGTCTAACAATGAACTGTCGGAGAGAGAGCTCCTGTGAAGATTCTTAATCAACTTCATCTCCGAAAAAGCACTTTCGTATAAATATGTTCTCCCAAACATGGAAGTTATTTCCAGTCTTAAGTCACTGAGATTTGGAAACCGTTCAGTTGGAAGCAACTTGAAGAACTCGGGCCCCCTTTCGGTTCTTCTTTGAAGGAACGAGTCATCTTGGAGATCACAGAGATCTAATTGTAGGTTGGCCGGTTGATCTTCAATGCTTGCTGTGAATGAGTTTCTAAACCAAGCCACGTCATTTTTTATGCTTTCAAAATATGAAAATTTCATGTTGAATTCATCAATAATAGTCTGCAACTCAGGGCAAAATTCAGAAAATCCAGCACTTCCTCACACACTAATGTCAAATGACTGCAGATGGCGAAGTGAGATAAGTTATTGTTTTCCAAAGTTTCATGGAAATTTTTCAGCTTGTTTCTAAACCCATAATACTATAAAATTTCGAAAAAAGAAGTATGCTGAATAAAAACTTTGCGAGCAGCACAATATGTGTTGGATAGACGCCAGTTGGACAGCTCTGACCTATATGATGCACATTTTAATATTTTATACAAATAAAAATGTTTGTAACACATTCATTATACCTATTGTTTCATCCCTTTACAGTTAGTTGATCATCTAAAATCTTTTTTGCAAGATATTTCTTTAATTTTATAAGCTGAGAACAAGTACAAAGGAGGATAAATATAGCTGAAAAGTTGTATACCTTTTTCCACATTTAACAAGTAGATGTGCTGGAAAGAATATTTTCGTGTAAAAGAGGTATCTTGATAACCGTGGGATGTAGCAATATAAAACTAGCAAACAGTTGCATTTCATCCAGGTATGGTTTGGTTCACTACCATATACATTTTACCTGCTTGAAAGCTACTATTTTAAGTATATTTTGAGAAACCAGTCACATATTAGCAATGAGATTTGCACTAGCAGATTCGGTCAATGGATTCCTTATTACCAAATCTACTATAGTCAACAATGTAATAATTTGAGAAATACGAGGCGCATCCAGAAAGTAAGTTTCCAGATGTTTTCCCCTTTAAAGTAAACTTAATTAGCCGAGTCAATTGTGCTTGCGTAACATATCTATGACGTATTGATCATATGCCAGATGGACAAGTCCCTATTCGCGCCAGTAGCGGGGTAGCAGTGGTTCGAAATGGAAACTCTAATTCCTTCTCACTCCGCCTGCAAAGTACGGTCGGTGATCTTGAATGCACAAAGCATTGTTCCAATTGAAATTCCTTGTCATCTCTGTCAGGTCTATGAGCCGAAACTGACACCGAAAGTGTCACAATGTCCTCCAAGTTCGCAATTAATAACTCTGGGGATTGGAGGCCAAACCTATGGGTCTTTTTCTTGGTCCCTGCTTTTAAATTACAAAAACCCACTTGAGAATTAGTGGGTACTTTCACCATAAAGGTGCCCAAACGGAAAGAGGTGTTAAAACGGAAAGAGCGCCCCAAAGCCTTAATATAAGTAGCACATGGCTCAATCTATAGGGTGGCAGGCCAAACCTATGCGTCTTCTGTTCGTTCGTGCTTCTAAATTACGAGGACCCACTTGAGCATAAGTTATACTTTCACTGTAGTGATGCTCGTTATAACGAAAGATGCACCCCTTTGCTTTAAAACAAGTATCCTCCGGCTCAATCGTGCTTGGTTTCATCAAGTGACATAAGTGAAGAACAACAACAATAACACTGAATTGCCGCAAAGTAGTTTCAACTACTATTGCAATAAAACACAGTTATGATTTATTTGAAATAATAATTGGATTACATATTGCATTGGAATAGAACTAATGCGTAGATACTATATAAAATCCAGAAATTAAGTAATGTATGCAGTTAATGTTATTAGCTTAAAACATATCGCGATTAAGAAAATAATTGTTAGTGAAAGGAGAAATTCAAATTTAGTTTAGAAATTATTGTGGAGATAAGATCATAAATTATGTTAGATTATTTTTTCTTTGCGAAGACTATATCTATTAAATGCGGTTGTCTATATATAAAAGAAGTATGATGACGGTCTATACATAGATTTAAAAGCATCTGTGATTACTTCTTATTTTTTAATTTATAATCCATTATAACTACCTTTTGTATGTAGAAATGTTATACTGTTTCTACGCGTTAAATTGTTTGCTAATCATTTTACAATATATTAATACGAGAATCGTAGGGCTCAATTATGCCTGGTGTGACTACATAGTATCAGAAAAAACCACACTTCGTATAATTTAAGACTTTATAACTTTGTTAATAACTTATAAAATGTAGGAAACTAATTATTATTATTTTTAAACGGACTTAATGTGACTTTGAATACTAAATATTAAAGTATCGAATATTAACCATCGACTTCTAGATCTAAAAATTAATAAATATGCTGCAGATATCAAGATAAAATATTGTAAATTTGTTAACGTCTTTGATTAAAAACTTATAATCCTATTTATTTCTAAAAAAATCTAGTAAACTAATTATCGTTATTTTAAAACGTACTTAATTTTACTTTGAATACAAAATAATAAATTACCGGATATTAACTACCGACTTCTAAATCTGAAAATTAATAAATATGCTACAGATATCAAGATATAAAATATTGTAAACTTGTTAACATCTATGTTTCAATAATTATAATCCTATTTATTTCTAAAGAAATCTAGTAAACTAATTATTATTATTTTTAAACAGACTTAATGTTACTCTGGATACCAAATATTAAAGCATCGGATATTAACCATCGACTTTAAATGTGAAAATCAATAAATATGCTGCAGATATCAAGATATAAAATATTGTAAACTTGTTAACGTCTATGATTAAATACTTACAATCCTATTTATTTCTAAAAAAATCTAGTTTTTAAAAATAATTTAATATTTTAATGTTGCAAAAATAACATAGTTATTCATTTAATAAACATGACGTTAAATTCAATAATTTTTGCTTAATTCGAAACTCTTTTTTACTAAAAAAATGAAAACTCAATCTATTTACTATTAAATATTCATTGCCTAAAAATATATTCCGTAAAATCCATTAAAATCCTGATAATTAATCAGACTGAAAGAAAATATTATCGTAATTGCATTATTTTGTTCTGATTTCAATTTGAGTTCTTTTTAAATTTTATTTAAAAGCAATAAACGTTGCATTCAACTTAATTTTACAGTAATGTTTTTCGATTTAAAACAATGACAAAATAAAGTTTCCATTAATTTTTATCGCGCTATATGTTATTTTTGCTTTAAAATTAAGCCCCAATCAGATGCTGATTCATAAAACAGGAAAAACTAGTTACTTGAATAAATATTTCTTTAATTCCTATTTGAACATTCATGGGTAATAGTTTTTTTTCTTCTATCCTTATACTAACAAATCATTTTTAAAACTACTGCAGTTAAGTTTATTTCTAATGAAGCATTTTCGTTGGAAATATAGAAAAGTAATATTTCATTCATTTAAAAAGAAGGAAATATTATGGCAAATGATTTAAAAATTGAATCGATTTATTTTTTTGTAATTGAACGTTAAAAATCTTTCCTAATATTCTGAAGTCATTAAATCTGTTTTTATAAATTTTAATTAGAGGATTTTTCAAGTTAGTTCTTGACAAAAATTTTTGCTGGATCATTAAAATTGAATTTTTTCATGATTCAGCGCCACTTTGTTTCAGATGGTGGAGTGTAGTAGATAAGAGGGTTACAATTAATTTAATATTTTAATATTTAGCAATTTGTTCTGCTTTCAGATAACGGTTTAAAAGCAATAAAAATCCTAAGTATTTAAAAATTGACTATAAATTTATACGAACAGCATAACTCAGGGCGATTATAACCATTTGAGTTCAACAGTGTTTTGAAAAAACACTGTCGAAAAATCCCTAATAGCTCAACCGCGTATCTACATGGGACCCAAGCAGTGCTATAGCTCTTCCTTTATTTTATGTAGATAAATCCCAAGTGGCGAGATAGTACTTCATCGATTTTATATTCTAAACATATATGTTTCAACAATGCACTATTATTATACTAATGTGCCTATTGTAAAATATATTATTATGTAACTATGACAATATTATTTCAATGTTATTTCTTAACAAATCTCAGCATGTTTATTCTAAATTTCTTCTTTAGTTTATTTCTTCATCTTGTTTGGCGCAGTTTGTCCCTAGAGGATTTAGCGCCATAAAACTTCAATCAACCAACCAACCAACCAACATGTTTATACACTGAAGTAAATAGGGAGAAATGTTAATTCCCAGTTTATACAACGAGTTATTCTCGCTTAAACATAATCGAATAATTATTATGTTATAATCACAATCTTATTTCTTAAATCTATATTGTGAATCTCTTAAGAGGAACTGTGTAAATCTGATCAGAGAGACTTCAACAGTGAATGGAGTATCATCAGTGGTTCACAATACTTAGAATATGCTGGGTTTTCTCAACATAAAAACTGAATAGCATAATCACAATGTTTGGGACTCAAACTGTCAAATAAAGGACTTAATTGCAATTTTAAGAAATAATATTGTGATTGTAACATAATAATTTTTCGATCATATTTAAATGATAAAAAAATGGTAGAAAAAAATTCTTCCCTGTCATTCTACGAAACATTTTTATAAATGAAATAACAATTATTATTATTAGTCTAATATTATTTACATAATTATGAAACGCAAGAAATAGATTCAAGTATCACTTCACTAATAAAATGATCACTTATCAAGCCATATTTCTGGGTATTTTTCCCGGCGACGTATGTTCAGAAGCAATTCAGACAAGTGTTCATCGAAGAAACCGGACTAAACCAGCTGTCCAGCACCCTTCTCCCCCATACATGCATTCTTTGTCTAAAAAACACCTTTACTGAAAAAAAAACATACATTTTGAACGTTTCTGGCCGTTCTAGGTATACAGCATTCTTTTTTTTTTTTAACTAACGGACATATTTGAATGAAATTTGTTTTCTGTATAACCTATGAATATTTAGGAAAAGCAAAAAATTATTGGAGCAATAGGTGAAAACAAAAAAGTGATATGCGATATTAAAATGTGTTAGCCGTCAAAATGACCCCCTTGGCCGTTGTAGTGTTAAAATATATTATTGTGATTGTATCATAAAAATTATTCGATTACATGAAAATGATAATAACTCGTTGTATAAATAAGGAAGTAACATTTCTCCCTATTTACTTCAGATTTTAACCATGTTGACATTTATTAAGAAATCATATTTTGATTGCAACATAATAATTATTAGATTATATTTAAATGATAATAACTCGTTGTATAAATTAGGAACTAATATTTTTTTCTATTTCCTTCATAGTGTAATCATGTTGAGATTTGTTAAGAAATAATATTGTGATTGTAACATAATAATTATTCGATTATATTAAAGTGATAATAACTCGTTGTATAAATTAGGAATTAAGATTTCTCCTTCTTTCCTTCAGAGTGTAAACATGCTGAGATTTGTTAAGAAGTAATATTGTGATTGTAACATAATAATTATTCGATTATATAAAAATGATAATAACTCGTTGTATAAATTAGGAATTAACATTTCTCCCTATTTCCTTCAGAGTGTAAGCATGTTGAGATTTGTTAATAAATAATATTGTGATTGTAGCATAATAATTATTTGATTATATTAAAATGATAATAACTCGTTGTATAAATTAGGAATTAACATTTCTCCCTATTTCCTTCAGAGTGTAAGCATGTTGAGATTTGTTAATAAATAATATTGTGATTGTAGCATAATAATTATTTGATTATATTAAAATGATAATAACTCGTTGTATAAATTAGGAAAAAATTATTCATTTTTTCCCTATTTTTTTTCATTTATTTTTTTGTAGTTTTTTTTAATAATGTTATGTATATTTTTTCTATTTTGATTTTTTTAATTTTTTTTTTTTCTAATATTAACATCTTTTTTTTTATTTTTCAGAGTGTAAGCATGTTGAGATTTGTTAATAAATAATATTGTGATTGTAGCATAATAATTATTCGATTATATAAAAATGATAATAACTCGTTGTATAAATTAGGAATTAACATTTCTCCCTATTTCCTTCAGAGTGTAAGCATGTTGAGATTTGTTAATAAATAATATTGATTTAGCATAATAATTATTGATTATATTAAAATGATAATAACTCGTTGTATAAATAGAATTAACATTTCTATTTTGATTAAACATGTTGAGATTTGTTTAAAATTTAAATTTTCTATATTATGTACCATTAAAAAAAAAATAACTTTTTCTTATAAGATTCTACATAAAAAAAATAGTCTAAAATCACAGTTTGCCCAAAAAAT
>CM063498.1:50323945-50336445 GCA_032207245.1 Pardosa pseudoannulata
TTACTGATTTTAAGAAACTTATATTCTTAATACACACTTCCGTTGTAATATATTTTCTAATCATTTTCTCACATTTAGAAGAGTGGTGATTCATTTATATTTAAATGAAACTAGATGAGGCAGTAAAGAATAGAAAACAATAAAAGTATATTTCAATAGAAATCAGAAATACATATAAAGGTTATACTAACTGAAATATTTCATTCACAAATTTGGCTTGCCTCTTGTCAGTCAATCTTTTAAAACTTATTTTGATTTATGCCAGATTTGAAATGACGTTTACAATTATCAGATTACATTATTAAACATATTTTATTAATTATAAATATTTTAACTTTTTCATTTTCATACATTTGGAAAAAAGTATTTTTATAACAGTAAATACTGTTATGACTTTTTTTATTTTTATACAAAGATGGTTAATAACAAAGTAAAAAAAATGTAGGTTTAAATTCCTCAACATTGCATCCAAAATAACTCTCAGTCGATGCCACAGCAGATCGCAGAAGTTATTGACAGACGTAGAGGTTCCACTCGTTAGTGATTTTTTTATCTTCCACATTCTGGCTGTAATTTCAAAAGGGCTGTAATTTCAAAAAAATAGCATCGGCACTGGCTACAACCTTTGAAATATGTTTCACTTTGATATCTTTTGTCTTTCTTGGTATCCCATTTATAATAGCCAGCTGTACATCTGAAGATAGATTTTAGGAATAAAATTTTTATTAAGCCGATGGTAGACTTTCAAACTGGCTAAAATCGACCGAAAATTCGAAGTTTTGTTTTAGTGAATAGTGAAAGAATATATTATTAGGAATACGGAGCAAAAAAAATTTTTTTATTCCCATCATTTTATCATTACTTATGGGTATAGCAATAGTAACTTCAAATGCTATTCACGCAGAAGTAAAATGTTAATATATTACAAATGTTTCAAGTACTCCAGGCGCATTGAAAATAGATCATTGTCTCTGAAATTCCATTATTATTTACGTTAGAGTTTTTAAAATAAAGTCTAATTGAAACGGGTATGTTTTGAAGCATATAATATGTAAGTTAGCATTTTAATTAACCGGTATAGCTGTTTATTCTGCAAAATATGGGTATCATAATTTTTTTTGTCTCTTTATATTTTCTTTTAATGTTTATGGAAACAGCTACATTTTTTTTGTAAAGTCTATAAGGTATATTTACATTTCTTTTTATAATATTTTATGCAAAATTGATGCTCCTGAAGCATTTTCAATTAAGCTAATTATGAAACAATTAATAATTAATAACTTCAAAACTAATTAATATTTTGCCTTCAAATTTTAAAAATATTTATATATCAATAGTACAAATAACATAATCAATCTTCCAAGAAATTCATTTAAAAGAAAAAAAAAGTTTGCTCTTAAGGTCCACTGTTGCCTTAATAATATATTCTTGTAATATCTTTACTAAAATCATTTAATATTTATTTATTTTAATTTGTTTAGTTGTATTTAAAACGATATTTTTTATTGACGGTAGACTGTATGTAACAAAAAGCCAGTTATATTGCATTATAATTGAAGAAATAGCTAATACTAAGACATTTTTCATGTTACTTGAAGGTTATGTTGTCTGAAATGTTTCAAACACAAATATTCTTTCTCCTCTGAGAAAAGGTTTACGAAACTGTTTTACTTTCGTTCACATACTAGATGGTATATATTGCATTAAAATGCAAAACATCGATATTTCGTAACATTTAAAATTGTTATTCCGGTTTCTAAGACCATTTTATCTCTTGGGAGTGAGGATTACTTCAGATCTTCTAACATTTTAACAATTTGTTTAGCATTTGGATTAAAATGTTAAACACTGCTTTTAAGTAGTAAATATGTTGACTTATTTTCTTTTATGTGTTTGAAAATAATTTATAAATATACTTTGCTAATAATTCTTTTTAAAAGATGTATAATTCTGAACAATAAAGGAAATGTGCTAATATTTTAAAATATGATTGAATGTATTATTTATGCTTTAAAGTAAATTTAAAGGAAAGTTAAATTTAACAATTTAAATTTAAAATTTTTAAAAACACTAATCTTTCGTTTTTATCTCAACGTAACCTGTCATTTCATATGAAATTTCAGAAAATATAACTTCATTCTTATTTACGAAAATCTGCAAATGATTTGTGGCAACTGAATTGTTGTAACTAAGAAATGAATCTATTGTAAAATGATTAGTAAACAATTTAACGCTTAGAGTATTAATTTACCAAAGGTTTTTAGTTAGCACGGAAATTTTATTTTTTTATCGAATTCACAGTATAACACTTTTACATATAAACGGTAGTTATAATGCAGTAAAATGTTAAGCACTAATTTTAAGTAGTAAATATGTTGACATATTTTCTTTTATGTGTCTGAAATAAATTAATAAATATACTTTGCTAATAATTCTTTTAAAAAATATATAATTCTGAACAATAAAGGAAATGTGCTCACACTTTAAAATATGATTGGATGCATTATTTATACTTTAAAATAACTTTAAATGAAAGTTAAATTTATTAATTTAAATTTCAAATTTTAAAAAGCATTTGTCTTTCGTTTTTTTTTTTCAATGTGACTCGTCATTTCATATGAAATTTCATAAAAAAAACTTAATTCTGATTTACGGGGATCTGCAAATGATTTGTGGCAACTGAATTGTTGTAACTAAGAAATGAATCTATTGTAAAATGATTAGTAAACAATTTAATGCTTAGAGTATTAATTTACCAATGTTTTTAGTTAGCACGAAAAATTTATTTTTTTATCGGATTCACAGCATAACTCTTTTACATATAAAAGGTAGTAATAATGCATTAAAATTTTAAATACTACTTTTAAGTAGTAAATATGCTGACTTATTTTCTTTTGTGTGTCTGAAAGTAATTTATAAATATACTTTGCTAATAATTCTTTTAAAAAATATATAATTCTGAACAATAAAGGAAATGTGCTAATACTTTAAAATATGATTGAATGTATTATTTATACTTTAAAATAACTTTAAATGAAAATTTAATTTAATAATTTAAATTTCAAATTTTGAAACGCACTATTCTTTCGTTCATATTTCAATGTGACTTGTCATTAAATATCAAACTTCATAAAGGATAAATTTTATTCTGATTTACGAGGAACTGCAAAATATTTATGGCAACTGAATTGTTGTAACTAAGACATGAATCTATTGTAAAATGATTAGTAAACAATTGAAAGCTTAGAGTATTAATTTACCAAAGTTTTTAGTTAACACGAAAAAATTATTTTTTTATCGAATCCCCAATATAACATTTTTACATATAAAAGGTAGTTTTAATGGATTAAAATGCTAAGCACTACTTTTAAGTAGTAAATATGTTGACTTATTTTCTTTTATGTGTCTGAAAATAATTTATAAATATACTTTGCTAATAATTCTTTAAAAACATGTATAATTCTGAGCAATAAAGGAAATGTGCTAATATTTTAAAATATGATTGGATTTATTATTTATGCTTTAAAATAACTTTAAATGAAATTTAAATTTAATAAATTAAATTTCAGATTTTGAAAAGCACTTGTCTTTCGGTTTTATTTCAATGTGACCTGTCATTTCATATGAAATTTCATAAAAGATAACTTCATTCTGATTTACGAAAATCTGCAAATGATTTGTGACAACTGAATTATTGTAACTAAGAAATTATTTTGTTGTAAAATGATTAGTAAACAATTGAAAGCTTATAGTATTAATTTCCCAATGTTTTTATTTAACACGAAGAATTTATTTTTCTTTATCGGATTCACAGTATAACATTTTTACAAATAAAAGGTAGTTATTAATGCATTATAAATTAAAAAATAAGAACTAATCACAAATGCTATTAAAGCTATGTGTAGACCTTCATCATACTTCTTTTATACATAGATAACCGCATTTAATGGATATAATAGTCATCGCAAAGAGAAAAATAATCTAATATAACTTATGATCTTATCTGCACACTAATTTCTAAACTAAATTTGAATTTCTCCTTACATTAATAATTATTTTCTTAATCGTGATATGCTTTAAGTTAATAACATCAACTGCATTCATAACTTAATTTCTGGATTTTATATAGTATCTGCTCATTAGTTCTATTCCAATGCAATATGTAATCCAATAATGATTTTAAATAAATCCAAACTGTGTGTTATTGCAATAGTAGTTGAAACTACTTTGAAGCAATTCAGTGTTATTGTTGTTGTTGTTGTTGACTTATGCCACTTGATGAAACCAAGCATGATTGAGTAGGAGGATACTTGTTTTAAAGCAAAGGGGTGCGCCTTTCGTTTATAACGAGCACCACAAAGGTGAAAGTATAACTTATGCTCGAGTGTGTCCTCATAATTTTGAAGCAGGGACCAAGCAGAAGACTCAGAGATATTGATTGAGAACTTGGAGAACATTGTGACCATTAACATGTTTTAATGAACAGGGCGGATCTTAGGCCGGCTCGGGTTCCGAACCCGCAACATCTCAGTTACGAGATTGTTGCCTTTAACGACTGAACTAGTCCCCAGGGACACTTCTCCTTTAGTAGTGTACGGTCTTCACGAGTACGGGGTGCCTGAGTGATCTTTTCCTCTACGTCTTCCCTGGTAGACCAGAACTTGCCTCTGTAGTGCTTGTTCCTTACTGAGGTTGACCACATTAAGCTTCGAACCATGACGGACCTCTCGTAGGTCAGCCGCAGCTCTATAGATGTCGTGGTTGCTGTCATGGTGACTGGTTATTCAGTTCGTCTGATTCTGTATAAGCACACATAATCTGGGTCAGCTTAAGATTTCTCTCAACTGAGCTACTGCGGCATTCAATGTTATAATTACACATATCCCTTCTAATATTACTATTATAAGTACTTAAGGCCTAGAATGTCTGTTATGTATAGCACGAGACATTTAAAAAACTTTAGAACTTAGGCTTTAGAATGTAATATTTTTATAAAAGAGAGATCTGTTTTGCTATATAATATATGTAGTCGTTAAAAGTAGTTTGGAGTGAATATTTATTACGTCATATATTTCATATCCTCGGTAGCTCGATCGGTAACGCCAATGGTGTCGTAACTGGGGTATTGCGGGTTCAGAGTCTGAGCCAGCTTAAGATCAACCGTGTTCATTAAAGGTGACTGAGGGGAGTAAAATATGTTCGTGGTCCCAATGTCTTCCAAGTTCTTAATCAGTACTTCTGGGGGTAGGAGGCCAAGCCTACGGGTCTTTTGCTTGGTACCTGCTTCAAAATTACGATGACTCACTTGAGCATAAGTCGTACTTTCCCCCTTGTGGTGTCTTGTTGGAGGCCAAACCTATCGGTCTTCTTCTTGGTCCCTGCTTTTGAATTAAAGACCCACTTGAGAATTAGTCGTACTTTCACCCTAAAGTTGCTCGTTGAAACGGAAAGCCCACCCCATTGAATTAATACAAGTAGCACATGGCTCATCCATGCTTTGTTGCACCAAGTAGCATCAGAAACAACAACATTTCATATGCTAGTGATCCTTTACGTGGTAAGCTAATGTTTAAAGGTACTATTTGTCTTCTTCATAAACTAGGAAACTTTTTCAAACTCGGGAGGACCCCTTCTTCCTAGGAACCACCACCTTTTTTTGCCTCATAGGTTAGGGTTTTTTCGGCTTCTGGAACAATGTGAAGTTCCAGTGATCCCGTTTTTGAGCACACCAAGTCACGAAGGTTCCGCATGATGGGCCAAAGTTCCGTCGCAATTACTTTTGAGTGATGGTCCCGAGGCCTAGGGTTACGAGTGTAGCCTCTCAAAATCTCTTGTCTCTCTCTTTCGGATCCCATCGGTTTCCCGTCCTGTTTGGTGAAACGAGCAAAATTCCCTCTCTTGTTTTCTCTCTTTCGGCTCACGTTGTTTGCTCCACCCTGATTAACTCCAGCGTCAGGAGGTCAGCTAAGCATCCTGTAGTTTTACAAATTCCCTCCTCTTAGCGCGTTCTCTCGTGGATTGCGCCTGCAAGTGACGAGCGCGGGCCGAGTCCTTCGACGGACTTAGTGCAAAGTGGGGTAGCCCAATACTCGCGATCTGCCCACCGCCACCGGGATCAGCCTGAAGGGCTCAAGGCGATATGGGCCGGTTAGGCGCTTGATTATCTTCTTTATAAATACTGTGTTATACATGTTACTCATTAAAATGCCAATTATCTGCATTTGGTTGGTTTCAAAACACTTATTCTCTTTCCTAAGAACATTTAATCGCCTGGGAGTGAGTTACATCAAACATTCCAACAATCGAGCGATATGGGCCGGTTAGGCACTTAATTGTCTTCTTTATAAATACTGTGTAATACATGTTACTCATTAAAATGCCAATTATCTGCATTTGGTTAGTTTCAAAACACTTATTCTCTTTCCTAAGAACATTTAATCGCTTGGGAGTGAGTTATTTCAAACATTCCAACAATCCAACAATCTGTATGGTCTTTAAACACAAATCGGATTAAAATGTTAAGCATTACTTTTAAATAGTAAATATGTTCCCTTACTTCATATAATGCAAATTTAATGAGCTTTTTTGAATGTTTTAAACATAATTTCTTTATATTTCTGACAGCTCGATTACTAAAAATCTATAACAAATATATCCGCGTTTTAATGGGATTACGTACTTTATTTATATTTGAAAATACTTTTCATTAGTCAAGTTTAAAAAAATAATTGTTAGTATTAAAAATAATTAATTCCTTATATTAAAATGTTTTACTACCTTTTTACTTCATTATATATTTATAAACATATTTAATAAATATAATTATTTTCCGGAAAAGAAAATAAATTAAAATCATAAATATATTTGCATCTTAATTTATATAATTAATTCTGAATTTCCTCTTTCATCGAGAATCGAATTATAAATATTAAGCAAAATTTTACTAGAAACACTCGTATTTATTAATTTAAAATTGGGAATTTGAAATATTCATTTATATTTCATTTTTATTCCAATGAAAAATGTCTTAAGATGTATACTTTTACAGATAGTATTTCTATTTTGTTTCGAGGGATTTTTAACAATTAAGGTTTCATTAGAAATTCATGATTTTAAATCTAAATATATTTAACATTTATAATTTTTAATTTGTTCAATTTTAATTAATACGATAAACTTCAAAGATTAATATAGCATTTCAATTCAGAAATTTTTGAATCTGAAAAGCTAGTGATATCGTTTTATAAGTATAGAATAAAAATAATCAATAATAAAAATATAAAATAAATTTAAAATTAATATAATACTTAAAATAAATGAATACATAATAAATATAATGAATGAAAATAAAATATAATTAAAAATTAATAATATAAAATAATAATAAAGAATATAATAATATAAAATAATAATAAAGAATATAATAAATCAAATAAAATAAATGCATAATAAATATAATAGGTGACATAAAATAAATATATAATGTATATTATACATAAAAATAAAATATAATTCAAAATAATTAATAAAGCGAAATAATAAACATATATAATAAATAAAATAAAATAAATATATAATAAATATATTAAGTAAAATGAACTGAATATTTAATAAACATAATAAATAAAATATAATTAAAAATACTTAATAAAATAAAATTATAAATAGTAAAGGATGTAATAAATAAAATATAATTAAAAGTAATTAATAAAATATAATAATAAATAAAAAATGTAACAAATAAAATAAAATAAATACACGGTAAATATAAGTGAAATAAAAAAAAATATATAATGAAAAAAATGTAATAAATAAAATAAAACAAATATATAATGAATATAATAAATAAAAATAAAATATAATTAAAAATAATTAATAAAATAATACAATATATAATATATAATATATAATAAATAATAAATAAAATAAAATTAATAATAAATTTACAACACTAATTTGAATTTTTTTTCGATATTTTTTATTACGATAATGGTAAAACGTTAATATAACATTTCAAGTCTAAAATATTTTAATCTGGAAAACTATTAATATTCTTGTATAAATATAGTATCTAGTAGCTACACACTTTTCATGTGGATGTGAGGTTATATTGTTTGAAATATTTCCCATTCCTTCTCAAGAACTGTATTCTTTAAATAATCACTCTTCTGCTCTACCAATGAATTTTGCCATATTTAAATACAAAATATTGATATTTGGAAGCATTTAAAACTCTTATTTTGGTTTCAAAGAACATTTAATTTGTTGAGAGATATACACTATTCAGATTTTCGAATATTTACGGAATTTGCTCATTCTTTAGTCAAACTTCGGTTTAAAATGTAAAATATTAATTTTAAATAGTGAATATGCTCAATTTGTGTGAGTCTGAAATCACTTACAAATTTAAATATAAATACTCTTTCGAAATATTTCTTATTAACAGGTACCTAAAACTAAGTTCAGAGAATAAAGAAAATATGTATTTTCAAATATATTTAAGTTCTTGTCAAATTCTTCAACAGTTCTTCGAAATTACTGTCTTTTGTATTTCTACAGAAGGATTAAATTTACCGCAATTAAAGTTCAAAACAGCTGTATTTCGTAACATTTTAAACTATTATTCCGTTTTCTTATTACATTTAACCGCTTGGGAGAAAAGTATACTTCAAACGTTCTAAAATTTAAGAGATTTGGTTTCAATCGGTTAAAGACTTTTAAATAATAAATGTGTATACTTATTTCTTTAATGGTGCTGATAGACCCTTTATAGGTTTTTGAATAGTTTTTCTTCACTTTTGTTAAAAAAGTTTGTTAATAACAACCATAAAGAAAATGGATAAGTATTTATAAATCATATTAAAGGTTTGACTTATAATAAAATAAAATATTTCCTTGCTATATTAAAATAATATTAAATTTTAATCATGAAAATCACTTAATTGAATTTTTTACGTTTAACTCTTACATTGTATATAATAAATTACATTGTATATAAGAATATTACTTAAAATGTTTTGTGTAGTTGCGATCTCAAAGTACAAACATTGGAATAAAAATGCACAAATCAAAAATTACTATGTTTAATTAATTAATTTCCGGTTATGACATTTCATGTTATTTTTGGGAGAAAATAAATACCTGTAAGTTACCTGTAAACTTGTTTTCATAGTTTTAGAAACTGAGTTGCTGGTAAAGAAAATTACCGATAAATTTACAAGCCTATTCATCACAGCATTCCTAATTAAATATTTTTGTACAAAGTAGTAAATATTAGGAAGTTCATATACATTATATATTACAATAATTAACAACAACTAAAAAATAATTTAACATAATTTTACCCATGTTTTAAACTTTTTAAATCTCTTTGATTTAGTTCTACTTCAATATTCATGTGTTTTCTGTTCAAAGCTTTATAACTTCAAGTTAATAATTTCCGAAAATGCTTTACAAAGCACGCTATTACTTTATAGTTTATGGCCTTATATATTTTAGAAAAATATAGTAATTCATGGCTGCGTAAATTAATTAAATGTTTATATTAACAGTATGCTTAACTAAAGAGGAATAATTGTAATTTACACACACTTTAAATTAACCTCTGATTTATTAAAGAGTTTTAAATTTTATTTAAAATAGAAAGCTAAATAAAAGTTCAAATACTTCTTCTTTTCTTTCTAAATTTATTTTACGACAGCTCAAGGGAAATTGCTACCATAAATTATAATCAAGTATCATAAAATAGTAAAAATTTTAATTTAAAAAAACTGTTTTTACGCTACCTGAAAAATTTTCAGAGTACAAATAAGTAAAAACATTAAGATGAAGATTAGTATCATAGGAGTCTGAGTTAATTTCTAATGAATGTAAAGTAAATTCTTATTACACTCTTTCTTCTACTAAAAGCTACTATTTTTCCCACTTATGACATGAATATATTTAGACATTTAGAAGAAGAAGAAAACACTAGATTCAGATCTTAATTAGCTGAGTATTAAAAGTTGACAGTAGCGATCCCAAAAATTACAGTAAAACCGTAGAGGTGCTTTCCATTAGCACTTACAACCATATATTTTTCCTCTGCAGTAAATGTATCGAAAGATTATTTTCTACATACTACATGTATTAAAAATCATTTGCAGTATCTAGCAGATGAGAATCCTTGAAATTATGTACTACTCTTTTAACAGCAGACTTAATTGGGTTCTTTTTTGTCCGATTAAGGACCAAAATAGAAATCAGAGGCACAGTGGAATGTATGTGTTGCTAGGGTTATGCCACGAAATGCCCAATATTTTTTTCTTGTTAAAAAATACTGTCGGTACTAACTTTAGTTTTCCTATTTCCGAGTGTACAAATCACCAAAAGCTGGGTTAAGGCCTATTCGGTAGAGGATCAGAGTACAGATTCTCTAGTTCCATGTCAATGGCGAACACAGGCGGTCTTAACAGTTCTAAATCATCTTTCAGAAGTAGATTCAGTACAGTTCGTCCTCACGAAGCAAAACAATTGGCTTTAGCGCTCAACTGCAAATCAAGTAATCATGTATTCCAAAACAATAAGATTAAAGAAATTTTAAAATTAATATTACTCCTTTAAAGTATAATACAGTGTGCTGCTGTATTCATGGTCCAAATTTTAGGTCAGGCAATTTAGATGTAAAAAAATATATTTTACATAGCTATGTATAGTCAGGAATGAAATATGCAGGAGAAAAACTGGAAACACTAAAGAACTAACAAAAATGTTCTTTATTTACGCAATGTAGTAATTGCTTAATGTGACACAATAAACATCAATACTGATTGGTATTGTCTAGAAAGGGAATGACGTACCATTTATAAGATGCAAGGTGTTTCATGAACTGTTGCAGCAGCGATTGAAAGTTTTGTAGTAAAGTCTTTGTCAGAGTTAATGATCAGAGTTAATGAATTAACACTTAGTAAATAAATGCATTGGTGTCCCCATTAAAAAAATTCATTACTGAATACATCGGCTGAACGTGATAACCAGCCGACAAGTCTTCCACATCCAATCCATTATACAAAGGTGGAATTCATGTAATTACGCACATTATTGTAGGAATAAGTTATACCCTTATACTGTTGAAGTCACTTGTCATTATGAGAAGCAACTGGAACACTATTAAGTGACACCGATAGTACCTCTTTTATAAAAACTCTATATGCCGTGACGTTGAATCGATATTGTAATAACAATGGGCCAGTAAAGAAATGATTCCCAAAATATGTCCATACATTAAGAGAGATTCTGGAAAGCAAGTCTGTTAGAGATGGCTCACAGATTGGAATTGAGGAATTGAAAATCTCACTCTGATTAAAGGTAGCATCATCTTTAAAAAGAGCATTTACAGAGAAGCTTGAATGAATGTATTTAGCTACAAACCCATAGACAGAAATATACCTACCAAAGATAATTAGCTGCATTCAGTGCTTCTGCTGTCTATCAGTGGTATGTAAGAAGTCTTTCGTTATACAAAATTTTTCATATGATTATCTTACGCGTAGTTCGTACGAAATATCTCGTGCTTGTAGGTAGATTATGTTCAATCTGAGCCGCTGTATCTCAGTCGACAAAGGCAACGATCACGGAACTGAGAGTTTGCGTGTTCGGAACCCGAGCCAGCCAAAGATCTGCCGTGTTCATTAAAGGTGACTTACGCACGTAAAATATGTTCGTTGTCATAATGTCCTCCTAGTTCTCAATTAATACCTCTGGGGGTGGCAGACCAAGTCTATGGGTCTTCTGCTTGGTCCTTGCTTCAAAATTACGAGGACCTACTTGTGCGAAGTCTTTCTTTCACCTTAATGGTGCTCATTAAAACACAAGGCACACTCTAGTCCTTAATACGAAAGCCTGAAGGCTCAATCGTGCTTGGTTTGTCTAAGTGGCAGGCGAAACAACAACAATACGTTCAACCTCTCATAATACGTTTTGAAACTGTCATATGTTTCAAGCGACCACCACACCGTCTCTTGATATGAAATAAATCATTAGCAAAGTTGGTAGTGCAATCACCGAAAAAGTATGAGACTTGGCTTTGACCTAATGGAGAAGCTTTTATTATACATCTTTAAAGCCACCCTTTCTTATTTTACAACAGTGTAATTCGTAAGACGCAGGACTATTTTCCAAGAGATCGTATATTCTCAAATATCCTTAAACCACATCAAATAATTGTTTGTTCTTCATTATGCCATTCAAACTAAGTAAAAGTGTGTTTGCAAATTATTTGACAACATTAACTAAATAAACTTCTATGTCCAATAGTTTTCCTCCAAAAATTTTACGTTTTAAGCAACTCCACTAAATTTATATATCGTCTGATTTAAAAGTATATTTAAAAAATGCAATGTATTTGTGACACTGGCCTGTACGTCCAAAATGTTTTACACCAATCATTCAATCTATAATCAAAGATAATTGTCATTGTTAATATTCGACATTCCAGCACATAGTGTACTTACACTATATCT
>CM063498.1:50343945-50351445 GCA_032207245.1 Pardosa pseudoannulata
TATATATATATATGCATATGTATATGTACATGTGATCTTTCAGAACTTTCTTGATTTAGTATAAATGACTAATAAACTACTAGAAAATATCATAAATATTAAATATATAGCTCTTAATTACTTATGTCTATAACACTACTTCATATATAAACGAATACAAAGGGTAAAATAGCCTTTGCATTTAAAATCTAATCACACATCATGCATTTCCCTTCTGTCCTTGCTACCAAATGTTAAAGGATTGGGTTGAATTGGTCACTTTGTTACTACACGAGAAATGGGATAGGAATGAGACCGAAACCAACTAATTAAAACTATTTTTAATGGCATCGAGCATCCATCTAAAATTCGAAACCAGAAGTTCCGAGCCCGAAGATCAGAGCCTCAACCAAATCCCTGTCTTTGTGTAAGAATCGTGGTGGTAATAACTGGAACATGCGTTCTATAAATGAACTTTTCCCACTTAAACATTCTGCATTTTGCTAAGTCAGTATTTACGTTTCGGAAAATTTTCCGCATTTCCGGTTGGAATTTTATTTCAATTTTAAGTGTTGAGTGCCACGAGACATGTTTGAATGGTCTCATGTTTCATAAAACTTTTGCCAATCCTTCAAATTTTATTCATTTTGTAATTCTTCTTGTTCATTTTATAGATTACTTCAGACAAAAACTAGAATCAAAATTATACATTATCTCTTAGATTTATTGATCCTTAAAAGAAAATAAATATATCGTAAATAATAACATGAAAGGAAATGTTAATCTTGTTATCTTCCCAAATTTAAAAAACGGATGTTTTGTAGTTGTAACACAAAACAAAATAAATGTAATAAAGTTTGAAAGAAATTTTTAAGTTTTATTATATAACGTAGAAAATGTAAATCAAGTATTTTATCTTAAGAGCCTCAGGTTGTTAACTTAAAAAAACAAGATTAGGTTATTTGTCGTTTGTGATTGTTGTTTTGAAGCATAATATATAAATGAGAATGTTATGTTTTCAGACAGATTTTTTTTTGAATATGTGTTGAATTTTTTTATATTAATCATGTATGTGTCAATATAATTTCCTGTGATATGGTTACTTTTGTTTATACTTGTATGCTGTCTTCAGTATTTTAAAATCTGTCCTCATAAACACTGGATTTATTGAAAATTTTCAATTCTAACACTAATTTTAAGGATGAATATATTTGATGACAATTAATTGATAAATATATTTGAGATATAATCTATTAAACTGTTTCAAAAATTAGTGCTACTAAAATCATTTTAAAATAATATTAACAAATTAACAGTTGCTTCTTTTGTCATTTTTACACAAAAAGTAAGTATATTCTTAACGGAATAATTTATGTCTAATAATTGCACTTTAATCAGTACTTATAATTGTGACAAATTTTTAATTAAATCCTCATCTAGTTTGCATCTACAATATATAGCTAAACATACGTGGATGTAACTGGAATGCTGTACGTCATATTATCATTGATTGTTTTACCGTAAAGATTGGTTTGTTGTATTTTTAAATACTGCAAATCCATAGGGTTATTAGTGAACTCTTAGTAATATATTTCATACATTGTTCACCAAGTTTCCAAGTGCCAGAGGGATAATTCACTTTAACCATTGGTCATAAACGAAATAAACTTCTTAATGAAAGAATTTATGTCTTATTGTTGCACTTTCATCAGTACTTATAATTGTGATCTAATTTTTAATTAAATCCTCATCTAGTTTGCATCTACAATATATGTCGTGTAGCTCTCGTTTAAATTTAGGCATTTATCTATGATCAAACTTATAGTGGTTATTTATTTTGTTAGTCACAAAGACTAAATATTATTTGTGTTGCGTTGTGTAGACTATTTAAGTTTAAATTCAACCACACGTTCTGAGAGACTACAGACTTAATAATAAAAATTAAACTAATAAGTTAAATTAAGAGTAACTGAAATTAGCTTAAAATAAAAAAAGTAAATTTATTATAATGATATGTACATGATTAATATGCAAATAATTGATCAAGTTCCAAAAGATTTACTTTTTCAACCCGTCAATTAGGTGCCACGTTTTAATTAAGATTTAACAATAATAATTTTCTATCCCTTAGGTAACTAAATATATATATAAGAGAGAGGAACAAATCTAAAATTCTAATTACGTTGCGTTGTGTAGACTATATAAGTTTAAATTCAACTACAAGTTCTGAGAGACTACGGACTTAAAATAAAAAAAATAAACTAATAAGCTAAATTAAGAGTAACTGAAATCAGCTTAAAATATAAAAAGCAAATTTATTATAATGATATACACATGACTAATATACAAAATTTGATCAAGTTTCATAAGATTTACTTTTGCAACCCGTCAATTAGGTGCCACGTTTTAATTAAGATTTAACAATAATAATTTTATATATATATATATATATATATATATATATATATATATATATATATATATATATATATATATATATATAAGAGAGAGGAACCAATCTGAAATTCAAATATTTATAATGAGTAACTTTGTGGATCTATTTGGTGTTCCAGGAACACCGCTGGTTGGAAGCTGTCCAGGACTGAGGATAGGTAATCTCGACTGGTTTAGTTGCAATTTTCAATCTTCCGTACCACCTCTGGTCAGGAGCTTTATTCTAAGTACTTGGGGTGCGGCCGTAATATTCCGACACATGAACATTGATGTTAGCCGCTAGAAGTTCCAACGTTTCCGGAGTCTCTGTTGAACTCAAGGTTGCTCTCCCGAAGTTTCACAGTCACGGTCGTCTAATCGGACTTCTGATCTCTGACAGTCGGACTTCTCTACTCGACTAGACTATCGAACCCCCCCCTCCCTCTTGACTTTTCTTATTTTATATTATTTTCATTTCTGTCCTTTCTTACCTGTTTTCGTCCAATCAGGAGAGTTGTCTAAATCTATTGATTTCCTTTACCCCACTTTGAAAACGCAAACATGGGAAAACCTTGCCCCTTCAAATTCGGCACTGTCCCTTAGGGACTCATAAATAACTCCACAAAGGTACATTCTTATTTAGTGTCATGTACGGAGACGTGATTCTAATCTGAGACTGGGATCAGAACCCCGTCCGAGAGTACCGTACACGACGAAAAATCTGTTGAAAATATTTTTATGGTTCTCTCCCCTTTACAAAAGATGTGATGAGGTCAGATTTAGATCCCAAGCAATTCACTGCTCATATTATTTATAGCAATAATTTAATTGCTATAAATAAACTAAAATAATAAAATATCAATTAAACAATCACATTAATTATATCAATTATATTAATTATATTAATGATTTAAATCGCCTCACCACAATATATAGCTAAACATACGTGGATGTAACTGCAAGGTCTTAAAGTCATATTATCATTGTTTGTTTTGACGGAAAGTTTGGTTTGCTGTATTTTTAAATACTGTAAATTCATAGTGTTATTAGTGAACACTTAGTAATATATTTCATATATTGTTGTCCACGTTCCATAGTGCCAGAGAAATAATTCACTGAAACAATTGGTCCTAAATTAAATAAACTGAGACTTGTAAATGATGTACTAAAAATCCTCGAGTCTAACATTAATTTTGAGAATGAATTTATTTGATGACAATTAATTTATAAATACATTTCGGATATTATAATCTATTAAAATATCTCAACACAATTTGTGCTACTAATATCATTTTAAAATAATGTTAACGAATTAACAGTTCCTCCTTTTTTCATTTTGTACACAAAAAAGGGTATGTTCATAACGGAATAATTTATGTCTAATAATTGCACTTTAATCAGTACTTATAATTGGGACAAATTTTTAATTTAATCCTCATCTAATTAAATCCTCATATGTTTGCATATACAATATATAGCTACACATACGTTTATGTAAATAAGATATCGTCATACTATCATTGATTTTTTTCAGGAGAGATTAGTTTCTAGTATTTTTAAATATTGTAAATTGATAGGGTTATTAGTGAATACTTAGTAACATATTTCATACATTGTTGACCAAGTTTTAAAAATACCAGAGGGATAATTTACTAAAACCATTGGTCTTAAAGGAAAAAATATTGAGACTTGTCAATGATGTACTAAAAATCATCGATTCTAACATTAATTTTGTGAATGAATTTATTTGATGACAATTAACCCCTTCCGGTATGATTTAATAATAAAAAAACTGTGCATGAAATAATCATTTAATTTTTATTTAAAAAACTTGTTTCATTTTAGAATTCTTACATATTCTTAATTAAAAAATAATCATTTAATTTTTATTTAAAAAACTTGTTTCATTTTAGAATTCTTACATATTCTTAATTAAAATCCTCTTTTAACATAGTTTTAAATAATATCAGAAACAGTAAAATTAAGAAAATATCAAAGCAAAACATTAATAAGGTATACAGATAATAGTCTTCAAGCTAGTGGTACTTTTCAAAACAAAGTACAAAAGAATTCTTAATTGTTTACACCGCCAAGTAGTCTCACTTTTAATTTGATTCTTGTAACACACACGGCATTTCTTAGTAGGTTTTCTTTTATTCTGACTCATTAATTTGGCAATGACTTGTACCAAGTAAACAATATGCAATAGTGACTTGTGATTTTCACAGGTGATAAAAGTGTTGCCAAATTCAGTACACTAGAAATTTTAAACTAAATTAATTATCATATTTAACAGTAACTTTAATCCCATAACGAGTGTAGCTCGTCATTGTGCGGTATGAAATGAAAAACTAATGACGAGCTAGACTCGTCATTTTACCGGAAGGGGTTAATTGATAAATATATTTCAGATATTATAATCTATTAAAATATCTGAACAATTTGTGATACTAAAATCATTTAAAAATATTAACGAATTAACAGTGCCTCTTTTTGTCATTTTGTAGAGAAAATGTATGTATATTCTTAATGGAATAATTTATGTCTAATAATTGCACTTGAATCAGTAGTTATAATTGTGACAAATTTTTAATTTAATCCTCATCTAATTAAATCCTCAACTAGTTTGCATCTACAATATATAGGTAAACATACGTAGATATAATTGGTAGGCATGTACATCATATTATCATTGATCTTTTTACCCGAAAGATTGGTTTGTTTTATTTTTAAATACTGTACATTCATAGGGTTATTAGTGAACACTTAGTAATATATTTCATACATTGTTGACCAAGTTTCATAGTGCCAGATGGATAATTCACTGCAACCATTTGTCATAAATGAAACAATCTGAGACTTGTAAATGATGGGAAAAAAACGAAAGTTAATCAAAAAAAAATATGATATTTCTGAGCTGACTGTGATTTAGAGCTTTACATTACGGCATACTTCAAACATTACTTCACAAAAAACAGATACATCTGGATAGTTTTAAAGAGCGTACGTTTCAAAATTTGTAGTAGTAGAATGTTTTTTTGTAAGCACTGAAGGAAAAGTAAAAAGAAAACCTCAAGAGATTTTTGTGAGTGAAACTTATAAGAAAATGGTGTAAAAGCATTAAAAGTCAAAAGAAATACTTTTTTATTCTACTAAATATAGTACTTAATCCTGTAAAAATGACATCTTGTCAATGATGCAATAAAAAAGGGACCTGTTAAGGGATAAATGCTAATTGTTATTACCAGTGTAAAAGAAATGTCACATGTTCTTTTTTTTGCAGGAAAATTATTTAAATTTAAAAGAATACTTAACAAATACAGATGCTAGAAAAGATCATGATTATCTCGTTTTTTATAAATACGCACATAAAAAAGAAATAGTATTTGTAATCTGTAAATTGGCTGAAACCTAACGTAGAAAATTATGTACACTTGCTTTGCAATTTAAATATTTAATAGACTATGACAGTCATTTATTAAATGTAATACAAACTAAACAACGTTTAAAATAAGTAAAGAAACGTAGAAGTGATGTATTTCAATATTCTTTTGGAACGATGTACGATCAAATCTACAGAGTCTCTTTTCCAAGAACTAGAATAGAGTATAAGAAAAACTCTTAAGTGATTACGATTTTTTAATCATTATAACAAAGACATCGATGCATCCAAAATATTTCATTTTAAAATTAATTTAGAAAAGTAATTTTAACTGTTGAGACTTTAATGTTGAATAATATATCTATAGTATACCATATCAAATTAATATTCACTAACTTATTCTATAACTCTAAAAAGGAATAAATAAATATTAAACACTCTTTATTTCTGCCATATTGTGCCTAATAATTAGCACATCTATTTTAAAATTTCAACCTTCAAATTGATTTTATTCTTTAAAAATAGCAATTACAGATAAAAGTATTGAATTTATTTTAGTCTTTTTTGCAACTTCTCAATAAAGATAGAAATTGTTCTCAAAATTCGGCTCCTCTTCAATGTGGTCCAACTTCAACATTATTCATTAGATGCATAGGCTTCTACTTGCCAGTAGCCCAGGCAATTAAAAACTATAGGGACGAAAATCAAATGTAACCTTCCGTTTTAGAATTTCTGGATTGCACACACACATACATACACACACTCTCTCTCTCTCTCTCTCTCTCTCACACACACACACACACACACACACACACACATATATATATATATATATATATATATATATATATATATATATATATATATATATATATATATATATATATATATATATATATATATATATATATATATATATATATATATATATATATATATATGTATATATATATATATATATATATATATATATATATATATATATATATATATATATATATATATATATATATATATATATATATATATATATATATATATATATATATATATATATATATATATATATATATATATATATATATATATATATATATATATCAGTCCATATATGCAGGATTTGCGCAGGATTTTTATATGGTATATAATAAATATTATTTATAATATATTCAAATATTATGTTGATTTGCTTGCTTGTATTCCCGCAGTACGTGCGGTACTAGGTGCTGCATCATGTAGCGCGCAAACGAACATAGGAAGTTCTGATGTGTACGCACTGCGCACTAAATTGAAAATCACTCTTTATATGTATGGGCTACTAGAGAAGAACAGCATACTATGGCACTGAGGCAAGTGCAGCTATTTTTCCTGCACTTGGCATTCAGAATCATCCAAAGGTACGTTTTATCAAGCGTTGTATTAGAGCGGGGACTGAATCGATTTTGGTTTTTTAACTGATTAACTGGCCACACGCTTTTGCAGAGGGTTAATGTTTATATTTATATATTGTAAGATTTTATTTTCATGGAAATATAAAAGAAGTATTTCATCACTACAAAGTGAAATGTTTTAGTGTGGTAAATTAATTTCGGTGATGTATTTTATTTATTGAAATAATTAGCTGAAAAACAAAGTTGTTTTGTTTTAAAGAAAAGAATTTTAACAGAACAGTCCAAATTTTACCATTCATTGTGTCTTACAGACAG
>CM063498.1:50356445-50366445 GCA_032207245.1 Pardosa pseudoannulata
ATATATATATATATATGCGTATAAATATATATATATATATATATATATATATATATATATATATATGCTAATTCTAATTGTCAATCAATTTTACATTTTCGTATTTTACAACTTCAACTTGGCTACGTCCGCGCAATTCACAACTTCATTGTTGAGTAGGGTTATTAGTGTTCCCTTAAACTAAAAGAATTCAACTACCGCGAAAACTTTCAGTTACTTGAACGTACCTTTTATAGAATGATATTTCTTTGGGGGTGTATTGATCGTCCCGAACATGAGTAGTATAGCGATTTTGGTATAACTTTTCTAAAAGCTTTTAAAGTTCTTCTCGTATTTTCATCAGTGTGAGGATTTTTCCTTTCTTCTTTTTGACAAAATATTCTTTTGTTTTCCGTCGTCGCAATGCGGGGATTTCTCTCCTAAAGAAGGGAGATAAAGTATTTTCAGTTACATTTATCTCGTGTAATCCACACTAAGATTCGCTTCGAGCCCAAGAGGGAAATACATTTACCGTTTGTCAAAAATTACTATTTTAAGGTACTGTCTGCCTTTTAATAGTTAGCCTAATACTAGAATAACTTAATATGTAGTTTTTACACATCAAAATACTTGCTATAACACACATAGCTTTTGAATTTCCCAATCTTTATAGATCGACTTTACTTATGGGATTACTAAAACAATGTATAAAAATTATGAAGCATGTACACTAAAAATCACGGCTTCGAATAGAAATTGAAAACTAAAATTGAAGTTTTTGCACATAATAACACCTGCTGTAACACACATAGTATTTGAATTTTCCAACCTTTTTAGATCGACTTCACTTATATGGGATCACTAAAACTATGTATGAAATTTATGAAGTATATACACTTAAAATCACGGCTTCGAATCTAAATTCAAAACTAAAATATAAGGTTTTACATATCAAAATACTTGCTGTAACACATATAGATTTTGAATTTTCCAACCTTTTTAGGTCGACTTTTCTTATATGGATGTCTAAAACAATGTACAAAAAATATGAAGTACGCACACTTAAAATCACGGCTTCGAGTCGAAATTCAAAACTTAAATTGTAGGTTTTACACATCAAATTATTTGCCATAACACACAAAGCTTTCTAATTTTCTAACCTTTTTAAATCAACTTTACTTATATTTCATCGCTAAAACAATGTATAAAAATTTTGAAGTATACACACTTAAAACTACGGCTTCGAATCGAAATTCAAAACTAAAATTGTAGGTTCTACACATCAAAATACTTTCTGTAACAAACATAGCTTTTGAATTTTCCAACCTTTTTAGATCGACTTTACTTATATGGGATTGCTAAAATAATGTATAAAATTTATGAAGTATGTTCAGTTAAAATCATGGCTTCGAATCGAAATTCAAAACTAAAATTGTAGTTTTTACGCATAATAACACTTGCTGTAACACACATAGCATTTGAATTTTGCAATCTTTTTAGATGGATCGCTAAAACTATGTATGAAGATTATGAAGTATGTACACTTAAAATCACGGCTTCAAATCGAAATTCAAAACTAAAATTGTAGATTTTTCACATCAAAACAGTTGCTGTAACACACATAGCTTTTGAATTTTCCAACCTTTTTAGATCGACTTTACTTATATGGGATTGCTAAAATAATGTATAAAATTTATGAAGTATGTTCACTTAAAACCACGGCATCGAAAATATATTCAAAAGTAAAATTGTAGTTTTTACGCATAACACCTGCTGTAACACACATTGCATTTGAATTTTCCAATCTTTTTAGATCGACTTTACTTATGGGATTACTAAAACAATGTATGAAAATTACGAAGTATGCAAACTTAAAACCACGGCTTCGAATCGATATTCAAAACTAAAATTGTACATTTCCACATAATAACACCTGCTGTAACACACAGTGCTACTGAATTTTCCAATCTTTATAGATCGACTTTACTTATGGGATTACTAAAACAATGTATAAAATTTATGAAGCATGTACACTAAAAATCACGGCTTCGAATAGAAATTGAAAACTAAAATTGAAGTTTTTGCACATAATAACACCTGCTGTAACACACATAGTATTTGAATTTTCCAGTCTTTTTAGATCGACTTCACTTATATGGGATCTCTAAAACTATGTATGAAATTTATGAAGAATGTATATTTAAAATCACGGCTTCGAATCTAAATTCAAAACTAAAATGGTAGATTTTACACATCAAAATACTTGCTGTAACAGACATAGCTTTCTAATTTTCTAACCTTTTTAGGTCGACTTTTCCTATATGGGATGTCTAAAACAATGTATAAAAATTACGAAGTATGCACACTAAAATCACGGGTTCGAATCGAAATTCAAAACTAAAATTGTAGGTTTCACACATCAAAATACTTGCTGTAACACATATAGCTTTTAAATTTTCTAACCTTTTTAGATCAACTTGATTGATAAGGGATTGCTAAAACAATGTATAAATATTATGAAGTGTGTACACTTAAAATCAAGTCTTCGAAAAGAAATTCAAAACTAAATTTGTAGGTTTTCACATCAAAACAGCTGCTGTAACACGCATAGCGTATGGATTTTCTAACCTAGATCGACTTAACTGATATGGGATCGATAAAAGTATGTATGAAAATTATGAAGTATATACATTTAAAATCACAGCTTCAAATCAAAATTCAAACTAAAATTGTAGTTTTTACACATCAAAACACCTGTTGTTACATACACATAGCTTTTGAATTTATCAGCCTTTTTAGATCGGCTTTGAACAGAAATTCAACAAAAAAACGAAAAACTGGATAAAACGGTTTTTTTTTCGGAATGAAAACGAAACTGAACCAAAAAAATATCAATTTATTTCGATTCGATCTATCTTCAATTATTTTGTTTCTTTAACCAAATTGTCAATATATTCTAATTTAACGTCAACCCTAAAATTATAGTCATCATATGTATATTGCTCTTCGATTTAATATTTTGATGTTCCATAGTACTTTTCTGTTTCAGTTTCCATTGAAACTACTTGTAGAAAGCAGATTTAATTCAGTTGATTGTTCAGTTCTCAGTTGTGATTTTGATAATTGATAAGAATCAGAATGATTGCCATCCTCTGCTCACCGCCCGTATTTCACATGCACATTGTATCAATTAACATAGTGGACCATTTAAAAAAACGATAAAATTATCTAAATTTTTATAGAATTACATAATTTCTTTATGATATAACTATGCTTATAATACAAATACGAATATACATAAAATAGAATTATGCATTCAATACTGAACCGAAAACAGGAAAAACTGTAATTTCATTCGGAACGAAAACCCAAACTGAACCGAAGAAAATGTCAATTTATTTAGGTGCGATATATCTTCAGTTAGATTTTACATTAACTAAATTAGTAACATATCCTAATTTAACGTCAATCCTATAATTATCGTCATTATATGTATATAGCATTATATGTATATTGTTACAAAAAAAATGTTCTGAGAAATAAGTTGTTAAAGCTAAAAAAAGAAGCTACTCATACATTATTAAATGCATAAATTTTAAATAACCTTTTGCAATTTACTACTGTGTAAATATTTTGAGTTTAATTATAATTTAGAAACCAGATATGTACTTATATATAATCTGCATTTAGAATGTTAAAATTTCAAACCACGCTGTTGCCTGACAAAATTCTAGAATTTATGTGCGATTCATCATTTTCAAACTAAATTAGTATATTCTAATTTAACGTCAATCCTATAATTCGTATTATATGTTATAGCATCGATTTCCTCTTTTGTTCCCATTACTTTTCTGTTTAAGTTTCACCTGAAACTACATGTAGAAGAATTAATCACAAATTGTTAATCTATTAAAAATCAAATTTAAAAATGAATAAAATCTTAATTTTGACAGAATTACATGTTTATTTATGATAGAATTAAGTTTATAGTATAAATTCAAATATACATAAAATAAAATTATTCATTGAAAACTGAACCGAGAACCAGAAAAATTGTAATTTTGTACGGAATGAAAACCCGAACTGAACCGAAGAAAATATCAATTTATTTAGGTTCGATATATCTTCAGTAATATTTTACAGTAACTAAATTAGTAACATATTCTAATTTAATGGCAATCCTATAATTATCGCCATTATATGTATATAGCTCTTCGATTTCCTCTTTTGGAGTAAACTAGTACTTTTCTATTTAAGTTTCACCTGAAACTACATGTAAAAGACAGATTTAATTCCGTTGAATGTTCAGTTCTCAAATGCAATTTTCATAATAGATAAGAATCCCAATATTCGCCGTTCTCTGCTCACCTCTCGTATCGTACATGATAGTTAATTGTATCTGTTCACAAATTGTTAATCTATTAAAAATCTAATTGAAAAAAGAATTAAAATCTTATAAATATTGATAGAATAACATGTTTGTTTATGATAGAATTATGTTTATAGTATAAATACGAATATACATAAAATAAAATTATTCATTCAAAACTGAACCTAAAACCGGAAAAACTATCATTTTGTTCAGAACGAAAACCTGAACTGAACCGAAGGAAATATCAATTTATTTAGGTTCGATATATCTTTAGTCCATATTTTAGTGTAAATAAATTAGTAACATATTCTAATTCAACGTCAATCCTATAATTATCGTAATTACATGTATATAGCTCGTCAATTTCCTCTTTTGGAGTAAACTAGTACTTTTCTGTTTAAGTTTTACATGAAACAACATGTAGAAGGCAGATTTAATTCCGGTGAATGTTCAGTTCTCAAATGCAAGTTTCATAATGGATAAGAATAATATTGTTTCTCTGCTCACCTGTATCGTAACATGAATTAATTGTATCTGTTCACAAATTGTTAATCTATTAAAAATCAAATTTAAAATAGAATAAAATCTTATAATTTTGATAGAATTACGTGTTTGTTTATGCTAGAATTATGTTTATAGTATAAATAGGAATATAATTTAAATAAAATTATTCATTCAAAACTGAACCGAAAACCGGAAAAACTGTAATTTTGTTCGGAACGAAAACCCGAAATGTACCGAAAAAAATATCAATTTATTTCGGTTCGATATATCTTCATTCATATTTTACTGTAACTAAATTAGTAACATATTCTAATTCAACGTCAATCCTATAATTATCGTCATTATATGTATATAACTCCTAGATTTCCGCTTTTGGTGTTCCCTAGTACTTTTCAGTTTAAGTTTCACCTGAAACTACATGTTGAAGGCAGATTTAATTCCGTTGAATGTTCAGTTCTCAAATGCAATTTTCATAATAGATAAGAATCCCAATATTCGCCGTTCTCTGTTCACCTCTCGTATCGTACATGATGGTTAATTTTATCTGTTCACAAATTGTTAATCTATTAAAATTCAAATTTAAAAAAGAATAAAATCTTCTAAATTTTGATAGAAATACATGTTTGTTTATGATAGAATTAGGTTTTTAGTATTAATACGAATATACATAAAATAAAATTATTCATTTAAAAAGTAAACCTAAAACCGGAAAACTGTAATTTTGTTCGGAAAGAAAACCCCAACTGAACCTAAGAAAATATCACTCTGTTTAGTTTCGATATCTCTTCTTTTTTAAGTTTCACCTGAAACTACACGTAGAAGGCATAATTAATCACAAATTGTTAATATATTAAAAATCAAATTTAAAAAAGAATAAAATCTTAATTATGATAGAATTACATGTTTGTTTATGATAGAATTATGTTTATAGTATAAACAAGAATGTACATAAAATAAAATTATTCATTCAAAACTGAACCGGAGAAAACTTTAATTTTGTTCGGAACGAAAACCCGAACTGAACCAATGAAAATATCAACTTATTTAAGATCGATATATCTTCATTCATATTTTACTGTAACTAAATTAGTAACATATTCTAATATTAACGTATTTATAATTATCGTATTATATGTATTAACTCCTAATTTCCTCTTTTGGTGTTCCTAGTACTTTTTGTTAAGTTTCACAAATACATGTAAAAGGCAGATTTAATTCCGTTGAATGTTCAGTTCTCAAATGCAATTTTCATAATAGATAAGAATCCCAATATTCGCCGTTCTCTGTTCACCTCTCGTATCGTACATGATGGTTAATTTTATCTGTTCACAAATTGTTAATCTATTAAAATTCAAATTTAAAAAAGAATAAAATCTTCTAAATTTTGATAGAAATACATGTTTGTTTATGATAGAATTATGTTTATAGTATAATGAATATACATAAAATAAAATTATTCATTTAAAAAGTAAACCTAAAACCGGAAAACTGTAATTTTGTTCGGAAAGAAAACCCCAACTGAACCTAAGAAAATATCACTCTGTTTAGTTTCGATATCTCTTCAGTCCTATTTTACTGCAACTAAATTAGTAACATATTCTAATTCAACGTCAATCCTATAATTATCGCAATTATATGTATATAGCTTCTCGATTTCCTCTTTTGGTGTACACTAGTACATTTTTGTTTAAGTTTCACCTAAAATTATTTGTAGAAGAAATATTTAATTCGGTTGAATGTTCAGTTTTCAAATGCAGTTTCATAATGGATAAGAATCCCAATGTTCGCCATTCTCTGCTCAACTGTTATACCGAACACGATGGTTAATTGTATCTGTTCACAAATTGTTAATCTATTAAAAATCAAATTTTAAAAAGAATAAAATCTTCTAAATTTTGATAGAAGTACATGTTTGTTTACGATAGAATTATATTTATAGGATGAATAAGAGTATACATAAAATAAAATTATTCATTCAAAACTGAACCGAAGACCAAACACTGGAAATCACTGTTATTTTGTTCGAAACTAAAACCGGAACTCAACCGAAGTAAATATCAATTTATTTCAGTTCGATATATTGTCAGTCAAATTTTACTGTAATTAAATTATTAATATATTCTGATTTAACGTCAACCTTATAATTATCGTCATTATATTTACATAGTTCCTCGATTTCCTATTTTGATGTTCCCTAGTACCTTTCTATTTCATTATTACCTGAAACTTCTTGTAGAAGGCAGAATTAATTCTGTAGAATGCTCTCAAATGCAATTTTGGTAATGGATAAGAATCCCAATACTCCCCATTCTGTGCTCTACTATTGCACATGCTGGTTAATAGTGGATATTTGCATGAACAAGTAATACTTCTATCTCATTTAACCAATACAGTGTTTTTCAAAAGTAGGGTGTATGGATTTGAGAGAATGAATTAATTTTGAAGTATGTTTTTCAACTGTTATGCAATAAGAGTTTACCCTACACATTTTCTTACATTCTTTTTCAATGACCGAGAGCTGTCTAGGAATGAGGGTTAGAAAATATTGACTTTAATAGAAAGAGGAATCGAAGTGTTGATATAAAGCAAATGCTAAAACGATTGTGGATATTTGCATGAACAAGTAATACTTCTATCTCATTTAACCAATACAGTGTTTTTCAAAAGTAGGAGGTATGGATTAGAGAGAATGAATTAATTTTAACGTATGGTTTGTTAACTATTATGCAATTAGAATCTGCCTTACTCATTTTCTTACTTTCTTTTTCAATGACCGATTGTTGTGTAGGAATAAACATTAGAAAAGATTGACTTTAATAGAACGAGGAAACGAGGTGTAGATATAAAGCAAATGCTATAACGACTGTGGATATTTTCATGAAAATGTAATAGTTCTATCTCATTTAATATAGTGTTTCTCAAAAGTAGGAGGTATGGATTTGAGCGAATGAATTAATTTTGAAGTATGTTTTTTTAACTGCTATGCAATTAGATCTGCCCTACTCATTTTCTTACATTATTTTCCAATAACCGAGAGTCGTCTAGGAATGAGTCTTAAAAAATATTGACTTTAATAGAAAGAGGAATCGAAGTTTAAATATAATGCAAATGCTATAACGACTGTGGATATTTTCATGAAAATGTAATACTTCTATCTCATTTAACCAATACAGTGTTTTTCAAAAGTAGGAGATATGGATTTTAGAGAATTCATTAATTTTAACGTATGGTTTATTAACTGTTATGCAATTAGAATCTGTCGTACTCATTTTCTTACTTCCATTTGCAATGACCGAGAGCTGTCTAGAAATGAGCGTTAGAAAATATTGACTTTAATAGAACGAGAAAGCGAAGTGTAGATATAAAGCAAATGCTATAACGACTGTGGATATCTTCATGAAAATGTAAGACTTCTATCTCATTTAACCAATATAGTGTTTCTCAAAAGTAGGAGGTATGGATTTGAGCGAATGAATTAATTTTGAAGTATGTTTTTTTAACTGTTATGCAATTATAATCTTCCCTAATCATTTTTTTTACATTCTTTTGCAATAACAGAGAACTGTCTAGGAACAAGAATTAGAAAATATTGACTTTAATAGAACGAGGAAGCAAAGTGTAGATATAAAGCAAATGCTATAACGACTGTGAATATTTTCATGAAAATGTAATAGCTCTATCTCATTTAACCAATATAGTGTTTCTCAAAAGTAAGAGGTATGGATTTGAGCAAATGAATTAATTTTGAAGTATGTTTTTTAACTGTTATGCAATTAGAGTTTGCCTTACACATTTTCTTACATTTTTTTGCAATAACCGAGAGTTGTCTGGGAATAAGAATTAGAAAATATGGACTTTAATAGAACGAGGAAGCGAAGTGTAGATATAAAGCAAATGCTATAACGACTGTGGATATTTTCATGAAAAAGCAATACTTCTATCTCATTTAACCAATGCAGTGTTTTTCAAAATTACGAGGTATGGATTTGAGAGAATTAATTTTAACGTATGGTTTGTTATTTGTTATGCAATTAGAATCTGCCTTACTCATTTTCTTACTTTATTTTACCGTGGCCGATAGCTGTCTAGGAAATTATAGCTGACTAGGTCTTATGAAACGTGTTGCTTTTTTCAAATATAATTTGATTATTAGATGTCTCTTACTAATGATAGAAAACATATTAGAAAATATGGACTTTAATAGAACGAGGAAACGAAGAGTAAATATAAAGCAAATGCTAAAACGACTGTGGATATTTGAATGAAAATATAATACTTCAATCTCATTTAACTAATAGAGTGTCTCTCAAAAGTGGGAGGTATGAATTTGAGCAAATTAATTAATTTTGAAGTATGCTTTCTAACTGTTATGCAGTTAAAATCTGTCCTAATCATTTTCTTACTTTCCTTTCAAATAACCGATATCTGTCTAGGAATAAACATTAAAAAGTATTGACTTTAATAGAAGGAGGAAGAGAAGTGTAGATATAAAGTAAATGCTATAACGACTGTGGATAATTTCATGAAAATGTAATACTTCTATCTCATTTAACCAATACAGTGTTTCTCAAAAGTATGAAGAATTGATAGTAGGCATGGGTTTGAAAGAATGAATTAATTTTGTTGTACAGTTTGTGAAATGTTATGCAGTTAGAATCTGTCCTTATTTTCTAGCTTTCTTTTGCAATTACTGAAAGCTGTCTATGAGTAAACATTAGAACAGATTGTTTTTAATAGAACGTGGAAACAAAGTGTAGATATAGTGTGATTCAAAAGCAAAATTAAAAGGAAAAGACAAAGCAACATAAGAAACGGTTTCACAATTAAAAATAAGTAATGATTCGGAAATCTTTCGAAAGATTTATGTGGAGGTCATATGAAAAGTGTTGCTTTGTCGAAATATAATTTGATTATTAGATGTCTCTTACTAATGATAGAAAAGATAGAATTAGTAGTTTAGGCTTAAAGTGCATACCCGGTATTATTTTTACTAGAACTTGAATCAATTTATCGTAAAATATTGATATAATGATACAGAATTCAAAAGTTTCATTTTGGAGATACATCACGATGTGAAGAGAACGCCGAAACAGAACCGGATAAATTACATCTTACACACTGATCTTTGGTTAGAATTCATTTTTC
>CM063498.1:50371445-50388945 GCA_032207245.1 Pardosa pseudoannulata
ATTGGCATCCCGCTATCTCCCAAATAAGCCTGCTTTTAAATTCGAAACATATTTTAATAAATGGAAACAATGCAAAATTAGGAATAAAAGACTTTAACGTAAAAGTATAAAGGTAGTATAACGGTAGAAAAATTCACGTGTGAAACGTTATTTATACTTGATAGTTAATTTGTGAATATATATATATATAAATTCAAGTGTATAGATGTGCCAATGATATCTCCCTCTCCATATATATATAGAAATGCGTGTGTATGTGTGTACTTATATATCGTGTTAATAAATAAATCATGTCTAAAATCTCAGAAGTCTCAGAAACAAGTGAGTAATTTGATGATATTTTCCTAACATATCATTCTGGCTAAACTTATATCCAATTTATTTTCTAGACATATGCTAGAATATCTGCAAAAGCGGACAGACTTTATAACTTGAATTCTAGCATCGAGGGATACATTATTTCAATACACCCTTTTAATTCTCGTGCTGCAATACACATGCTAACTTTTTAAATATAGATAGATAGATATAGATATCTATGTATGTATATATGTATCTATGTATATATATATATATATATATATTATATATATATATCTATATATATTTATTTATTTATTTATTTATATATATGTGTGTGTGTTTGTGTGTGTGTCGGGTTTAAAAAGAGGTTAAGGATTAAGCGAGTTATAAATAAAAATAATTGGAACTCTTTAATTGTAACGTAATAGGAGAAAAACCAACTATATGGCGTAAATATACACAGTAAAGAAGCTGGAGAAGAAGTACAAAAGATGAATGTCTTTAGGTAGCAACGCCAAAAAGACATTTATGCGGGGAATTCGGTCTGATAACATCCTGAGAGCTAATAGCGTAGCTATTTACAACTGATAGACAATAAAGATATATTTATACATGAAGTAAAATGTGTCTTCCATGCCTTAGTCACTCGGAATATGTTATATTTTTCCTCTGAATCATTAAGAAGATAAATATTATATGATTTTATTTTAAATATAAAGCTTCCATTATAAATGTACGTTTGATTTGATTTCTGCTTGTAGAAAAATCAGCTTTAACTTCATAAGATTTATGTTAACCTTTTGCCTTAAAACAATGTATAGGAGACGTGATCGTACTTCTGTGCCTAAAATGAGAACCTCGTATCACACACGTGATGATTCTTTCTGGCCAAAAGTGAAAAGTTCGTATCAGGCATGCTATTGTTTTAGCCGATAATGTTTTTGTTTTTGCGTTATTGTTTGTTACAGTTGCAATATAAAAGTTGGTCATCTATTCTTAGGGGAAATTGCAATAGAATATTAAATTATATGCAATAAATAATTAACTGTTGGTGCTTAAAAAATTCTTAGAAAAATCTAAAAATTTAACCTAATGGCAAAAAGGAAAATTGATACTAATAATGGTGCTGGAAAGAGTCCTGATTACACCTTAGAAACAGAAAAAGATACCGATTTAGATACATCTGAAGATAGCATTGTAGTTTGTCCTGTAAAAAAACGTGTGCAAAATTTAGTTAGTGATGAAAGCGATATTAATGAAGAAGAAAATTTCAGGCATCGGTTATCAAAACAATGGATTAGGCTGAGTATAGAGTAGACATAGCCGAATTATTGCTGAAAACTGCACTATCAAACTATAACAGGACAGGACAGATACCCACTGGATATACTCCATAGAGATTGCAAGGACAAAATTGGCGCCATTTTTCAAAACATATTAATCCCACACACTTGAAAATAAAAACCTTCCAGGACTTGTAAAGTTTGCGCAAAGCATAAGAGGTTCAGTGAAACAATGTGGAAATGCAAAAAATGTAAAGTAGCCCTACATGTTCTTGATTGTTTCGAGAAATATCGCACACTGGAAAATTTCCTGTCATTGGTTTAAAATGTTAGTAATAAAATAATACCCCTTACAAAATTTTGACTAATATTATTTATTATTCACTTATGGGTTATCACGCAATAAATTCTACATGGAAAATATTTAAACGACTGAAAAGTTTTACTTTTATTATATATAACCAAAAACATAGAAATAATATTATGTGAAATAAAAACTAATAATTTTTTTAATAAAAATGAAATGAAATATAATTATCAAATTCTGTGGTTTTATTAAATAGTAAATGCAGTACTATTAATATCCACTAATTTGCTTACAATTTAGCCCGTGATGAAACTGCTTCTGGTCACGAAGCATGAAAAAAGCTTTCATTGAAAGTGGCACACACAAACCTATAAAAAACCTATCAATTATTAATAAAGCAGATATTCTACAACAAAACACCACATTCCTTTTTTAAGAAAAGTTATTTTTTATCTGATTATTATAAACATACTAAAATAAATCTTATGCATTAATTTAAAATGAACAACCATCTAAAAGAATTCGTGGCCGAACCTACAGTACTCCTGTTACTTTGTCGAACATTTCATGTTGCAAGGACTTTTAAAAATTCCTTTAAATATTAAGGGAAAGAATGTTCCGAGCTTAATAAACGAAAGTAGTATCGTCACATTTTTAAACACTGTATCCGTACTCTAAACTTTAAGAGTAACTAAATAATTTGGATGAGTAATTAGATGCTCAACGAAGCATATCGGTATGCACAACAAAATTTTTAAGTTTATCTTCGGTAATTAACGCTTGAAATTCAATTTTGCTCAATTAGCCAAATCCTTCAAATATCCCATTATAATGTTAGAAACTTAAAAAGTTGAAGAACTGATTAAAATGTTACTCTTAACAAACTAATTTAATTCTTCTCCTAACAATCACCTGATTTGCATGACACTAATGAACATCTGCTAATTGAAACAATTAGGCAGGGGAATTTCTTTCTGACTGTTCTTTATAAGGAGTATAACAAGCTATTTTTAATGTTTTGAAAATTTGACAAGAAGTCAAATTTATTCCATAAAACTGACTACCTACAAAGGATTTTATTAGCTTAAATCTATTGAATATAAAATATAAAACGGTTAAAAATTTACGTATCATTTATTACTATGTGTAGATTTGCATATATAATTAAAATAAGCAAATTTCGCGAATTGGAAGCTAAAATACGGATTACACAGTTGAAAATTATATTCTTATAATTATAAAATAGTTAATTCCCTTAAATCCGTTTAAATTGAAATATAGGAATAAATGAAATGTTTATGAATTAGTCATTAATATGCATAGATTTACATATGTAATTTAAATAAATCCATTCTTGAAATGAATATCAATACATACGTATTAGACAGTTAAAATTTATTAGTTGTAAAAGGTATTTATTAATTTAATACTGTTTTTATTGTAATACAAGGTTAATGAAGTAACAATTTATGAATTTGTCTTTAACATTTGCAGATATAATTCGTAACTGTAAATTCCGTATAAACAGAAAAATACCTTGAAACGTGGGCACTAATATAGGGGGATTATAGAATTATATAGCATATTATAGAATTATATTTTATATAAATCGTATTTTATAGATTATAGTGTACAGAATTAGAAAAATAGCTTATTGATAACACATAGAAATTTATGTCAATAATTTAGATATATACAACTATATGAAAACTTTGATTTATAACCTCAATAAAATCACTCTTTTATAACATAACAGATATATTATATTACTTACCATCGCCATAGCATTACATACGCCATAGTTGGCGAATAGATTAGTATTACTATAAATTGTATAGTTTTCTAAACCTAAAATTCTTTTTTGTATGAAATAAAAAATTTGAAGAAGAAAAAATTATTAAGTTATTGACAACACATAGAAATTTAAGTAAACAATTTAGTATATAGATATAAAAGAAGTAAAAATTTATGAATTTATCTTTAACATTTGTGGATTTAATTCGAATTTGGAAATTCCGTAAAAAAAGAAAAGTACCTAGGAACGTGGGCACTAATATTGAGTATTAGAGAAATATACAGCAGTGTATATAAAAGTAGCTTATGGATAACACATAGAAATTTAACTCTAACTTAGACATATAACTATATGAAAACTTTGGTATATAATCTGAATAAAGACACTTTTTTATAACTAAAGAGATCTATTATATTAGTTGCCATTGCAATAAATTAGAGGGTTGGTGAACAGATGAGTATTACTATACAATATTTAGGTTTCTAATCATAAATTTAATTTGCTCCATGTGTAAAGTTAAAGAAGTATTGTAAAAGCTAAAGAATATTAAGTTATTGATAACACACAAGAATTTAAGTCAATAATTTAGTATATAGGCATAACGGAAGCAAAAATGTATGAAATGTATGAAATTAAACCTATAAATGTTAACCCTGTCGCTGAGTATTTATTTTATCAAAATATGTTCAAAAATTGCGTATTTTTTTATTACATATTTGAAATCTATATACATTTTAGTGTTAAAATATACAAAAAAATTTTGTAAAAGAGTTTTTTTATATATATAATTAGGTCCTAAAAAAAAGGTGTACAGAAAAATGAAATTGTAGAATAATGATATAAAAGCTTAATTTTGAAATTTAATCTTATTAAATTATCATTTATTTTATAAAATACAAAAGCAAAACGTATATCCTAATTAAAAAATGCAAAAGACTTACAAAACATTTATTAGAAATGAAGTTTTATATCATAAATTTCGAAACAAGGCTCGATGCAAAGTCCTACCTCGCAACCCTTGCACCAAATTCGCGTTTCTTTTCGAATTTTTTGTTTCACTTTCAGTTTTTTAAAAACTGAATCTATCTACACACTGTCTACGAGGCTCTTTCTTGATGGGATTCGGGTGTATATGGATAGCAAAGTGTCGAGCAGTTAACCTCATGGTTCTATTACTCTCGTGTACTGTTGGTCTCTTTTCCTATTATTTGCAACATAACCTCATCAAAATAAAGTTCAAAATAGTCCAAAACAGTTGCATTATTTGCCATATTGGAATTAAGTCCGGGATTTCCAAGGAGAGGAAATGAAGCAGGGTTCTGCTGGAATATTTTGCATATCACCAAAGTCGAACATTTTAAATAGAAAATAAATTTTCAGATTCATCACTATCCGCAGAGGAATCCGAGAAATTCTCATCAGTTTCGCTATAACTATCTTCAATATACTTGAAATAACAGTCAGAAGTGCTATCAGTGGCGGAAATATCGTCAGGAGTATAGATTACACCACTCGCGAAACGCTTCCTGACAGACATCTTTCAGCTATGAACAGCGCGCTCAAAATGCTAAAAAAATTCTTTTATATTTCTCAGAAATGTGGACAATGAAAGCCATCTGCTAGTTTAAAGCTAAATAAACAATTAAAAATCACAGTAAAGCCAAAATGAAAGAAAAAACGGGGAAAGAGCGGGTTGCACAGTTAAATAGACGGCTAAAATGCATACCCGCAGAAATCGCGGGATGCGCAGCGAGAGGGTTAAATATTTATAGGTTCATTTATGGGCCAAGTTCTCAATTAATACATCTGGAGGTGGCAGGCCAAGTCTGTGGGTCTTCTTCTTGGTCCTTGCTTTAAAATTACGAGGGTCCACTTGAGTTAAATCATTCTTCCACCTTAATGGTGATCATTAAAACGAAAAGCTCACCCCTTTGCCTTATTACGAGAGCCTACAGCTTCAGTGAAATATTTTGTTTGTCCAAGCTGCATGAGCAACAACAACTCATCATAGTGATGAACCTCACTACTTTTTCTAACTTTTATCCTTGTACTATGACCCTTTAATATCACCAGTAAACTAAATAATTGAAATTATACCTTTAAAATTGATACTTTTTTCATACATATGCCTAAAATTACCATTCAACTATTGCACTCTGGATTTAATAATATGTTGGAGAAGTGGTTAAATATCCGATATATTAAATGTATACATATATGTATGTATGTTTGTGTATAGATAAGAAGATTCTATATATTTACGCGCATTGCATATGTATATAATATTACATTTATCCTAAAATAACTATAGATTAATTCTCAAGCCATATATGACTTTGATAATGAGAAGTTGTTTGGGGGGAACTTTAAATTGACATATTTACGGTTCATATGACATTCTAATATTCCAACCTTTATTGTACTCTTGACAATGTGATGTTCTGATCAATGGATTTATTCTCATAATAAAGTTCGACAGAGGGCTTTTATTAGATCGGACCATAGAGAGACTGAATTTATAGCCTTTCATTACCTATCAATATTAATTTCATACTTTCTTTCAAAAATATTCTACGCAGCACTACATTTATTACCACACTAGTTTTTCATATAAAGAAGCATTGTCAAATAATATAATCATGCATTAAATGTTATTAATTTCCGGTATATATACATATATATATATATATATATATATATATATATATATATATATATATATATATATATATATATATATATATATATATATATATATATATATGTGTGTGTGTGTGTGTGTGTGTGTGTGTGTGTGCGAAGCTTATGACAATTAAAAGTGCCAATGATGTCTTGATAATGTCTTTATTCATGACCATAGCACAGTTTCACCTCCAACTATTAAACATGGCGTCGGTGAATTGGAGGGCATGGGATAACAAAAGAGAGTTGCTTAGCCTGGATTCAAAAGCGACTCTACTTAATACACTTTGTTACTTTTGCAAAATAAGAAGACATTTTAACATTTAGAATTAATATTTGAAATTTTTATATTGATTGATCCTCTGAGGTCAAGGGGGCCCACCTGTCTAGCCAGACTTCAGTGAAGGGGGTGAGAAATTATCAGGTTTAAAAACATAAAATCAGTAATTTAGGGGTTTGAAGGCAAAATAATCTAAGCACTATTTAATGCAGATTCATGAATCACTAATAACTTCATATAAAAGAGCTTGATGAGTAAGAATTGAGACAGAACGTCCTTAGGTAGGGTCACTAATGAATCCACGATGAGCAACGCTCTTTTTTTAACCCATGCCCGACGCCATGTTTGATGGTTTGATGTGAAACTATGCTGTAGTCATGTACAAAGACATTATCAAACAGCATGGGAAATTGAATAGTCAAAGAAGGCTTGACAAACACACACATGTAGGTACGTATATATATATATATATATATATATATATATATATATATATATATATATATATATATATATATATATATATATATATATATATATATATATATATATATATATATATATATATATATATATATATATATATATACACTCATGTCCATAAATTAAGAATGATGAAGTTCAGGCAATGAATGAGACAAAAGCAAAACATATTTGACTTATTTGTAAAGTCTATTTATTAAACAAAAGGTAAAGAGCAAAAAAGATGCTATATGTTTGACATAATTAATAAAAATTGCGATTTTTACTCCCTGGAGCAAATTTCATAAAAGGACCTATTTACAGAAAACAATATAACATGGTTAGTATAATGGTTAATACGGAGTATGTCTCCCGGACGATGCAATACAAGCGTTACAACGCCTACGCATGCTGAGTATCAGATTATCAATCTGATCTTGGGGAAAATTACACCACTCATCAAGCAATGCCCTCCGAAGTTCTGATAGACCTTGTGAGGGGGTTGACGGGCTGCAATACGTCGGCCAAGCATGTCCCTCACATGCTCTATTGGATACAAGTCCGGTGAGTATACTGGCCAATGCGTACGGGTGATATCCTCCGATTGAAGGCATTCGTCTACAATGTTTGCACGGCAAGGTCGGGCTTTGTCATCCATATACAGAAATTCAGGACCCATAGCGCCCCGAAACAAACGTACATGTTGTTCCAGAATGCCATCCCGATAGATGTAGCCTGTCATCGTTACACTCTGAACATGCAGGTCAGTTCTGGAACCAAAAATAATTCCTTCCCAAACGAGCCATCCTGCACCACTGTAACGGTGTCGTTCAATGGTGTTCTCTTGGTGGTAACGGGTACATGGCGCTCTCCATATGAAAGTCCGGCGAGAATCAGAATTTAAACTGAACCTGGACTCGTCGTTAAACATCACACAAGACCACTGTTACGGTGTGCAAAATGCATGCTCTCTAGCCCAGCATAATCGCAGGCGACAGTGAGTTGCGGTAAGAGGAACACATCTGACAGGCCTACGAGCATATAGACCAATGTTCCCTAAGCGTCTGTACACGGTTTGTCTTGAAACTGTCGTACCGGTAGCTGAAGAGAGCTGACGAGACAGGTCTGATGCTGTGCTCCGTCTGTTTCTTTTGGCAGTAACTGCAAAATACCGGTCATCATTCGGCGTAGTAACTCGGGGGCGACCTGTTCTGTAACATCTACTCACATTACCATCATGTTTGAATCGTTGCCAAAGCCTGGAGATGACACTCTGGGCGATTCCAAATTCCTCGGATACTTCCAGCTGGGTACGTCCACATTCCAGTCGTCCGATAATTCTACCACGTAAAAAATCATCCAAATGCTTCCTTTATGCCATAACTATGCAGTTATTACACTGAAAGTCTTTTAAAGCGCTTGTGAACAATTTTACTTCTTTGCTACCATTCCTTATAACCCCTTTCATATACTCTCGTCATTGTGATGTACTATCCGCGCTACCTGGTGGTTTCCTGCAATTTGCATATTCTTCTTCAAGATGTGTGTGATAATTCTACAGGTGAAATTTTTATTTTAGAGCTCAATTTCTGTGTGATTCTGAATTATCCTTAATTTATGGACATGAGTGTATATATATATATATATATATATATATATATATATATATATATATATATATATATATATATATATATATATATATATATATATATATTCACTTGTGTATGTATATGTATATATGCTACTGCCAATTTGACAAATTTAGAGAGGGTTTAATTAAAGGTTGTCCTCATCACTTATATGAATCATCACTTTTATGACAAATTCTTCTCCCATGATTCTGATTCTTTATGAATATGACTTGTAAACTTTGTGTTTAAAACATAGGACTTCATCAAATATAATTTATTTGCATTTAAATTTATTTAATCTTAATAGAACTTAACCAGATAAATAACCAGAAATTGAAGATTAACAACGACTTCCATAGGCTACGCTAGGGGTTTTCACAGTATTTTTCACAGAACCCTAGTGTTTCGCAGCGACACTAAAGGGGTTTTTCGAAAAAATATTTAAACATTAACGAATTTTTTAAGAAAATTTGTAAATTTAGCCTCTAATTGCCTTCTTATCCCTGACATGATAATAATAGTAGCAAATAATACATCAGAAGTGCAACAATAGGGAACAGAAAAGTGATGTGACAAAGAGTCATTCCAACTACACATAAACGTACAGAACAAGGAGGGTTGAAACGTTCATCAATGTATTATTATTTTACTTGTAACATTTTATTAAAAACATTTTTACAATGTTATTTTTTATAAGTATTATTGAGAGTTTATGATGCTTTTTATTGTTTAGTATTTATGCTTATGAATATACAGTGATAAATAATATAATAGGACCTTAATTTCTTCTAAATTATTATTCAAGGATCCAATGTTATGTATATGTTAAGTTAAGGGTGAAATGCAGTAAAATGTTTGAGACATCTAGGCTACACGATATGAACTTAATATATATGTTGAAAAACACCGCTTCAAATCATTTGCGAAATCATTACGTGGATGTAATGGGAAAAATTGAACTTTAACTTTAGGGAATAACTATTGAATTTCAGTTCAATATGATCGTTTTAGAAATACCTTCAAGGACGTTTTAGAAATACCAGTCATATAATATCTATTTTAAATGTTTCCCTAAAAAAATAAAATTTTTTAAAAACTGTTAGAAATGTATAAGAAATTCAACAAAAAGAGAAAAGGCATTAACACAAAATACATCAACAATTTGAATTTTTCACGCACTAACAAAATATAAATGGTTGCGTGGAGAATGGGTCAACTCATCAATTAACTCCAAAATACGACAACAAAATTTGACAAAATTCAATAAGATCGTTTTAGTAATACAACCAGGACACCATTTATATAATCTCTTTCAAATGTTTCCCTAAAAAAATAAAACTTATCTAAATTTGTTAGAAATGCATAAGAAATTTAAAAAAAGAAACGCATTAACACAAAATAAATCAACAATTTGAATTTTTCACGCCCTAACATGTGTGGTGCCGACAAAGATGCACACATATTAACTTTAATCCTAATTTCAAGTTTTTTGTGCAAACTTTTCTCGTTAATTATTCATTTATCTTTTGTAGAATAAATGTTGTGGCAACGGCGACAGAAGAATATTCATTTTATTTTCTTGCAGTCTAATGCGTTGTATATATAACGAGATGTGTTAAAGTTTGATCGTTGTTTTTTTCCGTAATAAAATGCTTGTTCGTTTTAAGCTCTGAATTTTTATTACCTGCTGCACAGTTCCGTGGGAGTATCAGACCAACACCTCCCCACACATGCACAAATATAAATGGTTTCATGGAGAATACATGAACTCATCGAACCACTACAAAATACGAAATAAGATCGTTTTAGAAATACATTCAAGGACATCATTTGTATAATATCTATTTACAATGTTTCCCTGAAAAAAATTGAAACTTTTTTAAACTGTTAGAAATGTATAAAAATTTCAACAAAATAAAACTCATTAAAACAAAATAAATCAACAATTTGAACTTTTCAAGCACTAACAAAATATAAATGGTTTCATGGAAAATACGCCAATTCATCGAACAACTCGAAAATACGAAATAGGATCATTTTAGAAATAAATTCAAGGACACCATTTGCACAATATCTATTTTAAATGTTTCTCTAAAAAGAATAAAACTTTTCTAAATCTGTTAGAAATGTATAAGAAATTCAGCAAAAAAAATGCATTAACACAAAATAAATCAACAATGTAAATTTTTCAATCACTATCAAAATATAAATGGTTTCATAGAGAATGCGTCAACTCATCGAACAACTCCGAAATACTACGAAAACAATTTACAATATTAGACTAAATTCAATAAGATCGTCTTAGAAATACATTCAAGGACACAATTTATATAATATCTATTTTCAATGTTTCTCTAAAAAATTAGAACTTTTCTAAAACTGTTAGAAAAGTGTAAGAAGTTTAACACAAAATAAATCAACAATTCTAAGTTTAACAAAAACAAAACATAAATGATTTCATGGAGAAAGCGTCAACTCATCGAACAACTCCAAATTACGATGACAAAATTTGACATAATTCGACAAAATGCAATAAGATCGTTTTCGAAATACATTCAAGGACACTATTTATACAATATTTATTTTAAATGTTTCCTTAAAAAAACTTTCCTTAAACTGTTAGAAATGTATAAGAAATTTAACAAATAAACGCACTAACACAAAAAAATCAACAATTTGAATTTTTTAAGCACTAACACAAAATAAATCAACAATTTGAATTTTTCAAGCACTAACAAAATATAAATGGTTTCATGGAGAATACGTCAACTCACCGAAGAACTGCAAAATACGAAATAAGATCATTTTAGAAATACATTCAAGGACACCATTTATATAATATCTATTTTAAATAATTGCCTAAAAAAGTAAAATTTTTCTAAAACTGTTAGAAATGTATAAGAAATTTAACAGAAAAAGCACACTAACACAAGATAAATCAACAATTTGAATTTTTCAAGCACTATCAAAATATAAATGGTTTCATGGAGAATGAGTCAACTCATCGAACAACTCCAAAATACGACGACAATATTTACAAAATTCAATAAGATCGCGTTAGTGATACATTCAAGGATACAATTTATACAAAAAAGAAACGGATTAACACAAAATAAATCAACAATTTGAATTCTTCAAACACTATCAAAATATAAAGGGTTTCATGGAGAATGAGTCAACTCATCTAACAACTCCAAAATACGACGACAATATTTACAAAATTCAATAAGATCGTTTTAGTAATAAATTCAAGGACACAATTTATACAATATCTATTTTAAATGTTTCCCTAAAAAGAATAAAAATTTTCTAAAACTGTTTGAAATGTATGAAAATCAACAAAAAAGAAAATGATTAACACAAAATAAATCAACAATTTGAATTCTTCAAGCAATATCAAAATATAAATGGTTTCATCGAGAATGATTCAACTCATCGAACAACTCAAAATACAAAGACAAAATTTGACCAAATTCTACAAAATTTAATAAGATCATTTTAGAAATACATTCAAGGTCTTCATTTATATGATATCTATTTTAAATGTTTCCCTAAAAAGAATAAAACTTCTAAAACTCTTAGAAATGTATAAGAAATTCAAAAAAAAGGAAGCGAATTAACACACAATTAATCAACAATTTGAGTTTTGCACGCACTAGCAAAATATAAATGGTTTCATGGAGAATACTTCAACTCACCGAACAACTACAAAATACGAAATAAGATCATTTTAGAAATACATACAAGGACACCATTTATATAATATCTATTTTAAATGTTTCCCTAAAAAAAACCTTTTTAAAACTGTTAGAAATGTATAAGAAATTTAACAAAAAACGCACTAACACATGATAAATCAACAATTTGAATTTTTCAAGCACTAACAAAATGTAAATGGTTTCATGGAGAACGTGTCAACTCATCGAACAACTCCGAAATACGACGACAAAATTTGACTTTCCGCGTCTGATACGGAAACTCTTTACTTTCAATTTATCTACGATTTTTTTCATTTTATTTAAAAGTCAAATTCGTGTTTCTTTTGTATGGAAAGAAACGAAAGGAATATCTTTCTGACCTATTCCGGAAAAGTTGTGCCTGATCCATAAAGGTAGAGGAGGATATCGGATCAGTTCTGCTTTATATTACTTTTATCTGAAAATCTCTGAAGAATAATAAGTTCTTTTTTTTACCTTACAGTTGCCGGAAAAAAAGAAACTTACTAGATATATATTCAATTTTTTTCTGCATGGAAAATGATTTATAAAAATACTTCTAGGATATTTTAAAGTGATAGTTTGGAGAATTTAGTTAGTCAGTTTTTAGCACTATTTTTCTGCGAAAAACGTATTGATTTATTTTTTATATAAATAAATGGAACCACTTTAAGACAAGTGCATCGAAGGATTTATATAGAAACGAATTAGCCTCTTACAACTAGTGTATTTTCCAGAACAAAATTTTGGTACATTCATAAATTCGTGAGACATTTTTTATTCTCTAAAATTCATTGTTTACCAAAGAAAGTCAATAAATAAATAAATAAATATATATATATATATATATATATATATATATATATATATATATATACATATATATATATATATATATATATATATATATATATATATATATATATATATATATATATATATATATATATATATATATATATATATATATATATATATATATATATATATATATATATATATATATGTATATATATATATATGTATATGTATATATATATATATATATATATGTATATATATATATATATATATATATATATATATATATGTGAACATCTTCCTTTTTCCCACTGCTGAACGAAGTTCTACGGCTCCAGAGCAGCAGAGTCGAGTGCCAAGTCATCGTTCGACTTCCGGAGTAGACAACGGTTGTTTTGAAAATGAATGCTTATACGATTCCGAGTTCTGAGTGATTTTGTGGGAGAGAGGAATAAGATGATTGATCGAGCCATGCTTAAGTTTATCCTTAGACCCCTTGTATATATAATTCCCTTAAATGTTAATTAAACTAATTTTTATAATAAGAATTTGTATCCGAGTTTGTATCCTGAATCTCTCTCCTTCACACACACACACACACACACACACATATATATATATATATACACATAAATGACAGCCAGTGATGTCTTTATAACGTCTTTATTCATGTATATTGCATACTTTAACAGCCAACCATGAAACATGGCGGCGCGTAGGTAGCATCCACACAAACAAATGAACCCTATTTAACTAGGGTACATGCAATAACCCTTTCTCAAGACGCTCTCTGCAAAGAATAATGCGTAATTTTATGTTTAAACACCTCACACACACACACACACACGTAGGATATGTTGTTTTATATATATATATATATATATATATATATATATATATATATATATATATATATATATATATATATATATATATATATATATATATATATATATATATATATATATATATATATATATATATATATATATATATATATATATAACAACATATCCTACAGGTATGCAACAAAAGGAAAATTTTGTTTTTAAAATTTACGTTTTTTTTTTTGTTTTTCTATGTTCCACTATTGGAACATTGGAGTTTTAATGGTTTATTTTTTATTTATGTGCAAAGATTTGTATAATATTGAAAACATTATTTTCTTTTGCTATTTGATAAGAATTAAATTTTTCTAAAGAAAATAAATACAGAAAGTTGCAAATGGAGGGTGGAATCCTTCGAAAAGATTGTAATATTGGCACTTGACATTGATGTTCACTTATGTAAATTCATAGCAATAGAGCCGAACGATGGCCGAGTGGTTAGAGTGCTGGCCTTCGGTACCGGAGTTTGTGGATTCGAATCCTGCAGTGGCATGGATGTTCGTAGCCGTTCAGAATCGGCTTTAAGCTGTAGGTGCCAGTCTTATTAGCCCTCGTATTGCAAAAAGTAGACCGTAGCATTCAAAACCAAAACCATAACAATAGATATAAATTGTTTTTGATAAGGTGATTGAAAATGCGTGTGGAGGGGAGTTGGAGGGGGAATTCACCAGTGCTTTTGGAGACAAGTGCAATTTCATCTAAAAGGTGTCTTATTGCACATGTTAGTTGAAATATAAAATATTTATCAGTTTAGTAATTTGATATAGAGATTTTCTTATTAGTTTTGTTGGACGACAGTGAAAAGGATGTATGTGTGTTTTCTAGGTGTTTAATTTATAAGTTTTCATACATTTAACACCATGTCTGAAATATGAGTTACAACAACAGATGCTCTGGCCTTTCTATAAACTCGTTCGGATTCGTATTTGGAAGATATAGATATTTTCTAGTTAGAGCCCGATGAACCTGGTGAAATAACCGGTGAAGAAGATTTTGGTGTAAATAATTTAGATGTTACGCCATTCGATGTGTGTGGAATGGTCAACGCGATTTAAAAAAAATGTAATATGAAGACAAATTCGAGAAACCGGGTCCAAGGGCCAAGAAGAAACAAAAACTGAAAATCTTGTAAAATGGAAAAAAATGAAATTCGATAATCCAAGAGAATTAGAAAAACCTGTATATTGGAAAAATTCTATAGTATCATAATATTTATCAATGGCTCATTATTTAAAGATAAATAAACAAAACAGTTAATATTAGGAAGATATTATAATTATTAGAGTTTAAATTAACTATTTTCATAAAGTTTTAAAAATGTGCATTAAAGAATCACGTAGCACGTCAATGTTTCAATAATAGAACATGGCTAAACACACCCTCAATTTTTTTCATCTAATTTGAAAACTTTATTCTATTTATATAGTCTTAATTAATATAATACCAAAATTTGAAGTCATTGCAACTATTATTTCTTAATTCAGCGTTTAAACTATTAAGGAATTAGGTTCTCACTCTGAAAGATATCTGAAGAGGACTCTAAGTCATCATTATTATATGAAGGTTTAGTACTTCATTATATTCACCGGAGAAACAAGAATAATTTTGGTCGCAATAAAAAATATCATTATTATTCATTAGTCATGAAGGAATCAAAGGCAGGCACACGTTTAACCCTTTACACTTAAGAGCCAAAACATTATGACCACCCCTACATTTTGCAATGAACTCGACTGGATGACGTGGAAATCACGTGATCAGGTGGAAGTGGTATTTTACTGCTGCTGGAGGGTCTGAAGAATTATTCTTTCACTTACTCCTGTGTGTGATGGGAAAGGCTGCGGATAAAAGCAATTTTGATAGAGGGCAGATTGTAATGGTTCGAAGGCTCGGAGCAAGTATTTCATAAACTGCACGACTCGTGGGTTGTTCGTGATCCACAGTTGTTAATACTTGTGCAAAGTGGATGAATGGCGGTGGAACCAGCAGTAGATGACATGGTGTTGGACGTCCACAGGCTCTCAAAGAAAAAGGTCGTCGGAGACTGTCTCGCCTAGTGAAGCAAAACCAGAGCCAGACAGTAGCTCAGCTGACAACCTAATACAATGCAGGGCCAAGTAGAATAGCATCGGAGCACACTGTTCAGAGGACAGTGGGAGACTCTTGTGCATCTCCGGGACCCGTGATTGTGGTAGAGCAGACCATGAATGCTACAGGGTATCTGAACATCATTGCGGACCAGTTGCACCCTAACATGGCCTCTGTTTTTCCAACTGGAAGTGGAATGTTCCAACAGGACAACGCGCCGTGTCACAAGTTTAAAATTGTGTTGGAGTGCTTCCACTAACATGATGCTGAATTTCAGTTGATGATCTGGCCGCCTAACTCAATCCCATAGAACACATTTGGGATGTCATGGGACGGCAGGTCAGAGTTCAAATACCACCAATTCACAATATCTCGGATTTGCATAACCATTGCTTAAACATATGTTACAGTCTGTCTCCGGCCATCTACCAAGGACTAGTGGCATCCATGCCAAGGCAAGTTGAAGTTGTGTTGAGCACCAAAGGTGTGGAAATTCATTATTGACAGGTGGTCGAAATGTTTTGGCTCTTGAGTATATATATATATATATATATATATATATATATATATATATATATATATATATATATAAATATGTGTGTATACAACACATACGATCCGGTCAGACGGAAGATTTTGAAAGACTTTTGAGTTTTGCAAACAGTTAAGATCAGTTTAGCGCGTGGACAAGAAGAGGTCAACATCTTTTTTACACTTAGCTCCGCCAAAAAAATTGAAAATAGCGCAAGTTGCTTTCACGCTTTCAATTAGAACTATGAATTAATAAACTTATTATTATTAAAAAAGACTGTTTTCCATTCGCCTTAACACTAGATGACGATATATATATATATATATATATATATATATATATATATATATATATATATATATATATATATATATATATATATCTGTGTGTATACATTAATAGATAAATGTATATGCACATAATTATATACATATATATGACTGTATGTGTATATTGATATTTTTGTTCTTAAGCTAATTTAACCTAAAATAATTGTCAACTAATTCTATGCTTTGATGGCAAACTTTGGAGAATATTTTTTCGTTATTTTATTTATTCATTTATTTATCGCTTGCCTGAAAATTGTTTCTTACTGAACCCCTCTAATCTTACATAAATTTGTGACGTTTAAACAACGTTACCAGGTGTCCCAATGAGACTTCTTAAAAATCCTGATTAGATGGTTCTTGCAGCTTTAAATTGATATGTACAGCCTTTGAAAGTGGTCTAT
>CM063498.1:50408945-50438945 GCA_032207245.1 Pardosa pseudoannulata
TAACTCATTACCCTCAGATTTATCCAAATCTCGAGAACAAATATCATACCCTATTAGAACTAACTGAAGGAGAATAGAAAGATAATCAGTTTGAATTTCTCTACACACACTTACTTTTCCTAAACTGATTATAATATGTTATTAAATTCTAATAAATTCAAGAACTCGAATAATATCAAGGAGGTGAAAAAATACTAGTATGAAGACATTATATCATCAGGATAATTTTGGACATCGGTATAGACTATTTCGTTACCCTCAGATTTATCCAAATCTCGAGAGCAAATATCATACCCTATTAGCACTAACCGAATGAGAATAGAAAGATAATCACTTTGAATTTCTCTACACACACTTACTTTTCCTAAACTAATTATAATATGTTATTAAATTCTAATAAATAAAGAAATCGTATAATATTGAGAAGGAGGACAATGATGTATTGAAGAAATTATATCCTCTGGATATTTAGGTCATAAACATACACTCATTAACTATCCTCAGATTTTTCCAAATCTCTAGAGAAAATATCATACCATATTAGAATTAAGTGAAGAATAATAGATGATAATCAGTGTAAGTTGATTTGTCAAAGATTTAGAGATGAAAACTAGCATTAAATGACAAATGATTCATTTTCTTGAAGTCTCATAAGGAGAATAATAATGAAAATAAACGCTTGCAGATACTCTTGAAATAAACTCCACAAGTAAATAAAATGTTTCATGATAACAATTATACTAATGATAAAGGAAAATGGTAATAACTGGAGGCTTACATAGATGTTAAACAATGAATATTATTTCAAAAGTATTCACTATTTTAATTCATGTTATTTACTGATTATTAAGACTATGATATCTGAATTTTGATTTAATAAATTAGTCTTTAGAGATCTGACACTTTTTAACCTCAAAATAATAACAAAGATAAAAAAAAATTTTAATCTAGTAATGGGGTTTTTAATAAATGTTCATTTAGAAACATTATGTCAATCATATACACTAGTTTTATTCTAAAAGCCCACTGACAGTTCTGGTATTTTTTATTTAGCTTGATACAGCTGCCTTAATAGGTCTTATGCCTTTTTACTGATGTGAACTTCTACTAAATCAATATATATTCTATTAAATTCAAGATCTCGAATAATATCAAGAAGGTGAAAAAATACTGTTATGAAGACATTATATCATCAGAATATTTAGGTCACAGGTATATAGTAATTCATTATCCTCAGATTTATCCAAATCTCGAGAGCATATATCATACTCTATTAGAACTAACTGAAGGAGAATAGAAAGATAGTCAGTTTGAATTTCTATACACACACTTTTTCTAAACTAATTATAATATGTTATTATATTCTAATAAATAAAGAACTCGTATAATATCGTGAAGGAGGGCAATACTGCATTAAAAACATTATACCCTCTGGATATTAGGTCATAAACGTACACTAATTAATTACCCTCATATTTTTCCAAATCTCGAGAGAAAATATCATACCATTTTGGAACTCACCGAAGGAGAATAGAAAGGTAATTAGTTTGATTTTCTCTACACACACTTACTGTTTCTAAACTGATTATAATATATTATTACATTCTGTAATTAAATAGTTTTTTTTTAATTTAAACTTTTCTTGACAATCATCTGATATTCTGCAATCAGCGTTACACATTTTTTTTTACTTAGATATGTATCTACGTTATTTATAAGCAGGAATGAATTGATAGATATATTGATAAAGAGGTATAAAAGTAAATAGTTAGAAGTATTGATAATCAGATAAAATAATTAAATTATAGACCTACTGATAGACAGTCAGAAAGAAAGACACATGTCGATAGAATCTTAGATAGGTTATTAAGGAAACTCATATTGATTTAATGACTGTTTGATAAATTAATAGATTGATAAGCATATTTATATGTAAATAGATAGGTAATATTGATAAAGATGATAGACAAATTACACAGTTAAATGTATAGACATATAGATAATACTGAATAAATTTATAGATGTTCACCAACAGATAGACACGTACACTTATCAATAATAAATAAGTACATAGAGAATTAGATAGGCAGGTAGACAAATGTACAGGTAGAAATGAAGTGATAACTTTATTAAATGGTAAATAATGAATTGGTTTTTATTTATCTAATAGTTCCAGTATTTTGATTATCTTTATGCATCGATAATTTTTTTCTTACACTATATATGTTAAATACATTATATGTAATATATGTTACACTATATGTAATATATGTTAAATTTAATACATTCTAATCAATCAAGGTTAAGCGTTCGTATATTTTTGACCTGAGATGAAGACATTGTTATCTGCATATTTTAATCCATAAGCAAATATTTAATTAAATACTCTCAGATTTATCAAAATCTCGAGAGAAAATATCGTATCAAATTAGAAATAAGTGAAGGAAAATAGATGGATAATCAGAATAAGTTGATTTATCGAAGACCTCGCGACGACAACTAACCCGAAATGACAAATGATACCTTTTCTCAAAGCCTCTGACGGAGAATTCGTTGCAGATATATCTTAAAATAAACCAACAAGTGAATAAAATGCTTATAATTATAGGAATACTAATAACAAAATGATAGGCTATGGAGAACTACTGTGAACTTACTGTGAAAGAAATAATAGATGTTTAATAATAAACATATTTTTAAGAAATTCCGTTTATAATACATTTGATCCATTGGTTATTGTGATGTCTATATTTTAATCAGAAACATAGTTTTATAAGATCTAGTACTCTTCAATAATACATAATTGTGAAAAGGATTTTAAAAAAGTATTAGACTAGTCATTGTAAGTTTACATGTTTATTGAGAATACTTTTCAAATTAAAAACTTGACTTTTCACTTGACTTGATTAAATATTCTAAACGGATATTAACATGAAATATCCTACAAAAAATTTCATTTGCTGTGTCAACTCTAATAGAAGAAGAGATTCAATACAATACAATCCAAATTCATTATATCTCTTACAGGCGCAGTCTTATCTAGTACATGTATTTCTCAAAGCTTCTTATTGAGATTTATAAGCAGATATGTCTTAAAATAAATCCAACAAGTAAATGAAATGTTATATAGGAATACTAAGGACTTAATAAACTTGAGGCAAGGGCCGTAGGCAAGGGAAGGGATTTAGGTTACCGGTCCCTCCCCGAAATTTCAAAATTCTAAAAGACCGTTTTTGTGGAAAGAAAATAGACCACATGTGTGGGTGTATCATCTGCCTAGCTGTGGATACAAAAGTGTTCTCAGAAAGAAACTGCTAAATGTCTTGTGGGGAAGGTAGGCTTTTATCTATCCCCCAACCCCGTCTCAAGATCCTTTTCCGCAATCTACTGTATATCATCTTCCTCTCTGCGGAGCTCCATGGTGAGTATTTTGAGACAGATTCTATCTTCTAAAATAGCTTTAATTTATTACGTTAGATTAGATTTTGGTTTATAGCTCAATGAGAGAGAAATTTGAATGAATAAGTATAAAAACGGTTTTTAATTTTAATTTTATTATTAAATTCATTGGGCAGATACTTCAATACTCATTCTAAGCTTTAAATTTGTTTATTATATCATTTATTATTTTGTTAATTTAAAATCACATTGTGTTATGGTACTCATTAGGTGCATGCATGCATAAGAAAACCTGTAGTCCTACTGAGGTATCATTCACAAAAACACAATCTTTCCCTTTGGTTCCCCTCCGAAAATAATTTCTGGCTACGGTCTTGCCTTGGGGTGAAATTAATAGTTTATTAACAAGAAACTGATTACTGTGAATCTATATTTTAATTTGAAAAAGTTGTTTTATTATATCTGGTACCTTTCAATGATACATAATTGTTATGGGGACAAAAAGAAAGTGTTAGAAGTAGTACTTGTTGGGAGTTCTTATGTTCATTTAAAAAATTATAAATGAACAACTTGACTTTACTTTTTCACTTGGCTTGATTAAGTTTTCTAAATCGACATTAACATAAAATATTCTTAAAAGAATTTCATTTCCTGTTTCAACATCAGACAAAGAAGAGATTCAATACAATGCGATCAAAATCATATATATTACAAGTGTAGTTTTATTTAATACAAATATTTCTCCAGTCTTCCAGAGACTTATTCTCAGATATGTCTCAAATTAAACCCAACAAGTGTTAACCCAATGTGTTATCGTTATGCGAACACTAATGACTAATGACAAAGTATCAGGCTAATTAATAACCGTTAGGAGGAAATTAACAGATTTTTAACACGAAACATATTTGTAAGAAATTACTTTTTTAATACATTTGATTCACTGATTACTGTGACATCTATACTTTAATTTTAAAAAGTAGTTTTATTAGGTTTGGTGCCGTTCAATAGTACATAATTGTAATAAAAAATTTAGGAAAGTATTATGCAACAAATTGTGAATTGATATGTTCACTTAGAAAAGATTTTAAATGAACAACTTGACTTTACTGATTTTACTAAAGATTCTAAATGAATAAAGGGACATTAACATAAAATATTCTTAAAAAAAAGCATTTACTGTTTCAACTCCAATAGTAGATGAGAATCAGTATAATAAAACAAAAATTCATTATATCTAATACAAGATTAGTCTTATTAGATTCATTATATCTAATGCAAGTATTTCTCAAAGACTGTTAAAGAGAATTATTCGCATATATGTTTTGAAACAAACCCAATAAGTGAATAAAAAGTTTTTATAATTATAGGAATACAAAGGACAAAGCAATACGCTATCAAGCGTGGGGGCAATTATTAGATGTTTAATAAAAAAATTTAAAAACATAAAAACTTTAAATACATTTGATTCATTAATTACTATAACATCTGTATAATTATTTAAAAAAGTAGTTTTATTAGGTCTAGTACTTTTCAATGATACATAATTCTAATACGAATAAAAAAATGTGTAGGATAATAATCGTTGATATCTTCATTTATTATATCTTATTAATGAACAACTTGACATTTTATTTAATGTATAGCTGAAAGATTTGCATCGATGACTGTGTACATAGTATTTACTAACATTACTGGGGTTTAAACTATGATTCACTCGAAGCAAGTATATGTTTTTCTACACCCCAATGATATCTATTCTATACATCTTGCAGCAAATGCAACAAGCATTTTCTTTATTTGACCATGGCATTGAAAAGATATGATATTATGCAGGTCATATTCCAAACATTTCTGAAACGGAATCTGCTAATCAAAAAGGTCAGTTTTCGAATTGCTCCCATTTTTGAGAAAAGTTCTCAAAATCTAGTCATCTGATTGGTGGATTCCATTTGCAAAGTAACCTGCAATCTTGCTTTTAGTTTTAAAGTGCAAATCCATGACTGACAAATTTGTGGGTATTTATATTCGCGGGTACTCTGTGAAATAATGAAAAAACTTACAAAATTTTAGCTCACATAATGTGTATACAGAATGGAAACATAAAATGGTTACAGTCTACAAAAGTCTACAAAATTTATTTGTTTCAAATTACCTCTGTATCTAAGAATGTTTGGGCCCCTAAAATCAGTGAGTCCTGGGAACATCGCCAGTGTGCCCTGCCGATAATATGGCTCTGTAAAAATGTTTTCACTTTCCTACATTTGCTGTATAACTCGAATAGATGTTCTGTAAAATGTATTTCCTTCTTTTAAACCAAATAAGATGAACTATTAATATTTTATCTTTATCTATTCGAACTTTATTCAAAACTTTAAAACTTATATCTTAATCCTCTTATTTATAGTATGCATTCACCGCAGAATTTTAAATTTTGTAAATGAAAATATCTAATATATTGAACTTTATAGCAACAAAAATTCAGATTTAAAGAAAATCTAGTTAAAGAAAATAACAGAAGTAAATAATTTTTTAACATTATTCTTTGCATTACTCTATGTCACCATAATAAATTCAGAAATGAATAAATTAAATTTAAAGAAATATTTTGAAGAATTTTTAATCTTTCTAGTAGTTTTTCACTATAAAAGTTTAAAATAGCCGTCTAGCATTTTTTCCAGTTCTTAAAAATAATCTTGAGGTAGACATAAGAAGATATATATATTTTTTGTGTTTGTATCAAGGGAATAAAAACTGAAATAGAATTCGAAGTAAAATTACGTATGACAAAAAGGTCATAGGTATTAAATTACTGAGAATTTAAGTAAGAGGATAGGAAAATATAAATCAGATTACATATAAGAATTCATATTTTATATTAAATTTTGCTATGTAAATATGTTAAATTATTATTTTTCATACCTTTTAATCCTTTATAAGGTAAAAATAAATGTAAATGTAATATATGAAATTCTAAATTTAAAAAAAGAAGTTTCCAAAATATTAATAAATTTGTTTTTATTTTTTTAAAATAAATTGATTTCTAAGTTTAAATTTGTTGGTGAAGTATGACTGGCTAAGTAACTACTGATTCTGTTCCGGCAATCATTTTGCTAAGTAACGGATAAGGGAAGTACGCAAGGGGGGGTAGGGGTTTAACCCCACTTGCGTACTTATAAATTAAAAATTTTTAGTTTGTTTGTATACTGGTTAAATTAACTATTAGTTGGTAAGTTATTTTTCTTATTTTTTCGTCAAATTCATTGGTTTTCTACAGAATATTCACATTTATACAGTTACTATTTAGGTAGATGTTACATTATGAGTAGTTTTTTCTGGCTTGATAATTTCTTACTTTTTAATAAAAATAAAATATTTTACTTCTTATTATAAACAAATTATGTCTTTAAACGTAAAAAATCAAATCAAAATTTAACTAAACAATGTTGTCTAAATAAAAAGTCAAATTTGTCCGTCTAAATTAGGGAAAAAGTGATTTGTTAAATACTCGAATTTATTTTAGCAGTGTAAGAAAATTATGAATTTCCCCCCCCCCTTGAAATAATTCTGTGTACGCCACTGTAACGGTTCAATTCCTCCCAATATTTGTAAGATCTTCAGCACTTCAAATTAGAATCATGGCAAGTTGATATGCGGTAATATATGATAGAACAATATTAAATAACATGTAAATTTATTAAGGCCGTAAAGATTTTTAAATTTAAATTATCTCTTTCCTCGCCACTACGCTATTGTTCAATGAAAGTATACAGATAAGGGAAGAAACTGTGATGGATTACCCATTAGGTGGAGTATGCTAATGCCTATGGGCCCCAGGCTTTTTTAAAGTGCTACAGCATTATTTATATATATATATATATATATATACATATTAATATACATATATATACATACATATATATATACATATATATATACATACATATATATATATATATATATATATATATATATATATATATATATATATATATATATATACATATATATATATATATATATATATATATATATATATATATATATATATATATATATATATATATATATATATATATATATATATATATATATATACATATATATAATATATATATATATACATATATATATATATATATATATATATATATATATATATATATATATATATATATATATATATATATATATATATATATATATATATATATATATATATATATATATATATATATATATATATATATATATATATATATATATATATATATATATATATATATATATATATATATATATATATATATATATATATATATATATATATATATATATATATATATATATATATATATATATATATATATATATATATATATATATATATATATATATATATATATATATATATATATATATATATATATATATATATATATAAATGTATACACGAAAGGATTATAACATTACGATGCAAAATATTACTCAAAAAACGATCAATTTTAGTTGAATTTTGCCCAAAAATTTTAGAGAAACATTCTTCTTCAAAGAAGTCGGATAGTATACTTTACGTTTTCGAATAAAAAATGATTAGGTAGATATCAATTCATGTGTGTACATTTGTTTCGAAGTCTAAACCATCTACCGATAGTAAAAAACTCAGAATATATTTTTTAATCCCAACATTCAAATTAGTGTATTTTAAATTCTGTTTAAATCACATCCGTAAAAATTGTTATATAAACTCTTAAATATATTTTCTTCGAATTATCTTTGTAAATTTCAGTTATATGAAAATTTACAAGATAAAATTTAAAAAATTTCCTTATAGTTCTCTATCCAACTACTCTTTGAAATATTTTTGGTCCCTTTTAAGTAAATAGAGAATTTTATATAAATAGCTATCCTAATAGCTTTAGTAAAGTACATTTAATAAAAATTTAAAATTTGTAAAGAAAAGTTATATGTGTTAAAGAAAATAAATTCCTATTTTAAAAATTACTTTACTTCAAAGAATTTTTTTTCAAAAATCGTTCTTGTACTTAAATATCAAAATAATACGAAAACATGCATCTAACAATGTTTGTGCCAAATTCCAGACTCTAATAGAATTCGAAATATAGCAGTTTGAAGTTGCCAACTCTCGAAAACAGTCATTCTGAGATAAACTAATATTTAATTTTAGTAAATGATGTGATATGCACAATCCGTATGAGATAAAATCGTAATATCCTACTTACGTAATGATTTTACAATTCACATTATTTAGTTGTTATAAATGTATAGTATTTTAAGAGTATTACATGATTAAAATAACTTGTATCTTTTTGCTTTTTGTAATAGTGTGCTATACATCTGCAACTAACACAAAAATTAATACGCTTTCTAAAACTTGCATGAAAAACTCTGTTTTTTGTTGTTATCTTAAAAGTAATACTTTTCTTATAAACTTTCTTTATCAAATGGCAATGCCAATTTTAATTTTCTTAACATAAAGCTCTATTTCTCACTTAATTAGATGTACATGATTAATATTCAATTATATTCTGTATTCATTAATTTTTTGGGGGGTTAATTAAAAAAGGTTTTAACGAAAATGAATAATTTATAGTAAACATATAAATAGCTAAAAATCATTCATTTTTTCTATTAGTAGCTGAAAGGAAAAGAAGAAAAATTTTCTCAAATAGTAGTATTTTAGCTCAACAAAAAACAGCTGAGTGTACAGTTTGATCTACAATGCAAAGTTTCATTTTAAACGTATTAAAACACAGAGAAAGAGAGCTGTGTATCGACTATTATTAAAGCGTATGATTAACCTCCAAACATTTCTATCCACTTCGAAAAGCATGTTCATTATTATACGAACTAATTTCGAAATCAGGAGCAGGTTTTAAATTAAAAGGGGGACAAACATAATATTATATCTCCGGTTACAGTACAAAATTATCATATATTATTGTTTAAAACCTTTAATATAGTAATATATTACGATATTTACCATTTAGGTGTATGATTACACTTTGAATGAAATTTCGTGGTCAAATGCTCGTGCATTATATTTGCTAATTACTAGATGAAACAGAGAAGTTGTTTAAAAAAGGGGTAGTTGGAAATTACGTGTCTTAAAAGCGATTTTAAAAATTGAACTCTTTTATAATAATAAAATAAATGAAAAAGAACCACGTTCGCGTAAGCTTTCAGGATCATCCGGTCAGACGGAAGCATTTTTGAGTTATTTGATGAGCTTGTAAACAGATAACAATCAATCAGCGTGTGGACATGGTACTGTCAACAACACTCTACATGTGGAAAAGTGAAAATTGCGTAAGTTTTATTTTAATGATGGTTTAATAAACTTATTATTATCAAGAAGTCTGTTGTCTATTCGCCTTAACTCTGCACCACGGCATGTCATATATGTATTATATAATATTTCTTCTTACCGGCAAATTATAGGCACAAACCTATACCACCCTTGCTCTTCGAATCAAATACTTACCAATTATATTTATACAATATATGTCACGTCTACTAAACGATACTAGAATCTTGACATCAGCTTCATATCTTTATTTAAATCTCATCACACACTACTTTCAATCAGTCGGTAATGGCGTCTCACATTGGCGCCCAACTTCTAACAAAGGCAGGCTTAGCTGCATCGGGTGGCCACAGCTCTGTCTGTGGAATGTGCATACTGCTCTCTGCTCTGATCACTGCGCCTGAGCCGTATTTATGTGTCTAACTCCTCACGCCGGGTCACTCTCAGTAAAAAATCCCTAATTAAAATCGATTAAAATTAATCTACAATTTAAATCCTGACATATATATATATATATATATATATATATATATATATATATATATATATACATATATATTTGAAATTATTTAGACTTTTTCAACAAATTGTACTAACGCTTATTGTAAATTAACACAACTGAATGTTGTGAAACATCAGGTAGGTTGTGACAGGCCATTATAATTCGTGAAATATCTGTTTCAATATATTTAAAGATTGCAAGGTTCACATGAAGCCTGCCCTCTGTTTCAGAAAGATTTGCTTGACTAAGCCAATAATCTACTTGATATTTTGGTATCTTCAAAGGAGTTTAAACATTTCGTTGACCACAATTAGTTAAGAATTTGCTTTCTTCATTTTATTTTGCTAAAGAAATCTTATATTGCATGTAAATATGTATCGGAGCAATTGGTAAAAATAGTGTCGAATCCAATTTCAAATTGCCCCCCTCAAAAATCATATTGCACCCCAGTGGGAAATACTGACCTAGAGGAAGCTGAGGAACAAAACGATAAGAGACTTGCTTGAGCAATTCGTTGATTTCGCAGAGGTCCACTCTTAAATGTTAGTAAAAAAAAAACTATGCACTAAAAATCCAACTTAACTTCTCCTCTCAGCATTGTTCGTTTATAAGTTTTAACTACCTGTATTTAATTCACTTTTAGAAATTTTACAGGTAAAAACTTCATTTCTTCTCAAATATCAATAAAATATATACCCAAAATTACAACATCATTAATTGTCTTTAGTTTAATCAATTTAAATATTTCTTTTATTGTAAACGTTCTACTATTATCTAACATTTTCTTTAAGATAGCACATCATAAATTCAAAAACACATTGATTAAACTATTAAATTCTTATTATTAAATTATTTATTAAATTCAAACACATTTATTAATAATATGAAATTTGGAAAAAATATATGAATTATAAGAACACAATAAAAAATAAAGCACACGTGACAACCTTAAATCAAATGTTTGTTGCCATTCAGTTTATAAACTAGAATCTCAAAATTATTAGGTTCAAAATTAAAATACGAAAATTGTCAAAAATATGTTAAGAAGTAATGGCAAAATATGAAAATATATAAAACACTTCAGGCTTATTATTACATATAACTCAATTAATAAAAAGCAAAATGTCAAAAATGATTAAAGTTAATGGGGTTAAATATAAAAGGTGAATAACATAATGAGATTTTAAAATAACATCGATATCTAGATCGTCATAATTCGGTTATCAGCCCTACAGTTCTTTCAATCCAAAACCCATAATCACATAACTTCTCTTGTAGATCATAACAGATTAGCACACATTCATCAAAATTCGTCATTCGAATTCACAAGTGTGAAAACATCTGTTCAAACCACAGAGTAAAATACTATTATTCAATATAGTCATAGCACCACACTTTTATCTCTCTAAAATAAAATTTAAACATTATTTACACAGTTCTGCAATTCGGTTCAGACCGAAACTGCCCCGTCATTACAATTTAGAGTAATTTTAAACAACAAGTTTCCGCTCAAGCGGAAAAAAGGGAACAGCTTATGTAGCCTCCACACTATGGCCAGTTGTTCACCACTTCCTGATGGTGACCTCGAACTATGGTTCAATGGTCGCATCCACACGCTGGGCCACTAAATGATCTGAGCGCATTGATTCGTCCATAGTGTCTACTGCGCGCTTGAGTTGAGCATCTGGTTAACTTTGATCTTTGGAGAAAAACCGCCTACGAAGCGATCGTCTGCCGCCATCGGCCACCATAAGCCAAATCCCCTCCAGACGGTGGTGATGGCTGGCAGTGGACCATAGTGTGGAGGCGCCTTTACAATAATTCTACATTTGAGATATTTGCTCTTTCCGAAGGTCACAAACGACTCATATTTTTATCCATGAAAATAGTAGAATTTTTAATCACGCGCGCTATTAGATTTAATGATATTTTTTCCGTTCTCAGTTTTTAACATATAATACCTTTAATTATTTTATCAACAAAAACAAATTTCAAATTTAACGTACAGTTAGACCACAAATTATAAAATTTTGACTCAAAATATCATTTACCCAAACTTAAAACTTTTAACTAAATAATTTTATCTTTAATTTAATACTTTTAAAAATACATCATAGCACAGTACTTAAACACTTTAATACACTTTCTTAACATGGAAAACATGTTACAATTACTTGATTAGCAAGCATTTCTCATAAAACTCTTAAAAAACAAATTTAATTCAATATATTGTCAACATTAAAAAATCAGTAGATATGTAAAATTATAGCCACTTCTTAAGTATGAATCAAATCAGAGAAATAGGCATAACCTTTTTTTCTTTTAAGAATTATCACATATCTAAAAATGTTATTCATTTTGACAAATTTAGATATATTTAAAAACTAAAATTTCGAATATAACTCCTAGAAATACAATTAAATTCTAATTTGAAATGTTTTCACTGTAATTATAATTTTCTAATTATAATTTTTCATAATGATTTCTTAATGGGGGAATGTTTTGAAAATATTTCTGGTAAAATAAATTTAGTTTAACTTTATATGGCGAAAATATTGAGGTCAAGCAGTAGTTTTTATGGAATTTTGTAGAAAATTGTATATTTTATTAAGATTGTATTTGAACCACTGTTTAATTTTCAAAATTCTCAAACACATTATTTTTCACTAAAAATTTCACTGAGTGTTAAGATTTTTAAGATTTTGAATTTGAAGCATGGCATGGTGGGTTGATATATCCTCGTCCCAAAGAGTTCTTTGGGTGGCTTGAAAAGGAGGAAACCTGGCCGGAAATCTGTGATCTCGATGAGAAAGTCGCGTTGTAGTTAACTTTTCTGTAGGGAGCATGTAGAGATCTCGATGCGGCCTTGCCAGGCCTGCAAGATAGTTTCGTCGACAAGAATGACTCGGAAGCAGAGAATATTGGCTCTTCAGAGATCTTTCAACTCTTTCTACAGACAACGGGTGGCTACCGTGATCTTGATAGTTTATGAGAGTAAGTAGTGTAGGTCTGAGTTCCTCTTGGTATGAAATAGCAATTTTACGTTTGGTAGTCAGTATTGATTCCTTCAGCTGTATTAAATCCCAGAGATATAGGTGTAACATCAATCAGCAGCAAACCTGTTCTGATGTATCACTATTTTCCACAGACTTAACCCATTCACCGGCCACCCTCCCCAACTTTTTCCCTTTCAAAACAGTCACCCTTTTCGTAAATTCCAGACGGAACTTACTGTACCATACTAGAGTTGCCGGTTTAAAAGTTGTCAGTCTACTTTTAAATTATTTTCCCTGCAAGGTAAAGGAGTTCCGTTACTCAAAATTAGTTACTTTCATTTATTATCGCTTTGCAATATTTTTTCCTTCAAAAGTGTGCGATACGAGTTATACGAGTGCGAACGAGAAGGGGTCGACAGGTCAGTTTTCGAACAAGAATTCGCTGTCGAACCCCCGTCGACGCGTCCGTTCAGTGGGTTAAAAAAGTTCCCAAAAGTCTACAAAGAAAAAGTCCACGTGTAGGTGAAGTCCGATATGCAAAGTCCTCGGCTAAAGTATTTTTCCTCTTAAGTAAAATCCTGCCTTCTAAATTGTAACATGGTGAAAATTAATCCGACATTCGTAATCGAATTAATCTTTTATCGTATTTACTTGTCCGGGCTTGCTGGGCTAGGAGAAGCCTAGACGGCTAGACTGTTGAAGATGGCTGGTTGCAGTCGTGCCATTCTATAAAGAGAACAACTCCGAGTAGAACTTACATTTTATTAAAGAGAAAATAACATGTTTCCAAAACAGCCAAAGTAAGACGATGAAATAATAAATTTAAATATATGTATTAAATCTGAATATTTATTTTCTTGGAAATTTTTCTGGAATTTACTTACTTCAGGACTGGATCAGTAACACTCCTCTACGGTTTTTTCGATAACCTTTTTTCTATTCAATATATTTAAACTGTCAATTAACACTCCATGATACTTTTAAAGATACTCAAGATTAAGCGTAATAGCTAGCTATAAATGTATATGCAGGAATTGATGCCACTCTGCCATGTACAACTGTCCTACCACCAGCCCCTACATAATTAGGATATTAACTGACCTCAGGTTGGAGAAACTCAATTCAGACAGATATTTAAAAAAAATATATATTATATATATATATATATATATATAACTTATATAAATATATATATATATATATATAATATATATATAATATATATATATTTATATATATATATGTTATATAATAATATATATATATATATTTATATATATATATTTTTATATAATATATATTTATATATATATAATATGTATATATGTGTATATGTATATATCTGTAATATATATGTATATATGTATATATATATATATATATATTATATATATATATATGTTTTATATATATATATATATATATATGATATATATATATGATATATATATATATATATATATATATATATATATATATATAATATATATATATATATATATATATATATATATATATATATATATATATAGAAGGCACACTGTTCTTCATCCTCTAACAAAATGAAGAACATAACTTATCCACAAACTAAATACTTTATCTCTCTCTCAATTTCAAGTTTCGGTTCTACTTATGGGGCTGAACTAATGTTAAACAACCCACTAAGGGGAGCCGATCCCATACTCTGTACATATAATTTTTTTCAATAAATCTCTAAGGAGTTTGTAACAAGCTTACATATGCAATTTGACTTTTAAACATAATACACAAGTCAAAATATATGTGTTCTTAAGGTTTTTAAAGTGATAAATGTTTTATGCAGTTAAACAGTTATTGCTTTAAACATTTATTACTTTTTGTTCTTAACAGAGTTTCGCGAAACTGTGTGGAGTCGCATTGGGTTCTAAAACGTTTAAAGAAATACAAAATAAATCATGATTATGTATTAAATTCATAATCTACAAGTAGTTATTTTTTCTCTAAGTAACAAGGTTTTGATTCGGTGCTAACATTCTATTCTAGCTGTGTTTCGATGGTATTGAACGTCTTATTTAAGTGAATATATATTATCAATACATGTTTAACAAGAAGAATTAAATTTTGAATCCCATTCCACTACAATCACAATAACTACAAAGTTAGACTTTTAATGTTTTAGTAAAATAGTATACAAACACATTCTAATTGTTAGACGCAATGAAATGATAGTAGGTACCATTAACCACGTTGTGCTATAATTAAGATAAATGAAAAAGTCTTGTTCAAAATTTAAATTTAGTTAAAACACTTTTCAGAGATTTCGTTACTACTTTACATAATGAAATGTCTCACTAAAGCCCTTAGCCTAAGTCAACATGGATGTGTTACCTTATGAATACTTTAACAGATAAAGACTGTGCAGATCTCATGTTACAGTGAAGCAGTTTTAACCTATTTAATTTAGTTCAGTTTAGCTTGTGTTTAAGCCTTTAACTGCTCAAAAGTTTATAGCTATCCGAGTAGAAATCCACGTAATATTCTCCCAGAAAAATGAATTTTAAACTAACTCTTTTTCTTACGTACATAGTTAGGTAGGATAAAGCCTTAAATTATAGTTTTAAGATAAGTATGAATTTCCAAAAGAAAGTCGTGATATTAAATACTATCAGAAATAAATGTTTCAAGACCACTGAGCTAAATAAATTATTAACATAAACTCAGTATAAGTTATTAAATTTGGATACATAAACTCAGTACATAATGTTTTTTTTAATTCCATATGTCTTTTGAAATGTTTTAAATTCAGTATCACTAAAAATGACTATTCCCCTAAGGAAACTTCAAGTATAGGTAATTACAACATTTTGTTTTAAAATTATCTAACATGCTAAAATAATAGTAACCTTTTTAATTCCTTCTTAGTACAAATTAGGGGTGTTTGCTTTTATTCACAGCCCTCTTTATGCCCCAAAAAATTTTTTAATATCTTTTTAGAAAAGAAAAACTGTTCATGCAAATGAAATTGAGTTTAATTCTTAAAAAAAATAAATTTATCTACAGTTTCATTACCATATTAGATGAAAAATTGTAGCCTGAAAATACATTAATTTTTTACTCTAAGCATCACCTTTTCATTCGCTCCTTAAAAAGAAATGCTATGGAAACAGACACCTTTTAATTCAAATCTCTCAGTAATTAATCGTTTAATTAAAATCTCAAAAGTGTGGTAAACTAACGATTATTTTAATATGAAGTATACTACTTGCGTGGCTGTTATTACGTTAATTTATATTAGTTTAATTTCAAAAGTCTTATATAGCAGGTTGTCTCAGCCGTATGCAATTACAACAGTACATAAGTTAAAACTTTAATTTGGTCAAAGAAAGTAGAATTAATTACGGTACACCATACTTAATACGTATTTATATGAATAAACGAAATCTATGGTATGAATATACATGGCAGTCTTCAGTTTAAATTGTATTAAAGCATCAATTAAACGTATATCCACTAAACTGTTATGCAAATATAAGCATATACAAATAGGAAGATCTTACGTATTTTACTGTCAAGAGCTATGAATGCATTATAGTCTCGTTAATAAGAAATCAGCTTTCATATTATTAATATTCCGTAGTTTGCTATAATGAAGCCCAGTGTCTTTAGGGTATCGCTTATCATACTCACGACACTAGGTCTGGGGTTCAATCCCCGGCCTGGGTAGGGTGACTCAGGTTTCCAACCCTTCAGCTGGTATATAAACTGAGGACCAAGCATGCCTGGCAACTAAACACTGGGGGTTCCGAGTAAGGTTGATCACCTAACCCAGTGGTCGGCAAAGTGCGGCTCCAGAGCCGCATGTGGCTCTTTGGCTCCTTAAGTGCTGCTCTGGCACAAATATCTACCGAAGGCGCAATAATATTTTAATTTAAAAGAAAAACTTGGTAAGAAAAAAATTACATCTTATTTTGATAAATAAAAATTCTTCTATAAATCGAGACATGTCAAATTTTTTGTTTAAGTTAAAAGACAGATAGGTAATTAAAATTTTATATCGTTGTAAAAATACATAACGAACATCGAGTTTAATTTTATTATTTTCCGTAAACGTAAACACAAACCATGTACAAGCTACGGGCTGAAATTATTCGTATGTTTTCGGCGTGCTCAGGTGTGATACAAAGCCGAACAATGGCCGATTGGTTAGGGTGCTGGCCTTCGGTACCGGAGTTCGTGGGTTCGAATCCCACTGTGGCATGGTTGTTCGTAGCCGTTCGGAATCGGCTTTAAGCTGTAGGTCCCGGTCTCATTAACCCTCGTGTTGCAGACCATAGCAGTCCAAACCAAACCAAACCGGTGTGATACAAAGGTACCACAAGCATGCGCGAGCATACTTTTTCTAAAGTAGTGGGGGGGTTACAAATTGGCATCACAGACCAGCAGTTGCAGTGTGAAAAATTTTGTCTTATCTACCGTGCGTGCCGTTGTCGTGTCTTATTAAAAAGTTGTATTTTTCATTCTAGCTGCACATTTTACAGGTATTCTTATAGGATCGTATTACACCTGCTATATATCTTTTTGGTTCCAGTATAAAATATGTAAACGATTTTTCGATAAGTTCTATTTGTCCAAATGTTGGAAATTTTTCTTCTATTTTTAGTCATATTAAAAGTTTTGTTATTTGGATATTGAAAAAAAATATATTTTCCTTTTTAATGCAACTACATATATTAATAAAATTGTATTTTTTGACCCACTGAACGGACGCGTCGATGGGGGTTCGACAGCGAATTCCTGTTCGAAAACGGACCTGTCGACCCCTTCTCGTCCGTTGTGTCTATTCTTATTTCGGCACGGCCGTCACCCTCTCGACGCAGGTGGTCTGTTTGAAATTTGTCACGCCGTTTACGTGTCGTCAAACTATTCAGGCGCTCATGGCGCGTTTCACTGCAATACTCTGGGGATTATTTGGCACCTGCTCGACTTTATTCTTGAGCTCTTGCCTTTGACCCCCCACATACTGATTCTCCGAACTCCAGACAGTGGCCTCGAAATGTATTGATAATTTTCTTGAGAAAAGAATATATGTTTTGCAATTAATTCATAAAATCTTTGACATTGACAAATATTTTTAAGAAGTTAAATGGGTTTATTTTAAATATAAGTAAATGCATAGTGTTAAAGTTAAGTACTAAATCTCTTTTTAAATCACTTAAGAAAAGGATATCAATAACGTGGGGTGAATTAATTTTTGGGTTCTATGAAAAATTTATTCACCCCACGTGTTGCATTTTTGCTGACCGATTGCAGGTTTATACTCACTTCGATTCCAGTGCTAATAGGATTCTGTAGATTGATTTTATTCAGTTACCTGAAGGTCTAAAATTATAATCTATTGAATGCGTCTTTTTTAATTGAGAGTTCATCTGACAGTGAAACAGAAAGTAGTATACGTGAAGGACAAAAGAAATACTATAATAAAATATTTCGCCATCTTTTAGATTTAACAATATCTCATTCTTTTGTTTAGTATAAGAAAAATTCTGGGACTAAAGATCAGATTGACTTTAGATTGAGCTTAATTGAAAAAAATTATAGGAGTATATCATACAAAATCTCAGTTAGATTCTTATGGAAAGTATACTAATTTCGGTATCTCATTAAGATTAACGCCTTTTCCCAAGTTATTTGCCACACACATCTTCTAAAACTAAGGCAAGGAGAAGATGCATAGTTTGTGCTTCTAAGCTTAATTCTGATGGTAAAAGAGTAAGAAAAAAATCTAGGTATATGTGTACAGACTGTGATGTCGGCTTATGTATTATCCCTTGCTTTGAAATGTATCACACAAAAGAAGATTTTTTATAGTACAAATGTAAGTATATTTTGGGTGATAAAACATAGTTCTCATTAAATACATTACAAATTAATATTTAATTTCTTTTTTATCACAATCTCCGTCCATGAAAATTTTGAGCTATGTTCGTTATAAGACCAAGCAATAGGGAAGGGGAGCAACGAGCTAAAGTTTGCTGCATTGCTTTTTACGACTGAATTAATTAAAAGTGCATTTCCAAATGTAATATTCTTAAATCCTATATTTAATTAAAACTTATTTTTAGAACAAACATTTCAATGTTGTATACATTTAATTTAATTTCAATAATTTTGTTCCAAGTTATTTCACACATTCAATGAAATATACAATATAGTTTTAACCATGAATATATGCATGTATTTATATAGACAGATATAAATATTAAGATATATATATATATATATATATATATATATATATATATATATATTATAATTTTAGTTATTTTATGGAAAATTAAGGAAAGTTAAGGGAGGGAAAGGGGAAATTGGGACCAGTGCAATTTTTAATTCCCCCTCTTCTTTTCAAAAAATACACAATAATTTCAGACTTGTTTTTCGTTTCATTAAAGAAAAACTTCTTTTATATATAATTTTCTATTTAATTATTGCTTGATCTCTTATTTACCAGTTAAGCTTCGTACATTCCTATGAGAAAATTCATTATAAATCGCTCACACATTTTTATCTTTCCCATCTTAGTTCAGAATCCAGGACATCTAAATTATCTATTTATCCCAGGTTGTGATTTATCTCAAATTTTATTTCAACTACATATAGAAAACTATAAAGAGATATTCTTTACTTTTTTTTGGATTTTTAATTAAAAGCAATACTTTTTAAATGTTAACTAAAAGACCCATTATCATTTTTCTTATTTTTTGAATTTTTAAAAAAATTATAATTTTTATTTTTAAAATCCCAAAGTCAAATTAATTTATCTTCTTTCTATATAAAAATGAAAGAAAATGACCTTTTTAAATAGCTCTTCATTTGTAAGTTAAATCAAATATAACATGCATTTACATTTTAAAATTAATTTTTGAAATTTTATTATTTTAAATTTGTATTATTTTCTGTATGCATAATACTTGTAGAAACACATTTTTGAGAAAAAAAATATTACAAAGCGATAATAATTAATAGAAACTAATTTTGCGTAATGGAACTCCTTTGTCGTGCAGGGAAAATAACATAAAAGTAGCCTGACAACTTTTAAACGGGCAACTCTGGTATGGTGCGGTTAGTTCCGTCTGGAATTTACTAAAGGGGTGACTGCTTTGAAAGGGAAAACGGTGGGGAGGGTGGTCGGTGGATGGGTTAAAAAGATTTTTTTTTATTTTCATCAATTTAACCCATATTGTACCACACCAACTAAATATTTCTGTAAGTTATTAAAACTTAATCCATATCATTAATATGGTGTAACTAAGTATATAAAACTAAAATTTTGAATAAATATTTTTAATTTTTTATGTAATTGGATGTCCTATAAATAGGACAACTGTCAATTTCACTACTAAAACTTAACAAATATCACTTACATTGCATTAGGCTGATTCATAGATGAAATTTGGGTAAATAGTCAAAACAAAATCCAACATTACATTTTAAGCATAATGTTGTAGGTTTTCTCTTGCAATTATTGAACTGGCAGTAAAAGACTAAGTTTATCTTGCAAAAAATCTCCAGTTTTCTGAATAGAATAGACATCTATTTATACCTTGTTGTGTCCAGGTGTGTGAACTAGTGTTTGAACTGGTTTTCATTGAAAGATAAGAAAAGAATGTGCGCTATCAATGCAATATCGAATTCATAGAAAAATAATGAGGCTTGGACCGTCGTCTTAATTTTAGGGCACCTTTTTTATACTTACAAAATACACATGTAAAATATATTTTTCAACAAAAACTTTCATCTACATTATTAGCTCTGTTTTTAAACTAAAAGTAACCTCCACAATGTTTAAATAATAATAATAATAATAAATATAAAATTAAAGATTAAAAAATGACAATTTTTAAGAGGTTGCTGAAAATAAATTTTACAATACAATATAATTTGATTTCTCAGGGGTTTTTTTTTTGTTACTCTGCTAAAATGTGTCGATTTTAAAGGTGTTAAAATAAAATCCACTCAGAAAATATTTAGAACATTATTATTAAATGGAATTTTATTTGCTGTCCTGTTTATAGGACAGCGGTCCAATATGGGTTAATAGTGATAATAATTTTATACTGGTGGCTTCAGAAAATAATATATTTGGAATATTTTTATTACGAAATAATTATAATAGTAATTATATTCAGAATAATTTTGCTAAACAAGCAGATTTGGCTCCCAATTTTTTTTTAATTGTTGTAATGTTCATATTTGGCTCTTTGGCTAATAAGTTTGCTGACCACTGACCTAACCGAAACATATGCTTCGCACCTCAGGGCCCTTGGTCTCTAAAACAGAGATAGGCATCTTAGGCCCTGGCCCCCTAGGGACTGTTGCTCCGAGGAGTTTAGTTTTTTTTAGTTTACTATAATAAGCTTCAATCTTTTGCTTGTTTACTGAACATATGTGGTTGAACTTCAGCAATTCATCTGTTTATAGCATGGTATACAAATAGAATGGCTGAATTTATATGGTAATGTTATTAGTTATAAATCGAAGTAATTAGTGTGCTTGATGTTAATCGATGTAATTAAGGAAAAGTTCTGAATTATTAGAAGATAGACTACCGTATCTTTTTTTAGTTTACTATAATAAGCTTCAATCTTTTGCTTGTTTACTGAACATATGTGGTTGAACTTCAGCATTTCATCTGTTTATAGTATGGTATACAAATAGTATGGCTAAATTTATATGATAATGTTATTAGTTATAAATCGAAGTAATTAGTGTGCTCGATGTTAATCGATGTAATGAATGAAAAGTTTTGATTTATTAGAAGATAGACTACCGACTGTACCATCCTCTTGGACAGGTATTGAAAACAAGATGTCACATCATTTTCTGCTTCACAAAATTGGCAAACATTTGTAGGAATATATTTACCATGTATAATTTTATTTTATTTCATATTTACGAATGTTTAACTTTTCTAGGGTGTTCAGATATTTTTTCAACTTTAACAAATTCATTCTTTCTTAAATTTTCTTTTTATTTTGGAGAATTTTTCAACACTATCTGATCATTTTATTTCGATAGCCATAATGAATATTTATTGATGTGTATTTTTTTAAATGGTTATTTTTTTTGTGCAACAAAAATAAAAAAAAACTCGTATGATGTTCCAGTTTATTTTGACCCGTTTGAAATATTCATTACATAGACTAATACAAAATTCTTCAATGTATTCAATAATTATTGCTTCGGCAATGCGTTCTTCTATTATTTAGTTTCATGTTATTTTTCTGTACACTTTTTTGCAATACGAGGACTAATGGTTTGGTTTGGTTTTGAGCGCTACGGTCTACTGTTTTGCACACGAGGGATAATGAGACCGGGACCTACTGCTTAAAGCCGATTCCGAACAGCTACGAACATCCATGCCATAGTGGGATTCGAACCCACAAACTCCGATACCGACGATCAGCGCCCTAACCAATCGGCCAGCGTTCGGCACATCAGGACTAATGAGACAGGGACCTGTAGCTGAAAGCCGATTCTGAACGGCTAAGAACATCCGAGCCACAGTGGGATTCGAACCCACTAACATCGATATCGAAGGCCAGCACTCTAACCGTTCGGCTATTTTTTCCGCAGACTCCAGAATAAGCACAATTTGACCTGTGCTCCGAAATTGCTTGTTTCTATGATCGTGATTAGTTTTCCTCATTCTTAAAGATGCGTCCGTTTTTTCAACACTGATTGGCTGCACCGAAGAGGACCATCTACCTTAAAACAAGGGTTTAAAATGTTTTGCGTGTCGCCGGTTGTACAATCCACAGCAACTCAGAATATACAATGCAGTATAAATATAGTAGAAATAATACAAATATAAAGCAAACAAAATAACACTGCAAGTACAAAAAGAGCAATAATAATAAAGTAAAAATATTAAATTAAAATAAAAAAATTAATGATAACAATTACAAGATAATTGCATGAAAATAAATACTATATTAATTCAGAATCAGCCTCGTTACGGGGCTGCAGATTATCTGAATTTTCCATTAGCCAACTGAACAGCTTGCTTAGTTTGGATGAGAGGGTTTTGCTACAAATTAGCTGATCAGCCCAGACACCCTCTAGTCCTGGTCTGGGAGCTTGAAATACCAATCTCTAGTGAGAGAGGAGTCAAATAGGTAGTGGTCCGGCAAATCCTAGCCACCGCAAACACATCTCGTACTAACCGAATCGGAAAGCTGGAACCGGCTAAGATAGGCCGGGAATGGGCCATGCTCGGTAAGGAAAGCTGTAAGGGCTGCATTGGAAATTAGCCTATTAGGGTTTACTTTCGGATATTACGCGTAGACAGGCCCACCCTTCTCCGATGTGTCCCGAGTGGCCTGTTTTAATGTTGACTGTTTCACATATTTTATAATTAATAAAACGTTAAAAATTGTATTCTTGTATAATTGTACAAACTAAACATTTATAACATATTTATCGGATGTATGTAATTTTACTTTAAGTAGTGAAAGAATAATACATACAATTGTGGTTTTCTTTCTTATATCAAATTAATGTAAAAATAAATATATGCAATAAATATTGGAATAATACATGATGTGTTGTATTTGAAGACATATATTGATTCCATTGCTTTATTGATGGAATAAAAATATTTTTATTTCAGAAGTACAGAGTAAATCCATTATTTGATAATTCATTTATTATAAGACTTGCCTTTAATGATAAAGATTTACAAATACAGAGAAGAATGCATAATTATGCTACGAATACCAAATTACTGAAGTCGAATTCAGAAGGAACAGTATTTTTTTTATTAGTTATATTAAATAAACTTCTTCGTTTTTGTTATAACTGATTAAGCAAAAAAAATTCTCTTTTTTAATACAATTAGAATAATTTTACTCCGAAAATTATGGGATAATGTCTTACAACAAAATTTCTTTTAAGCATTTAAACAATTGAGAGAATAATCTTATTTATTTGTTTTACATCTGCATAAATAATAAAAATCTCAAAATAAAATAAGTCTTACGATCGGAACATATCACATTTATATTTTTGACATGTATACACTACTTGTTCTATTTAGTCAACTTATTTTTACTTCATTATCATTTCATATTCTTGGGAACTGAAGTGGAACATTTGTTTCAAAATATTAAAGTCATTTTATATACTTCCAACTTTCGCCATAGAATACACATTAGCTGAATTCAATAAAGTCATTTTTTTCTCCAACGCAATTGAATTAATTTCTCTAATGCCATTTCTTATTTCTTTATTCATTATTTTCCAAGTGTATAAGTGAGATTTATTTTTAAGCTGAAAGCTTTTATCTTTATTGAAAATTACTTTCAAAACTAAGCCTTCAAATCAAACTGTCTTCTTTTCGAATTCTGACCTTTTAGCTTTAAGAATAATGTTCTTAATGTGATAGAGAGCGAATAAAAAACATATGAATAAATAAGGTTAATACTTAAATCAGAGCCCCAATACTTTCTTATTAACTTAAGTAATTGAGATGTTTATTAAATGGCACACCCTTTAAAAAAATGAAAATTAAAGAAACTGCATATTACTGCACTTTTAAAGTGAGCTGTTCTTAAACTTCGGTCTGAAATTCTTGTCTTCTATATCATTTTATTTCCTCCCCCCCAACTGAATTTGTTCAGAATTTGAAGAATAAAAGGGAAAATACATTTATCTAAAAATTAAATTACCTCTTTGGCAGAAAAAATGTAAAGGCATGTATCTTAAGGGGATATAGAACCTTTCAAAACTTCAAATCTCCATTAAAGCAGCCTTTTTTCGATTCATCATAAATCATGAAGTTTTGTTCCTTTTACAATAAATGTTTTACAAGTTTTTTTAGACTATCTAGTGTTAAATTTCAAGTAATATGGTTTTTTTAAATAATATAGAAAATAAACACCAAAGTAGAAATATACAATTCTGTTACTTTAAAATAGCGTTTATAATATTCATGATGGAAATTATAATTTTGTATTAAAGTAAAATATCTGTTTTACTTTGTAAATATAAAATTTTAAATGTGTTTAATATTTTAACATTTAAAAAAACTAAAAACTACTAAGGATTTGAATATTTAAAAAGAGTTTTTAGTATGCTGTAAATTGAAATATAATATTTGTACAAATATAAATGGGGTTCACAGATTATAAAAGGTAATTAGCTTCAATTTGGTATAAAAATTAGTTTCTAAATTAGAAATTTCAAAAACTATTTCTCTGTTAATTAGATATCTGTTTTTATCACACATTCTGAAATTATCTTTCGGCCTACTTACAATTGTTTTAGAAGCGATACCCTCAGAAAGCGACTTTCAATTCGGTGAAAGTTGAAAGTCCAATGGAGCGAGATCGGGGGTGTACCGTGGGTAATGCAAACTCTCCTACCCGAAGTAACATATCTAATCCTATGTGTGACTTGCTGTGCATGATTCTGGATTTTATGTCCAAGAGCAAATTTTGTACCAGATAACAAGACGCTCTTTCATTTGAGATCACATTTACAGCACAAGTCAGTCTGACATTGTGATTTGTATTCTAATTACCGCGGACACCCCGGTATGCTGTTATTCTCCCCCCCCTTTTTTTTTGTATTTTGTGGATTCGGAATTTATACTTACACTTGTTTTGGAAGCGACACCCTTAGAAAATATGCAGTTTCAATGCAGTTAAGAGGTGAAAGCCCAATGGATCAATATCGGGGCTGTAGCGTGGGTGGTCCAAACTCTCCTACACGAAGTAATAAATGTAATCTTATGTGTGCCTTGCTGTGTGTGATTTTTGTACAAGACCAAATTTTATACCAAATAACAACGTGCACTTCCATTTGCTACCACGTTTTCAGAACAAGTCAGTCTGACATTGTGGTTGTATTTTAATTACTGCAGACACCCCGGTATGTTGTCATTCTTTTTTTTATTGGTATTTTGTGGATCCGTCATTTATACTTACAATTGTTTTGGAAGCGACACCCTGATATAGTAACTTCAATGCATTTGAAAGGTGAGAGCCCAATGGAGCAAGATCGGGGCTGTAGTGTGAGTTGGTCCAATCTGTTCTATACAAAGTAACAAATCTAATCTTATGTGTGCCTTGCTGTGCGTGATACTGCAGTGTTGTACAAGAGCAAATTTCATACAAGATAACGAGATGCACTTCCATTTTTGACCACATTTTCAGTACAAGTCTGACTCACATCGTGATTTATATTCTAATAACCGGTCTAGTATTATCTTCTCTTTTCGGTTTTCTATGAATCTCTCACTCCTCCTTCCTAATACTACTTCTGTCATTGATGGTTGACTGGTTTGGAGCACTACGGTATACTATTTTGGTATTCGATTGCCAATGACTTAAGGATTCGAATTCACGAACTGTGATACCGAAGAGCAGTGCCTGTCCCATTCGGCCATCATTAAACGAGTAAAGTGCGTGAATTCTCATGGCTATTTTTTACGTGATGTACCATTTTCTTTTTCAAAAAAGTCACCAAACTTATTTTCAGAACGTTACTAGCATGATATCTTGCCGAAAAAGCCTCCATTAGCATTTTAACACTAGCAGGTTTTATGTTAGTACCTTATCAAAATCATTAACTACGAAATTTCATTCTGTCATTAATGGTTGACTTGTTTGGAACGCTACGGTCTACTATTTTAGCATTCGATTGCTGATGTGGTAAGGATTCGAATCCATGAACTGTGGTACCGAAGAGCAGTGACTATCCCATTCGTCCATCATTCAACCAGCAATAAGCGTGGATTCTTATGATAATTTTTTACCTGATGTACCATTTGCATTTTCAAAAATTCACAAAACTTACTTTCACAACTTTAGTAGTATGATATCTTGCGAAAACATCATCCATTAGCATTTTAACACTAGCATTTTTTTGCTAGTAACTTATCAGAATCAAAAAACATTAACTACGAAATATCATGGAAATAAAGTAAGGAGACGTTACCTATGTCTTAACTACAATTTTAAATCACATTTTATGAGCAGGCCGGATTAAAACTAGAAAAATAAATTATTTCACATCATAAAATGATAAATTTATTTTTTAAGTCTTAAATATTACTTCTAACCCACAGTTTCAGTGTATGCAATAACAATAAAACTAACTTGAAATACCGAGAATTACAAAAGCAATGAAACTACGGAGATAGAGTGTCTTGTAATCAGAAAACTAAAATCTTTCGAATTGCAGTGCCATTTGAGGAAGTTAGATAGTTGCTAAAAATGAACTCAAATGGGTCGAAAATTACAAGTGAGTGGGTGACAAAGTCATTTTTTAAAAGCAAGTAGACGATTGATGGAGGAATGTAACACAAGAAATGAATTGAAAAGAATAAGCTGACTTTGGCAAGGAGTATAGGAAGATAGAATAAAAATACTCAGCAGTGGTACAATCGCGAATGTGTTTTGGCAGTTATATGATAAGATATTGGAAAGTTCAAATTAATAAAAATATTCTTGAAAAAGATTATTTTAAGAAAAATCAGCATGTTGTTTAAAAACACATATTTCATGCTTTATATAGAATATACCTGTGTATTCGCGTTTGCCGTATTAAGTTTTTTATTGGATGTATGAAAGTAGTAAGGAAAGATCCACTATGAAAGTAAGTATTCCTTTTTTATTCTTGTAATAAACCTCCGGTTTTACTCTTCTACCTGTTAGTTATGATTATGACATGGAAGCTTTTGCACGCGTTGTGGTGTCACAGACATGACCTTTATTCGTAGGTATAAATCACGTGGAGTACAGCACATGTCCACTCGGTGGCTAAACTCATTCCACACATTTTATGAATAGTAATGACTGAACCACTGGCACATTTGACTGAGCTCTTCTAATGATTTTTAGTAGTCAACTATATACATAAATATTTTAACGTTCCCTCAACACAGTAAGTTATGAGGTTTTGATTCAAGTAGCTTGGAGATTCAAAATAATATAAAACCCTTCATCTAATCAGACCCAATCAAGTGATGAGGGAGTTCATAATTAATATAACTTCAAACATAGAGCAAGACGAACTGAGCATATAAAACTTCGTAAAGCGGGGTGAAAACTGGAAAACTTTTGTGGTTATTTTCGAATATTCCTCATATATGTAAGAGTAATCCTTTTGAAAATATTGCAATTTTAAAATAAAAACTTTGTAGAACCTCTAAAAATAGCTTTAAAAATATCGAAACTTTGTCAGCTTTTGTCAATCTTTCTTGTTATAATTTCAGAAATTTTCGACTAATTTTTCTCCCTATATTTCACATTTATATACATAAAATAAAAGTACATTTCAATGCAATATGGAAATGTATTTCTATTCATTTCTATTCACTTTTTTATATACAACATATATATATATATATATATATATATATTATATATATATATATATATATATATATATATATATATATATATATATATATATATATATATATATATATATATATATATATATATATGTATATATGTATATATATATTATATATATATATATATATATATATATATATATATATTATATATATATATATATATATGTATATGTATGTATGTGTGTATATATATATATATAATGTGTGTGTATATATATGTGTATATATATATGTATATATATATATATACATATTTATATATCTATATATATATATGTATATATATATATATATGTATATATATATATATGTATGTATGTATATACATATATATATATATATATGTGTGTGCGTGTGTGTGTGTACATACTAATATACATTGTCTACCAATAAGTATTTGGACACCACCGGGCATACTTTCCACAAGACTTTGTATTACAGGTCTTGGTATTGTCTTCCTCTTGGCTTGGAGTAGACATACAAGTTCCTTCACTGATCACACAAGTTCCTTCACCGGGTAGTGCACCCCTTAATTCGGTGATCCAACTCGTTCCAGAGCTTCTCGATAGGGTTCAGGTCTTGGATCTAAGTAGGCCAGTCCTTTCGATGAAAACCATTGGCACCATACCAAGAATTGGTTAACATCAAAACATGACAACTGGTATTCTTGTCCTGAAAGTAACAGGGGTCCAACCCGTAAAACTGCACAATGCATAATGGCAGGAGACATTCTCCAGGTAGACGCCAGCTTCAAATATAACTAACTAAGCAGACATCAGCAACGCTTTCTTTTTTTAAAGATTGCCTTTTCCCAATTTTTTTCATAAAACCAATTTTTTCGGTGGGTTACATCTTTTTTTTATTAGATTCTGCATTATCAGAGTATAAGAAAAAAAAACAGTATACAGATAGGTTAATTCAGAATACCTTAAATATTCAACACAACTTGATGATGTTATATTATCCCTATAAGGTTTGAAAGATTTGAGTGGTGATTCAGTGCTTGAAAAGCGTTGTTAGCTTGTTTTTAGATGATTCGAGGATTGTTTCAACTGGGAAAATACCTAGTCAAAGACGTAGCTGAACTCAAAAGCTGATAGTAAAGAAAAACAAGCATTTTCACGGAAAACAAACTAGGATGGAAGCGGTCGAGGAAGGAGGGATTCTAATGGAGATGTATGCGTCGAGCAAAACATAAAAAGGTTGGCACCTGAATAAGAAACCCATAGAAAAGACAATAAAAAAAGGTATATTTGATGAGCAGTGATGTATAGTGAAGGTACACGCTATGTCCCTAACCCGATATTTAATATTTAAATTAAATTTGGCTTTTAGCCAACTTAAGTTTAAATCTTAAAATTACAAAGAAACACAA
>CM063498.1:50443945-50446445 GCA_032207245.1 Pardosa pseudoannulata
CATTATATGACAATATGCAAATAACTTCAACATTATTGACCTTTCCTTGGAATTTAAAGCTGTTTCAAGCTGTCGAAAGCTGTTTTAACCAACTAACAAAATTGATAAAAAGTAAATAAAAGCTTCCTTTAGCGCATCATTACACTCTGTAATTTATTGTACAAAAGGAAATATATTAACTTGCAATTTCTTTATCATCATTACTCTTTTATTAAAATTATGCATTAAAACATAAATTTTACGGGGAATTAAGTGCATTTTAATATGACCTACATAAAAAAGTGTTTAACAATTTATAGAATGGTTGTTTTAACTTTAGACACTGAATTTAATGAATACTTAAATTTTTCATTCAAATAATGTTTAATACACTAATTGGCAAATATTTTCAACATCATTAACCACTTAAAACTTTAAAGAGGCTTTTAAAACTCGCATCAAACATTAAATACATTGTGTTTAATAATTTATGACACAATTAAGACACCCATTGATTAATAAAAATTTAATTTTCATTTCAACTAATACATTATATGACAATATGCAAATAACTTTAACATTATTGGCCTTTTCTTAGAATTTAAAGCTGTTTTAAGCTGTCGAAAGCTGTTTTAACCAACTAACAAAACTGATAAAAGGTAAATAAAATCTTCCTTTAGCGCATTATTACATTCTGTAATATATCGTACAAAAAGAAATATATTAACTTGCACTGTCTTTATCATCATTACTTTTTTATTAAAATTAATTATTAGAACCTAAACTTTACTGAATTAAGTGCATTTTAATACAACCTACTTAAAAAAGTGTTTAACAATTTATAGAATGGTTGTTTTAACTTTAGATTCTGAAATATAATGAATACTTAATTTTTTCTTTCAAATAATGTTTAATAAACTAAATGGCAAATGTCTTTAACATCATTAACTGCTTAAAACTTTAAAGAGGCTTTTAAAACTCACGTCAAAACATTAAATACATTGTGTTTAATAATTTACGACACAATTAAGACATCCATTGATTAATAAAAAATTAATTTTCATTTCAACTAATACATTATATGACAATATGCAAATAACTTCAACATTATTGATCTTTTCTTAGAATTTAAAGCATTAAAATTTAAACGCCGATATTGTGGCATTAAGTACACTTTAAAACATCCTACTTTAAAAAAAGTGTGTTCAATAATTTATAGAACAATTTCCAGAAATTATGTTTCCAGTCATGCTCTCATTCGATTTCAGTAAATAAATCAGTGCACTTTACTCTTCGGTGCTTCCTTTCTTCAATATTTTTTTACGTATTCTGTTACCACTTCAGCAGAAAAAAAAACTAAATAAATAAATAAATAAAATCACTTGTTAAATTCAATTATAGAGATAGCAGAAATCCCAGATCTAATTTCTTTAAACTAGAAAAATGTCTGTGATATAAAAATATTTACTTGTAAAGAAGGATAAATAAGATACATTGATTCAGTCTCGAGTGACGTAAACAAAGTCAAGATTCTCTCTTTAAAAAAATGATCAGCCAAATTTTTTTTCTCTTCTTCTCGTCTTTTCTTTACATTTTCTATGCTTCTCTTCCCTAATGTTTCTCCATTGCTTTGTTTGTCATGAGTACTGTTTACATCCTTGTCAGTCTCCCTAGGGACGAACATATACTGATGAAGACGAATTGTGACATTTTTAAAAAGTCCACCATTTCTTCGTCCTGTTAAATCTACTTACTGCTTTTAAAGGTATATCATTTTTCATTTCTAGGACAAGTATGATAGTTTATAGCTGTTTAAGCAAGTGAAGGGTAGATAAACAAATATTTTTTTTTAATTTTCTTTTAAATATTTTTACAAAATTAACTCCGGTAACTATGTTTGTATTTCTTTTTACATAATAAAAGTTAAAGCTTTGGTACTATATTATTCAGATTTTTACTTTTTTTACCGAGTTTAGATTAAATTAACACTATTAACCCGTTTCCGCCTAGCGTCCTATTTATAGGACAGTTCATTTTCACCAATATAAATAAAGTTATTCAACGTTTTGCATAATATTTTTAACCCCTGAAGAGTAATGGTTTCACCCCACTAACATAAACTGGTTTGGACCAGATTGAAGCATTTTTCAGCCAGCTGCAAACACGTAAACTTCGCCATTTTCATGGTTTTTTCTTCCTGAATTTCATTGTAATCGTAAAAAAAGGTTTTAAAGGTAAGTTTAAATATTTTTTCAGGATTTATATTTCAGATATTCTATTAAGAGATATCTTATAAAGTTTTAAGATTATTTTTCCTTTTATTAGTTTTAATTACGAATTTAAACTACTGTCCTAAAAATAGGACGCTGGGCGGATTCGTTAAGTTTTCTGATATTTAGTTTATTTTATAGGTGTTCAAGATGTCGCGGAAAAAAGTTCTTAAAACTCCCAAGGAAACTGCAGAATATCTCATTTGCAGAAATTAGAATCCTAAATGATTGCTTTGCCACTTGAAGTGGAT
>CM063498.1:50451445-50468945 GCA_032207245.1 Pardosa pseudoannulata
TATAAAGAGTAAAAAAGATGCTATATGTTTGACATAATTAATAAAAATTGCGATTTTTTTCCCTGGAGCACATTTAAAAAATGAACCTATTTACATTGCTCTATTGGATTACAGCATGCTCTATTGGATTCAAGTCCGGTGAGTATGCTGGCCAATGCATACAGGTGATATCCTCCGATTGAAGGCATTCGTCTACAATGTTTGCACGGTGAGGTCGGGCGTTGTCATCCATATTCAGAAATTCAGGACCCATGGCGCCCCGAAATAAACGTACATGTTGTTCCAGAATGACATCCCGATAAATGTGGCCTGTCATCGTTACACTCTGAACATGCAGGTCAGTTCTGGAACCAAGAATAATTCCTCCCCAAACGAGCCATCCTGCACCACCGTAACGGTGTCGTTCAATGGTGTTCTCTTGGTGGTAACGGGTACCTGGCGCTCTCCATATGAAAGTCCGGCGAGAATCAGAATGTAAACTGAACCTGGACTCGTCGGAAAACATCACACAAGACCACTGTTGCGGTGTCCACAATGCATGCTCTCTAGCCCAGCATAATCGCAGGCGACAGTGAGTTGCGGTAAGGGGAACACATCTGACAGGCCTACGAGCATATAGACCAATGTTCCCTAAGCGTCTGTACACGGTCTGCCTTGAAACTGTCGTACCGGTAGCTGAAGAGAGCTGACGAGACAGGTCTGATGCTGTGCTCCGTCTGTTTCTTTTGGCAGTAACTGCCAAATACCGGTCATCATTCGGCGTAGTAACTCGGGGGCGACCTGTGCTGTAACATCTACTCACATTACCATCATGTTTGAATCGTTGCCAAAGCCTGGAGATGACACTCTGGGCGATTCCAAGTTCCTCGGATACTTCCAGCTGGGTACGTCCACATTCCAGTCGTCCGATAATTCTACCACGTAAAAAATCATCCAAATGCTTCCTTTGTGCCATAACTATGCGGTTATTGCACTGAAAGGCTTTTAAAGCGCTTGTGAACAATTTTACTTCTTTGCTACCATTCCTTATATACCCCTTTCATACACTCTCGTCATTGTGACGTACTATCCGCGCCATCTGGTGGTTTCCTGCAATTTGCATATTCTTCTTCAAGATGTGTGTGATAATTCTACAGGTGAAATTTTTATTTTAGAGCTCAATTTCTGTGTGATTCTGAATTATCCTTAATTTATGGACATGAGTGTATATATATATATATATATATATATATATATATATATATATATATATATATACATATATATATATATATATATATATATATATATATATATATATATATATATATATATATATATATATATATATATATATATATATATATATATATATATTATATATATATTTATATATATATATATATATATATATATATATATATATATATATATATATATATATATATATATATATATATATACATATATATATACATACATATATATATACATACATATATATACATATATATATATATATACATATATATATATATATATATATATATATATATATATATATATATATATATATATATATACATACATATATATATATACATACATACATATATATATATATATATATATATATATATATATATATATATATATATGTTTTGTTAACAATCGACAAAAATTAAAATAATACGCATTTTCTAACCTTGCTTAAACTTTTTAAATATTGAAATTTAAGATATTTTACAATTATTTTAATACGGATATAAAATATCTATTATTTATTACTTGATATAAAAAAATTGTAATATTCTACAGTAATTGTTTTACAACTTTTTAAGTGGTTTAATGAAGAAATATTTGTTCTAATAAAAGTATGGATAATTAGGTACTTAATAATTCTAATATATTTCTAATAATTCTAAATAACCTGAAGCATTTTATTCTATGGATACATAATATCGTTCATTCAAAACATAGTGAAAATTATCAAAGCATTTTATACCGTTATCTCATGGAAGAGTAACAGAAATTACAGTTTCATGGAATTTTTGATTAAAGTTTTTAATACAGGAGTTTTGTAATTTAATAATTTAAGAGTTAACGAAAACTCAACAAATTTGTAGTGTGTACTTCTATTTAATTTAGTAACAGATACTATTATTTTCTGAAATCTCAAAATTTTATTTTCGTATCTGTTAAATCGTAATCTGTGATTTAAATTGCTAATATTCCTCAATTATTTGATTTAAATTATTTAATGATTTTTATATAATATCTACGTACGAAATCATTTGCAAACAACTAAGTCTAATTTAAATTTTAATCAGTACAATTGTAACTGTTTAGTACAGAGTTTTTAAATTTAAAGTTAGTATAGTTTATATAACATATCAATAAATAGTTATGCTATATCCATCCTCACATACTAAAACAATAAATCGTGGACTGCCAACTACACAAAAATAACAGCAGATTCCTTATAAAATTTAAAATGTATTCGTTCAAATTTCCCTCAGGCACTGTAGTTTATCTTCCTTACGTACATAACACTAGAATGTAAGAGGCTATTTTTCAAAGTGTTCAAGAGGATAGAAATAAACTTTTTCCTTTGTCTTCTCCAGCCCAATATATATATAAGACACTACTTAAAAAATGAAATACATGTATTTTAAAATAAATAAAATACAAAAATAATTTTAAAATACACGTATATGACGCTTTATTGAGATTTGAAAACCAGTACAGTTCATTGCAGTAGATTGTTAGAAATCTTTCCTAATAACAATCAGGGCATCTGCAAAATATTCTAATACTACCATTTAGCTCGTCATATGACGGGATCAGTAAAGTTTTCAATTTTCCAGAATTGTACAGTATCCTATGAGGCAGGTAAAAAAATGGTTTGTTTCTTGGTTGAGAATTATCTGGTACAAGATCAATTATTTGTTTATATTTAATGACCGCATGCAGCCATCTTTAATTTATCTTGTTATATTACGTGATAGGATGGACAGCAGAGGTTTTAATATTGACAATGATAGTTTGGCGGTATATATGAATGATGTCCAAAATTTAGCGAATCGATTGCAAACCGTGTGGTTATGTATAAAAAACAAACACACGAACGAACAAACATCTTTATTTTCAAAGTTATATAACTTAAACGCTAGATATTTATTAGTCCATGAAATAGACTCCTGGACTTTTATGAAAAGAATTTGTTCTTAATTCCGGTAATAAAATTTTCATTGAAACAAAAAATAATGTAAAAAATAATTTTATGTAATCGATAATTACATAAAATTATCACATATGTACCTAATCTACTATTTAAGCTAAATATAAAAGAAAATTATGTAATCTATGTTCAATATCTAATTTCAGTGATACAACGTATGAAAATAATGCAGACGATATTTAAATAATTTAAAATAAGAAATGATTAAATGAGATGTTTAAAGGAATCAAGTCATAATGCTAAAAAAAATGTTTTTTTTTTTATCTACTTATAATGTGATAAAATGATGAATTTTCTCTCCTGATCTTAAGCGAGGAAAATAGGGCTTGAAATAATGGCATTAAACGATCGAAACGGGGGGAAGGGGTAGATATCGAATGTTTTCAAAATCGCTTTGAATTTTGCTAACACTAACTCATCAAGAATACAATATGGATGTCTCTATCCAATCCATGTCCAACTTCTGTATAAATTCGAGGACAGACTGACAGGCAACTTAGACTGTTATTATATAGGGGATTTTCTTGGATTTCTTCATGATGTTCTTATTTTGGTACTCTGCTCGCAAACGGATTATTGAATAATTAGTGCTGCCGAGCAGGCTGCTCGTCCTCGTTGCTAAGTGAACGCCATGTGAAGTTCTGCATAAGAAGCCGCGTGTTTGGTTGAATGATAGTTAGTTTAGTATTTTTCCTTTCCAGTTATAATGCCTTTCCGACCCGACGTCTTCTGTAGTGCCTCTGCTATACTGCTGCTTGGTTTGGTTTGGTTTAGTTTGGAGCTCTGCGATCTAATAATTTGCAACACGAGGGCTATTGAGACCACGCCTCTGCTTGGAAAGTTGACAGATGTATCCTATTTAGTTGTTGTCGTTGTTGTTCTTTTCTTATGCCACTTGGTCAAACCAGGCTCGATATGAGCCGGAGGCTACTCCATTTAAGGCAAAGGGATTCACCTTCCGTTTCAACGAGCACCAAAAGAGTGAAAGTACCTGAAGAGTGAAAATACGATTTATGCTCAAGTGGATCCTCGTAATTTTGAAACAGGGACTAGGCAGAAGACCCATAGACCTAGACTACCACCCTCAGAGCTATTGATTGAGAACAATGAGGAGATTGTGACCACGAACATATTTTACTGGTCCCTGTTACCTTTAGCGAACAGGTGGGTCTTAAACCGGCTCGGGTTCCGAACTCGCCACTTTACCAGTTACGAGATCGTTGCCTTTGCCGTCTGAGCTACCGCGGCTCATCCTATTTAGTTAAACATGTTAAAGGTTTGTGATAAAATTTTACTGGAGTCTTCTGCCTTCTGATCTTATGCAACCTTCACCAACGCTAGACTATCACCTTAAATGTAAAAGAAATGTCAGTATACTAGAATTAAAAGATCCCCAAGAGGCAACATGCTTCCTTTCTCAATGAGTTCAGTGGTTATTTATTGTATAGCAAATGTGACCAAGAGAAATAGGACTTCAACGTTTCCTCTTATGAAGGTGGATGATTTAACACTTCGTATCACTTTTTGATAAAAAATTAAATACTTTCAGTGAATATATACATAACCTTTTGCCAGATCACTAACGATTTGTTAGAAGCTCCACACAAATATCACATTCAATGTAAAATTATCTGATATAATGACCCGTAAAGATTTCTTGTAAGTCATTTGAGAACGAACGCTTTTCTAATCATCGTTCAACGTCTGTGGATCCCTTTTGACAACTGCAGCCATAAGCATGAAAACAATTAAATTTAACTAATTATTATTTAGTTCATGATACATTTTTTATAAATGACCTTCTCCATTTCGATATCATTAAAATTTTCAATTAAGTATGTAGTTAAAAATCACTAACCTGCAGTATAAGATATTCCCTCTTTTCGGTTGAATATTTAACAGCGTTTGTCAGTTAGTAATTACTTTGTAGAATGAAAATGCAGTAAAACTAATCATCAATATAATTTCTATACGTAACTTCAGCGAGGACTAAAATGTGACGACAGCTTGTGAGGATTTTGCCTTTACTGTACTGACTCTAACTTTATTTACTTATCTTCTTTCTTCTTTTAAAGCACTACAGGCTGTTACAGGCCAAGGCTATCCCAAGCAGTTTTTTCCAACCATTCCTATCTGCTGCAAGACTCCTCCAGTTTCCCTTTATGACAATAGTCCCTCTTTACTGAGTCAAGACACCTAATTGGTGGTCTTCCTCGTTTCTTCTGCCCCATGGGATTAGTGAAAGTGAGCTGTTTTACTGGGTTTATGTCATCGAGTTGGAATATATGTCCAAGCCATCGCATTCTATTGATTTTTATGACTTTAACAACATATGGTTGCTTATATTTTTTATAAATCTTAAATTTAATAAGGATCTCCAAAAATTATTCTCTTGAACTACACCAAATATTTTTCTTAAGATTTTTCGTTCAAGTCAGCAATTTATTTTCATGCAATTTGGCTACTGCCCAGCATTCACTTCCATAGAGCAGAATAGGTTGAAGTAGAGTTTTATAGATGTTAATTTTCGGTTTTAAACTTATAAATCGAGATTTTAATTGGTTTTTAAGGCCACGATAGCATTTATTTGACATGGCGATCCTGTTGTTTATCTCTACTCTCAAGTCATTATTAGTGGTGATGGTTGTTCCAAGATATTTGAACTGTGAAACTATTTCAAGGGTGTAGCCTCCCACTGTAAATGACTTTAGATTAGGTGTACTTTGGGATGTTCCCATAAATTTTGTTTTATTCCTCATTTATTTTTAAGCCTAATTTACTAACCTCAGCTTCTATTAAATTAAAAGCTTGTATAATATAATTTATGGATCTAGCATTCAAGGCAATGTCATCAGTAAGTGCCAAGGTTTGTAAAGTCTTGTGGTAAATGGTTGCTCTAGTTATGAGACCAGATTGCTTTTCACTTACATTGTTTTGTTTCAACTGATCAATAAAATATCAATATTTTTCTCACCTGCAACTCAAATTTTGAGCGCTGTTTTGAAAATCATAAAATTCCTAGAAAAATATAAAATTGGTCATAGATGATGTATGTGCAATAATGAAATAATTCATCAATCATTTAATTATTTGCAATACGTTATCTATGACGAAGTAATATATTTATATGTGTGTGTATGAGTGGGCTTCTAGTTTATAAAACGTGTTCAGATGTTTGCATTGATCTCAATATTTTTCAGGTTCGGTAGTCACCTTTACCGGCCGTTTAATCATATTTTTTTATTTATACTACTTACAAAGATTCGTTGTGCTTTGATAGTTCGCATAATAACAATTTAATTACAAATTTTTTCTATTAAATTAAAATTATGCTATAGCAATTCATTAATTTTACCATTAGACTATCAGTACAAATAATCATTATTATCTCGGATGTATCAACAAACATCTTTCCGTTAAATTATAAAGCAGGCAATCAGTTAATTAAATCAAAACTATTACGTTATCGCTAAGCAACTTTGTCAATTAGTTTATTTAATGATATAAACTATTTATTCTACATAACGTTATTTTTATCAGTTTACTTAAAGGAACGATGGACATTACAGAGCTCATTTGTAATAACGTTTCAGAATGAGGAAACTTTTACCACACTTCCATTGTAATATCTCCAAATTAATCCCATTTAAAAATTGTTAATATCAGTAGGTGTTTGCAAAATTTATAATGAAAATTTTCTTACTTTGTTAAGAATTTCTTATGTTTATATTTTCAATTCTGTTTCCTCTAGTTTTGCCGTATTATAACATTTCAGAATTAGGAAACTTTTAGCACACTTACATTGTAATATCACTAAATGAATCCCATTTAAAAATTGTTAATATCAGTAGGGGTTTGTCAAAATTTAAAATTAAAATTTTCTTACTTTGTTAAGGATTTTTTATGTTTTTATTTTCGAGTCTGTTTTCCCTAGTTTTGCCTTATTATAACATTTCAGAATTAGGAAACTTTTAGCACACTTACATTGTAATATCACCAAATGAATCCCATTTAAAAATTGTTAATATCAATAGGTGTTTGCGAAATTTATAATTAAAATTTTCTTAATTTGTTAAGGATTTTTTATGTTTTTATTTTCGAGTCTGTTTTCCCTAGTTTTGCCTTATTATGGCATCTTAGAATTAGGAAACTTTTATCACGCTTACATTGTAATATCATTCCCGTATTGCGAATGCTGGGTCGGGTGAAGAAGTTACTTACATTGTAATATCACCAAATGAATCCCATTTAAAAACTGTTAATATCAGTAGGTGTTTGCAAAATTTAAAATTAAAATTTTCTTACTTTGTTAAAGATTTTTATGTTTATATTTTCGATTCTGTTTTCCCTAGTTTTGCCTTATTATAGCATATCAGAATTAGGAAACTTTTAGCACACTTACATTGTAATATCACCAAATGAATCCCATTTAAAAATTGTTAATATCAGTAGGTGTTGGAAAAATTTAAAATTAAAATTTTCTTAATTTGTAAGGAATTTTTATGTTTTTATTTTCGATTATGTTTCCCCTAGTTTTGCCTTATTATAACTTAAAATTACACCAATGGAAATTACAAAGCTTATTTACAATGGTTTAAAGTTAGAAAACTTTTAACGAGCATACTTTGTAATATAACTAAATAAATCGCATTGAAAGACTGTTAAAAGCAGTAAAATTATCTTACTTTCTATTATTTGGTCATTAATCAGAAACCTAACCTGTTAACATAATCTATCTTACTGGAAAACCGGAATCGTATGATAGATTTTAGGATTTTACTACTAAATGTTGCTTCACATCTTCAAATGGAATGAATTGAACTGCAGATTGACATTCAACTGAAAGAAAAATATGGGAATGATTCTTTACTAAAACTAGCATATAGCCTGTCATATGACGGGATCAGTAAAATTTTTAATTTTCCAGAAGTATAAAGTACCCTATGAGGTAGATAAAAAAAGGTTTGTTTTTTGGCTGAGAATTATCATTCTACAAAAATAATCGATTAAAATTATCTCTTATTTACCTAATCTATTATTTAAGCCAAATATAAATGAAAATTTTTTTAGGTAATATCTAAGCTTAGGGATAAAACGTATGAAAATCATGCAGAAGATATTTAAATAATCTAAAATAAATTATTAAATGAGATAGTTAAAGGAATGACGTCATAATGCTAGAAAAAATTGTTATTTTTACCTAGTTATTATGTGATAAATTGATAAATTTAATAGCCTGCTCCTAAAATAGGACTTGATATAATGGCATTAAATGCTCGAAAAGGGGGACGAGGTGAATTTCAAACGTTTTAAATATGACAGTAATTTTCGCTGGGATGCGACGCTTATACATACCAATTTATTTTAGAATCGGATCTATAGTTTAGGAAAATATTAACTTTACTCGTTTTGAATTTTGCTAACCCTAACTCATAAAAAATCCAATATGGATGCCTGTATCCATACCACGTCCAACCACTTCAAACGTTCGAGGACAGATAGACAGATAACTTAGGCTATTATTACATTACGAGTAAAAGTTTCTCATAAAAAGTTGAAAAAATAATAAACATTTATTTTAAAAACAATAAAACAATTTTGAAAATAATAAAACAACTTTAGGAATAAGAATTTAAAAGAAAAATCAGAAAATATTAAATTAATCAGACATTTATAAAAGTTTGGCTGACTCGAGGACAGAACCGTTAACCCAAAAAGTACGCTGATTAAATGAGCAGACCCTCTACCGAACGTGCTAGGCCTACACCCAATGAAGTAACTAATTAGAGTATATGAGGGTCGAGTACACAGTCCAGTTTAAATATTACGCTCCTCCCTCGTTGCTCCCTCTTATTCTATACTAAATTCATATCAAGAATGAATTCAGTATAGAATAAGACTTGGAATAATAGCATTAAACACTCGAAAAGGGGGGATGGGGTGGATTTCGAACTCGTTTCGGATTTTGCTAACCCTAACTCATAAAAAATTCAATATGGATGTCTGTATCCATTCTAGGTACAACCGCTTCATAAATTCACGGGCAGACAACTTAGGCTATTATTATATAGGAGATTTTATACCTACCCCGCGATAAATATCCTAATTTTCACAATCATGCTTTTAATCTTTCAGCTTTTGTCAGTACTTATATTTGTAAACATTTATTTTCAAGAATGAAGCACAGTACACAAAAATTAAAAAAGTAGGACAAAGATCACTGACAAACAACTTGAAAATTCACTAAGAATTGCAACCTCGTCCACTGAACCCGATATCTATTTGATTGTTCAATAAAAGCAAATTCATCCATCTCATTAATTTGAATTTTTCTATTTTTATTAATTGCTTCACATCTTTTACTACTAGATGTTGTACTATATGTTTATATAAACATCTATATAACAAATAACAAATCCTATAAATACCAATATAACAAATATATAGTATCTATATAAATATAATGTAATATCTGAAAATTCTCACTAACATTATTTAGGTTATAAAATAACTTTTAGATTAAATAATGACTTAGTTAATTCTATTTACAACATCCTATCATTGATACATAATGGAAAACCCTTTTATTTGTATCGATAATAGTAGCTTCTAACATTTTTCAATCCATTTATCTTTCATCGATTTTTATCTATCAGTTGTTTTATATATCCTAACCAGTCATTAAACTTGAATCTTAAGAATCTCTCCATTGCAAATGTTTTCAAAATTTAAAACTAAAATTATTTTACTTTCTAAAATTCGGTTATTAATCAGAAACCTAACCAGCTAACACAATCTCTCTTACTGGAAAACCGGTATCGTATGATAGATTTTAGTATTTTACTACTAAATGATGCTTATGTTGTGCTATACGTTTATATAACCATCTATATAACAAATAACAAATTATATAAATATCTATACAACAATTATATAATATCTATATAAATATAATGTAATATCTGAAAATTCTCGCTATCCAACATTATTTAGTTAATAAAATAACTTTTATATTAAACAATGACTTAGTTAATTTTATTTACAACATCCTATGAATGATATATAATGAAAAACCCTTTTATTTGTATCGACAATAGTAGCTTCTAACATTTTTTAATAAATTTATCTTCCATCGACTTTTATCTATCACTTGTTTTATATATCCTAACCAGTCATTAAACTTGAATATTAGGAATCTCTCCGTTGCAGATGTTTTCAAAATTTAAAACTAAAATTATTTTACTTTCGAAAATTCGGTCATTAATCAGAAACCTAACCAGCTAACACAATTTCTCTTATTGGAAAACCGGTATCGTATGATAGATTGTAGGATTTTACTACTAAATGATGCTTATGTTGTGCTATACGTTTATATAAACATCTATATAACAAATCACAAATTATATAAATATCTATATAACAATTATATAATATCTATATAAATATAATGTAATATCTGAAAATTCTAACTATCCAGCATTATTTAGTTAATAAAATAACTTTTAGATTAAACAATGACTTAGTTAATTCTATTTACAACATCCTATCAATGATATATAATGAAAACCCCTTTTATTTGTATCGACAATAGTAGCTTCTAACATTTTTCAATAAATTTATTTTCATCGATTTTTATCTATCACTTGTTTTATATATCCTAACCAGTCATTAAACTTGAATATTAGGAATCTCTGCTTTGCAGATGTTTTCAAAATTTAAAACTAAAATTATTTTACTTTCTAAAATTCAATCATTAATCAGAAACCTAACCAGCTAACACAATCTCTCTTATTGGAAACCCGGTATCGTATGATAGATTTTAGGATTTTACTACTAAATGTTGTTTATGTTGTGCTATGCTTTTATATAAACATCTATATAATAAATAACAAATTATATTAATATCTATATAACAAATATATAATATCTATATAAATATAATGTTATATCTGAAAATTCTCACTATCTAACATTATTTAGTTAAAAAAATAACTTTTAGATTAAACAATGACTTAGTTAATTCTATTTACAACATCCTATCAATGATATATAATGAAAACCCCTTTTATCTGTATCGACAATAATAGCTTCTAACATCTTACAAAAAATTTATCTTCTATCCATTTTTATCTATCACTTCTTTTATTTACCTTAACATTAACAAGTCATAAAACTGGAATCTTAGGAATCTCTCCTTTGCAGATGTAGAATTCGTTTATGTCGGTTCCAAATATTCAAAGACAATAAAACTTGGAGTATTTCATACTTTTTTATTCTCTAAACACTAAGGAATGCATTCGCGTGTGTGTCTGTGTGTGAGTGAGCTCTGCATTCTTCAATCTTACCTATACATCAAATCTAATGGCGTATCGTATTGTTACAGTGTAAGTTCTATTTATCTTTGGTATTTCGTGGTATATAAACTGCATTTAATATTGATTTCCTTCGTAAATAAAATATTTCTTTAGAATTTTTAAGGACTAAAATTCGAGAAACTACCAACATAAACAATTTGTTCTTACAAGGAAATTTCATTTGATGCAATTATTTTCCTTCGCACACAATATATGTAAAACATTATTATACAAAAGGATTCTTAAAATCTATTTAATTTATAAGCAATTAAAAACAAAACATAAGCTATTTTTTCTACATATCTTTGGTATTTCATGCTATATAAACTTCATTTAATATTGATTTCCACCGTAAATAAAATATTTTTAGGAGAATTTTTTAAGGACTAGAATTCGAGAAACTACCAATATAAACAATTTGTTCTTAGAATGTTATTTCATTTGATGCAATTATTTTCCTTCGAATGCAACATATGTAAAACGTTATAGTAAAAATATGATTCTTAAAATCTATTTAATTTATAAGCAATTAGAAACAAAACATAAACTAGTTGTTCTACATATCTTTGGTATTTCATGGATATAAACTGCATTTAATATTGATTTCCTCAGTAAATAAAATATTTCTTTAGGAGAATTATTTAAGGACTAGAATTAGAGAAACTACCAATATAAACAATTTGGTCTTACAATGAAATTTCATTAGATGAAATTATTTTCCTTCGCATGCAACATATGTAAAACATTATTACAAAAAAGGATTCTTAAAATCTATTTAATTTATAAGCAATTAAAAGCAAAAAAAAACTATTTTTTCTACATATCTTTGGTATTTCATGGTTTTAAAACTGCATTTAATATTGATTTTCTCCGAAAAATAAAATATTTCTGTAGGCGAATTTTTTATGGACTAGAATTTGAAAAACGACCAATATAAACAATTTGTTCTTACAATGAAATTTCATTTGATGCAATTATTTTCCTGATGATGCTATAATAAACTGCATTTCTCATTTCCAAAATTTCTTTATTTCTCATTAAAAGCTACATATTTACTTATGACAGCACACTAACCAATAAGGATTCTCTTCCCTTTGTAATGGCCTAAACTTCATATTACATATATCAAATACCATTACATATTGCTCATCCTATATAAGCATATATATTGATACATCGAAAAGAGTACATTGAACATTTGGAAGAAAATGTATGTACAGTACTGTAAATAATATTGGCGACAAGTTTCTATTTTCTTTAAATTCGTTCTCTTACATAAAATGTTTACTAGAAACCGATTTAACTGCATCTTCCTATGAAAGGATGGTAGCCTTGGCTCGTTTTTGAACTCAAAAAATGCTGTGAACACATGATCATCCTCTGATAACCATAAGTATAGTTGTTTCTCGTCAAATGTGTTTCAGCTGTTATTTGAAGTACTTAAGGCGACAGTGGACCTTTAGAGCAAACTTTTTTTCTTTTAAATGAATTTACTTGAAGATTGACTTTTTATTAGTACTATTGATATATAAATATTTTAAAAACTTTAATGTAAAATACTTATTAGTTTTAGAGTTATTAATTGTTTCATAATTAGCTTAACTGAAAATGCTCCAGGCGCATCAGTTTTGCATAAAATATTATAAATAAAGTTATTAAATATACCTTATAGATTTTACAAAAAAAATGTAATTGTTTCCTTAAACAGTCACAGAAAATATAAAGAGAAAAAAATAATTATAATGATGATACCCATATTTTGCAGAATAAACAGCTATAGCGGTTAATTAAAATTCAAAACTTACATATCGTATGCTTCAAAACATACCCCACTAACATAACTCTAATGTAAATAATACTGGAATTTCAGAGACAATGATATATTTCCACTGCGCCTGGAGTACTTTAAACATTTGTAATACATGGAAATTTTACTTCTGAGTAAACAGCATTTGAAGTTATTATTGCTGTACCCATAAGTCATGATAAGCTCATTATACCCATCAGTAATGATGAAATGATGGGAAGGAAAAAATTATTTTTGCTCCGTATTCCTAATGATATATTATTTCACTATTCACTAAAATCTAAAATTCGAATTTTCGGTCGATTTAGAAAATTTGAATGTCCACCATCGCCTTAATTACATATAGGTGATGTTGTTGATTCTGATGCCATTGGTCAAACCAAGCACGGTTGAGCCCTACGCTACTCGTAGTAAGGCAAATATGTGTGCCTTTCGTTTTAACAAGCACCTCAAGGGTGAAAGTCCGAAATTTTCCTCAAGTGTGTCCTCGTAATTTAGAAGCAGGAACCATGCAGAAGACTCATAGTTTAGGCCTGACACCCCCAGAGATATTGAATGAGAACTTGAAGGACATTATGACTACGAACATCTTTTACGTGCCCCAGTCACCTTCGAGTCTTAGGACGAATCTTAAGATCGGACACCGAACCCGCAATCCTCCAATTACGAGACCATTGTCTTTGCCGACTGATTAAACAAGGCTCAGCTGATTACATTCAAAGTATCATGTAAAGAAGTAACAATCTCTCTGAGGAAAAATATTTGTGTTATTAGCTTAATATAGTATACTTTTAAAACGGTTGGGTATGTTCCTCCAGCAATCGTATTTGGAAAATACAAAATCTCTTGGATTATTAATCAGGTAAAAAAATTAGACAGTTTCTCAAACAGATAAGTAAATACGGATACAACCGTAAAATAATACCTTGGACATGTAAATTTCTTGTGTGAAATATTAAAATGCATCACCAGAAAACAAATCCTTATTGGCTAATGGAGAGAGTATTAACTCATCGTCAGTAAAACGGAGGATTATTGAAGTAGCGAAGGACGAAAATAAACCGTCACTCCAACAGCAGTTATTAAAGCCATTAATAAAAACAATTTGTTTATCCTGGCCAAAAAATATATCACTTCTGAACTGCACATACCTGGAATAAAATTCTATTCGAAGATGAAGAGTATTTTTTGTAGAAATCTTCTATTCACATTTGTTAAGTGAAGAGCTAAGAACGTATTTTTGAACAGCAATTTAATCAACAGTATCAGAACACTTAAACATCCTCGAAATCAAATATTTGACTGGTATTTTATGTTTAAGAGATCTGGCATCTTAGTACCAGTTGAGAGTGTGATCAATTGTAAAATAATACATATTTCAATACTAGAAGACTAACTTGTGTCATATATGTAAACATTTATGCTTGGTATTGCCGTATTTCTATCAGATCTTACTCTACGCCAGATTTCTAAGCGCGTAACTTCTTTTCAAGAATAGAAATTAATATTTTAGAATTGTCCTGAAAATTCTCCAGATATAAATCCATCGAAAATGAGTGAAGCATTGTGAACAGACTGTTGAGTAAGATGAAATGGAAATTCAAAATAAAAATCATTCATATTTTTTTACATTTTAGGGGAAGGTTGGGGGTGTACATACATTCAGTTCTAAATGACAGTAAATAAGATTATTACCGGATCTGACGGTTCACATTCCAGAGACCACGCATCGAAACATCTGGTTTCAACATTTTTAAACGTCTTTCTATTTTAGCTGAACTGTGTGGAAATACCTCAAAAGAATTAGAGGCAGCAATTAAAGTATAAAATGCATATTCCATCAACATATAACTATTAACTATATAACTATTAACTAAATAGTATAACTATTTAGTTAATAGTTATATACATATATATAATACATAGTTATATACATATAATATATATATATATAATACATAGTTATATACATATAACTATTAACTAAATAGTATATATATATATATATATATATATGTGTGTGTGTGTGTGTGTGTGTGTGTGTGTATACCGGATGGCCATAATTAAACTGATAGTGCTCACATTGTTCTGTAGCGCGATCTATTTGAAAGAAGGACGCCACATTTTGTAAGATTAAACAAGACAGGGGACGAAGGATTCCACAAAAAACAAATTACTTCAAAAAGTCACCGCTAGGGGAATATTTGGCTCTGTGTAATAGAAAATAGAGTGTTAACAAATGCAAATCTATACTGAAATTAACTTTTATTTTGCATTCAAATGAGGTTTAATGTGGCTGTCGTTGTTGTGGACCACATATTGCATTCTGTACACAGTATGCACAACAGGAGTAAGTAACATGACATGTCTGCAGGAATCGCCCTTACAGTTCGTGATGTGTTATCCTTTAACGTAGCAAGGTCCTGGACCACTCCTTGATAGACCTTGGACTTAAGGTAACACCATAGCCAGAAGTCGTTTGGAGTAAGATCAGGCGACCAAGGTGGCCATGCAGTTGGAAAGTAGCGGCTAATGACTCTTTCTGTTGTGAATTTCTGTCGTAGCAGCTGTTGCACACATACAGCAACGTGTGAAGGGGCTCCATCTTGCATGAAAATGATTTCCCCCAATGACTGTAGTGCCGTAATGACAAAGCTGTGCAACATATGGAGATATTTCTCCCCGGTAACAGAACAGGTTTCCGGTCCTGTCGGGGTAATGTTCTCATAGAAGAATGCACCTGTGATAAAATCCTTTGTAAACCCACACCAAACAGTTACCTTTGGTAAATGTAAGGGAATTGCTGTGACTGCATGTGGTGATTTGTCATCCCAAATTCGGCAATTCTGGTTATTCACAGTTCCATTCAGGTAAAAGTGGGCATCGTCTCCCCATAAGATTTTCCACCGCCAAGCATCATCCACCTCCATTCTGGCAAGAGAGGTGAGAGCAAAAGTCAATCGCTTATCATGGCCGGGGTACAGTAACTCCTGTACACGGCTGATTTGGTACAGATAGAAGTTGATAATATTTCGTAAGATTTTCCATACCGCACTGTAAGGCATATCCGATCTAAAAGTACTAAGAGCAGCTAACGCGTTGCACTGGTTGAGGAAAAAGAATTTGACCAGTAATGCAAGCTCGACTAAAGAAGGAGACATTTCACATTAACATTCAATCCGATTGGTTCGAAACGTACCACATTGCCTTTTAAAACCCAAGAAGCTGGCACTGTGCCAATGTATGTAACGTGCAATTTGAATAAAGAACTTCTTCTTCTCAACGTAAGTGATATTGCAGATCATATTGCACGTGAACTAAATCAGAAAATGTGCATAATAAAAGGTAATTTTATTCCGTATTAATTTGCATTTGTTAACACTCTATTTTCTATAACACAGTACCAAATATTGCCCTAGCGGTGGCTTTTGGAATATTCTCGCAAATAGATCGCACTACAGAACACTGTGAGCACTGTCAGTTTAATTATAGTCACACGGTATATATATATATATATATATATATATATATATATGACACGAGTGGTTACAACGAGTGGTTACGGCATGGAAGACACATTTGATTTCATGTATAAAAACTTCTTTATTGCAATCCTTCTGATCATGGCTATGCCTTTTAGATATTCTTTGTTCTCATAATTTGCCAATCGTGGAATATGTTATCAGCCCTAATTCCCGCTCAGAACTGTTCCTTTTGGCTTTTCTACCTAACTAAAATTCCTATGTCTATTTCCGCGTCGACTTCTTCACTCAGTATAGTTCCGCTCGAGGGTGTGTCTTTTTCCTATTACGTTATCATTAATGAGTTCCAACTATTTTTAAATATAACTCGCTTGACTCTTATCCAACTTATTTAAACCTGATATATATATATATATATATATATATATATATATATATATATATATATATATATATATATATATATATATATATATATATATATATATATATATATATATATATATATATATATATATATATATATATATATATATATATATATATATATATATAATTATATATATATATATATATATATATATATATATATATATATATATATATATATATAATTATATATATATATATATATATA
>CM063498.1:50473945-50491445 GCA_032207245.1 Pardosa pseudoannulata
ATAAGGTGATACCAGCTGACATTTTTTTTTCTTAATCACCTTCTCGCAAGTACAATTATCGGTATGAGAGTTCTCTTCCCCACTTTCAAACATCCCTGTTCTAAATGAAAACACACCCTAAATATGGAAGATTATATTGCCGAGTCCCAGAACAATCGAATGTTATTGCACCAACTACTATACTACATATTAAACTAGATGACTATTGATAAATTCTCGATTATCCAAAATTTTCAATTATTCGAAGTTGGTTCGGTCCCAATTGTTTCGGATAATAGAGGTTCTACTGTAATAAAACATTAATTAATTTCAATTTCCAATGGAATGAATTGGCCTTACTAACGTAATTATATTTTTTCAAATTTGTTATAATAAATCATCAAATGGTTTTTTAGATGGATGATCATAATTTTCAACATATTTAAAGAGAAATTTTGTATGTTAGTATATAAATAATTCAAAATCTAGTTCAAAATTTATGTAAATGAAAAATTTTCCTCATAGGTCGATTGACGTTTTATATACTGTTTTCTTTAATAGTGAATGGAGCATGTAAAAATATGTTCTTGGTCACAATATCCTCGAAGTTCTACAAATACCTCAGACCAAGCCTCAAGATATTTCTGCTTGGTCCTTGCTTCTAAATTACGAACACCACTTCAGCTAATGATTTGGTTTTGTCTTGGTTTAGTTTTGGAGCCCTACGGTCTACTTTTTGCAACACGAGGGATAATGAGACCGGGACCTACTGCTTAAAGACGATTTCGAACGGCTACGAACATCCATGCCATAGTGGAATTTGAACCCGCGAACTACGATTCCGAAGGCCAGCACCCTAACCATTCGACCATTGTTCGGCCCACTTCAGCTAATATGTTCTTTCAACATAGTGATTCCTGTAAAATGAAACCCCCCCCACCCTTCGAATTTATTCATTTGGCCTCTGGTTCACATGTTTGGCTCGTCGAAATGGCATTGGCAACAACAACATGTTTTTAGTGTTCCATTTATTAATGAAAGTCCTGTATCGAAAACACAGAATTAGGTATACATAAAAATCTATTCACTAAACATTACTTAACCCACTGAACTGACGAGTCGACGGGGGTTCGACAGCGAATTCCTGTTCGAAAACGGACCTGTCGATCCCTTCTCGTTCGCACTCGTATAACACACTTTTGAGGAAAAAAATATTGCAAAAGCGATAATAAATGAAAGAAACTAATTTTGCGTAACGGAACTCCTTTACCTTGCAGGGAAAACAACTTAAAAGTAGCCTGACAACTTTTAAACCAGCAACTCGAGTATGGTACGGTAAGTTCCGTCTGGAATTTACGAAAAGGATGACTGTTTTGAAAGGGAAAAAGGTGAGGAGGGTGGTCGGTGGATGGGTTAAACAGTTATCATCTATATATGGATATTTTTAGTAAAGTAAATGTCTTGGTTTATACCAGCATTTCATTTTTAACTATAAATATTTGATATCGATATAAAACAAATTTAAAAGGTAATATCCATTAAGCAACGAAATTATTTCTCCGAAAAGTACCATCATTTACGCGCCTTCCCACCCACTCTCTGCTTTGAGTGATATACTTCCTCAGAAAAATGAAACAATTTATATGCAACGCTTTAGTCATTTGAAATCACCGAGATATTGAAACCAATTCTAATTTTTCTACGGTGTTTCCTTTTTTCAATACCAGATTCTTAAGCCCACGCCACATTTTCCTATTCCGTGAAAATTCCCCCCGCCCTCTCCTTTACGTATTTTTAAGATTAAACTTTGATGTTTCAAGATCACTATTTAAAACTGATTTATTGAATTTCACGTCAAATGTGGACCTTTTCGTGATTTATAGCTTTTAAAATGCAAGAAAGGAAAAAAAAAACCTTTTTCCCCCCGAAGAGAAGGAATTTGGAACTAGTTTAAAACATTTTTCCCTTACTTCTCAAATGCAATTTGGGTTCATTTTAGTGGCTGACGTTTCAATAACTCGGCAAAAGAAAAGAAAAGTGTCAGAAATTTCCCATCACGCTTTTTATTAGTAACATTTACTTACATAAATCTTTGATAGGAAGACAAAACTGTTCTTGGTAATGGCTTCCGCGATGGCACTTGATGCATCCTGCAATTTTCGCTAACGGGGAGAAGAGAAATGGGAAATATCATTACAAAGGTAGAATTTCAAGTGGCTAATTTTCCATCTCCTCGGTTATTTTCACGTAGCATTTTTATTAGTTTCATCATAAAAATGTTCGTTTTAATATATTCTTCACTTTATTTGTCGCCGTATAAACAAAATGGCATTTATGACAATTTTATTTATTTGTTAACTCATCTCGCATTTCTCAAGATGAAATTAACTCTCTACTTTTTACTTCGAAAAAAATTTTTTTGTCAAATCTACAGAATTTTTATTTTAATTCTGTAGTATATTTATAATAAATAAAATAACTTCGAATTTTGCTTTATAAAGTGTAGAGATGTTTAAAAATTTGTTTTTTTTATATTAAATTGTTCATAGCTGACGTTTCTTACCTCAAAACTAAAACCTTCCATTTTAAAGTTAATCAACTTATCTATTGATCTATCTATCTGTCTATCTGTCTGTCTGTATATACATATACAGGGATAGAGAAAGAGAGATGGAAAGATGGATAAGATAGTTAGACAGGCACACAAAGAAAAAAATATCATTGTAGGTGTAATTTCACCGTGATATAAATATAGTAAGGGTTCCTCAGCATTCTGAAACAAAAAGAAAACATAAATTGCATTCAGATGTATACAAATATTTAAATGCTTGTATAACAGAATGAATTTAAAAATTTAGCTGTAGAGTCGCCATATTTTTAATTGTACACTACGAAAGTCAAACCATTCTTTCAGTCATTTCGAAAAACCAAGAATAGTGCTAGTATGGGCTTTATCAAAAGTGTTTTCCTTTCAGTATTGGGCTCTACGTTTTAGGCTTTCAATATTTCTAGGTTATGTCAGCATAAATCAGTTCTTAAAATAGCGAGCACTTATAGGATAATCTCCTACATTTCCCAATATGTGGCACTTATATGATATTTTTAGAATAATTACACTCGAACTAATGAAATGGCGTTTATTCTTTTGTTCATCTGTATTAATTATTCGTCCCAACCTAAATTTCCAGGAGTGTCATTTAACCCACAGTTTACCTAAAATACAGATTAAATTTTTCATAAAAATTGTAGTATTTTATTCTCACAAGATAATTCTGTATATTTTATTTTAAAAGGCATAATCTTTTATATAATGCTTTATATTTAAAGTAAAAGATGAAAGAGGCTCTGTCATCTGATATGTAAACTTAAATCTCTTGTTAACTCTTTAAAAACAGTTATCTTATTCAAAACCTTCTTCACGAGCTGGAGTAGCTCAGTCAGTGATCTAGTAACAGGAGGGTTATGGGTTCGAGGCTCAAATTGGCCAATAATATATGATATTCATTAACGGTCTCTAGATCATGTAAAAGAATTTTGTAGTTCCAATGTCCTCCAACTGTCCAAAAGAAGCCTCTGGAGGAAGCAAACCAAGCCTGGGTATCTCCTCCTTGTTTCCTGATTTTAAATTCCAAGGACCCATTTCAGCAAAGTCATTTTTTCACCTTAACGATGGTCATCAAATAAATGACTTACCACTTCTTCAATTTCTGTCAGTCTACAGCCCTCGTGGTTTCTCGCTCAATTGAAGTTGAATGTTACCTTTATCCATGGACCAGTTGTTCTTTCACCTTAACTGTGGTCATTAAATAAAAAGCCTACCTCTTCTTCAATTTCAGTCAGTCTTCAGCCCTTGTGGTTTCTCACTCAATTGAAGTTGAATGTTACCTTTATCCATGGACCAGTTGTTCTTTCACCTTAACTGTGGTCATTAAATAAAAGGCCTACCACTTATTCAATTTCAGTCAGTCTTCAGCCCTTGTGGTTTCTTTCTCAAGAGAAGTTGCATGTTACCTTTAGCTATGGACCAGTAGCATATTACGATGGGGTATATTCGACCTGGTGTAGGTTATCCTACACACGGGAGATGAGTAAACAACAACATATTTAATTACTGCTTAATTTTCTGTTATATATTACTAAAAAGGACAGCCGGACAAGTATGTGCTGCTTGTATTCTTTTGAGTTCCAAATTAATTTTTACCATTATTATTAGACTTGTTAAAATTAATATTCATGTTATATCAAATTATTGACGACCTAGCAATTGTAATTAAGTTCAACAACAGTAATTATTACATTCTCTCAAATTAAAAACCATATCGAGCTACACTCGACGTTCTACTATTTGCAAAATAACGATAACATTTATTTAGGCTTGATATTGAACCAAAGATCAAAAGGCGATGAGAGATAGAATTTCTTTTATATATTGAAATTAGAGAACTACAATTAAATACATTTTGAATGAAAGATATTCAGCTACTTTCATCTCATATATGCCTTTTTCTGATTCTGAATAATGAAAAATTTTAATAATCTTTTGTAGTTTTATTTTTCAGTTGGAAATATAACCATTTAAGTATAAATAACTTGTGTAACTTCGAACTGAAATTACTCCAAATATTTCAAAGATCCTTGCCTGTTTCACTAGTTTTAAAATACTTGTATAACAAATATCAAAGAGAACAGGAAAATATTTCTCTATTATTAAACTGAATGAAGTGTCTATCTGATTTTAAAATATATACAGAGTTTTAACTTATACTTTATAGTGTAGTACGTACCAGGGTAAAATTCGTTTGAAGAAATATTTAAATAAAAACAGCCCGTAGGTAGAAAAAATTTTCTTCCTGTTCAAGAAAGTAAGTTTGAAATAAATTCAATCTAGAAAGCTTCCTGAAGTTCATATATTACAAATTTTTATTATCAAATTGAGAGCTCTCTCTATATATATTAATACATTTTACTGTTTTGATTTTTAGTTGAAAGTATAACGATTTTGATAAAAATAATATATATTTTCGAATTTCAAATTATCAGCATAAATACTTAAACAATGTTACAAAAGATTTTACTTATAGCATTTTCTTTCCTATTTGCATGTCTAGACTTTTCTGATACTATATATATCCTCAACCAGTATAGCAATAATACATTCCTGTCATAATACATTTTAGGTTTTAATATTATATGAATATTATCTATTTTAAGCTCCACAATAGCAATTTCTCTTCTATTCATCTACCACATATCTGTAGAAATGCAGAAAAAAAAACATATGAAAAACCACTTTTTACACAGCTGTAATTCCTGACAGGAAACTTCCATTTGTAATATTAACTAAATTGTTTTAGAGTGCTCATTCATGAAATTACGATAATTGTATTTTTACTTCTGTGTTATTACACGAAAAAATGACATAATTTTAAGTTAATTTTAGATATTCGTTTAGAGTGATATTTTGAAACATTTTCTAATGACCAAATTTGTATTCAGAAATATTTTGTGCATGATGTCATAAGATTAGATTAATGTAACAGTTAATGAAATTCAAAGCAAACGTATAAAAAAAGTCATTTTCAGAAACGTATAAATTAAAAAATATAAAACATTTATTATAAAACATCTCATTTCTGGCAAAAAGATATTTATTTATATTTGGGAGAGTACATTTAAATTTGATAATGCCTACTAAGCTATTTTCTCTGGAAAGATTTCTTATCAGTCTTTTTCTGGTGTCCACCCTGTTCCACCACGTGTGTCCATGTTCATTCTATCTTCTGCCTTTGACTGTGAAACACATTTAGTTCTCTTTACTAAAAGAAGTAATAGTTCTAATCGAAATATCAATTCTCATTAATATGGACCGACTGCATATTACTTCAATAATCTAGCTGCTTAAGATTTCCCTTGCCCAGCAATCCCGGGCAAGTTAAAACAACCAGGGTTTCATTATTTGTCACCGGCAGATAAACTTCCGAAGTGTTACATTTAAAAGAATTCGCATGGTTAATAATTCAAAGACACCGTGTTTCAATTTCTGATGAACCACGCTAAGTGTCTGTGTTGTGTTACAAGGTGGATGATAGACACTTGCCGCTATGTTTGACGGATGACTGTTAATCTGTGTAATAGTCAGGAATAAAGACATATCAAGACATCATTGACATTTTGAATTGTCATAGGCCTGTCATACATATATATACATATATACATATATATACGTATATAAAAGCCCACACATATCTATCTATCTATATATGTATATATATATCTATCTATATATCTATATATATATATATATATATATATATATATATATATATATATATATATATATATATATATATATATATATATATATATATATATATATATATATATATATATATATATATATATATATATATATATATATATATATATATATATATATATATATATATATATATATATTATATTGTTACCAATTTATTAAGCGTAGCGTTCGTGGATTGAGTAGACTTTGAATTAAGACAGCAAAAATAACAGCACTTTATTCGTAATGCAGGGAAAACACGAATACATCAGCCAACACCACGAGAACTGGCTAGCACAGGCGATAGTTTACTCAAACTCTTACCGCCAAACAACGTAGGTCTTTACCTCTACAAATTTCTCAGCTAACTGCCCCTCGATCAGGATCGGCCCCCGGTATTTATATCCTCGGGAGAAACTGGAATATTCTAGAAAGTACTAGGTACAAACGGCCGCCAAGAAAGTCACCAAGTCGCCAAATTTGGCGATAAAACGCCAAACTTGGCGCAAAAAATTAGTCGCCAAATACATCGCCTACGAGCCAATATCTCGCCAAATACATGATTTACCCATTATAATACACAGTATACGACAAAAATGCATGCTAAATTGCGAAATTCGTATATATATATATATATATATATATATATATATATATATATATATATATATATATATATATATATATATATATATATATATATATATAACTCTAAACTCCTCGGTGAACCAGCCCGTAGGGGCCAGGGGCTACGGTGCCAATCTCACTTTTCGTGACCAAGTGCCCTGGGGTGCAAACATATATTCCGATGAGGTGGCGAGCCTTATGCTGAACCCCCAGTGTGTAGTTCTCGAACATGCTTGGTCCTCAGTTTCTCTACCCACTGAAGGGATGACAGGCGGAGTCAACCTTGCCCAGTCCGGGGATCGAACCTCGAACCTTTGGCGTGGGAACGCGAAATACTCCCCTAGCGCCACTGGGCTTCATATGTATACATATATAGATACATACATACATATTTATACACATAATATACACATAAATATGAATATTATATACATCTATACACATATATGTACATATATATGTGTATATACGTATATATACATATTTGTGTTTTTGAGTCTGAGAATAAATGTTGTCACAATTCTTTGTGAGATTTTAATGAGTGCTTTTTCACATATATTATTACATAAAAAAGACTGATTTATTGACTTATTAACTCATTTTTAAAAGAATTTTTACTCAAAAAATTTCGTAAATGACAACGAAAAAATTCTAACAGATGTGAAACGAGAAAATTGATAAGTTGAAAGGTTACAAAAAAAGGGTTTATAAAAAAGTAAAATATTATAAGATTACAAAATTAAATCCAGTCAATGCTTTCAGACAATTTGTCAGTTTTTGGAGAAAATACAGGAACAATTTTATATCAGTTTAATCGCATTTTATGCCAAATAAATAATCTTATTATACACCTCATCCAAATTTTTAAATAGATTTACAAAATTCTAAATGTTCGCTATAAAATGGTTTCAATATAATTCTTGATTTAATATATTATTTTTAAATTCCCCTGTAATTGCATTATAATACAATAAATGAATTTTTTAAACACAACTATTTTTTTTGTTCAAATTAACAATTCTAATTTTATAAATATTTCAGTAATTTAACATTACACTAATTCGTTTGTGATAACTTTCCATATCAGATAATATTTTCATAACACAGGCAGGAATAAAAGTTAATTTTGAACTGAGGCTATTATAGAACATTATATTTAGGACTATAATAACATCTAGTTGCAACGCCGTTTATAACTAACCCTCTGTATAACGAGAAATTTCAACTTAATAGATATAATTGATGCCGGACTTAACATAAAAACGGTTATATATAGGATATTGAAAATTTGTATATAAGCATGTTGTAATTTATAATTGTGAACCTCTCTTTTGTATTGTAATTTGTATTCAATATAATAAAAATTCTCATTCTTGCTTAGATTAATGCTGCAGATAAACACAAAGATATTAACGCATTCATATGCAGATGAAATAATAATTTTTATGAAATTGAAACTACATTTTTTTAAAATCCATTTTTAGTAATCAATATACAAGGTACAAAAGCAGAAATATAAATCTGTTACTTGGAAAGCATAATTTTGAATTTTTGTTTTTTTTTACTTCCTGGTACAGTGCAAAGGAAGTATTGTCACCGAAAAAATTTCCATTTATAAAAATATATCTATATAAATATATCTATTAAGCAAACAACTCTGAAGTAATCTCAAATCATGTTCACCGACAAATGACAGCAAATAATTTCTACTGAGACAAAACCGGGAACTTCAGAAAAAAAAATTCTTTCAATTTAAAGGAGTTGTAAATGATAATTCTATTGACGCATCATACAATCAAAATATAAAGCGATCACCGCCAGATGACAGCAATTGACTTCTACTGAGACAAAACCGGGAACTTTCAATTTAAAGGAGTTTGTTAAAATGGATATTCTATTGAGCATCATACAATCAAATATAAAGCGGATCACCCGCAAGATGACAGCATTGACTTATACTGAGACAAAAAACCGGGGGAACATCAGAAAGAGAAAATTTTCTTTTGAATTTAAAGGAGTTGGAAAATGATAATTGCTTTAAAGCTATCATAGGGAATCAAAATATATTTGCGTATCACCGACAGATGACAGCAAATGACTTCTACTGAGACAAAACCGGGAACTTCAGAAAAAAAAATTCTTTGAATTTAAAGGAGTTGTAAATGATAATTCTATTGACGCATCATACAATCAAAATATAAAGCGATCACCGCCAGATGACAGCAATTGACTTCTACTGAGACAAAACCGGGAACTTCAGAAAGAAAAATTTCTTTGAATTTAAAGGAGTTGTAAATGATAATTCTATTGACGCATCATACAATCAAAATATAAAACGATTATGCAATGAATAGGTGTACAAAAAGGTTATGTGGTGTCCTCATTGGATTTGTTTCACTGATCAAAATTATATTTTACATTCCTAATTTCTGAATTACCTTAAAAAGTCCAATTTGTAGAAAATACTAGAAAATTCGTAATCATACAATCAAAAGAAAAAACTAGTAATGTAATTTAATAGGGGAACAAAAAACTCATTCTGTGCTGTCCTCATTTGATTTTTTTGTCATTTTATGTCTTTCAAAATTTATACTTTATAATCCAAATTGCGGTATTAACTATAGAAACTCAATTTTGAGAAAATAGAGGAATATCATATCGTGCAAATGCATCATAGAATAAAAAGGCGTGTAATTTAGTAGGTGTAAGAAAAAAATTCTGTGTTGTCCTCATTTGATTTTTTTATGTCATTTTGTGTCATTGTTCAAAATTATACTTTATTATCCTAATTGCGGTATTAACTATAGAAACTCAATTTTGAGAAAATAGAGGAATATCATATCGTGCAAATGCATCATAGAATAAAAAGGCGTGTAATTTAGTAGGTGTAAGAAAAAAATTCTGTGTTGTCCTCATTTGATTTTTTTATGTCATTTTGTGTCATTGTTCAAAGTTACACTTTATAATCATAATTGTGGTATAATTTAGAAATTCAATTATGGGAAAATAGAGGAATTTCGTTATCATAGGACCGCATCATACAATAAAAAAGTAGGCTATTTAATACGTTAATGCAAAAAAAAATTTCTAGGTTATCCTCTTTTGATTTTTTTATGTTATTTTGTATCATTATTCAAAATTATACTTTATAATCTTAATTTCAATATTATGTATAGATACCCAATTTTTAGAAAATAGAGGAATTTCGTAATCATATAAACTCATCAACTATAAAAATATATTTTTGTAATTTAAAAGGTGAACAAAAAATGGTTCTGTGGTGTCCTCATTAGATTTTTTATGTTACATTGCTCAAAGAAATACTTAATAATCCTAATTTGGTATTATGTTTAGGCGTCCAATTTAAAAAAATACAATGAATTTAATAATACAAGAACAAAAGATAGGCATTTTAAACTGGGATAACATGAAGCGAAATCTAGACACCAATATTTTAATTAAACTTTATTAATATTGCTTAATAATTTAGTTCTATGTGCTCAAATGCATAAGATATATTACTCTATTCATTCTCTCTTTTATGGTATATTTTTGCATCATCAATTTTATTCTTGACGAGTATAAGGAAAATTGCATCCATGCATCAATTATGTAAATGGAGATCGTTTAACTTCTGATATATAAGAAAAAGAGCTAATGAAATACTTATGCTAATAAAAACTTTATTTCACTACTCATATCAAATTTAAAATGCATAGAATAGGATATATAGTATTAATAATTCAGTATGATGCTAATGGATTTAAAATGTATGTTAATCTTGAAGTGAGGAGATTTTCTTTAAACTGATAGATAAAATTTGTATTTTAGATTGACGAAAGATAAATATTACCCTTACACGTAATATTCTCAACATTTTGCTTGTTGATGGCACTTTAAAGGCTATAGTGGACATTTGTTGTGATAAGTTATATAAATATTTTAATCAAGCAAAATATCTTACGAGATATTTGAATATTTTATTTGCAATTTAGAATATTTTCATTAATAATACATAAATTACTCTTAATATAAAGGATGATTTGGTTTTAGTTTGGAGTGCTACGGTCTACTATTTTGCAACACGAGGTCTAATGAGACCGGGACCTACAGCTTAAAGTCGATTCCGAATGGCTACGAACAACCATGTCACAGTGGGATTCGAAAGCACGGACTCCAGTACCGAAGGACCGTACAGTAACCAATCGGACATCGCTCAGCATATAAGGATGATTAAACGAACTATTTAATTTTGGACTTAACATTTCCATTTCTGAACTAAGCCACGTAGCTCAGTCTGCAAAGGCCACGGTCTCGTAACCGTAGGGTTGTGAGTTCGGGGCTCGAGCCTAAGATCCACCATGTTCGTTAATGATGACTGGGGCACCTAAAATATATTCGTGGCCACAATGTACTCTACGTTCTCGAACGATGTATCTGGGGTTGGAAGGGCAAGCCTAGTTGTCTTCTGCTTGGTCCCTGTTTCTAAATTAGAATGACACAATTGTTCTATGATGTTTTTTCACCCTAGTGGTGTTTATCAATCGAAAGGCGAGCCGAACGATGGCCGAATGGTTTGGTGTATAATATTCGGTACCGGAATTCATGGGTTCGAATCCCACTGTGGTATGAATGTTCGGCATCGGCTTTAAGCATTACGTCCCGGTCTCATTATCCCTAGTGTTGTTGAAAATAGAGCGCATTGCTCCAAAATAAGCCGAAGATGAACATCGTCTATCGTGAAATATATTTTTAGATTAGAAATATATTGAAATTCTGCTATTAATGAAGCGATGTATATAATTTTTACAATAGATAAGTAATGTGGATGGATATATAAATATTAAAAAAATAATGCATTAAATATTCCTTCATTTAGCATTCCACTGGATGAAGAAAAGGTGCGTTCAGTTATAAGTTTATTGTTGCTCATGATAATCGGCTCTCATAACATATGTGTTGATCGAAAAAGTCGAACTGACGGTATGATGATCAAATTTCGTGGAATGATTAGTCACGACTATTTATTTTGGGGTTGAGCCACGTGTCAGTCTTGCAAAGGCCTCTTTAACGTATGTGATTGTGGTGGATGTTGGGGCATCGTATCGTGTACTAATTAGAATGTAATTCTGCTTTGATGTTTTTTTGGTTTTTGCTCATCGAATTGTCTTATATCTATTTAATATGTAGGAATTCAATTTCCAATGTGGTGTTTTCGGCATGGTTTTATGTGTTTTTTATTTGTTGTTGTTTATGTTATATTTATATTCGTGTTATTATATTTGTTTGTCGTGTAATTTTTCTTTTATTTTTTTTTGTTTGGCTGTGATTTTTTTTTATGTATATCTTAATGTTTATTTCCTTTAGCATTCCACTGGATGAAGAAAAGGTGCGTTCAGTTATAAGTTTATTGTTGCTCATGATAATCGGCTCTCATAACATATGTGCTTAGATTATCAATACACATTGTCGTGTAGCTCTCGTTTATATTTAGGTATTTAAGTATGATCAAATTTATAGTGGTTATTTATTTTATCAGTCACAAAGACTAAATATCATTTGGGTTGCATTGTGTAGACTATTTAAGTTTAAATTCAACCACAGGTTCTGAGAGATTACAGTCTTAAAATAAAAAATAAACTAATAAGGTTAATTAAGAGTAACTGAAATCAGATTAAAATAAAAAATAAGCAGATTTATTATAATATAATGATATATGAATAAATTTATTATAATGATATATACATGACTAATATACAAAAATTGGATCAGGTTTCATAAGATTTACTTTTTCAACACCTTCAATTAGGTGTCACTCTAAATTAAGAATTGACAATAATCATTTTCTATCATTTAATTAACTACATATATAAGAGAGAGGACCCAATCTCAAATTCAATTTATTTATAATGAGTACCTATGTAGATCTAATTGGTGGTGCTCTTGGGAGCTCTTGTAGATACCTTTCGATTGATGGGAAGATAATGTCCACTCCAGTCTCACCACTGATATGGGGCCTTCTAAATAAATTTGGATGATTCCGTAAGGCTGATGAGCTGAAATACGTCTTGCCGGTGTGCTATGTCGAAGTCTTTCTTGTACCCAAATCTCCTTTGGTCCCTGTACTCTGTCGTCAAGTCCTGAACACTTGCCGTCGAACTGTCGACCTCCGAACTCTGACAGTCGGACTTCTTTCCTCGACTCGACTGCCGAACACCCCTCCCTCTTGACTTTTCTTATTTTATATTATTTTCATCTCTATCCTTTCGTACTTCTTTTCGTCCAATCAGGAGAGTTGTCTAAATATATTGGTCTCCTTTACCCCGCTTTAAAATTGCAAACATGGGAAAACCTTGCCTCTTCAAATTGGGCACTGTCCCTTAAGTACTCATAAATAACTCCACAAAGGTACATTGTTGTTTAGCGTCATGTACGGAGACGTGATTCTAATCTGGGACTGGGATCAGAACCCAGCCCGAAAACCCCGCAAATGATGAAAATCCGTTGAAATAATTTTCATGGTCCTCTCCCCTTTACAAAAAATGTGATGAGGTCAGATTTAGATCCCAAGCTATTTACTTCTCGTTTTTTTTATAGCAATTACATTAATTAATCAATCATATTTTTAATATCAATTATATTAATTATCAATTATAATAATGATCTAAATCTCATCATACAAATCGAGCAACCACATGCAGCAAAGTCTTTTTAATTTTTATAGTGTATATCTTGTGTCTTTTAAAATATGTGAATATTTAAATAAATAAAACAAAATATTCATTTCTTCACTAGATAAAATAAAAAGCATTTAATTCCATGTTGATATCTTTCATAACTTTCGTTCTTTTAAAATATATGTTTGGATTAGAAATAAATTAACTAGCCTTAGCATTGCGCAACATCAAGAGAAGAATTTTTAATATTTACATTACTTAGTATGATGAGATGTGTGAATATTAAAATATTTGAATAAATAATACATAAAATACTTCTTAACTTTATCCTACTTGATGAAGGGAATTTAATTAAATGCTTGATATCTGTCATGACCTTTTATATATGGATGTATTAATTCTGAACTTCTCGAAGACATTTTCGCAACCATACTTTTAAGTCTTAATAAAGGCAGTTTTGCGCAACTGCTTTACACGAATCAATTAAAATTCCTCGCGTGTTGCTTTTAAAATATTTTCGATTCCATTTCAATTATTACTTCCCGGCACGTGAAGTGTGCCTTCATTTTAGTCATTTGGACTAATTAATCACAATTAAATGTTTTGATGCTCGCCCGGCAAATGAAAATTCGAATGCAGTTACACAGCCGGTAGCAGATATTTCATGACTAATTTACTATGCGAAATGAAACATTTATCCTTTCCCATGCTTGTTAAATATTCATTAACAATGGCGAAGATTAATTATTTGTTTGGATCTCTTTAAGCAATATGCGGTAAATCACAATAATAGGAAAGGGGGGAAACCTGGAAGGTGCTTATTATCACCGGGGCTTTATGTTAGGGGCGAGGTATTGGAAGGAAAGTACGGTTTGACCTTAAATTACTTCCGATAATGACGTTGGCTCAGTGAAAGGGGAAATATTTTAAGATATGTATTGTCTTTGCAGAGAAATTCTTAAAAACCATCTCACAATCATTTATTGCGAAGTAAGCATTCTAAACCGATTTTAATGGGAGGAATATTAATATATATATAAATATTTCTAGCAGTGGAAATAACACAGATGAAAGTTGTGTAGATAAAACAATAAGCAGCTGTATGTTTTGTATAATATCCGTACATGAATTCGATCTTTTACTGCTTTGTTATGAATCAAAATGACACAAGACTGTAAATTTGTTACTTGTGCCGGATGCATTTAAACGTTCGCTGAAGGATGGCAATGTTGTTCGGTACCAGAATAAGCACCGGTATTAACAATAAAAATTTGTATGTTTTGTATAAAATCCGTACATGAATTCGATCTTTTACTGCTTTGTTATAAATCAAAATGACACAAAACTGTGAATTCATTACTAGTGCCGAATGTATTTAAACTTTCACCGAAGGATGGCACTGTTGTTCTGTACCGGAATTAGCATCAGTACTAACAATAAACAGTTGTATGTTTTGTATAAAATCCGTACATGAATTCGTTTTTTTACTGCTTTCTTATGAATCAAAATGACACAAGACTGTAAATTCGTTACTTGTGCCGAATGTTTTAAACTTTCGCAGAAGAATGGCACTGTTATTCCGTACCGGAATTAGCACCGGTATTAACAATAAACAGTTGTATGTTTTGTATAAAATCCGTACATGAATTCGATCTTTTACTGCTTTGTTATGAATCAAAATGACACAAGACTGTAAATTAGTTACTTGTGCCGAATGTATATAAACTTTTGTCGAATGATGGCACTGTTGTTCGGTACCGGAATTAGCACCGGTATTAACAATAAACAGTTGCATGTTTTGTATAAAATCCGTACATGAATTCGATATTTTACTGCTTTTTTATGAATCAAAATGACACAGGACTGTGAATTTATCACTAGTGCCGAATGTATGTAAACTTTCAATGAAGGATGGTACTGTTGTTCGGTACTGGTATTAGCACTGGTACTAACAATAAACAGTTGTATGTTTTGTATAAAATCCGTACATGAATTCGATCTTTTACTACTTTGTTATGAATCAAAATGACACGAGACTGTAAATTCGTTACTTGGGACGAATGTATTTACATTTTCTCCGAAGGATGGCACTGTTGTTCGGTACCGGAATTAGCACCGGTACTAACAATAAACAGTTGTATAAAATCCGTACATGAATTCGATCTTTTACTGCTTTGTTATAAATTAAAATGACACAAGACTGTGAATCCATCACTAGTACCGAATGTATTTAAACTTTTACCGAAGGATGGCACTTTTGTTCGGTACCGGCTTAGAGGGTTTGAATCCTGCTGCTGGCATGGGTGTTTGTAATCGTTTGGAACTGTTTTAAAGCAGTAGGTCCCCATCTCATTAACCCTCGTAAGCAAACCAGTATTCCATAACGCTCCGAACCAAATCATAAAGCCTTGTATTTTTATATGAACTGCTGGATTAATTACAGTCTAACCGAAATTTTGTTGGATCTAACGGTTATGATCTTTTTAAAAGAAGAAAATATTTTTAATATGTACAGTCATTTTAAATATTTTTGTTTAAAATCGTTTCAAAATTTATACATTGAACAGGGAGTATTCCCAACAGGTCAAAGATTAAAATATTTTTTTGCGATTCGAAAATATTGAAAAGCATTATTTGATCAGATAGCATATATTAACATTGGTTTTAAGTAATAAAAATCTTTTGAAATATGTACTTTCTCTGTAAAGATGTTTTAATTGTTTTATTAAACAGTTAAAGCTATTATATTGAAGAAACGATTGAAGAATTTGTTAGAAACAATTCAATAAAAGTAACTAAATTTAATAAAAATATTTTAAAATAGGTATAGTCTCTTTAAATCAATTCTTAAAAATCATTTTAAAAAGAAGAACATATTTTCAAATAGGTACAATCATTTTAAATAATTTTTTTAAACCGTTTCAAAATTTATGCATTGGGAAGGGAATGTTCCCAACTGGCTATTAAATGAAATATTAAAATATTTGTTTGCTATACCAAAATATTGAAAACCATTACTTGATTAAATACCTTGAAATAAAATTGGTTTTAAGTAGTAAAAGTCTTTTGAAATATCTACTCTCTCCGTAAAGATGTTTGAATTGTTTCATTAAATAGTTAAATCTATTATATTTAAGAAACGATTAAAAAATTTGTTAGAAACTGTTAATATAAAATAAAAATAACTACATTTAATGAAAATATTTTAAAATAGGTATAGTCTCTTTAGAACAATTTTTAAAAACCATTTCAAAATTTATTTATTTGGCAAGAAGTGTATCTAACTAGCTATAATAACAAAAATCTTAAAATCTGTAATTGTATTAGAAAAAAATAGTAAAATAAAAACTGATTAATTTATTTCCTGTAATAACAATGGTTTTCTAAAAGGAAAATGTTTTGAGATAATCACTCTATGTAAATTTATTTCTTTTTTTTAAAGAAGTGAAACCAATTATAATAAAGGAAAGATTAATAGATTTTTCGTAACAATTTAATAAACTAGCTGAATTAAGTTGTTTAAATTAACTGAATGAAAATAATTTAAACATGTATAGTCTCCAAAAATTTATTTATTACCCAAAATTTATTTACTGATCAGGTAATTTTCCCAATCAGTTATAATAATTGAAAGCTTAGAATGTATGTTTCTGATAGGAAAATATTGGAAAAGATAATATAATTAAATTACGATAGAATGAAAAGAAAATATTTTGTTTTACATTCTCTCTGTAATGATGTCTTAAAACATTTTATAATTCACTTATGAAGCAGTAAAATTTCAAAACCAATTCTAATAAAGAAAGATATAAGTAATTGTTTGTAATATTTCAGTAAAAAATAATTTAACTGTTATATAAATATATATTTATATATATATATATATTATATATATAGTTTATATGTATGGAAAATCTTG
>CM063498.1:50498945-50501445 GCA_032207245.1 Pardosa pseudoannulata
ATATTTTTTAAAAAATATTTGGATTTATAAATAATTATTGATATTTAATATTGTAAAATCATTGCTAAATGATGTACACAAGTTATGCTTAGGGGGGAATATGTATATACTGTTCATATTTTGAAATAAAATGTTATTTGCTGTTAAAACCTAATCCTTATTTAAGTAATTAATGTTTATTAATTTGCCAAAGGGTCTATATTAGTGAAAGTGTAAAATTTAAATACTTTAGTTTTTCAAACAGTAAATATTTCCTAGTGTAAATCTATTATACAAGGTAACAAAACAACAAAATTTTGTACTAATTTTTATTAATTAGCAAGAAATTAGTTACTAATGAATTTTTAATATTTATTTAAAATTATCTAAAATCTTAGTCTTTAGAAAATTATAAAAAATTCCCTTTACATATGCTATTTAAACTAAATAAAAAGGTGTATTGGTTTAAATAGCATGGTTTAAAACAGCGTGGTTTTTATCAATCCTGGTGTGCAATGAATTTGCTGCAAGTTTGATATGGCAAGCTTGCGGCAAACCTGAGAGACAAGTGTAATGTAACTTGCATGGCATGTTTGCTGCAAGTTTGTGTAGACTTGTTGCAGTCTTATTTCAAACTCGCCGATTTGTCATGCTGAACTTGGTGCAAGTTTGCAGGCTTGCAAAATAAGACTTCTGAAAGTTTGCTGCAAGCTAAATTTGCTATCTGGGATAAACCCTGAGGAAATTTTAGACAAATCAAATTGGTCGAAAATCAAGATTTTAATGAAAATCACACCCTTTTTTGTGTTTTTCTCCATTGAGACCGATGAACGTATATTATATACATTTTTCTTTAATGACATGCTCAATTGATTAAATTATTTTCTGTAACATAATTCATGTGATATAACAATTCCTGGTTTAAGATGATATAAGCTTTTATTCCTTTTTTTAATTATTTAAATCACCTATTTTTAATAGGCACATCTTTTGTAGTTCATTTCCATTTTTTCCGTGGCAATTTATTTTTTTCCTAGCAGTAACGCATTATGGTTTACAAAATTTAAATGTAATTAACATTTTAAAAATATCACATGCTATTTTATAAAATTTTCTTCGGGGTATATTACAGAAAATTAGTGATTATTTACCATTTTAATATATCCGTACTCGAATTAGCTGTAATCGACTTTGGTTAACCCTTGATATTAATTATTCTTAAAGTCATATTGGTTCTCTAAAAATAACGACACAAAAAAAAACATAATTTTTTTTCTTTATCCTAGCGCATAAATAAATCCCTAAACGAATTTAGTGTTGTTTAAAATCTTTATGAAGAAAATTAAAATAAAATGTGTTTTATTTATAAAAAGAAATGTTTTATTCCAAAATTGCGTTGGTGTAACGTATTCTAAAAACTTAATTAGATTTTAAAATGAATACAACCCTTCTTTCGGGAACTTGTACAAAATATTTAGGAGCAAAATGACTAGTAATTGTTTTAATCATAGGTAAACAATTTAATCAAATAATTTTTAATCATAGGTAAACAATTATAATCATAGGTAAACAATTTTTAATCAATAGGTAAATAATTTTTAATCATAGGTAAATAATTTTTAATCATAGGTAAATAATCAAATAGGTAAATAATTTTGAATCATAGGTAAACAATTGCTCTTAATTAAAAGTGAATGCCATCACTTTTAAGTACAAGCCTTTGTTCACTTTGATTTAAATAATTAAATTTTGCAAATTTTAACTAGATTCATTTAATTTAGTCTATTTTTATTTGATATATTTATTTCTTTTTAATTTCAATTTCACCATTTTTCAAATACAAAATTTATTATTATTAATAAGTCTTATCGACTTTAAGTTTAAAAATATTTTACATTTTATTTTAAATATTTTTCATTTTTGTCTCTGTCTGTAATCGATTAGGGTGATTTCTTTTAACGCAAAAGATTAATTTAAGTGAATAACTTAAATCACTTATTTTAACTATAATAACTTTGACTATTTTAACAATATAAATTATACTTATTTTAACTATACATACTTACTATATAATATTTATACTTATATTATTATTTATTATGTAATTAAATTTTTATAATACAAAATTAATTTATTTTAATTAAAATAAAATAATTATAATATATAATAATTATAATTAATTATAATTATTATAACAATTTATTTATTTATTTATTATTATAACTTATTTATTATAATAATTATAATTAATTTTTAATTATTAAAATTTTTATAATATAATTTAATATTTATATTATGTAATATTTACTATACTTATTATATAACTATATATACTTATTTTAACTATATTTACTTTATTATCACATATTTTTTCACTTAAATCACTTATTTTAAGTGATTTTTTAACATACAAATTTAGGGAATCATTGATTATTTTTTATTGATTTTTTATATAGATCCTTAAATTTTTAAATTTTTATATGTAATTTTATTCTCTTTGAATAATTTTTTAAAATTTCAA
>CM063498.1:50503945-50506445 GCA_032207245.1 Pardosa pseudoannulata
AATATGAAAATAACTTAAATTTATTAATTAATTAAATTTGTTATTAAGAACGTTAAATAATTTATAGTAAATCCAAGTATTTTTTAGTACATTGCATTAATATATTAATAGAAACACTCGTGTACCCTAAAATGTAAATAGGTTTTCAATACATTCTACATCCTGTTTAATTTTGAATTAACAATATGTAATTTGTTTTATCCCACTTTATCTAAACGATGTCATAAAACAATAAAGCTAATTTTCAGAGGGAAATGAGCTAAATTATCTGATCTAATATTTGTCCTTTAAATTTCCTCTCTTTTAAAGGTTCATCTCTTTTTAAAGGTTTCAGGCAATTATCATTTCAATCAAGGATAATATTAGTTTCAATATATTGCTAAAATTGTCTGCTCTGCTGTCTATTTAAATCTTCTCTTGAACTTTTTATTTATCTTTAATTATTCTTAATTAAAACTTTATTTTTAATTTAATACCTTTTCAAGCAATCTACTTTAACCAATTCGTTTTAAACAATGAGAATATTTATTTGTAAAGAATTATTGCTGAAGTCATTTATTCTAATAGTTGTCAATTTACTATTTTTTTTGTTCTTTCTTTTATTTCTTTTAATTTTCAATCATTCTATATATTTTGTACAAAGATTATATAATAGGTAGCCAAAATTATTTACTCTAATAAATACCTATTTGCAACATCATCATGTTCATTTTTACATGAAATTAACTTTTCTTTACAAGCATGTTACACATTATTATTTCAGTCAAAAATAATATTAAGTTGTCTAATTAGGTTACTAAACTTGTTTGCTCTAATAGTTATCCATTTAATATTTCCTTGCTCTCCTTTTAAAAACTAAATTAATTTTCTTTTCATGCATTGTACTTATTTCAGTAAAAAATTATATAAAATTTATAAAATGCACAAATCATCTGGTCTAACATATATTTATTCAATTAGTAATTCTTTACGTCTTTTAATATTATTTTCTTCTTCTTTACAGTATAATACTTATGACCACTTTAGTCACTGATAATATTAGATCCCATACTCGAACAGCTATTTTTATCTACTTTAGTATCCACGCGTTTGGTACTTGTGCTCTGTTTTGATATTGAAATCCATTTTAAAGACCCCTATTTATTTCAGTTAATAAAAATTTCTAAAAATAGATAAGTCTGTTCTAACAGTTGCCCATTTATTTTTCAATTTTTTTTTATTAAATTCATTTTTTCCTTTCACTAAATTTACTTATTTCAATCAAATATAACATAGTATTTTAAATAGTTAAATTAAATACTTTTAATAAATAAACATTAAATTTTTTTATTAAATAATTAAATTAAATATTTTTATTAAAAAACTAAAATATTATTTTTATTGAATACTATATTAAAATGTATTTAACTTTTATACTGATTAAAAAAGTATTTAATATTATAAATACATTTATAATGCTAAAATCATTTTGTTTATAAACATCCTACTTATCATTTCAGTCAAAAATAAAAATAGAACGTTGCCGTAAATTAATTCCTAAAATTTTCTACTGTAATAGCTCTCAATTTAGTAATTCTTTATATTGTTTTTAATAAAAAATTCAGTTTTCTCAAGTATTCTTTTTGTTACACTATTACATTTATTTTTCATTTTTTTATTAAATTCATTTTTTCCTTTCAATACATTTACTGATTTCAATCAAATATAACATAGTATTTTATATTAAAATTAAATATTTTTATTAAATAATTAAATTAAATAATTTTATTAAAAACTAAAATAATATTTTTATTGAATACTATATTAAAAGTATTTAACTTTATATTGTTTCTTTATATTGTTTTTAAAATTAAATTCAGTTTTCTCAAGTATTTTTTTATTACATTATTACATTTATTTTTCATTTTTTCATTAAATTCATTTTTTCCTTTCAATATATTTATTTCAATCAAATATAACATAGTGTTTTAAATAGTTAAATTAAATACATTTATTAAATAATTACAATAAATATTTTTATTAAATAATTAAATTAAATATTTTTGTTAAAAAATTAAAATATTATATTTATTGAATACTATTTTAATATGTATTTAACTTTTATACTGATTAAAAATTATTTAATATTATAAATACTTTTATAATGCTAAAATCATTTTGTTCACAAACATTATACTTATCATCCTTAAGTCAAAAATAAAATTAGAACATTGCCGTAAATTAATTTCTAAAAGTGTCTACTCTAATAGTTATCCATTTAGTAATTCTTTATACTGTTTTTAATATTAAATGCAGTTTTCTCAAGTATTCTATTGTTACATTATTAAATTTATTTTTCATTTTTTTATTAAATTCATTTTTTCCTTTCAATAAATTTACTTATTTCAATAAAATATAACATAGTAAAATTAATAGTCAAATTAAATACTTTTATTAAATAATTACATTAAATATTTTTATTAAATAATTACATTAAATATTTTTATTAAATAATTACATT
>CM063498.1:50523945-50538945 GCA_032207245.1 Pardosa pseudoannulata
ATATATATATATATATATATATACATGTATATATATATATATATATATATATATATATGTATATATATATACATATATACATATATATGTATATATATATGTATATATATATGTATATATATATGTATATATATATATATATATATATATATATATATATATATATATATATATATATATATATATATATATATATATATATATATATATATATATATATATATATATATATATATATATATATATATATTTACCAAATGTTATTCGAGTTTCCCATTTTTGAATCGTTATTTTTAGAAGAAAAGATGCATCTTTTCAAACTCCAAATGACACAAAATACGTTATGTTTCAGAAAGGTATAGAAAACGATAGAAAGAATTGAAAAGTAAACGGAAAAATGGAAAGCAAACATGTAACTAGATGTAAAATATTCCGTGTAAATAACAAGTGTAAACAAATTTTGCATTTGATGGAAAGTGCACGATTGTGAATCGAAGGGCTGATACATTTTTATTCATCTTTTTTTATTTGCATTCAATAAATTACGTAAAGATTCAATGGAATATAAACGTCGTGTTTTTTATGCATTCAATTTTTAACTGAATTCTTAATAGGATATGGGACCTTCTATTAAATTATTATAAAAATTCATATTTTGCCTGGATTGATCTAATGGATATAAATAATGTTGTTCTGTAATTTATTTATTCCAAAATAAAAGAATTTATGTTATTATTTTTATTACTGTACTCATAATATGAATATAAATATTCCTGATACATAAAATATATAAGGCACTAAGATCTAAACCAAAAACGTAGAATGTATTCTTAAAAATAAATGGAACATTGAATTAACGTTTTTAAGCATTCAACTTTTATTTAATTTGTCCTAATATCCATAAATAATGTTATTAAATAAATAATGTTATTCCAAAAGGAACGAACTTCAATTATTCAATTTATCCCTGTGCTTCTAAGATGAATATAAATATTGTTATTACAAAAAATATATAAAGTAGTAAGATCTAAATCAAAAAAGTAAACTGTATTTTAAAAATAAATGGACCTTCAATCAAAGCTTTTTAAGTATTCAACTTTAAAATATTGTATTAATATGACCAATGAATAATTTATTATATAATGTATATATTCCAAAAGAATAGAATTTCAATTATTCAATTTATCCCTGTACTTCTAAGATGAATATAAATATTTCTATTACATAAAATATATAAAGCACTAACATCTAAACCAAAAAAAGTAGACTGTATTCTTAAAAATAAATGGACCTTCAATCAAAGCTTTTTAAGTATTCAACTTTAAAATAATGTATTAATATGACCAATGAATAATTTATTATATAATGTATATATTCCAAAAGAATAGAATTTCAATTATTCAATTTATTCCTCTACTTCTAAGATGAATATAAATATTTCTATTACATAAAATATATAAAGCACTAACATTTAAACTAAAAAAAGTAGACTGTATTCTTAAAAATAAGTGGACCTTCAATCAAAGCTTTTTAAGTATTCAACTTTAAAATAATGTATTAATATGACCAATGAATAATTTATTATATAATGTATATATTCCAAAAGAATAGAATTTCAATTATTCAATTTATTCCTGTACTTCTAAGATGAATATAAATATTTCTATTACATAAAATATATAAAGTACTAACATCTAAACCAAAAAAAGTAGACTGTATTCTTAAAAATAAATGGACCTTCAATCAAAGATTTTTAAGTATTCAACTTTAAAATAATGTATTAATATGGCCAATGAATAATTTATTATATAATGTATATATTCCAAAAGAATAGAATTTCAATTATTCAATTTATCCCTGTGCTTCTAAGATTAATATAAATATTGCTATTACAAAAAATATATAAAGCATTAATATCTAAACCAAAAAAGTAAACTGTATTTTAAAAATAAATGGACCTTCAATCAAAGCTTTTTAAGTATTCAACTTTAACCCTCCGAGTGGAACACATCGAAAAAAAAAGTCTCCAAAATATACGCTAAAGGTTAACTGTGTCAGTAGCCAAAGCGTTCTATGATATTTCCTTGACCCTTTGTCGACTAGAATAAGATACGGGAAACCCACCCTCGTTATTGTCCCTTTACTTCAGGTTATAAATAGATATATAAATAGATATTATAGATTGCTAATTTTTAATACACAGTCGAGTCTCGAAGATCATCCCATAAGAAATAATATAGTCTAAAAGTACAAATAAAAATATTCTTTGAGAGACTTGTTTATATTTTTTACGAGTCATCCAAGATATTTAAGTGGTACAATTAGAGATACATCTGTTACCGCAAAGGAAATACTTCAAAATAGAGATTTACAGAGCCATTAAAAGCTATCAGTGTCTTTGTGCCTCGGGTAGGGGTGCATCCCTCAATAAATGTCAGTTAAATAGGGGTGCAGTTCCTAAACAATTGACCCTTCTACCGCAAAACTACATGGGGGAAAGCCCTAATGCAAAAATGTACATTACATCCATTTTTGGAGCGTTTTTGGAGGTCGAAAACTGTACGTTTTTAAGACTTCATCGGTTTGGCGGAATTGTACGTGTGAACCGCTTAAAGGGTTAAAATAATGTATTAATATGGCCAATGAATAATTTATTAAATGTATATATTCCAAAAGAATAGAATTTCAATTATCCAATTTATCCCTGTACTTCTAAGATGAATATAAATATTTCTATTACATAAAATATATAAAGCACTAAGATCTAAACCAAAAAAATAGACTGTATTCTTAAAAATAAACGGGACCTTGAATCGACGTTTTTAAGTATTCAACTTTTAATTAATTTGTCCTAATAACCATAAATAATATTATAAATAATGTATATATTACAAAAGAAAAGAATTTAAGTTATTCAAGAAATCACTGTATTTTAATATGAATAAGACTATTACATAAAATATATAAGACATTAAAATCTAAGCAAAAGAATAATCAAAATCCAAACCTGTTTTTCTAAACTTAAGCCAGTCGTATTATAGCATTCATTAAAAATATTCGTAATGCACCTCATATTATTTCTTTTCATATTTTACTCTATATTTAACATTTTTTTAGAAACACAATGAGTATCGATTTTCACTTAAGTTAACTAAAGAATTATACAAAACTATTATTTCAACTTTTAATTGAATGTTTCAACTTTTTTTTTGTTAGCTGTATTTTCTATAATACAAAAATCTCTTTGCCTTTCAAAATCACTCTCTGTCTCTCGAACGTCTATAGAATGTGTCAAAAATTTTCAGATTCAATACATATTTCATAGTCAATACATATTTTGTACTATATTTCATAACTCTATGTCCATATTTTTAAAAAACGGTTTTCTCATCCATTATATCTTTAAAAAAAGTTCCTCTATAATACAAAAATGATCTAGTACAGAAAATTTGACTTAATTATAAAAGTGTATTTCTGGCTTAATGCGTTGAAGATAAAAAAGTTTGTCAATGATTCTTAATGTTACAAATAAGTACAACTACGGTATACTAAAGTATGAACAGTAAAAAAAATGATGAAAATAAGAGAAATTGATTCAAAAAGTAAATTTCACATACAAAATATTTGTACTTGTAATAAGAATTACTTACTTTTAAATATATCTCGTGGAATTCCTTGTGATAGTTTTAAAATTAAATTAATGTGTAAAAAAATTGTTAAATTAATGTGCGTTTAACATTATAAAATTTCAGGAAAAAAAATTAATTTTTCAATTAAAACCCAATGTTACCGATTAGCAACAAACCACTTTTTAAACTGCTAACTACACTTAAAACAAAATATGGTTTTTTTTAGTATTTTTCTCGCTATTTATATAAGAAAGAATAGGCAGAAAAATTTAATTAGTTTCTTTTTTAAAACATATAGCATTTAAGGATTAACTTACTTATACTTCAATGCATATTTTGTACTATATTTCAAATCTCTATGTCAATATTTTTACAAAACGATTTTCTCATCCCTTATATCCTTAAAAAAGTTCTGCTGTAATACAAAAATGATCTAGTACAAAAAATTTGACTTAATTATAAAAGTATATTTCTGACTTGATGCGTTGAGGATAAAAAAGTTTGTCAAAGTTTCTTAATGTTACAAATGATTACAACTTTATACTAAAGCATGAACAGTAAAAATGATGATGAAAATAAGAGAAATTAATTCAAAAAGTAAATTTCACAAACAAAATAATTTGTATTTGTAATAAAAATTATTTACTTTTAAAGATATCTCTGGGAAGTCCTTATTATAGTTTTTAAAATTCCTGTGTGTTTGACATTATAAAATTTCAACAAGAAAAATTAATTTTTCAATTAAAACCCAATGTTGTAGATTGTTAACAAACCACTTTTTAAACTAAAAACTATACTTAAGACAAAATATGATTTTTTTAAATATTTTTCTCGCTCTTTATATAAGAAAGGAAAGACAAAAAAAATTTTAAGTAGTTTTTTGTTTTTTAAAATACAGTATTCAAAGGCTAATTTACTTTTACTTCAATGCATATTTTGTACTATATTTCCTATCTCTAAGTTAATATTTTTAAAAAACGATTTGCTCATCCCTAATACCCTTGAAAAAGTGATCTAGTACAAAAAATTTGACTTAATTATAAATGGGTATTTCTGGCCTGATGCCTTGCATACAAAAGAAGTTTGTCAATGTTTCTTGATACTAAAATACGTATAACTACGTTATACTAGAGTATGGACAATAAAAATGATAATTAAAATAAGAGAAATTGAATCAAAAAGTAAATTTCACAAACAAAAAAATTTGTATTTGTAATAAAAATTATTTACTTTTAAATATATCTCTTGGAATTCCTTATGATCGTTTTAAAATCCCTGTGTGTTTAACATTATAAAATTTCAAGAAGAAAAAATAATTTTTCAGTTAATGCCAAAAAACCATTTTTTAAACTGCAAACTATAATTAAAACAAAATATGACTTTTTTAGTATTTTTCTCATTATTTATATAAAAAAGGAAAGTCAAAAAAATTTAATTAGTTTTTTTTTAAATACGGCATTTAAGGGTTAATTTACTTTTACTTCAATACATATTTTGTTCTATATTTCATAACTCTCTGTCAATATTTTTAAAAAACGATTTGTCATCCCTTATATCCTTAAAATAAGTTCTGCTGTAATACTAAAATGATCTAGTACAAATATTTGACTTAATGATAAAAGTGTATTTCTGACTTGATGCCTTGGACATAAAAAAGTTTGTCGATGTTTCTTAATGTTACAAATATGTACAACTACGGTATACTAAATCATAAACAGTAAAAATGATGATGAAAATAAGAGAAATTGATTCAAAAAGTAAATTTTACAAACAAAAAAAAGGTATTTTTAATAAGTATTATTTACTTTTAAATATATCTCGTGGAATTCCTTGTGATAGTTTTTAAAATTCCTGTATGTTTAACATTATAAAATTTCAACAAGAAAAATTAATTTTTCAATTCAAACCCAATGTTACCGATTGGCAACGAACCACTTTTTAAACTGAAAAATACACTTAAAAAATATGATTTTTTTTTGTATTTTTCTCGTTATTTATATAAGAAAGAAAAGTAAAAAATTTAATTAGTTTTTTTTAAATGGAGCATTTAAGGGTTAATTTACTTTCCCTTCAAAGCATATTTTGTACTTTATTTTATAACTTTAAGTTAATATTTTTTTAAAAACGATTTTGCAATCCCTTATATCCTTTAAAAAACGTTGTGTCTCAATAAGAAAATGATCTAGTACAAAAAATTTGACTTAATTATAAAAGTGTATTTTGGCTTGATACCTAGAAGATTAAAAAAGTTTGTCAGTGTTTCTTAATGTTACAAATATGTACAATTACTGTATACTAAAGCATGAGCAATTAAAATGATGATAAAAATAAGAGAAATTGATTCAAAAAGTAAATTTCAGAAACAAAAAAAATTTGTATTTGTAATAAAAATTATTTATTTTTAAAGATATCTCGTGGAATTACTTATGATAGTTTTTTTAAATTCCTGTGTGTTTTACATTATAACATTTCAACAAGAAAAATTCATTTTTCAATTAAAACCCAATGTTTCCGATTAGAAACAAACCACTTTTTAAACTGAAAACTACATTTAATACAAAAGATGACTTTTTTAGTATTTTTCTCATTATTTATATAAGAAAGGAAAGCCAAAATATTTTAATTAGCTTTTTTTATATAGTGCATTTAAGGGTTAATTTGCTTTTACTTCAATGTATATTTTGTACTATGTTTCATAATTTTAAATCAATATTTTTAAAAAAGGATTTTGCCATTCCTTATACTTTAAAAAAAAGTTTTGCTGTAACGCAAAAACTGATCTAGTAAAAAAAAATGGCTTCGTTATAAAAGGGTATGCCTGGCTTGATGCCTTGAATATAAAAATAAGTTTGTCCACGATTCTTAATACTACAAATATGTATAACTACGTTATACTAAAGTATGGACAGTAAAGCTGATGGTAAAAATGAGATAATTTGATTCAAAAAAGTAAATTTCCCAAACAAAAAAAATTGTATTTGTATTAAGAATTATTTACTTTTAAATATATCTCATGGAATTCCTTATGATAGTTTTTAAAATTCCTGTGTGTTTCAGATTATAAAATTTCAACAAGAAAAATTATAGTTTCAATTAAATCCTAATGTTGCCGATTGGAAATAAATCACTTTTTAAACTGTAAACTACACTTAAGGCAAAATATGATTTTTTTTACATTTTTCTCTTTATTTATAAGAAAGTACAGACAAAATTTTCAAATACTTTTTAAAAAATAGAGCATTTAAAAATTAATTTACCAATGTATATTTCGTGCTATATTTCATAAGTCTAAGCTAATATTTTTAAAAGACGATTTTGGCATCCAATATACCCTTAAAAATAAGTTTTGCTGTAATACAAAAAATGATCTAGTACAAAAAGATTTGAATTAATTATAAATGTGTATACCTGACTTGATGCTTTGAAAACAAAAATGAGTTTGTCAACGTTTCTTGATGCTACAAATATGCATAACTACTTTATATTAAAGTATGGGCAGTAAAGTTGATAAAAATGAGAGAAATTGATTCAAAAAGTAAATTTCACAAACAATTTGTAATAAGAATTATTTACTTTTAAAGATATCTCGGGTAAGTCCTTATTATTGTTTTTAAAATTAATGTGTGTTTAACATTATAAAATTTCAACAAGGAAAATTAAATTTGCAATTAAAGCCCAATGTTACCGATTGGCAACAAACACTTTTTAAACTGAAAACTACACTTACAACAAATTATGATTTTTTTTTGCATTTTTCTAGTTATTTATATAAGAAAAGAAAGCCAAAAAATCTTAATTAGTTTTTAATAGAGCATTTAAGGATTAATTTACTTATATTTCAATGCATATTTTGTATTATATTTCATAATTCTAAGTCCATATTCTTAAAAAATGATTTTCTCATCCCTTATATCCTTAAAAAACGTTCTGATGTAATACAAAAATGATCTAGTACAACAAATTTGACTTAATTATAAAAGAGTATTTCTGGCTTGATGACTTGAAGATAGAAAAATTTGTCAATGTTTCTTGATGTTACAAATATGTACAACTACGGTATACTAAAGAATGAACAGTAAAAATGATGATGGAAATAAGGAAATTGATTCAAAAAGTAAATTTCACACAAAAAAAATTTCTCTTTGTAATAAAAATTATTTGTTTTTAAAGATATCTCTAGGAAGTCCTTATTATGTTTTTAAAATTCCTGTGTGTTTAACATTATAAAATTTCAACAAGAAAAATTAATTTTTCAATTAAAACCCAATGTTACCAATTGGCAACAAACCACTTTTTAAACTGAAAACTACATTTAAGACAAAATATGATTTTTTTAGTATTTTTCTCGTTATTTCTATAAGAAAGGAAAGACAAAAAGATTTAATTATTTTTTTTTAAATAGAGCATTTAAGGGTTAACTTATTTCTACTTCAATGCATATTTTGCACTATATTTCAAAACTCCATGTCAATATTTTTAAAAAACTATTTTCTCATCACTTATATCCTTAAAAAAATGTTCTGCTGTAATACAAAAATGATCTAGTTCAAAAAATTTGACTTAATTATAAAAGAGTATATCTGGCTTGATGCCTTGAAGATAGAAAAATTTGTAAATGTTTCTTAATGTTACAAATATGTACAACTACGGTATACTAAAGAATGAACAATAAAAATGATGATGAAAATAAGAGAAATTAATTCAAAAAGTAAATTTCACAAATTAAAAAAAATTGTATTTGCAATAAGAATTATTTAATTTTAAATATATCTCGTGGAATTCTTTTTGAGAGTTTTTGAACTTTCTGTGTGTTTAACATTATAAAATTTATAAAAGAAAAATTAATTTTTCAATTAAAACCCAATGTTACCGATTGGCAACATACCACTTTTTAAACTAAAAACTACACTTAACACAAAATAGGATTTTTTTTGTATTTTTCTCGTTATTTATATAACAAAGAAAAAAGAAAAAAATCCCATTTTTTTTAATCATTTAAGGGTTAACTTATTTACACTTCATTACATATTTTGTGCTATATTTCATAACTATATGTCAATATTTTTACAAAACCTAATTTCTCCTCTCTTATACCCTTAAAAAAGTGATCTAGTACAAAAAATTAATTATAAATGTGTATTTCTGACTTGATGCCTTGAAGATAAAAATTTACAAATATATATAACTACAAATACTGAAGCATGAACAGGAAAAATCATGATGAAAATAAGTGGAATTCATTCAAAAAGTAAATTTCACAAACAATGATAAATCTCAAAGAATCATAAATCATATTCTTGAGATTAAAAACCTAACATCACATGAAATGTAGAGTGTGTTAATATTCTGAAATAATGCTTTAAATTCCAAGATTTGGAATTACAACGAATTTATCTTTCCTGATATGATAGAAGGGAATTTTCTGGTATTATCTCGGAGGATTATCTGCAAATGGGATACAATTTTGAAATCTCGAATAAGAAAAATAGATTATTTTATAAACAATCTTTAGAACAAGAACATTTTCTAGCTAAAGAATTATAAATAATAATTTCTGAGACTTAATTATGAAAAAATTATTATAATGATATAAATGACACATATATGTATGTATATATGTATATGTATATATATGTGTGTGTGTGTGTATACCTATATATATTATAAAAACAGGTATCTTTATATGTATATATATATATATATATATATATATATATATATATCGACCTTTCATCAATTCAGTGGTTAGACAAGCTGAGGAGGAAGCATGTTTTGGGAACTAAACACTGGGGGTTCCGCGTAAAGTTGGTAACCTAACAGGGGCATATGTTTTGAACCCCTGGCCCTTGGATTCTGAAACGGAGATTGGCACCGTAGACCCTCACCCGCTAGGGATTGTTGCACCGATGACTTTAGTTTTTATATGTATATATGTATGTATGTATATATACGTATATATATATATATATATATGTGTGTGTGTGTGTGCAATAATATATATATATATGTATATTTATATACATATGTATATAAATTTATACACACATATATATATAAACATATATGTATATATATATATATATATATATATATGTATATAAATTTATACACACATATATATATATATATATATATATATATATATATATATATATGGCTGTGCAACCATCCTTTATAAGATTTTTGCTGTGGAAGCTGTTCAATAAAGATGATGTTCAAATGCTGCTGAAAATTCGCATTCTCGTGTCGGCTACGATATATCCTCGAAGCATGGCAGGCCCCGCTATGTTTCATATATATATATATATATATATATATATATATATATATATATAGAGAGAGAGAGAGAGAGAGTGAGAGAGAGAGAGAGAGAGAGAGAGAGAGAGAGAGAGATGGAGAGAGAGAGTGAGGGAGAGAGAGAAAGAGACAGAGAGAGAGAGAGAGCAGGACAAGCTTTAAAATTATTTTAGCTCTTGGATAACATTTATCAGAATTTTGGAAATATTTCCATTATAAGTCATTTATGAAGGAAATAAAAATGTTTCTTCAAAAAATCTTTAACATGTTTATTTCTCCTTGCCAACACATTACAAAACGATATAATTTTAAATTTATATAACTTTAAAGAGCATTTTTACGGTACAAATGAAGTTTTATAAACTTGAAATGAGGACAAGATGTAAGCATATAGAGCAAAATATTCCTACACATGTAAAAAATCATCCAATATTTTTATAACATAATTTTATAGGGATTTCTACTGAGAAACTTATTAAAGTTTCAGACTGGGACAAAATTTTAGCCTTAGTTTATATTATGTAAATTTAAAAACGTGTCGAAGTTACGATGATCAATATTTAAGTTACTTTTTTTAAGGTAGCATCTAAAATAGGGGGTTACAAATCACCAAAATACGAGGTGCATAAAGAAAATAAGTTTCCCGATGTTTTCTCCTATAAAGTAAACGTAACTAGCCTTGTCAATTGAGCGTGCGTAACAGATCTATGACGTATTAATCATATGTCAGCTGGACAAGTCCCTATATGTGCCAGTAGCGGGGTAGCAGTGGTCCGAAATGGAAATTCTAATTCTTTCTCCCACCCCATGTAAGGTTCAGTCGGTGATCTTGAATGCACAAAGCATTGCACCAATTTAAATTCATCGTCAGCTCTGTCAGGTGTGGGAGTCGAAACTGACACCCGAACACAAAATTCAACTCTTAGGAGCAGAACTGACACTTCTGCTACAGTATCACGATAACGGCGGCTACGAGTTGCTCGAAAGAATCGTCATGGGCAATGAGACTTGGATTTCGCACTTTACCCCGGAAACCAAGCAGCAATCAATACAATGGCATCATAGTAGATCTTCGGTCAGGATCAAATTCAACGGAAAAGGATGTGCACGGTGTTCTGGGACAGGAAGGTTGGTTCCAATCAGAGGAAGAGTTCTACGACAGAGATATACAAAAGTCGATCTCACAGTACAAGTGTCTCAATTCTGGTGGTGGCTATGTTGAAAAATAGCTTAAACATTGCTGTACTTAATGCCAATAAATATGTCCGTGAAAGTGTGATTTATATTTTCCTTTTAAATGGAGAAACTTACTTTATGGATACGCTTCGTAAAATGATTAAAAATAATTGAGAAAGAAAATTAAAACACTAAAGAGTTATCTTTATTGTAGGATAATCTTACTTATCTCTAAAAAAGTTAGTTTAAATATTTAAATTATAACCCCGTGAACTGAATTTCTAAGGAAAAAAAGAACATTCATTTTAGCGAAAGCATTATATAATATGCCCAATTCAGTCTTCTTGCAAGCTTCCTGCACTTCCCTGTAAAGCCGCTTTGCAACAACTCTCTTTCATTTTATTTAGTTGAAAGGAGCCTATAGCTCATTTTTGAAGTAATTATAAAAGTCCCATATAATGAATATTTACACACTACCACCCTACATTAGTCTTCCAACAAGAAGTTCTATTTTTGAAACTTATTTAACTCATAATTCTTTTTCATGTTATTCCCTTCCCTTCTTCTTAGAGATAAAAAGAAGCGGCTTAGATTAATCTAAGTAAATAATAGTAAGTAATACGTTGGATTAATTAACAAATTATACTTGACGCTTCTTTGCTCTTACGCTTCGTTAAAACAAATAAGTGTCACTGACGAATCATTGATGACAAATCAAGACACCAAGAGAAAATACTGTCAGAAAGTAGTATTATCTTCGATATTAAAATTAATTCTTCTGGGGAAAATTCGGATCCATTTGAATAATACTATTTGATTAATGCTTTTGAACATCTCTCTTTCATTATTTTGGATTTTAATAGACCGTACCTTTTAAATTAGATGTGAGCATTACAAAACATTTCGTAAACTTTTAGTATAGGGTTACGAAGTTTGTATACATATGTGTTGAAGAAGAGTTAAGAAAAATCATATTTTTTAGTCAAAAATATTGTGATTCAGTTATTTGATTTTATTTTTAAAACGATTACTAAGACTAATAAATTTTTACAATATGCTATTCACAAACTACTAATATATTTACTAACTAATATACATATATATTATCTAATATACTAACTAATATACATTAAATGAAAATGGCTCTTCCATTTTAAGTTCTAAAGTCATTAGTTTAAAATTTAAAATATATAACTTCAACTAACAGACTTAAAATATTTATTATAATTAACTATATGATGAATCAGCAAAATAATTTCGAAATGTGTTCATAATATATTAAGTAATAAGTCTAAATTCGAGAAAATTAGGACTTCACAGATCGAGAAACAATTTCAAAAAATTTAGTTTTCTACTATAATTTTCTTATTCATAAACACAATTTCATGAAAATTATTTACTTATATTTGAAATTCATTTGTGTAAAAAGTTTCATACGTCCAACTTAATAATTTACATAAATGAACTGTAATGCTCATCATGTCCTTAAACGTCAAAGCACTACTTAACTATAACAAAATGAGCAAAATAAACACTATTCCCCTATATAATAATAGGCTAATCTATCTGTCCGTCTGTCCTTGAATTTATGAAGCGAATTTATTAATCTAATAGGGATCTATTAGATTCTTAGGTTAGCAACGTTCGAAATCCACACTTTCCCCCCTTTTCTAGCTTTTAATGCTGTGATAAAAGCCTTAAATCATTACTTCTCTAGGTATGGCATAGCAAAAATTTTAATATCAGATAATGCAATGAAATTTACTTCTCACAGAAAATCTATCTTCTATATATTACCCTCAATCAAATGGGGCTTTAGAACGAATACATAGGCTAATGAAAGAGAGTAAAGTGGCTATATGTAATAAAACTTCTGAGTGGTTGTATAGATTGTTAATGTTTAAATTAGAATACAACAATTCTACTCATGCAGTTACCGAATTTTCCCCTGAATTATTTTTTGGAAGACAGCTAAATCTTCCAGACAAGATTTTTTCCCAATCTGTTAGAGTGCAGGGCTATGAAGAATATTTTAAAAATCTACAGCAACATTTTGTGCAATCTCGTGAATTGGTTAAAAAATTTGAGCAAGAGTAAAAAGTTAATGCTGGTTAACCAAACAAAAGAAAGATGAAATTGAAATGTGTAAAAATTTGTAAAAATGTTTATTGTAAATATAAAGTAAGATGGTTAATAATAAGGTAGTTCAATAATCTTAACATAAGTCATTTTAAAAGTGTTGGTACAAAATGTATGAAGTTGTAATGGAGCTCAAATGAGTATCAATTGTAATTGCCATTTAGGTTTGAATTTTGATTTAATATTATGAACTTAATATACTGGAGTTTTACCACTGTTTCTATACTTACTTTTTGCCAATGTTTCCATACTTAATTTTTTTCGCCCTTTTATTCATATGTGTGTCAAAAAGAAATTTTTGCTGTCGATGGGGGGGAGGGGTGAGAGTGCAGCTATGTTTAGGTTTGCGAAACTGATTTGCTCGCCGCACTCACACGTTGTGGGTTGAATCAACACCTCCTAAAGAGAGAAGGCCTGAGCACAGTTTACCAAAAAATGTGATGACGTAGTGACATTAGGCTGACAACATTCTGTTACTCTGACAAGAAACTTCCAAGTTATCACTTTTCCAATTATTTCCGCCGCCAAATGCAAAATCAACATATATGTAAAGAATGTGCGTATTGGCAACGTTGGCGGAATTCATTTCCTGAGCGGGGGATAAAGAATAGTTTTAAAATATAGAATGAAATATATTTAAAATATATTATAAAATATAGTTTATGAAATATAGTTTCTTATGAAATATAGTTTTAAAAGAAACAATTATGTTTCTTTTAAAACTATAAACATATTTAAATAAGTGTTGTTGTTTTTTTAAATAATTTATAACTCTCCATTTGACATTTAATGCACTATCCATATTTTAGATAAAGTATGTTAATATCTTGATTATGGGGATGATAGGTGTTTTTGTGAAAATCTGGAAGGATTATAATTTATACTTGAGTTAATTATTTTTTATTAGAGAATTCAAATTTTAGAGTGCATATGTTTTACAAATGTGTGTTATTTTAGGCGTAATTGATAGAGTAAACAAAAAGCAATACATTCTGTGTCTGAGAACGGTTAATGTTAATAAAAAAACTGAAATTTGCTATAAATAATCGCCAGTAAATAATAAATCAAATTTTTTTTTTGTTGCCGTTAAAACTACAGCTTCAACTGAATGTCTTTGACAGTCAGCCTAATCTCGTGAAGTCCCAGTGAGTGTGCTCAGGCCTTCTCTCTTTAGGAGGTGTTGTTTGAATGCTCAAGTTTTTTTCGAGACTCCAAGAAGCGTGTGGTGTGGCCAGAGAAAATAAGTGCACTTAAACTTCACCAAGTTTTGGAGAGTTGTGATTGGTCTCCAGGAGGCGATTCAGGACCATCCTTGGAGTCCCGGTCCTTCTGGGCAGAGCCGGAAAAGGACGCATTGTAAAAAGGACAATGGAACAACGAACAGGATAATGGAAAAAGTGTAGGGTTGCCTGAGTCGAAAGAAGAAAGAAAAAGAATGCAGCGTTCTCTTCGATATTGGCAATTTTTTTTAGGCGTAGCACGTGGAATGCTCCTTTTACTTTTTAATGTTTATATATATTTTTTTGCATATTTTCTTGTCGTTTCTTCTAATTTTGAACATTGTAATATAGAACAGTGGTACTATACTATAATTAAAAGCAATGTAAAGCAACTTGGGGTTATCAATGTCTTCAAAATGACAATGCAATGTACTATACCACAACACTATGATTATTCTGTTTCAGTTTTATTTATTCTGTTACAAGTTCTGTTACAATTTAGGCTTATAATATTTCAGGATACTGTCATAAGACAGATT
>CM063498.1:50546445-50568945 GCA_032207245.1 Pardosa pseudoannulata
AGAATTATTATGCATATTTTGTAAAAGAAAATGGATATTTTAAATATTATTAATTTTTAATGATTATAATTCCAACAAATGCTTACGATAACAACTAATATTCATTATAAGATGTAAATGTTATACAGAAACCTAAAAAAAGTTACGTTATACGGGTAATACGTTATATTAAAGGTATGCTCATGGGAAGTTTCCATAAATAAACTTTTTAATAAATTGATAATTAATAATTAATAATTTTTTAATTGTGAAGAATTTACCTTGAAATTCTTCCATACTTTAAAATGTTGTAATAATGTTATAAACGTTATTTCACATAATCAATCAATATATAAACATTACTATTTACACTATATATGCTAAAATAATAATGATTAAATATTGTTTCTCATATTTTTAAACTTTAATATTATCATATAGATTTATGTATTATTAATTTAACATGGACTAAAAGTTATCCTAAGAATAAAATTGGTCATATTATTATGTGATAAAATATGTGCATGGGGCATTTTCGTAAATAATCTTTTTGAAAAGCTTAATAATTAAAAACGTTCAAAATTATAAAGAATTTACATTGAAATTCTTCATACTTTATAATGTTGTAAACGTTATTTAACATAATCAAACACTATTTTAACATTATTTTAATACTATAAATGCTAAAATAATAATGATTCAATATTGTTCTTCATATTTTTAAACGTTAACATTATGAGATATAATTTATTCATTATTATTTTAACAAGGTCTAAAAGTTATCCTAAGAATTAAAAACCCATATTAAAAGATAAAAATATGCGCAAGAGATATTTTCGTAAATAACCTTTTTGAAATGCTTAATAATTAGTAACTTTCAAAATTATGAAGAATTTACCATGAAATTCTTCATACTTTATAATGTTAAGATAATGTTTAAAAACGTTATTTATCACAATTAAACAATATTTAAACATTATTATTTTAACAATAGAAATATTGGTCTTCATATATTTAAACTTTATTTAACATTATCAAACAATATTTATGCATTATTAGTTTAACAAGGTGTAAAAGTCCTAAAAGGACCATATTATACAATAAAAAATATGCTCGTGGGACATTTTTGTAAATAATCTTTTTGAAAAGCTTAATGATTAGCAACTTTCAAAATTATGAAGAATTTACCTTGAAATTTTATATGCTTTTATATATGTATACTAATAAAAAAATACTAAATTTTCAAGCAGATTGGTCAAAAATAAAATAAAATTTGAAGTCCCCTCTTTCCTTTAATAGTCCTCAAATAATTACCACCATCTGCATAGTACTCGAGTTTATACACATGCTATTTCTTTTACCGTTGCAAACAAACCGCTAGAACAATTTTGGATTCTAGTTAACAGAAGATTTGAGCATTTAAGTGGAAACACCCATTTTAAACAAAAATTTGTTTCTTTAATCACTGGAGCAAGGTATGTTGATAAATAAACGGTGAGTCGTCGGAAAATATTTACTTTTAGGATCTTATTTTACTGAAGAGCAGTTTCGAATTTTTCTAAAACTGTGATGATTCACAAAAGAATCCTCCCCAAGATCAAAGCTGGCACAATTCCTCACTCTTTGGCTCTAGAGATAAAATATGTTTTGAAACTGGTGATGGAAAAGGCGCTAGAGAATACAGTTCTATTCCCTCTTTCATGCGTATTGATTTAAGGAAATGCCGGTTTTAGACAGGTTGTGCCATCTGTTAGATGATCCCGAAATTAAAATAAACTAAAGCAATTATTAGCGTTATAGGACAGCAGTGCATCTAATGCATATCAATTGAATTTACCTTTGCAAATTCAAAAGATTAATTTTTCATAAACAGTTTAATAATATAGATTGTTTGGAAAAAATAAAACAAAAATGCAATAAATTTCGTTAAAAATTACACCTACAGTAACAAAAATGTAAAACGTTAACAACTAACTTGTCCTTTAAATCCAAAGTAGCATAAAGAGGTTACAGAACCTTTTTCACCTTCAAAATATTAATTTTTCTACAATATTAAAAAATATGAATTGTTATAAACAAGATAAAACAAACCATAATAAAATTGGGTAAAAATTACACCTATAGTAACAAAAATATAAAATGTCAACAACTAGCGTGCCCTTTATATACACGGTAGATAATGCAAATTACCCAAACTTTCCTCTTTCAAAAGATTAATTTTTAACAGTACAAAAAATTATAGAAAGTTAGGGAACAAAATAAAACAAACTGCAATAAAATCGTGTGAAAATTACAACAGTAGCAAAAATGTAAAATATCAACAACTAGCTTGCCCTTTAAATGCAAATTAAATTACACCTATAGTAGCAAAAATATAAAATGTCAACAACTAGCTTGCCCTTTATATACACAGTAGATAATGCAAGTTACCCAAACTTTCCACTTTCAAAAGATTAATTTTTAACAGTACAAAAAATATAGAAAGTTAGGAACAAAATAAAACAAACTGTAATAAAATCGTGTGAAAATTACAACAACAGTAGCAAAAATGTAAAATATTAACAACTAGCTTGCCCTTTAAATGCAAATTAAAATATGTTACAGAACCTTAGCACCTTCGAAAAATTAATTTTTCAACAATATTTAAAAATATGAATTATTAGAATCAAGATAAAACAAATCATAATAAAATCGAGTAAAAATTACACCTATAGTAGCAAAAATATAAAATGTTAGCAACTGGTTTGAGCTTTTTTACACAGCAGAAAATAGATGTTACCCAAACTTTGCACTTTAAAAAAATTAAATTTTCAACAATATTAAAAAAATAGAGTAAGTTAGGAACAAAATAAAATAAACAGTAATAAAATCTTCTGAAAATTACAGCTACAGTAGCAAAAATATAAAACATTGACAACTAGCTTGCCCTTTAAATACACGGTAACTTATAGCAGTTACCAAACGTTTGCATCTTCAAAAAAATTAATTTTTCAACAATAATAAAAAATATTAAATGTGAAAAACAAAACAAACCACAATAAAATTAGGTAAAAATTACACTGACAATAACAAAAATGTGAAATGTTAAAAACCAGCTTTCCTTTTAAATACACAGTATGTTATAGGAGTTACCCAACCTTTTCACCTTCAAAAAGTTAATTTTTCAACAATATTAAAAAATAGAATAGGAACAAAATAAAATAAACCACAATAAAATCGTGTGAAAATTACACGTACAGTAGCAAAAATGTAAAATGTTAACAACAAACTCGCCCTTTCAATGCAGAATAGCATATAGGTGTTACACACCTTCGCACAATCAAATGATTAATTTTTCAACGATATTAAAAAATATGAATTGTTAGAAACAAAACAAACCACAATAAAATCGGGTAAAAATTACACTTACAGTAACAAAAATGTGAAATGTTAATAGCCATCATGCCTTTTAAATACACAGTAGGTTATAGGAGTTACCCCACTTTTGTACCTTCAAAAAATTCATTTTTAGCAATGTTAAAAATAAAATAAACCGTAATAAAATCTTGTGAAAATTACAGCTACAGTAGCAAAAATATAAAATATTAACTCCTTCCGGTATGATTTAATAGTGAAAAACTGTGCATGAAACAACCATTTAATTTTTATTTAAAAAGCTTGTTTCATTTTACAATTCTTACATATTCTTAATTAAAATCCATTTTTTACATAGTGTTAAATAATATCAGAAACAGTAAAATTAAGAAAATATCAAAGCAAAACATTAATAAGGTATACAGATAATAGTCTTCAAGCTAGTGGTACTTTTCAAAACAAAGTGCAAAGGAATACTTAATTGTTTACACCGCCAAGTAGTCTCACTTTTAATTTGATTCTTGTAACACACACGGCATTTCTTAGTAGGTTTTCTTTTATTCTGACTCATTAATTTGGCAATGACTTCTACCAAGAAATTCTAAGTAAACAATATGCAATTGTGACTTGTGATTTTCACAAATGATAAAAGTGTTGCCAAATTCAGTATACTAGAAATTTTAAACTAAATTAATTATTATATTTAACAGTAACTTTAATCGCATGACGAGTGTAGCTCGTCATTTTGCGGTATGGAATGAAAAACTAATGACGAGCTAGACTCGTCATTTTACCGGAAGGGGTTAACAACTAGCTTGCCCTATAAATGCACAGTAGCATATAGGTGTTGCATAACCTTCGCCTCTTCAAAAAATAATTTTTCATCATTAAAAAATATTAGTTATTAGAAACTAAACAAACCTCAATAAAATTGAGTAAAAATTACACTTAATGTATCAAAAATATAAAATGTTAATAACCAGCTTGTCTTTTAAATACACAGTAGCTTGTAGTTATCTTGTAAATAACAGGAGATATGTAAATTTAATTATGTTGAATATACATTTTAAGTTGTTTTAAAAAATGTATTTGTGAAATTGCAAAAAAGTGAGTTATTTTTCAAACTATACGATACTTTTCGGGACGGGAAGTTTATTGACATTCATGTGGATAAAGACGGGTGATTTCCCCTTTTTCATGCTGTCACTTTTCACTACAGTAGGTGAATACTGAGCTTTTAACTACCCACAAAGCATAAAGTTTTTTCTCCAGAAAATTTTCTCTTATTATAATGAACGCTGGCCGATTGGTTAGGGCGATCATCGTCGGTACCGGAGTTGTTGGTTCGAATCCCGCTATGGCATGAATGTTTGAATCGGCTTTAAGCAGTAGGTCTCGGTCTCATTAGTCCTCGTGTACAAACTAGTAGACCGTAGAGCTCCAAACCAAACCAAACCAAATTTTACTGCAATGCTCCCCCTACTGCAAGGGAAAAACTCGTATAACGAAACTCCAAACCCACACATGTTTATTTAAAATACCATAATCAAAGAAATTAGACAGAAAATGAATGCCAAATACAATTCTAAAAATGTTAAAGAAGAAAATTATTTATAATTAACTGTTAATTTTTAATAGCGATAAATTGTTGTTCTTATAGGGAATGACTTAAGAGAATTTCTGAAAACGTAAAGGAGAGAAGGAATATAAATCCTGTTATTGACTTGTTATTGTTCTGTTTCTGACCCACTCCGTATGACAAATAAACAGTAAACAGTGGAAAATGACTTTTTTTTTTCAATTATGCTTGCATATTTGAAGATTTCATCTTCTATTTGAAATACCAACCTCCCGTCTCAAAAGAGCTAATACAAAAGTTGTAAAAATTTCATTTAAATACAATCAAAATTTACACACACGTACATATACAGGGTTAGCAAAAAAAAAAGTTCCACACTTCTGAGGACTCTATAATATGTTCTATTGGTCCATATACGTGACAATTGGAACTACAGATAACTCAAATGATGAGCTTAACATTTATTACATAAAACATTTTAGTACAAACATCCGCCAATGTGCCGCTGCGATACATATAAGCCAATTAATATGGTTTATAAATACTAAATATTACTAAAACCTAGCATTAAAAGTGCTCAATATGGCCACCTTCTTGTTCAACAATATGTTGTTATCCACATCTGACCGGTATTAGTCTGCGGTATGTCAAGAACATTCCGCCAAATGTCATTCTGTAAATCTGGCACAGATGTTGGCATTTGACGATAGATCTTGTCCTTCAGGAATCCCCACAGAGAAAATTCGGAAGGGATGATATCTGACGAACGATCATCTTGCGCAAGCCACGTGCAGACATTGGACCTCCTCTTACCACTTCATAACTCGGAATTCTTTTAGAACTGCAACGGAGTTCTGCTGCTTCTGGTAAAACAGTTTCACCACTACTGCTTTTTCTTGCAAATGGAGGCATGATGTGCAGACAAGAAACTTGTACCTCACATAACTTAATGAAACTAAATACCATATAGGCTTCAGCGCCACCTATAAGGAGATTTTTGTACGAAAACTTTTTATCTAATAAATGTCAAGCGCATCATTTAAATTATCTGAGTTCCGATTGTATCATAAAGTATTATAAAGTCCTCAAAAGTGGGGAACTTGTTTCTTGCTAACCCTGTATATATGAGTTACAGAAATTTGGCAGTTTTTGAGTTACAGTTATTTGGTAACTTTTAAAAAATTATGTTTTGTTTCATCAAATAGCATATTTCTTATAATAAAAATGTACACGAAATGAAAAGAATGAAATCTGAATACCTGGGAGATAACTTTTGAAAACTGTAAAACAGAAACTAAAATTTTTCAAGAAATTAAAATAATATATATGTTTTATGCTATAAAAAAAAGGATCTATCATTTTAAAATTTAAAAGAATTATTAAATCTTCAGGAATTAAATATTTAAAAAAATTGCCTTTATTATTCTCTAAATGAAAATTGTTTTTCTCTTATTAGCATAAATGCCACTGACAGAAAGAAAAAGGTAAATAGTTTCTAATTCATATGAAAATTAATTTTTTTAATTTTCAAATTTCAAAATTCATTGTGCGATAGATGAATTTTAATTTTTTCACTTTGTATTGTTTAAAACTATTAATTCATGTAACAAAATTTATAAAATTTTATAAAATTAGATCCTTTTTAATGATTTGGGAAAAACATCTTTTTATAAAAAAAAACAGATAATGTTATTTTTTAACGAATCCAAAATAGGCTGTTATAACAAGGACACCTATAACGAGCAAAAATATATTATAAAAATAAGGATTTCATGATAACAAGGACATTATAAAAATAAGGATTTCTATTCATTAAAATAATCTAATTTTGCAAAAATAAGAAATATTTTTTATAAAATTAGATATTTAGTAAGATTTATGTAAAATGTTTTTCTAAACAAATAAGATCCTTTTATTTTATAATAAACGAAAAAAGTTGTTTTGAGGACTGTTTTTCAGCTTTATTATAAAAATAAAGATTTCGGAGATAAGTATATTATAAAAATACGGATTTCGTCATACTAAAAAGGATCTAATTTTATAAAAGTAAGGAATAATTTTTATAAAATTATGTTCTTATTAAAGTTTTAGAAAATTGTTTTCCTAAACAAAGCAGTACACTTTTTATAATGAATTAAAAATATAATATTATAACGAAGATTTTTCATTCCGAAATATATAATGAATCATACATTAGAAAGAAATAGGGATTTTCAAAAAATAAGGATTCCTATTCATTAATAAGTATCTTATTTTATAAAAATAAGGAATAGTTTTTATAAAATTAGATCCTTATGAATGACTTAGAAAAAAATGTTTTTCAATACAAAACAGATCACTTTATTTTATATCAAATCCAAAATAGGCTGTTATAGTTATTACTAGCATATAGTCCATCATATGACCGGATTAATAATATTTTTATTATTCCCGAACAGTTAAGTACCCAATGAGGCAGGTAAAAAATGGTTTGTTTTTTGGCTGAGAATTATCTGGTTCACTCTCAATGATTTATTTATCGTCATACTCCTCTAGAGTCTCCCGATCCTGTAATGCAGTTTAGAATCACGTTGAATTCATTTAGTAAAACCGTGTGGTTATGTATAACAAACAAACACACAAAAGAAAAAACTTGTTAATTTCCAAATATATATAAATTAAAAGTTAGATATTTATTAGTCCATGAAATAGACTCCTAGACTTATATGAAAAGAATTTATTGTTAATACTGGTGATAAAATTTTCATTGCAACAAAAAATAATCGATGATTAAATTTAAAATGATCACAAATGTACCTAATCTATTATTTAAGCCAAATAGAAAAGAAAATCATTTACGTAATATCTAAGTTCAGTGGTAAAAGATATTAAAATAGTGTAGACGATATTTAAATATTTTAAAATATGAAATGATTAAATGAGATGTTTAAACGAATGACGTCACAATGCTAGAAAAAATTGTTATTTTTACCTATTTATTAAGTGATAAATGGATAAATTTAATCGCCTGCTCTTAACCGGGGAAAATAGGACATGAAATAATGGCATTAAACTCTCGAAAAGGGGCGAAGGGGTGGATTTCGAACGTTGTACAGTATTTTTTGCTGTGATATGTAGCATATTTATACAAATTTATTTTAGAATCGGATCGATAGTTTAGAAGAAGATAAACTTTATTCGCTTTGAATGGATGATTCTATCCATTCCAGGTCCAACCGCTTCATAAATTGGAGGGCAGATAACTTAGGCTATTATTATATAGGGGATTTTTCAGTTCAAAAGGTATTGTTATATTTCCCCTTAAACCAACCAAAATTTAAAAAAAGAAATAAACAAAAATACTTGAAGACATACGATTAACAAAATGGGAAAGCATTGCCAAAAAACACATCTACAACTTGGTGATATTACAAGCAATTTGACGTTCCCATTAAAGTTGGATTTAGAACTTAATAAGAACTCTCTTTTTCTTTTGTAGCCCGTCATTACGGAATGCTATCTACTAAAAATCAAATAAGAAATATGAAAAGAGAGAGCCATACAAATGAATTACGAAAAAATTAAGAAATTTACTGAAATAAAAAGCATAAAAGAATTCATTCGAAATTTATTTTTGATTGTTTTAACCCAGATGGAAGATAACCAACACAATTCGTTTCAACAAAAATTTTATGGAAAGCCGTAAAAGAAATGTGTTTTATTCCTTTTGATTGTTTTCTCTGTCCATCGCATCCCAGGAGAAAATTTAATGCTTTCTTTCTCAAGCTCTGTTGAATTTACAAAAAAATATTACTTTTATTTTGAAACACAAATTCCTGTTACAAGGCATATAAAAAGAAATATTACAGATCAAAGATATTTTAGTTATATATTATGAAGGTTATAGGAACTTAAATAAAAGTAAAATTTGTTGGACGTTACTGTTAGCTAATCTTACATACCCGTTGCATATGCAATTTTTTTTAATGTTGTCCATTTTTTACATTTTATGTGACGTAAAGTCACCATTCACAAAATTTCCGTCTTCCAACTTTAGCGAAAAATACGCATTTTGACAAACATTCATTCCTGAAAGCATTTCTTCTTATTCCTTGTCGATGTGTTGCGAATAAACACACGTCACTCGAACATAGAATTCCACAATTAATATTTAAAAACATTTTAATTAAGTCCAAATTGAATAATTTACATCGGCTCATCATACCGCGAAGGAACTAATTTTTAAAAACAATCATCAATCGTAAAGTCACTCTACGCCAGAAGTAGAACTCGTAGTCCTTTTGTTAGTCTTGTTAGAAATAACAGTTATAGTCTAAGGCAAGGATGGACAAACTTTTTAGGTCGTGGGCTAAAAAACGAAAGAAAATAAATTTGGCTGGTCAAGATAAATTTTTCTAAAATTTTAAAAACAATATACAAATACCTAACTATTCAAATACGTTAATGAGATGAATGAAATTCCGATTTCATTTTTAAAAGTTCCTTATACTGAAGTTCGAAGAGAGCTGTGCTGATTTTAAGGAACGAGGCTAAATGCTCATCTGTCAGTTTACTTCTGAACTTATTCTTTCTAAGGTTCAAAGTTCAAAACACTTGTTCACATATAAGAAGCAAATATATCGCTGATCTTCTGGGCGTGAGATAATAAATTTGGGATATAATATTTAAGCAAAATAGAAAAGGAGATAGATATATAATGTATAAAAATATATTATATAGTTTAATATATAGTTTTCCTCGGACCGGCAACTTAAAATTCTATCCGAGGGTCGGTTAAAACCTTCGGGCGGGCTGGAGTTGGCCCGCGGGCCTTAATTTGCCCATTCCTGCTCTAAGGGAAGTAGTAATTCTTTACAACGTCTATATGTAAATACAAGGAAACATTACCTTTGACACATATGTGAACATTGCTGAATACATTTTGAATAATTTCGTTTTGACGTCTTCACGTACTTATGTTTTTCACATAACTCAAATGATTAGCAGTAGAAGGCTGAAGTATCGTATATAGGAGAGTTGTAACCTCCAATGCTGCACCTTCTTTTTCGTTGCAATCTGCTCCCTATATAGCGAAAATTTCAATGTAACAAAATTAACGTTGATGGCATACTTTAAAAATGATTGACTCTAGATTGTTGAAATTTTCCGTTTAGAACTGAAATGTTCTACACTCGCTGCCAAACACAAGGTTTATAGCAGTCCAGTCCACGGACGAGTGGGAAAAAACTACATCCACCATACTTTGTTAGAGAACAACCTACATTAATACAAAATATACAAGCATATTAGCAATATAGTACAGAAATATATGCAAACTCTGCAAACCATATATATATATATATATATATATATATATATATATACACTCAACAGTAACTATATATATATATATATATATATATATATATATATATATATACATATATACACTCAACAGCCAAAAGATTATGATCACCCGTCAATAACGGGTTGGCCCACCTTTGGCGCACAACACAGCTTCAACCCGCCTTCGCATGGATGCCACAAGATCTTGGTAGACTGTACCTTATGTTTAAGCAACTTTTATACAAATCCGAGATATTGGGAATTGGTGGTCTTTGAATTCTGAGCTGCCGTCCCATGACATCCCAAATGCGTTCTATCGGATTGAGATACGGTGAGTTAGGCAGCCAGGACATTAACTAGAATTCAGCATCATGTTCCTGGAACCACACCAACACAATTTTAGCCTTGTGACACGGGGCGTTGTCCTGTTGGAACATTCCATTTACAGCTAGAAAAAAAAGAGGCCATGTAAGGGTGCAACTGGTCCGCAATGATGTTCAGATACCCTGTAGCATTCATGGTCTGTTCTACCACAACCACAGGTCCCAGAGACGCCCAAGAGAATGTTCCACAAAAAATAATACCTCCACCACCAACCTCTGTATGACCTACTGTACATTGAGGGAGCAAGTGTGCGCCTGGAAGACGGCTTATCCTGACACGGTCATCGGCGTGTTGAATGACAAATCGTGATTCATCTGACCTGGCAACTCTCTCCCACTGATCCATGAACCAGTCGTGATGTTCCCGGGCCCAGCGTAGTCGTAGTTGGCAATGGTTGTTTGTCAGCAAAGGCACACGAATTGGACGTTTACTTCGTAGCCCAATATCCAACAGTGTTCGCTGAACAGAGTCCTCCGATACTATTCTACTTAGCCCTGCATTTTATTGGGTTGTCAGCTGAGCCACTCTCTGGCTCTAGTTTTGCTTCACCATGGGAGACAGTCTCCGACGACCTTTTTCTTTGATAGTGTGTGGATTTCCAACACCATGTAATCTACTGCTGTTTTCACCGTCATTCATCCACTTTGTATAAGTACTAACAACTACAGATCACGAACAACCCACGAGTCTTGCAGTTTCGAAAATGCTTGTCCGAACCTTCGAGCCATTACAATCTGACTTCTATAAAAATCACTTAGATCCGCAGCCTTTCCCATCACAAGAAGAAAGAATGATTCTTCTCACTCATTAGGAGCAGTTAAATACAGTCACTGACTTTTACCGTAGATTTACTCATCTTTACAAATCTTACTATTGTTCTAAACTTTTGTACGTTCTTGTATTAAAAAAGTAAAGTCTTGTAGAGTTTTAATATCTGGCCGAATTATTAGAGATTAAGAGTTACTATAACAACGTTTCACAACATATTCGATTCACAGATCTCCATGTAAACCTATAGAAGAAAACATTTTACTGTTAAGCTGCTAAAAGTTAAAGATCTGGTTAAACAAATTTTACTCTGTAAAAAACACTGTGAAATTTTTTTATGTTAATACTACCTTTTAAAACGTGTAAAATTTTAATATGTAATTACTTGACAAACATTTTAATTTGTCTAAGTTCAAATAATTACATTTTGAGTGAAGGAAACCTTAAAAAATGGAAAGGTGTTGCGACGTAGTAAAAAAATCCCTCTAAAATTCTTTTTAAAATGTGAATTTAAAAGTTATGTATGGAGAAAAAATTCAGTTAAATAAGTGAAGATCCATTAAAAATATATCATATTTTATAAGGCAATAATTTTCATAAAAGTGATGATCTTCTCGGAGGATAAGTCGTAGTGATTTATTCATCGTGACGTTAGTCACTTAAACAGCCACATGATCTTGCATTCTTTTCCTTCTAGAGATTAATAAGTTTCATAGTTCTTTTAGAGTTTCTATTTGCATGTATAAGTCCAATAAAAAAATACCTTAAGACGACAATGGACCTTTAGAGCAAACTTTTTTCTTTTAAATGAATTTCTTTGAAGATTGACTATGTTATTAGTACTATTGATACATAAATATTTTAAAAGTTACCAGGCAAAATATTAATTAGTTTTGGAGTTATTAATTATTAATTGTTTCATAATTGGCTTAATTGAAAATGCTACAGGCGCATCAATTTTGCATAAAATATTATAAAAAATATTTTAAGTATACCCTATAAACTTTGCAAAGAAATGTAGTTGTGAACATTCATAGAAAATATAAAGAGAAAAAAATAATTATGATGATGATACCCATATTTTGCAGAATAAACAGCTAGAGCGGTTAATTAAAACGCGTAACTAACATATTATATGCTTTAAAACATACCCGTTTCGACTAGACTTTATTTTATAAATTCTAACGTAAATAATACTGGAATTTCAGAGACAATGATCTATTTTCAATGAGCCTGGAGTATTTTAAACATTTTTAATACATGAAATTTTACTTCTGAGTAAACAGCATTTGAAGTTATTATTGCTATACCCATAAATAATGATAATCTTATTATACCCATAAGTAATGATAGAATGATAATTAGAGATGAAAAAATTCTTTTTGCTCTATATTCCTAATGATATATTCTTTCACTATTCATTAAAATCGAAAATTCGAATTTTGGTAAATTTTAGCTAATTTGAAAGATTACCATCGCCTTAAAAAGGATAATTTTTAAACAAAAAATATGTCCCAAAAATCAAGTAATTTATAAAATTCGTAATTTTAATTAAATTTTTACATATTATATTCTGTTATTTAGTTTTGCTTTCTTTGCCATACATCTTTATTTTAAAACTTTTTAAAGTTTGAATTTTTAAGCCTTTTTCATAACATCAAAATGGTTTCAATGATTTACCTTTTTCTCAATTTCTCTTAAATATGTGAAGATTGTTTTAAAACTAGGTATTATTTTTTAATACATTAGATATTTTCTCGGGTTACAGGGAGTGTAATATCATTAAAGGGCGGGATATTTTGCTGAAGCATTGCAAAAGTTTAAATTTTTTTATATAAACTTTGTCTTACATTAATGTCTCACAGGCAATCACTTGCAGTCGAATCAGTTTGGCTAATAGATGTTACTTTGAATTGTGAAACTTGTTCAAACCAAAATACTTAACCGTTAAAACAATGATGCAGTTGTATAAGACATTCGAAAGACCAATAACTTTATAATGAAGTGAATGTTCGGCAATGAATAAATTAGATAAGAATAAATTAATAACATTTAATAGAAAAATCTTGACATGAATCTTCGGGTCAGTAAAGGTAAACAAAGTTTGGAAAGTAAAATATAAAACTGTCTTACAACAAACGTGTAGAGAAACTAATGCAGTAGAAATAATTATAAAAAGAAAGATTATGCAGTAGAAATAAAACCTTTGAATACATCAGGTGTACATCAGGTATACATCATGGTATGAAATAAGATTTCAAAAACCAGAGGGGTACAGAAGGAAAAGAAGGTACTGTTCGAGGTGGTTGGATAAAGTGGAAAAAGGCTTAGAGAAAATTGGCATGAAATTGGCTGTTAAAATTGAGAAAAAGCATATAAAAAAATCATAAAGGAAAAGAGTTTTAAAAAAGTTGGTATCAATGTATAACAGCTTTGAATAGATCCCTTAGGTGAAAGTGATTCTTTTGTGATGAGGCGATTTAGATCAGTAATATAATTGATTCGTTCATACAAGAAGTCAAATGCTCGGGATCTAAATCTGACCTCATCACATCTTTATAAAAGACAGTGGACCATAAAATTATATTCTACGGATATTGTTGTCTTGTATGGTGGTCTCGGGCGAGGTTCTGTTCCCAGTCCCAGATTAGAATCCCGTCTCCGTACTTGACACTAAATAAGAATGTACCTTTGTGGAGTTATTTATGAGTCCCTAAGGGACAGTACCCAATTAGAAGGAATAAGGTTTTCCACGATGGCTGTCTCAAGGCGGGGTTTAAGCAGACCAATTAGTTTTTTACAACGATCCCGATTGGAAGATAAGAAGGAAGAGGATACAACGATGAAATTAATAAAATTAAAAAAATCTAAAAAAAAAGAAGGTGTTCGGGAGTCGTGTCGACTAGACAAGTCCAACGGAAGGTGTTCGAGAGTCCAGCCGAGGAAACAAGTCTGACGGGAAGTGTTCCTGTATTAAATATTATGGCTGCACACCAAACACTCAGAAGGAAGCCCCTGACCAGACCGACGGAAGATCCATACGTACCCAATCCTGATCAGCCATCAACCAGCAGTGTTCCGGGCACACAATATTAACTCACAAAGGTACCCCCTTTTACATATATTTTGAAATTGAGATAAGGTCCTCTCTCTTATATTTACATAATTACCTAAGTGATGAAAAATTATTGTCAGAACTAATTTAGAGTGGCACCTAATTTTGAAGGTACTGATAAAGCATATTTTATGAAGATAGAATCAGTTTGTGTGTACATAGATGTTTATATATCATTATAATAAATTTACTTTTTTATTTTAAGCTGGTTTCAGATGCTTTCAATTTAGATTTTAGCTTATTCTCATATCTTATATCTGTAGTTTCTCAGTACCTGTGGTTAAATTTAGTACTAAAATACTTTTACACAAGGCAATCAAAATAAATACCACTATACATTTGATCACAGGTTTATACTCAAATATAAACGAGAAAGGACTATACGACATCCTCCAGCCTTGAAGTTGGCTGTAAAGATTAAAAAAGAACGTTCAACATAAAAGAAAATTGATATCTGGTTTCATTTCGATAATTAGGCTAAACTTTCAGTAAAAAATGACAAAAAACCAATTGGCTAATATGCAAGGCATAATAAATTAAAGATTCTTTCAAGAAAATTGTTGAAAGGTTCAGTTTTTATGTAAAAGTTGTTACTTCCTTGTACCAAATACATGAAGTATTGTAATCGGTTCTCTGATATCAACGGAAAATATCGATTGTGACCATACCTGTATCCATTTTGAATATTTTGAGAGCCTGTACATAAGTTGGAGGCAGTTTTAAGTTTGAACCTTCTAAAATCAATTTTAAACATCCATGAATTAGTTTTGACTAGTTTTGTGAGAGTGTCTGTATATATTTTAACATATAAGTATGTACCTCACATAATTGAAAACTGATTGAGTAAAGAATGTAAAGATTTTGTATTTAGCACTGTTCTATTTAGGAATTCACATTCTGTCCTAATTTGATTGTAACCTTACATTATGTAATGGAAAATATCAGTCCTTGGTACTGACACCAGCAGGCATAACCCAAACCTGATCTTCCGTAGAATACTGGTGATTTTTATTTATGTCTGTTGTATCATTTAGCTGTTTACTTCACTTTTTGAATGCAATCTGCACTCTATATAAAGAAAAATGTCAGTATCCCTGGTATTGTCACTGACAAACATTACCCAGAACTGATCTTCCATAGAATATTGATGATTTTTATTTAGGTCTGTTGTGTCATCTAGCTGCTTACCTCTCTTTATGATTGCAAACTCTTCTCTATTTAATGAAAATTCTCACTATAGCATACTAAAACGCTACCATTCATACTCAGACAGCAATTAATGTGCTATTATCTTTGTTGAATTAATATATTCTTTTCAATTTTGAATGCAATTCTATTGCTTATTGAATTAATTATAATGTTAAAGTTAATATTTTACCAATTGTTCAACTATCTACTTTATTAAAAAATGTTGAAACGTACCTCCAAATTAAATAAAACACATTTAAATTATATACGGAAAAATTTATATACACTGAAGAGCCAAAACATTATGACCACCTGTCAATAACGAGTTGGTCCACCTTTGGCTTGCAACACAATTTCAACCCGCCTTGGCATGGATGCCACAAGTCCTTGGTAGATGGCTGGAGACAGATTGTACCAGATGTTTGAACAACGGTTACGCAAATCCGACATATTGCGAATGGGTGGTCTTTGAATTCTGAGCTGCCGTCCCATGACATTCCAAATGTGTTCTATCGGTTTGAGATACGGTGAGTTAGGGGGAAAGGACATTAACTGGAATTCAGCATTATGTTGCTGTAAGCACTCCAACACAAATTTAGTCTTGTGATACGGGGCTGTACATTGAGGGAGCCAGTGTTGATGTACGCTGCCTGGAAGACAGCGTATCCTGACACGGCCATCGGCGTGATCAATGACAAACCATGATTCATCTGACCAGGCAACTGTCTCCCACGGATCCATAGATGTTCCCGGGCCCAGCGTAGTCGCAGTTGGCGATGACGCATGGTCAGCAAAGGCACACGAGTGGGATGTTTGCTGCGTAGCCCCATATCCAACATTGTCTGCTGAACAGTGTGCTTCGATACTATTCTACTTGGCCCTGCATTGTATTTGGTTGTCAGCTGAACCACTGTCTGGCTCCGAATTTGCTTCACCATTGGAGACAGTTTCCGACGACCTTTTTCTTCGATAGCGTGTGGACGTCCAACACCATGTCGTCTACCGCTGGTTTCACTGTCATTCCTCCACTTTGCATAAGTATTAACAACTGTAGATCGCGAACAACCCACGAGTCGTGTAGTTACGGAAATATTTGTTCCAAACCCTTGAACCATAACAATCTGTCCTCTATCAAAATCGCTTAGATACGCAGCCTTTCCTATGATACAGAAGTAAGTGAAAGAATGATTCTTCAGACCCTCCAGCAGAAGTTAAACACCAATTCCACCTGATGACGTGCCTTCCACGTTGTCCAGGCGAGATCATTACAAAATGTAGGGGTGGTCATAATGTTTTGACTCTTGAGTGTATATTTTAATAGGCATACAAGAAAGTCAAGTGAGGTTCATATCAAATTTTTTAATAAAGCATTTTTTTTATATTTTAATAAAGCATTTTTTTATATTTTAGTGTCAAATATTTTATATAAAAGTATTATTTATGCACTTATTAATAAATACTATTACAGCAGAATAGTGTAAAAACTGTGATTTTATTCTCTGTAAATGTTTGTTACTTAGACAAATTCGCTAACTTTCCGCAAAGACTTTAAGCAGATCGCCTGAGGATGGTGAAAAAGAATGTCTAGCTCGAAAAGTCAAAATTGACGGAATTCATTAGTCGACGACAAAACTTTAAGGAACGCAAATCTCTTTGCGTGCCAAAATTACATCACTCAAAATTAATAATCCCTTCGTCTGACGGCCTGTCTGCCTAAATATAAAAAAACTAGGACAAATCAACTCATCGCAAAGCACATTTCCGTTAAATATCAGAAATATGTCTGTGAAATATTTCGTTTTCGGAAAGCAGATTCTTGACGTAGCTGTGTGAGAATGTGGAGAGAAAGCCGAGTGAATGAACAGGAAATATATGAAATATGTTTTGAAATAGAAGGTCTCTAAATCTTCAGTCGTCTTTTATATGAGCAGAAATAGTTCTGTTTTTTATTCCTTTTCAAGTTATAAATTTCATTTACTTGGCTGAATAAAAAGTAAAATCCTTGCAAAACTGAAGCACACGGTGTCCTTTCATCTTCATTATCTTCACCGGGGTGAGGGTTTCAGTCTGATATGAATTTATAGATCTTACTAGAAAAGTAAAAGATTCCTTTTAAGATTTTTAAATCTGTATTCAAATAAAGGTAGAATTAATCCCCTATAGAATAATAGCCTAAGATATCTGTCCGTCTGTCCTAGAATTTAAGAAGCGGTTTTACCTAAAATGAATAGAGGCATCCATATTGGATTCTTGATAAGTTAGGTTTAGCAATGTTCGAAATCCAGCATTTCCCCCCTTTTCTAGCATTTTATGCCATTATTTCTAGGCCTATTTAAGAGTAGGCGATTAAATTTATCAATTTGTCGCATAATACATAGGTAAAAATAACATTTTTTTTCTAGCACTATGAAGTCATTCCTTTAACCTTCTCATTTAATAATTTCTCATTGTAAATTATTTAATTATATTCTACATCATTTCCATATTTTTTATCGCTGAACTGAGTTATTACTTTAATAATTTTGTTTTATATTTGGCTTAAATAATAGATTAGGTACCTATATTATATAAACCCTCTCAGCGGTTCGCACGTACAATTCCACCAAACCGATGATGTCTTAAAAGCGGTTGTCAAGAACAATTTTTGACCTCCAAAAACGTTTCAGAAAATGGATGTAATGTACATTTCTGCCAGTGTTTGAAGTAGGAGGATCAGATCGATTGTTTAGAAACTGCATAACTCTTTGACTGACATTTATTGAGGGATGCACCCCTATTCCTTGAAACACAAAGACGCTGATAGCTTTTCATGGCTTTGTAAATCTCTATTTCGAAGTATTTCGTTTGCGGTAACAGATATATCTCTAATTGCACCACTTAAATATCTTGGATAACTTTTTTTAAAAATAAAAATAATTCTCTTAAAGAATATTTTTATTTGTACTTTTAGAATCCATTATTTCTTATGGGATGATCTGCGAGACTTGACGAGCTTTATGTGTATTAAAAATTAACAATCTATAATATCTATTTATATATCTATTTATAACCAGAAGTAAAGGGACAATAACGAGGGTGAGTTTCCCGTATTCCATTCTAGTCGACAAAGGGTGAAGTAAAAAATCATAGAACGCTTTGGCCATTGACACAATATACCTTTAGCGTATTTTTTTAATCGGTGTGTTCCACTTGGAGGGTTAAATTTAATCATCGATTATTTTTGTTGCAATTAAAATTCATTAAAAGGTACTAACAACAAATTCTATCTATCTTCAGCGTGTAGTAGAAATAATAGTTTCATTTCTTTACTTCCATTAATTACTGAGGCAAAAAAAAAAAATGGGAAGAACTTAACGATAATTTTGACGTAGCTAAGAAAACTTTGACTTATCTTTCTAAATACATTCAACGTGATTCTAAACTGCATTAACAGTATTGGTAGACATTAGAGGAAAATGAAGATAAACAAATTATTGAGTGTGTACCAGATAATTCTCAGCAAAAAACAAACCATTTTTTTATTTTCCTTACAATGCTGGAAAATTAAAACTTTTACTGGTTCTGTCAAAAAACGGGCTATATGCTAGTAATATACAATAATCTCTTACTTTAATTTTAGGGTAAAAACTTTGTATTTTTATATTAAAATGCAAAACTACAAAAAGTATTTAATAAGGTGGTAAATTGAGAAATTAGTATCTCTTGTGTACAATTTAAAAAGTTTCTGTAAAACGTTTCTAAAAACCAGTTTTTATGTCTCCATTCTAGCATATAAATGAAAAAGTTCGATGCTAGTCTTTGTAATTATCCAAAGCTATTTCTGCTTATATGCTGGATAATTCACTATCTAGATTCCAATTTAAGCGGTAAAAGTTGATATCTCAGATTTGTTGAAGAAGTCAATGCTGAAACAAGCATGTTGCTTTTGTTTAATTATCGCATCTTTGCTAAATTAGTATTAGAAAATAACAGAAATTTAAGATTTGATCTATTATTTACATATATCCACAGGAAAAATTTTAATTAAAGTAAATTTGAACATAGGTTGATATAACACAAAAAGTAGCCAATCAACAGTTATAATACACATGTACAACTGTATGCTATACTCATCGGAGTCAGAAGGTATGAAACAATGTTTAGAGAATCGAACCCAAAAATGTTGTTAAATTCAGTAATGGTTCATATCTTCAATAATAGAGGGAAGATAGCATGTTGGTTCTCTCCATGTAAAAGTACGCATAGAATGAGTGTTTAGATGAATTGGTACTGATTAGTGAGAAGAACGGTTTCTCACCGAACCGTGCTGTATTCTCTATGATTTCTGCGAAACGACACAAAATGAGATCGATGCACAAAGTAGATTATTTGCAAACAACATTTTTTTCTAAAGAGTTCAAGAAACAGTAACTCCTGACCTGGGAATCTGTACCTCAATGTAATAGACAAAAAATTATCTTTTTTGGCTGTCGTGGAACTTATTCAGTCTTGATCAAGATTTTCCTCCATGCATTAGTTATCTTGACAGCATTTCGATATGTTGGACAACTCTAGATGTTACGTAAAAGTATATACAAATCTGGAATTAAGACTGACCATCTTCAACCCACACAATTTTTGACCTCCAAAAACGTTCAGAAAATGGATGTAATGTACATTTCTGCCAGTGTTTGAAGTAGGAGGATCAGATCGATTGTTTAGAAACTGCATAACTCTTTGACTGACATTTATTTAGGGATGCACCCCTATTCCTTGAAACACAAAGACGCTGATAGCTTTTCATGGCTTTGTAAATCTCTATTTCGAAGTATTTCGTTTGCGGTAACAGATATATCTCTAATTGCACCACTTAAATATCTTGGATAACTTTTTTTAAAAATATAAATAATTCTCTTAAAGAATATTTTTATTTGTACTTTTAGAATCCATTATTTCTTATGGGATGATCTTCGAGACTTGACGAGCTTTATGTGTATTAAAAATTAACAATCTATAATATCTATTTATATATCTATTTATAACCGGAAGTAAAGGGACAATAACGAGGGTGAGTTTCCCGTATTCCATTCTAGTCGACAAAGGGTGAAGTAAAAAATCATAGAACGCTTTGGCCATTGACACAATAAACCTTTAGCGTATTATTTTTTAATCGGTGTGTTCCACTTGGAGGGTTAAATTTAATCATCGATTATTTTTGTTGCAATGAAAATTCATTAAACGTACTAACAACAAATTCTATCTATCTTCAGCGTGTAGAAGAAATGATAGTTTCATTTCTTTACTTCCAATAATTACTGTGGCAAAAAAAAATGGGAAGAACTTAACGATAATTTTGACATAGCTAAGAAAACTTTAACTTATCTTTCTAAATAAATTCAAAGTGATTCTAAACTGCATTAACAGTATTGGGAGACATTAGAGGAAAATGAAGATAAACAAATTATTGAGTGTGTACCAGATAATTCTCAGCCAAAAACAAACCATTTTTTTATTTTCCTTACAATGCTGGAAAATTAAAACTTTTACTGATCCTGTCAAAAAACGGGCTATATGCTAGTGATACACAATAATCTCTTACAGTAATTTTTGGGTAAAAGTTTTGTATTTTTATATTAAAATGCAAAACTACAAAAAGTATTTAATAAGGTGGTAAATTGAGAAATTAGTATCTCTTGTGTACAATTTAAAAAGTTTCTGTCTTGAAAACCAGTTTTCATGTCTCCATTCTAGCATATAAATGAAAAAGTTCGATGCTAATCTTTGTAATTATCCAAAGCTATTTCTGCTTATATCATGGATAATTCACTATCTAGATTCCAATTTAAGCGGTAAAAGTTGATATCTCAGATTTGTTGAAAAAGCCAATGCTGAAACAAGCATGTTGCTTTTGTTTAATTATCGCATCTTTGCTAAATTAGTATTAGAAAATAACAGAAATTTAAGATTTGGTCTATTATTTACATATATCCACAGGAAAAATTTTGAATAAAGTAACTTTGAACATAGGTTGATATAACACAAAAAGTAACCAATCAACAGTTGTAATACACATGTGCAACTGTATGCTATACTCATCGGAGTCAGAAGGTTTGAAACAATGGTTAGAAAATCGAACCCAAAAATGTTGTTAAATTCTATAATGGTTCATATCTTCAATATTAGAGGGAAGATAGCATGTTGGTTCTCTCCATGTAAAAGTACACCCAGAAAGAGTGTTTAGGTGAACTGGTACTGATTAGTGAGAAGAACGGTTTCGCACCGAACCGTGCTGTATTCTCTATGATTTCTGCGAAACGACACAAAATGAGATCGATGCACAAAGTAGATTATTTGCAAACAACATTTTTTTCTAAAGAGTTCAAGAAACAGTAACTCCTGACCTGGGAATCTGTACCTCAATGTAATAGACAAAAAATTATCTTTTTTGGCTGTCGTGGAACTTATTCAGTCTTGATCAAGATTTTCCTCCATGCATTAGTTATCTTGACAGCATTTCGATATGTTGGACAACTCTAGATGTTACGTAAAAGTATATACAAATCTGGAATTAAGACTGACCTTCTTCAACCCACTCCAGAGTTTACTGCCTTATTCCCTCATCCAAACATTGGTGGTTATTAATTTTTAATGTTCCAATTTAAATTTAGCCGCTTTCAGCAAAAGAACACCAAGAAATTCAGCGAACGAAATGAGAATATTCCCTCACTCACTTGTTAACTCTTAATATACTAGCTCACCCCTCCCACACACACATGAATGTGCCTTCATATCCAACACTCAAAATAGGCATGTTTTTTTCCAGAAGTAG
>CM063498.1:50573945-50591445 GCA_032207245.1 Pardosa pseudoannulata
ACCAGTTTCTTTTAATACCATAGCCCGAAAATATCACGGGCACGAGAAATAGAGGGAGAAACCCGTCATTTTGACGGGAACGAAAAGGAAGGGGTTAAACTACTAAGAATGAAACTTTTTATAGCATTGATTGTAATCTTATATTGGTATCGTTTATAGATCTATCATTATGCCATCTTGTTGATATAAGTGTCATTTTTGATAATGCATATGTTTTTCAAACTTAAAAGTAAAAATATGCATTGATCAAACTTGTTTTCGTTTACAGTGTAAAGATTGTAAATAAAATAAATATTTTAATTTTCAGAAAAATAATTTGTATGCATTTATTTAGATTTTTATGTGATTTCGAATTGATAAAGAAGGGTACAATTTCTTGTGTCAGAATTATTGTTTCATTTAATGAAAAACACTTCATACGGAATATAATGCAATGAACATATTATAATGGCTTACAAATAATATTTCAATTTGTTTTCCCATCGAATTTAATGATAATAGTAATAAGCATTGTTTTGATGACCTGTGTTTAGATTGATTCTGATGATCTCAGTGCTATATATTTAGATTTCTTACAAAAGATAAAAAAATTAAATTATAACACTTATAATCTGAAACATCAAATATTCCTTTGTTATTCGTACCAGTAGAGTACCACCATTATAAAATTTGTTTTCAAGTGGAATTCGATGATTAAAGTGATAAGTATTTCTTTTGATGAACTGTGTTTAGATTAACACAGATATTCTGTTTGCCATATATTAGTCTATTCTACAAAAGATGAAAAAATATATTTCTTGTCAGAATAATTATAATCTGAAGCATTAAGTATTCTTTTGTGGTTGACATCATCAGACTACCATTATATTACAATTTGTTTTTCAGTGGAATTTAATGACTATAGTATAAGAAATTTTTATGACCTATGTTTAAATTAACACTGATGTTCTGTTTACCATATATTTGGGTAGACTGGATAGCTTCGACCAGGTAAGGGTATACTATGCTTGCCATATATTTGGATGTTCTACAAAAGCTGAAAAAATATATTTCTAGTCAGAATAATTATAATCCGAAGCATTAAGTATTCTTTTGTGGTTGACATCATCAGAGTATCATTATAATATAATTTGTTTTCACGTGAAATTCAATTACTATAGTGATTATGATTTTTTTATGAACTGTGTTTAGATTAGCAAAGATGTTCTGCTTATCATATCTTTGGCTGTTCTACAAAAGATGAAAAATAAATTTCTAGTCATAATAATTTCAATCTGTAGTATTAAGTATTCTTTTGTGGTTGACATCATCAGACTACGATTATATTACAATTTGTTTTTCAATGAAATTCAATGACTATAGAATAAGAATATTTTATGACCCATATTTAAATTAACACAGATGTTCTGTTTCATATCTTTGGATAGACTGGATGGCTTAGGCAGGGTAAGGGTATGCTATACTTACCATATGTTCTACAAAATATGAAAAAAAAATTTCTAGTCCTAATAATTATAATTTGCAGCATTTAGTATTCTTTTGTGATTGACATCATCACACTACCATTATATTACAATTTGTTTACACGGGGAATTCAGTGACTATAGTAATAAGGATTATTTTGATGACTTGTGTTTATATTGACGCTCATGATCTTTTTACCTTTTCTTTTTAACATGTTTTTAGATATCTAACAAAAAATAAAATGTATTTTTAGTTACAACTTTATCAATCTGAAGCGTTAAATATTCATTTATTATTGACATCATCAGAGTACTATCATATTACTATTTGTTTTCACGAATAATTCAATGACTATATTAATAGGTATTCTTTTGATGACATGTATTTATGTTGACGCTAATGGTCTTTTTATCTGTTCTTTTTAACATGTCTTTAGATATTCCACAAAAAAATAAAAAATATATTTCTAGTTATAACAAGAAGCATTGAATATTTTAACATAGTACCACATATTACAATTTATTTTCAAGTGGAATTCAATGACTATAGCAATAAGGATTCTTTCAGTGACCTGTGTTTAGATTGACACAGATGCTTTGTTAACCATATCTTTAGATATCTTACAAAAGATAAAAATTATGTTTCTAGTTTTAATAATTATAATGTAAATAGTTAAATAATCATTTATTATTGACTTCATCAGAGTACTATCATATTACTATTTGTTTTCACGGATAATTCAATGACTATATTAATAAGGATTCTTTTGATGACCTGTATTTATATTGACACTGATGGTCTTTTTATCTGTTCTTTTTAACATGTTTTTATATATCCCACAAAAAAATAAAAAATATATTTCTAGTTATAACAATTATAACCAGAAGCATTGAATATTTTAACAGAGTACCACCATATTACAATTTTTTTTCAAGTGGAATTCAATGACTATTTCAATAAGGATTTTTCGGTGACCTGAGTTTAGATTGACATAGATACTTTGTTAACCATATCTTTACATATCTTACAAAAGATAAAAATTATGTTTCTAGTTTTAACAATTATAATGTAAATCATTAAACATTCCTTTGATATTGACATCTTTGGAGCAAATCCCATATTACAATTTGTTTTCCTGTAGAATTGAAAGACTTTAGTATTAAGAATTCTTTCGATTAATGGGGTTTAGATGAAAATGGTCTTTTTGCCAAATCTTCAGGTATACCAAAAATAAAATATATATGCTTCTAGTTATAATAATTAAAATTTGAAACATTAAACATTTTTGTCATAGAAAGAAGCCAAAGTACTATTGAAACTAGAAGTTTATTTCTAGGATTTCAAGGAAGATTCAAAATATTTCATTTTGACAATATATTGAAAAGCTAGATATATAATCTCTTACTTAGAAGTAGTATTTTGGAATAAAAAGTTTCTTTGAGTATTTGATGGGTTTCATAAAACTCAGTTTATATAATTCTCTTGATTTTTTTATTATATCTTCATCCATAATTCCTTGAGGGGCTCTAGTGTTTTGAGCCAGTTCTCAATGCATCTGATTCTTGTAAATTTCAAGAGATTCCATCAAAGTTTGTAATTTCTTTCGTAAACAGCTTTTCAGAGATTCTTAGTTCTTAAAAGTTTTCGGAAAAAGTCTAGTGTTTTCAGTCATTGGTTTCATCATTAATATTTAATTTGCTCAAATTCTACTCCCGGACAGTTTTTGATAGTAAATATAAATGTTAAATCAAAACAACTTACAGAACTAGTTAAAAACATTAGATATAGTTAGAAAGAGATAATCCTAAAAAATAGCTTCAAATATAAAGATGCCGAAAAATGGCATTGAACTGAGTTATTGAATTAAGATATCTGAGGACCATAAACCTTCGGAATTTTTGATTTTTCAAAAACTATACATGTTGTAGATCGAGATGTTCTACTCAATTTAAAGAAAACGGCAAACAAAATTCCTCTTAGTTGAAAAGCTATGATTAAGGGGTAATACGACTCTTAAAGGTCTAGAAAATGTAAAATAATTATCATTTTCGATTTCTCTTAGCTGGAAAATCAACAGCTTTACAAATATAAATATTTTTTTTAATATAGTTAGACCACATTTTTATCATTACTTACATACCTCATTCCTTTTTGAATCATAAAGAATATTTTTGTTAGAAACTTTTAAATAAGTGCCATTTTGTTGCTAACAAAAATGATATGAAGTCTAATGCGCAGGATAAATAAAAATATAATTAAATTAAAGGCAAAATTATTATTTTGAAACATACTACAATATCTCAAAATAACTTTCAACCTAAATTTGTATTTAAGATACGTATATAATTTTTAAAAATATTTGAAAAAAAAAAACTAAAAATATAAACTGTAGTTTTAATATCGTTCGTTACAGACATATTTTTATTGCAATATTTTTGAAATTTGAATCTTTATATGTCCACTTTCTAAATTCATATACGATAAATTTTATTTAATAAAAAAAAGAAAATATTTGAATTAAAAACATATTAAATATTTGAAATGAAAACATACTAGGATGTTTTCTACATAGAATGGAACACCATTTTTTTTCTTATTATGAAAAAATTATTTTGAAAAATACACTTAAATTTGACAAAACCCCGTAAGTTGAAAAAAAATATATATATATACCATTTACTGTTAATACTGCCTACAATACAATATATATTTACAAAATATATATTTTTCATATGAAAAGAATTATTCATGTCATAATTATATAATATTATCTGAACTAGTACACATTCAGAGAAAATTATATCAAGAAACTGTATGATTTTTTTCGCAATTGTAAAAATAAATTTTTAATACGTGCATATAAAATAGAGTTGTAATATCTTTCAATACAGAGATATTTCTTGCAATGTTTTTTTAAATTTGGATCTTTGCATGTATACTTTCTAAAATAATATACAATAAATTCTCTTTATTAAAAATAAGAAGATATTTTAATTAAAAGCATACTAAGATGTTTTCCACATAGAATGAAATATCATTTATTTTTATTTATTTTTTTTCTTAAGATTTGTTGGAAAATGAAACTTAAATTTGACAAAACCTCTTTAGTGAACACAAATAGTATATGTACCATTTACTGTTAATACTGCCTACAATACAATATATATTTACTAATTCTATATTTTGCATATACAAAGAATTATTCGTATCATAATTATAAAATATTATCTCATATAATACACATTTAGGGAAAAGTATATCAAGAAACATTATGAAGTGTTTCTCAATTGTAAAAGTAAATTTTGAATACATGCATATAAACTATAGTTTTAACACCATTCAAAACAGAGATAATTTTATTGAAAGACTTTTGAAATTTGTATCTTTACATGTGTAATTTCTAAAATAATATACGATAAATTTTCTTTCATAAAATTAAGAAAATACTTCATTTATAAATATACTAAGATGTTTTCCACATAGAATGAAATACCATTTTTTATTTTTTATTTATGTTTTTTTTTAGGATTTGTTGGAAAATGCACTTAAATTTGACAAAACATCTTTAGTGAACAAAATAATTATATGTAGCATTTACTGTTAATACTGCCTACAATATAATATATATTTACAAATTATATATTTTACAAAGACTTATTCATATCATAATTATAAAACATTATCTGAAATATTAAACATTCAGAGCAAGTATATCAACAAACTTTACGATGCTTTTCTCAATTGTAAAAGTAAATATGTAATACATGTATATAAAGAATATTTTTAATACCGTTCGATACAGAGGTATTTTCATTGCAAGATTTTTGAAATTTGGATCTTTAAGTTGTATACTTTTCACATACATTTTTCACACAGAATGAAATACCATTTTTTACTATTCTTATTATAAAACTTTTGTTGGATAATGCACCTTTACTTCACAAAACTAATTAAGATCACAAAAAATTATATATACCATTTACTGTTAATGCTGCCTACAATACAATATATATTTACAAATTATATATTTTGCATAGCCAAAATATTATTCATGTCATAATTATAAAATGTTATCTGAAATAGTACACGTCCATAGAAAAGTACATCTAGAAACTTTACGATTTTTTCTCAATTGTAAAAGAAAATTTTTAATACATGTATATAAACTATAGTTTTAATATCTTTCGATACAGAGATATTTTATTGCAATATTTTTTTTAATTTTCATCTTTACATGTATACTTTCTAAAATAATATACGATAAATTCTTTTTTAATAAAAAAAAGAAAATATTGGAATTAAAAACATACTAAGATGTTTTCCACATAGAATAAAATACCATTTTTTTCTTATTATGAAAAGATTTGTTGGAAAATGCACTTAAATTTGACGTGCAATCAATATTTTTATTGAGATATATTAAAACTATGATACGCATTGAACCGAAGGGAAAAAAATTCAATTTCAAAAATGCAAACACCACCAGCTTGTTCGAAATATCCCCCACTTTTGAAAGGCAGCATTACACATCTTAAAATATTAAAATTTCTTGTTCGCTTAAACTTTCTTCTCCCCCTTTTTTTATTAGTGTTCTTTGGATTTTATAAATATTAATGCATCAATCAGAGCCAAAAATCATAAAAACTTTATGTATGCAGAGTAAGGGGAAAAAAATAAGACTGTTACTCAGACTCTTAAAAGGACGTATGTACGAGTTAGGTTTGGATCTTTTCCTTATACGATTTTTTTTATTAGGAAAGGATAAAACGCGAATAATTTAAGTTTTTACCTTTGTACAGAATATAATGGCAGTTGTATTTATCATAATTTTAAATGCTATCATAAAGTGAATTTTTAATGCACAGATGTTACTCTTTTTTATCTTATTAGAATTGCACAAAGTAATCTAAATACATATAAATTTCCATCCCTTTTATGTCTGCTGACTGGGACTGTTAGAATTCTATAGCATAAAAAAATAGAACTTAAATGCGAATCTTCTCCAGTGGTTTGTGCTTTCGTTTTGCTATGCCTAAGCTTTTTAATTCATCTAAGGGTATAAAATCGGAACGAAGTGTTCTTTCCAATGTTTGATTTAAATGGTGATTTGAATATATCTAAAGATAGGATAAAATTATCTTTTTTATGTTTTAACCCCTGATATCAATGGTAGAGTAACATATTTTTGTTTCTGGTATGTCAATTTTCCCATTTTTTAAATATCATATTTGAATATAAGTTTAGAATCATCTAAACATATGGTAAAGATCTTAGCTTATAGGTGAAAGATTGTGACGTATAGGTGTTTCAATACGAATCTTCTCCATTGGTTTATGCTTTCGTTTTGCTTTCCCTAAGCTTTTTAATTCATCTAATTTTGTAAAATCTGAGACAATGTGTTCTTTAAAATGTTTGATTTAAATGGTGATTTGAATATATTTAAATATACGATAAATTCTTTTTTATATTTTAACCCCTGATATCTATGACAGAGTAACATTTCTTTGTTTCTGGTATGGTGATTTTCCCACTTTTAAAATATCACATTTCAATAAAGTTTAGAATCATCTAGACATGTGGTAAAGATTTTAGCTTATAGGTGAAAGCTTGTGATATGTAGGTGTCTAAATGCGAATATTCTTCAGTGATTTAAGCTTTCGTTTTGATATACCTAAGCTTTTTAATTCATCTAAGGGTATACAATCTGAGAGATATGTTCTTTCCAATGTTTGATTTAAATGGTGATTTGAATATATCTAAAGATATGATAAAATCTTCTTTTTTATATTTTAACCCCTGATATCAATTGTAGAGTAACATATTTTTGTTTCTGGTATGTCGATTTTCACACTTTTAAAATTTCACATTGAAATATAAGTTTAGAATCATCTAGACATGTGGTAAAGATCTTAGTTTATAGGTGAAAGCTTGTGACTTGTAGGTGTTTAAATACGAATCTTCGCCATTCGTTTAGGCTTTCGTTTTGCTATGTCTAAGCTTTTTAACTCCTATAAGGGTATAAAATCTGAGCGAACTGTTGTTTCCAATGTTTGATTTAAATGGTGATTTGAATATATCTAAAGATAGGACAAAATATTTTTTATGTTTCATGAGTGAGTTCTTTTTTTCTTTTAAATAGGGAAACTTACTTTCTGGCTGCGCCTCGTATTTTATGTATAGATTTTAAATTATGTATGACAGGAATATATAACATTGCTAATTATGTTTATAAGATAATTTCCTTAAAGTATGTTAAACAATTTTTGATATTTTATGCTGTAGATTCCTTCTGAGTTTAACGTATTATATTTTGTTTTTGTTTTTCTCTATGTAAATATTTCATAGATGCAACATTTTAAGTTTTGGAGACATTGTTTAACTTACAACATGATTCCTAGTACCATTCGTTTAATAAACGTCATGAGGAATTTCATAGTTTTCTTCAAGTGCAATATGAATATCACTTAAGGGTGTGTTTGCATGTGTTTAGATTTCTAACATTAATTTGATGTAATGTTATCATAACTAACAAATGTATCGAAGCTTATCCAAAAATAAATAAGCTTTTCCAAAATAAATACATATTCTTATAAAATAAATACATTTCATATTAAAGTAAAAAGTTATATTTCACATTTAATGTAAAAACATTTTTACAAAAATTATTTTACAAGATCATTTATGTTATAACTTGAGAGCTTTAATATATTGGATATTAAAAACAGTAGATTTATTTTACTTGAGTCATATGTTACACAACTCAAGTTGTATTTAATATATAGAATTATATATTAGGTCCAAAAAATCAGTGATATACGTTTTGTAAAATGAACCATAACCTACATACTAAATATGACATCAATAACGTTTTAAATATTAAAATTGAAAAAAAGTTTTAACTTAATTTTAATTTTGTTAAAACTTTGAAATTAAAATTATTAATTTTAAATTTAATCATTGCTTTTTTTTTTTTTTTTTTTTTTTTTGCAATGAAACTTTTATCACCGGTATTAACAACAAATTCTATCTACCTCCAGGGTGTAGTAGAAATGATAGTTTCATTCCTTTCTTTCATTAATTACTGTGGAAAAGAAATTGGGAAGAACTTAACGATAATTTCGAAGTAGCTAAGAAAACTTTGAATTATCTTTCTAAATGCATGCACCGCGATTCTGAACTGCATTCACAGTATCGGGAGACTTTAGAGAAGTATGAAAATAAACAAATTATCAGATATGTACCAGATAATTCTCAGCTAAAAAAGTAACCATTATCTGCATTATAGAAAATTTAATTCTGGAAATTTAAAAATTTTTGTAATCCCGTCATATGACGGGCTATAATGATAGTTTATTAAATACTTGCTGCTTCAGACCCAGCCTTCGGTCTCGGTTTTAAAATATTTCGATGAAAGGTTTAGAACCACTATTAAAGATAATAAGACGTATTCATAGAAATGCTGAACAAATCTCATATATTTCAGATTTTTGACGATTATAACAGTTTAATAGCTGAATATCCAGTAAGTGCATTGTGTAGCCTGTGAGCCGTTGCATAATAATTACCATTTCCACGACTTTTTTTAATGTAGGAGTTAAATTTCAAAATACTGTGGAGAGTAATGCATATATACTGTTCTGAATGGGTAATGCATTACCGAGATTGGATGCCTTTTAGTACTTATGCTTTACATACATAAAAATTAAATTTTAAACAACAAAACCTATGACAATAACTTATTCTTTAAAAAATGGCAATTGTGAAATAAAAACAAATTTCATAGAACATGGCGAATTTATAATTATTGAAAATAAAAATCACGCCCACATATAACAGAAAAAATACTAACTTCTTAAAAAATTTGAGAAAGTAAAATAAAGATTTACATATTTTTATGAAGTAAAAAATTTAGCTATTAAAAATAAAATGATTTTGATACTGGGATATTTCAAAGAGAAAAAGTTATTGCGTATGACAAATAGTTGTAGCTATTGGCAATAAATGGCACCACTCATTACATATATTAATTAATATACTTTTAACTGATTATAATTAGGGTATTTTAATGGTGGAAAGAGTTTAATCATTCAGCAGATTGGGCGAAGTAATGCATCCAAATGTATTTATGTTTATAAATGCATTTATTTACACTCGAATTTTAATGGTAAGTAAGGTCTTGAACAATTCTTCAAGAATATAATAAATCCCTAACAAAAAACCAAAATGTGCCGCAGTTCAAAATTTCCAAACAAACAACGGTTTGGCAGAATAGGCGATACTTGTTCTGCAGTAATGTCAATTCTATTACCAAATATCTGGCGAAAACGACGACAACAATGAAAATATGGTCTTGGTTTGTCACGCCAACTCAACAGTTACAATGATTGTACTGTATAATTAAAATTTTTTGTTGTGTTTTTTTGTGTTTAGGTGTTTTTGTTGGTTTTAAAATAATATATTTCGAACTAATTAGAATACCTGAACGTGCTTGACCGAAATGACTTCCTTAAATAATTCTACCAAGCCTAATTATGAATAGATGTTAGTGCGGTCTCAAAATTGGATAAATAATGGCGTAATTGAATTGACAATGAAAGAGAAATTCCAAATATTGATAAAATGAACTAAGCACATAAGGTCAAAAGCCGAGAACAATTATATTACTTGAAAGAGTTATCATAAGAATGAAGTTACTTAAATGATTTCAATTTTTATAATACGTAATTAAAAGAAATATACAGAATGTTGCCGAGGTTATTTAAGAATAGGTGAAGTACACAGTGGCGTCTTAAAATTGGATAAATAAAAATGGTACAATTGAATTCAAAATGAAAGAAATATACCGAACTAATATTGATAAAACGAAATAAGTATATAAGGCTAAAACACCGACAACAATTATATTATTTGAAATCACATTTTAAACTTTCATCAAAAGTGGTTACAATATCTCAACATTTCATAGTTGATATTTCTAAAATGAAAACTTATATGTTCCCTGTATATCACTTGCCAATTTTTTTCTCTAGTGTAGTTGAGTTTTAGATAACAAAACCTATAACCATATGTTAGTTTTTATTTAATAAATGGCAACTGCGAAATAAAAACAAATTTGATAGAACATGGCAAGTTTTTAATTACTGAAAATAAAAATCTCGCCAAGAAAATAAAATAGAAAAAAAAGTGATTTCCTAAACAAAAGTGAGTTTAGCGTTTAGCAGATAAGAAAATAGTCTTATATACATAAATGCCATCATATATTTATATACTTACACTTGAATTTAAATAGCGTAGATACGTTTTTGTGTTTCCCGAATACCAAATATCTGGCGATAATAATGCCAACAATGAATAACACTGCCATATTTAGACGCCAATTCAACAATGGAAAGCTCGTATCGCAAAATTAAACTAGCATTTTGTTCGGGTTTTCGTTAATATCTTTCGAACTGATTGGTATATCGGAACAGGAATGGGCAAAATGACATCGTTCCTGGATCTTTCCGCGTGTTTTGGTACCTTTGGCGCCCGTCTGCGTCCAGCGGTTCGCAAGGAGATAGACGCACATACAAACATGCATACGTACATAGTCACAGTCAGATTTTAATCTGGGTTTGGGTTTTTTTTTTGTTTGGAACGCTACGGTCTACTTTAATCTGGGTCTTTTTAATCTGGGAATTCAAGATTTATTAATATGGAATATGTTCATTTGTCAGTATCAAGTATTTTTGTCCAAAGAAGTTACTTTATGACTTATCGGGTAGTTTTGTATAAAAAAAACATAAAAATGAAAACTATTCTTAATATCAATAAATAAAAATAACAAAATATATGTTTACATGCTAGCGATTAAATCTGCATCGAATTTGTGTCTTATATTAAATTTGCTCAAAACTGTGTGGTAAAATATAAGTTTAACCATAAACAGTATTACTACTGTACGTTGATTAGCAACGTTAACATACGTTGCCAAATTAGGTGATAGAATAGGAAACAGAGGTTTTGACAGCAACAGTGCTAATTTTGTTCGTAATAATAAATGTTTACCAAAATTAAAGAAATTTATACCAAACCGCATAGTTTAGTATGAAACAGAAACACACAGTCATATAGAATATGAACCATAAGAATATGAAGATAACTATATAAAATGATAGGTTTTTATTTGCCCATGACAGTCACTGAAATTTATATTTTTTGTTGTTATAACACTGTTCATAAACATTTCATTGCAACTTACAAATTAACCAAGAATTCAATTTAAAATTAGTTCTCATATAAAAATACTATAATTTGCGTCCCACAAAAATGAAAGTTAATCACTTTCTATCTCAATTTCCATGTCAAGTCGAATGGATACTAAGCAGACGATGTTTAAATAATATAAAATAAGAAATGAATAAAGGAGATATTTAAAGGAATGACGTCATAATGATAGAAAAATATCATTTTCACCTATTTATTATGTGATAAATTAAAGATTTTAATCTCCCGCGTTTAACCGAGGAAAACTGCGTTTAAAACAATTACTTGGGATGACGTCACATTGCTAGAAATATTGCTTGTTTCACTTAGTTATCATGCGATAAATTAAACATTTAATCGTTTGCTTTTAACCGGGGAAAATAATGCTTGGAATAATGACATGAAATGCTCCAAAAAGGGGGAAGGAATGAATTTAGACCGTTAAAAATTTACAAAAACCTTCCCAGGGATATACCTAAACATTTCCCAAATTTTCACGCGATTGGATGCATGGTTTTTGAGTGTATTGAGTACATACAGACAAAAATTCATTTTTATATATAGAGAGATTTTTAAAGTAATGTGATAGTTGTTTTACAAAGCACAATATTTTATTTATTCATGTATATAAAAAGAATATATATTGTGTGATAATATTATTAAATATAGCCAACCAAAAAACATGGTTGAAAGGTTGTATGACCTCTAAAATTAAAATTATTCTAAGTAATTCATAAAATACATTCAAAAACACGGATAATACTTTTCTTTGCATTAGAAATTTAATACGAATTCAAAGTGTTTTGTTTTAAATACATAGAAAATGAAATGCACTACAAAGTAAGTTATATGTTTATCGATTTCTTAAAACTTAATAGGTCAGACATACAGGCATAATAATCTTCAAACTAAACGAATTTCAATGTGGACTCACCACCACGGTTAAAACCAGTTAAACGCCTTCAGCACCTCATATTACAGTACGCGTTTACCAACAGGAATCCCCCATTTAATAATTATAATAATAGCCTAAATTATTAGTCCGTCTGTCCTCGAATTTATGAAGCAGTTGGACCTGGAAGGGACAGAGATATCCATATTGGATTCTTGATGAGTTAGGGTTAGCAAAATTTCAAAGCGTGTTCAAAATCGTCCAACATCCACCCATTTGCCCCCCTTTTCTATAGTTTAATGTCAATATTTCAAGACCTATTTTAACCCGTTAAGAGCAGATGATTATTAAATTCATCAGTTTATCACATTATAAGTAGATGAAAATAATATTTTTTTCTAGCATTATGAAGTTATTCCTTTAACCATCTCATTTAATCATTTCTTATTTTAAATTATTTAAATATCGTCTGCAATATTTTCATACATTTTATCACGGAACTCAGATATTACGTAAATAATTTTCTTTTAATTTTGGATTAAATAATAGATTAAGTACATATAAGATAATTTTAAATTTAATCATCGATTTTTTTTATGCAATGAAAAATTTATCACCGGTATGAATAACAAATTATTTTTATAAAACTCTTGGAGTCTATTTCACGGACTAATAAATATCTAGCGTTTAAGTTATATATCGTTAAAAATTAAGAAGTTTGTGTATGTGTGTGTTTTATACATAACCACATGGTTTGCAGTCGATTCGCTAAATTTTGGACATCATTCATATAGGGCGATTTCACGCAGCAGGGCATATCTCAAATTATGGCAATTCTAGCTTTAATTTTAAACGGAAGGGCAGTTTATTGTTTGTCTATTGGATGTTGTAAAGATGAATGGGAAGAGCATTATAGTAGTTCATGACGTTGCGACAAATTGCTCTATATACCGCCAAATAATCATTGACAATATTAAAACCTCTGCTGTCCATCCTATCATATAATATAACAAGATAAACTAAAGTTGGCAGCTAACATGCGGTCAGTAAAGGCAAACAAATTATTGAGCCTGTACCAGATAATTTTCAACCAAAAAACAAACCATTTTTTTACATGCTTCAAAGACTACTTTACAATTCTGGAAAATTAAATATTCTAATTATCCCGTCATATGACGGGCTGTATGCTAGAAAAATAAATAGCTTCCAGTCACTGATACGTTGGAGCGAAAAAAAAAATACTTTAAAAATTAATGGATGCACATACAGTATGATATAAAAAACATTTTTTCTTTACTCCCCGGCAATGAAATGTAAATAATAATTCTATATCTTTGTAAGGAAAAAAAATAGTTTTTAACGTTTTCCTTACTTTTGAGACAGCAAGAAATGAGCTCAATTTAAGAACAAAAGACGGAATGTTTTTCGACATCTTGTTAAAAACTGTATGAGGATATAGTTCTTACGATATAGTGTTTTCATGAATAGTTCAAGGTATTCGATCATGTTTGCAAGTTTTATTCTCTGTTGCTTAAAAAAGGGTTAATGTATAATATACTAGCAAGTTTGCCCGTGCTTCGCTACGGTCAATTTAGTATACTACTTTTAAACAAAGATATTTTTTCGTGAATAACTCTCTAAATTCATCACATTTCGAGTCATTGGCATATTTATATATTTCTATTACAGGAATATTATAACGATATTTTTATAATAGAATATGTGTCTTATATAAAATTTGTTCGCACTTTTTTTATGGTAAAATATAAGTTTAACCCTAAATTACATTACTGTATTACTACTGTACGCTGATTAGCAACGTAAATAGATCTTGCCATATTACGTGGTAGAATAGGAAGCAGAGGTTTTCACAACAACAGTGATAATTTTGGAGGTATTAATAAATATTGTCCAAAATTAAGGACATTTATGACAAACCACATGGTTTTGTATGAAACCGAAACACACATTCCTATTGGCAACCATATGAATATAAAGATAACTATATAAAACGATAGGTTTTTATTTGCCTATGAGAGTCACTGAAATTTGTACTTTTCGATGTTAGAATATTGTTGATAAACATTTTATTGTAAAGTAAAAATTAACTAAGAATTAAATTTAAAATTAGTTCTTAGATAAAAAAGGTATAATTTGCGTCACATAGAAATGAAAGGCAATCACTTTATATTTAAGTTTCCAGGTCAAATTGAACTGATACTACGCAGACGATGTTTAAATAATATAAAATAAGAAATGAATAAATGAGATATTTAAAGACATGAAGTCATATTGATAAAAAATATCGTTTTCACATATTTATTATGAGGTCAATTGAAAATTTTAATCTGCTGCTTTTAACAGAGGAAAACTGCTCTTAAAACAATTACATGAGATGACGTCACATTGCTAGAAATATGGCTTCTCTCACTTAGTTATGATGCGATAAATTAAAAAGTTAATCGTTTGCGTTTAATTGGGGAAAATAAACTTGGAATAATGACATGAAACGCTCGAAAAATGGAAAAGGAATGGATTTCAGAAACCTTCCTAGGAATGTACCAAATAATTTCCCAAATTTTCCGAAATTTTGGATGTATGGTTTCTGATTCTATCGAGTACAGACAGACAGACAGACACAAACTTTTATATTCACTTTTATATATATATAGATAGTACGATTTCGTATGCCAGCCGATGGTTTTTCCGAGTCTATAAGATGAAAATAAAATCGCCAATAAAAAATAATTTTTCGCCCTGTCATTTTTATGGCTTTCTAACGTTGTGTTTAAGGGATAAAGAAAACATCGTTTTCCTTTTAGGGTGTTAAAATATAAAATTGTTTCATTTTTCTAGAAACAAAAAACGTAACTTTTTTTCATATATTTGTAGAGTCAATCATGGCCTAAAATAAATATAATGTGTTGAGCTGAATTATTGTTGTTGTCTTATCCCACTTGGTCAAACCAAGCACGATTTACTCGTATTATGGCAAATGAGTGCGACTATCGTTTTAACCAGCACCAACTCAAGGGTGAAATTACGACTTCTTGCTCAAGTGGGTCCTCCTAATTTAGATGCAGGAAGCAAGCAGAAGATCCGTAGGCTTGGCCTGTCACCCCCAGAGGTATTTATTATGAACTTGGAGGACATTGTGACTACGAACATATTTTACGTGCCCCAATCACCTTTAACGGACACTGTGGATTTTACCACCGGACACCTTTACACTTTACACCGACCTTTACACTCCACCTTTACACCGACACGGACACCTTTAACTGGCACCTTTCACGGACAACTCGGACTCCGAAGCCACAACCTTCCAGTTACGAGAGCGCTGCCTTTGCCAACTGAACTACTGCGGCTTTTTTGAGTTGTGTTCAGAAGAGAAATTCGACTAGTTCTTGTTAGTTTTCAATACAACATCTGTATCTATGTGTGTAAATCAGTCACACCGCACAAACAAATATATAATAATACATACAGACATAAATTTTCCTATACATATCTAGACACAAACACACATGCATATATATATATATATATATATATATATATATATATACATACATATATATACATATATATATATATATATATATATATATATATATATATATATATATATATATATATATATATATATATATATTGTGTATATATATATATATATATATATATATATATATGTGTGTGTGTGTGTGTGTGTGTGTAATGATATTTTAACCTAAAACTAACTACAGTAATCATTATTGTATTTTAAAAATATTTCCGGGTCATTTTATTCTTAAACTGCAACTGCTTTTCTTTCTGTAAAATTGGAACACACCAAAATTAAATCCTGTTTGCATCAGCTCTTCAGCACTCTCATATTTAAATCTTATATAACTTAGTTATGCTTCTTACTCATCACCAATTAACTAACAATTAAAACCCCGATTGCTTGGTTCACATACTTCTATAACCTTTTATACGGACTTTTCGCCCCAAAAGCCCTAGAGATAAGATGCTAAATTAAACTGTAATTTTATTTTTTAAATTTCTGTGAGTTCCCTTTCTTCCCCACTACTTCATATGAAAATAACATGTTCATTTCATATATAGAGATAAAAATAATATTACCTGAAAATACAATTTAAACTTATTAGATGTAGAGAGTTACTTCATCTATGTTAATTATTTTAACATATAATTAAAAAATACCTATGATATGCTTCCAAAATAGACTCCAAACGTAATTGCTTTATCCTCAATAAATCAAAATCGTCTGCACAAAGTTCTATAACATTCTCTTCTGCATAGAAATCGGTACATCGAATTTGATATCGATTATTCAGGTAAGGGTATTTAAGTAACTTTAATGTTTAAAAATTAAAAATTTGAAATAAAAAATATAAAAATTTAAAATAAAATCTACAAAAATTATAAAAAAATTTAAATAAAAAATAAAATAAAAATAAAAAGTGTTAAAAAAATGAAAAATTGCCTACAATTAATAAAAAAACTGATTAAAATATAAAAAGAAAAGGAATTCAAGAAGTTTTGGAGTGTCAAAAAGAAATCTTGCTCCACGTTCCTAGAGAGTAGCTCTCGAGCAGTCGATTTTACAAATACGGACACACAAGCACACCCTTCATTTTTTTAATGCAAAATCTCTTGATTCTACAGTATTGGCTTCCATACATCACAGATGTGTGAGATTGGAGCAGTAAAAAATTGTAAAGAGGTAAAATAGTAAGAAACCTCATAAAAACTACAATGAAAAAACAAGAACATTAAAACACGAACAATAAAATATTAAAAACATTAAAAATAATTGATAATGAATCTGTGGGTGTCAACTACATCTCTCGTGCCTCCCATATCGATTGTAGAAGTTTTCCCTTTTTCAAAGAT
>CM063498.1:50596445-50598945 GCA_032207245.1 Pardosa pseudoannulata
CTGGCTAGAAGGGCTTGGGATTTCGATGTCCAGCTACTCTTGAATCCCGACTTCGACTCCTTTTTCTTAACTCTCTTTCCCAACTCCTCACCTCGGTTTTAATGCCCCTTTTTCTTCTTTGCCAATTTCCTGTTTGGTGAAATTTCCCCACATCTGTACCCCCTTCGGTGCAGGTGGGCTCATTAAAATAGCCCCTTTTGTGAAAGCTGACATTATTTTTAGCCCCTGCCCCCATAACTCACGGTTACATCTCTGTGCGCGCTTGACCGTTACGCTTGTGCCATTCCTTGATCTATAACCTTCTCCGCAGGGATTCCTAAACTAGAAGTCAACAATTGCATCTAAATTCTTCTTGGAAATTTCTCAGCTGTGCATGCACGTGCTGACCATCGTCGTCGGAAAGTACCTCGGTACAACATGTATGTTATATTGATTTTTAAAGGTATTTTTTTATGTAATTGGGGTACTGAGCATTTATAATTTAAAGTAATCTCAATGTTTTCTTTTTTGTAAAATAGTCTTTCTTTTTAATTTTTATACATTTCTTTTAGTCTTTGATAACAGACATTTTAATCATATTTTTTTTCATTTGGTTGGAAGTTTTCAGGTTTGAGAAATACGGGATCTTTATACGTGTTCTTTACAATTATAGGATTCTCATGGTATTAAAAGCTTCAGGAAAAATTCTGAATGGCAAATCTAGAATATCGGTCCTCCTGTGTCAATTCCTAATTATTTCTATATGAAATAATCCAGATTTAGCTTGATGAAAATTTAACTGCTCAAAGATGCGAAAGGGCTTTGAAAATTGGTGTGAGAAAAAGTCCAGGAAATACCTTTCTAGTGGGGGAGGGGACTTTTGAATGAATATAGGTCCCCCTGTGACAATTCCTAATTATTCCTATATGAAATAATCCAGATTTAGCTTGATGAAAATTTGACTGCTCAAAGATGCGAAAGGGCTTTGAGAAATGGTGTGAGAAAAAGTCCAGGAAATACCTTTCTAGTGGGGGAGGGGACTTTTGAATGAATATAGGTCCCCCTGTGACAATTCCTAATTATTCCTATATGAAATAATCCTTATTTAGCTTGATGAAATTTTGACTGCTCAAAGATGCGAAAGGGTTTTGAGAAATCGTGTGAGAAAAAGTCCAGGAAATACCTTTCTAGTGGGGGAGGGGACTTTTGAATGATTATCGGTCCTCCTGTGACAATTCCTAATTATTCCTATATGAAATAATCCAGATTTAGCTTGATGAAAATTTGACTGTTCGAAGATGCGAAAGGGCTTTGAGAAATGGTGTGAGTAAAAGTCCAGGAAATACCTTTCTAGGAAGGGGGGACTTTTGAGAGTGACGGGACGAAAAGTTTAAAAAAAAAGTTAAGTTTGTTTTTGTACCATTTGAGTCATTCAAATTATTGAAAGAGACACAGATATATTTTTTATTCTTTTACACTAATAAAAATCCGAGATAAGAAGTCAGACAGACAAAAGAATAAAACAATTCCATGGGAACATTCCTACCAAATATCAAACACGCAGATGATTATAAGACTTCAGCGTGGCATAAGACATGTAAAAAAGAAGAGGGATTAAATAAGTGAGAGCAGAGAAATTTTTGAATTTGTTGATAGACAGACAGATAGGAGCATTCCTTGGACAAATTAATAAACATGCTTTATTGTTCTCGTTCACACTCAGACGGAAAAAACGAAAAATCTTGTTCCTTAATATAATCGTTGTTTTCTATAGTTGTGTTTTCATTTCAGTATTTTAAGAATTTATGCTGTAAGTAGTTTATAAGCGAACATCGCTCTAAATTTCTAAAGGAAAATATATAACTAAGCCAATTTTTTCTTTAAAAAATTGCAAATATGGAAGTAAACTATGGCTATATAAAAGTAAAATTAAATTAAATTCCTTTTTATCTAAAGATATAAAGCATTTATTTGTAAAATGATTTTATTTTTTGCATATAACTGTGATATGAAACAGCAATATATATAAGAATTAAATTTGAATATTTCTTTCTTGTATCATGCTTATATTTTTAATACCTTAACAAAGTTTTTAGCTCCTCATGTAGAAATTGCTACGCAGGATCAGAAATTCTCTGTAACTCAAAGTAAAAAGAAATTTTCCTAAATATAATGTTCATCCTATTTAAGTTGCCACTTCGTTAATTTCAAGTTGTTGTTTATCCCTTATGTTTTGCAACATAATCGCTTGAGTCCATGAAGTAGTAGATCGCAAAAAAACCATGTACATGACTAATATATATATATATATATATATATATATATATATATATATATATATATATATATATATATATATATATATATATATATATATATATATATATATATACATATATATATATATATATATATATATATATATATATATATATATATATATATATATATATATATATATATATATATATATATATATATATATATATATATATATATATATATATATATATATATATAT
>CM063498.1:50601445-50651445 GCA_032207245.1 Pardosa pseudoannulata
AGTTGGATCTTCATATGTATACTTTCTAAAACAGTATACGATAAATTCTCTTTTAATAAAAAAAGAAAATATTTTAATTAAAATCATACTATGGTGTTTTCCACATAGAATTAAATATCATTCTTAGTTTTTCTTATTATGAAAGAAATTTTTTATGTGGATTTTTTCCAATGAAACAAACGGTTTAACGTTATGCAACAATTTAGAAATTTTAGTAGTGAACTATTTTCTTGATACAGCTGGAAATTGTGGCCAGTGGACTGAAAATTAGCATTTATTCCAGCGTGTGTTTTGAGAGACCGGTAAAAAGAATTTAATTCAGTAATTATTCCTTTAAATTTGAGATTATATGGCTGAGAAATTAGTTATTAAAGAATAAGAAAGAGGAAAAGAACAATTTTAGACAGTCATTTTAGGTGTAAGAATTTTGATGTAGTACATAAGGTCCTGTATATATATATATATATATATATATATATATATATATATATATATATATATATATATATATATATATGTGTGTGTGTGTGTGTGTATGTAATGTGGTATTTTAGCAACATACCTTTTATAACAGAAAATTGCATAAGAATGTAAATTATGCTATGAAATTTCTCAATCTATCACACGGTAAAATAGAATGAAAAAAGCTATAACAAAAGCGAGGTTGCACGACTAAATGTCACCAATAGCCCTAAACACAAATTTCAATATTCTACGGATTGAGTGTATGACCGAACGTTTTCTATATTACAATATTATTATATAGACTATATATTGTAGCCAAAAAAGGTAGATATTACAACAATCCTTAATACGAGGCGTATCAAGAAAGTAAGTTTTCCTATTTAAAAGGAAAAAAGAACTCCCACTTTCACGGACATATTTATTGGCAACATGTACAGCAATGTTTCAGGTAATTTTCAACAGAGCCACCACTAGAATTGAGACACTTGTTATATTGGGATATCAACTTTTGTATACCTCTGTCGTAGAACTCTGCCGCCTGTGAATGGAAACAGACTTCCTGTCCCAGAACACCGTGCACATCCATTTCCGCACCGACAGCGTCTGTTTGAATTTGGTCCTGACCGAAGATCCACTATGATGCTAATGCATTGACTGCTGCTTGGTTTCTGGGGTAATGTGCGAAATCTAAGTCTCATTGCCCGTGACGATCCTGTCGAGGAACTCATCGCCGTCATCGTGATACCGTAGCAGAAATGTCAGTGCTGCTTCTAAGCTTTGAATTTTGTGTTCGGGTGTCAGTTTCGGTTATAGACCTGACAGAGCTGTCGATGAATTTCAATTGGTGCAATTCTTTGTGCATTCAAGATCACCGACCGAACCTTGCAGGTGGCGCGAGAGGGAATTCGAGTTTCCATTTCGGACCACTGCTACTCCGCTACTGGCATGAATCGAGACTTGTCCAGCTGGAATATGAATAATACATCATAGATCAGTTACGCACGCGCAATTGACACGACTAATTACGTTTACTTTAAAGGGGAAAACTCTGGGAAACTTACTTTCTGGATGCGCCTCGTACAAACAATCCTAAATATTCAACTGCCTTGGTCCTCGGGCAACCAATAACCCCCTGTTGGATTTGGTTGTAACCATGAATCTATTCACTCCTATAAACATAATTTCAATATTGTAAGTCTAATAGTTTTCGCCTCATCTTACGAACAGCCGTTATGACTAAATTTATCAAAATGCATTAAAGGATGGTCAAAATCAATGTTTAAAGATTCAAAATTGAACTTACCTTATACGTATGTACAGGCGTAACACTTGAAATAATCCAATTAACTCAGGCATGGTCATACTGTATATTTTCATTAAAACATTAAGACCAAAATGTTTGGCGATTACAATACCCCTCTGCTTTATAGAAGGTAACAGAAAAGTCTACCTTTAGAGTTAGGAATGACACTGAAAGCAACATACATACCACTATTAAGATATACCCCACTAATGAATTTGTCGAATGATTGCAGAACAATAGAAGGCTGCTCTTCGGTACCGCAGATCGTGGGTTCGAAATCCGATGCTCGCATGGATGTTCGCAGCCGCTCGGAATTGGCTTTAAGCAGTACGTCCTGATCTCATTATCCCTCGTGAGCAAAACAGTAGACCGTAGCACTCCAAACTAAACCCCTAATGAAAGTCTTTAATACCGAGTAAATAGTGCAAAATTAATAAATACATAAATAAAATGTACCCCAAACAAGTAGAATAATATGTTAAAAATGCAAAAATCCAGGGTGAAAAAACTAAAGAAAGGTAAGATGAGAAAATTTTGAATTTGTCAGACAAACAGAATGGTAGAGCATTACTTTAATCAAATGAATAATCATTAAAAACTTTAAATATGAGTATTTTGGGTATCTGGCGCGGTTTTGGGTAACTCGATTTTTGGCATCGGACTTGGAGACAAATCTGGCACCATTTTTGGTGACATAATTGGCGACTTGGCGACCATTTTAGAAGTTTCGGGAAACTTCTAACTCCGGAACTTTCTTGAAATTTCTGCAAGCTTATAAATAGACATTCAGATTCACACGTCAATCAGTTCCCATCTTCATCTTGCCAAGTCAGGTTCCCTCCCAGTACAATGATTTTAGCTAACAAAATTCCATTTTGCTTCACCGTGCTATAGTGTTTTTAGTGCTAGCTGTGTAGCAATGTTTCTATGTGCTAAGTGTACTGAATTGCCCCAAAGTTTATTGGATTGTTCTAGAATGTTCTAACTGTCTTTGAACTGTGAACTTTTTATTGTTCTGTTAAAAAATTCGTGTTTGTGTTTTCTCATGTCGTAAATGTCCATTCCATTCCCGAACCCTCTAGTGAACTTTGCAACTATATTGTTCTATTCTCCATTTGCATATGGTATTATTCAGACCTGGACACATTTTATAGTTTCCTAATTGTTTATTCTATTCGAATGTGAATATTTACCAATTATTATCCAATAAATTGACTTGAGATTTTAAAAATCATGTACAAAAGCGGAAAACCTTGATTTTTTTATGCTTTTAGAATCTATCTGAACCCTGATAGCGGCACATAAATTCAAAACTGTGTTCCTTTTTTATCCTGACAAATAAAATACTTAGCAACCAATTCTGACGATTAAAAAAATGAAATGGAATATTCTTTTATGACATCAAACAAATAGACAAAATATATACATTCAATACGGTATAAGTTTGTGAAGTGAAAAGACGAAGACGAGAGAAAAAAAAGAAAGAAATTAAAAACACAGCAAAGAAAATTTTTTTAATTTATCAGAGTAAGAGGGCATTCCTCAAGAAAAGGAATAAAATTTATTTATTGTGCATTGGCTTTAAAATAAGAAGAACCTTTTTTATTCCTTAACACAATCCTTGTTTATTTTAGTCTTGTTTTCATCAAAATATTTAAGAATCCAGACGAAAAGAAGTTAATAATTTAACCATTCGCTTCAAATGTCTGGAGGAAAGGAAATGCTCTTTTTTTCCATTTTTCAGAAGACCATTTTCTGTAAAAATAAATGCATTTAACCTCATCCCTTACTGATAATATGATATATAACTTACGAATGTCATTTAAATAATTGTAGGGATGAAATTAAACTGTTTTTTATACATTTTTTACATTTTTTAATAATTTTTTTAGCTTAAAGGTTGATTTAGTATATATTAAGAATATAGCTCAGAATGAAAAAATGAAAATAACATACTATCTATGAAGAGATGAGTTAAAGAAATTGCCTTTAAGCCGATTGGAGGATTTCCGCAAAACAGTGTGCTTCAACTATAAGTCCCCAATTATATCACCAAAACTGTCACCAAATACGTTGGCAAGTCGCCAAACTCGGCGAAAACATTTAGTTGCCGAAAAACTCAATAGCTATCGTAAATGTCCATTCAATTCCCGAACCCTCTAGTGAACCTTGCAGAAATATTGTTTTATCCTCCATTCGCATATGGTATTGCTGAGACCTGGATACATTTTATAGTGTCCTAATTGTTTATTCTCTTCGAATGTGAATATCTGCTAATTATTTTCCAATAAATTGACTTGAAATTTTAAAAATCAGATACAAAAGAGGAAAACCTTGGTCTTTTTATGTTCCTAGATTTCATCTGAACCATGATAGTGGCACATAAAAGGAAAACTGTCTTCATTTTTTATCCTGACAAATAAAATACTTAGCAACCAATTCTTGCAATTAGAGAAATGAAATGGAACATTCCTTTACGACATCAAACAAATAGACAAAATATATTCATTCAATACGGTATAAGTTTGTGATGTGAAAAGAAGAAGACGAGAGAAAAAAAGGAATAAATTAAAAACACAGCAAAGAATATTTATTTTTTAATTTATCAGAGTAAGAGGGCATTCCTCAGGCAAAGAAATAAAATTTATTTATTGTGCATTGGCTTTAAAATAAGAAGAAAGATTTTGTTCCGTAATTCAATCCTTGTTTATTTTAGTCTTGTTTTCATCAAAATATTTTAAGAATCCAGACGAAAAGAAGTTAATAATTTAACCATTCGCTTCGAATGTCTGGAGGGAAGGAAATGCTCTTTTTTTTTTTTTTTTTGGCATTTTACAGAAGAACATTTTCTGTGAAAATAAATGCATTTAATCTCCTCCCTTCCTGATAATATGATATATAACTTACGAATGTCATTTAAATAACTGTAGGGATGAAATTAAACTGTTTTTTTAAACCTTTTTTACAATTTTGTTTTTTTTTATAATTTTTTTAGCTTGAAGGTTGTTTTAGTATATATTAAGAATATAGCTCAGAATGAAAATAACATACTATCTATGAAGAGATGAGTGAAAGATATTGCCTTTAAGCAGACTGGAGGATTTCACAAAACAGTGTGCGTCAACGATAAGTCCCCAATTTTTTCATCAAAACTGTCACCAAATACGTTGCAAAGTCGCCAAATTCAGCGAAAAAATATAGTTGCCGAAAAACTCACCAGCTATCGTAAATTTCCATTCAATTCCCGAAACCTCTAGTGAACCTTGAAAAAATATTGTTTTATTCTCCATTCGCATATAGTATTGCTGAGACCTGGACACATTTTATAGTTTCCTAATTGTTTATTCTCCTCGAATGTGATTATTTGCTAATTATTTTCCAATATATTCCCTTGAAATTTTAAAAATCAGGTCCAAAAGGGGAAAACCTTGGTCTTTTTATGTTCATAGAATCCATCTGAACCCTGATAGTGGCACACAAACACAAAACTGTCTTCTTTTTTATCCTGACAAATAAAATACTTAGCAACCAATTCTTGCAGTTAGAGAAGTGAAATAGAACATTCTTTTACGACATCAAACAAATAGACAAAATATATGCATCCAATACGGTATAAGTTTGGGATGTGAAAAGAAGAAGACGAGAGAAAAAAAAAAAAGAAAGAAATTAAAAACACAGCAAAGAATGTTTTTTTTAATTTATCAGAGTAACAGGGCATTCCTCACGCAAAGAAATAAAATTTATTTATTGTGAATTGGCTTTAAAATAACAAGAAAGATTTTGTTCCGTAATACAATCCTTGTTTATTTTAGTCTTGTTTTCATCAAAATATTTTAAGAATCCAGACGAAAAGAAGTTAATAATTTAACCATTCGCTTCGAATGTCTGGAGGGAAGGAAATGCTCTTTTTATTTTTTGGCATTTTACAGAAGACCATTTTCTGTGAAAATAAATGTATTTAACCTCCTCCCTTCCTGATAATAGGATATATAACTTAAGAATGTCATTTAAATAACTGTAGGGATGAAATTAAACTGGTTTTTTTTTAATCTTTTTTATAATTTTTTTAGCTTGAAGGTTTTTTTAGTATAAATTAAGAATATAGCTCAGAATGAAAATAACACACTATCTATGAATAAATGAGTGAAAGAAATCGCCTTTAGAGCAGACTGAGGTATTTCCCCAAAACAGTGTGCGTCAACGATAAGTCCCCAATTATATCACCAAAACTGTCACCAAATACGTTGGCATGTCACCAAATTCGGAGAGCAAATAGAGTTGCCAAAAACCTCACCAGCTAGCGAAAATACTCACATTTAAAGTTTACAACACTTATTCATTTGATCAAAATAATGCCCTCCCACTCTGTTTGTCTGACAAATTCAAAATTTTCTCAGCTTACATTTCTTTAGTTTTTCACTCTTGATTTCTACATTTCTAATATATTCTAATACTTTTAGGGGGTTCATTTCATTTATGTATTTATTAATCACAGGTCTACTGTACCCAACCAAAGAAAGAGAAAAGAGGAAAATGGAGAAGAAACATATCATTGGGGTTACTTGGAATTGCATCATCCGTGTTCTCCTAAAGTAGGTAAACTTCTTGTGGGAAGTCACATTATATAAATATATACTATTGAGAGGTATAGAAAAATTTAAGATTAGGATTCTTTGATTGTTTGAGAAGGTGGTAAAAAAATATTAGCTTCTCAATTCTTATATTCAATGACATTTAAATGAGTAATTTTTTTTCATGTTTAAATCCGGCTATTTACTCTAAAGATAACTTATATTACTATTAAAGTGACAAATTATAACAAGAAACTAAAATAGAAATTAATTTTAAGAATTATCCAAAACTTTAATAAAATAGTTTTAGAGATAGCGCAAAATCTGCTCGATTTAATGTCCAATACAGCATATAGTTCAAGCTCATACACGCTTACTTGAATAGTTTTAATTTATATACTTGGCAATAGATGGCGCCAGTGAGACAAGTACTTTTTCCTGAAACGTTTGCAGCATAGGGGCTATCTCAATCCACTCGTCCCGGGCTCTGGGTACCCATTTTAGTCGCCTTTTACAACATATATGAACTACAATTGGACTTTACTGTCACACACGATAGAAAAGTCCAATTGTAGTTCCAATTCTTGGTCCAGTTTTAGTTTTTGTCGGACACCACACGATTTTATTATCTATCTATCTATTCATATAACATTTTAAACTAACTCAAATTGCATTGGTTTCTAATAACATCAAAAAACAATATTTTTAAAGAAAAGGAAAAATTACATTGAGATAACAAACTGTGGTCATATTGCACAAAAAGCCTATGTACAATTTGATTAAAGACTGCCTTTAACTAAAAGTTCGTCCTGAATGATGGTCGGTACTGTAGTTCGTGGGTTCGAATCTCGCTGTTGTCATGGATTTTCGTAGCCATTCTTAATCGGCTTTAAGAAGTAGGTCTCGTGTAGCAGAACGGTAGACCGTAGTATTCCAAACCAAACTAAAGGTACGCACTACGGAATTTTTACCCAGCAGCGAAAGTGAAAAATTTCAATGCGTCATCACGTATATTAGGGGAAAAGAACTTTCTTCATTCTTTCGGTTTTCCTGCTGAAAGAATGAGAAGATTTCTGTCCATTAAAATATCTCGTAGTTAAGAGAAAGAAAGCAAGAAAGGAGAAAATTCTATGCGTTTCTTTACATTTCTAGAGCTATTTGGAACACTGATAGTGGAACACATACAAGAATCTATTGGTTAAACATAAATTAAGATATGTAGAAAAGAAGATATAGTGTAAAAGGAAATAAAGAATCCAGAGAAATTTTCGAACTTTTCAGACAGACAGAAAGAACAAAAATTGATTTATTGTTAATACGAATTGAAATAAAGAAAGATAATAAAAACTGTTTACCTTAAGGAAATCATTGTTTATGTAGAAAGTGTTTCCACAAATAATTTGCGAATTTAGACAAAAAAAAATTAATACCTAAACGCTGCTACTTGATGTCGAGATAAAAACATAAAGAGGCTTTTTTCTTCTTGAAAAAAATATTATGTGACTCTAAATGTAAAATTCATTTAACCCTCTTTCTCTTTAAATATATATATTAATATATTTTGACATGTGACTGTGAAAGTTTAGATAAATATAAATTTTTAAAAGTATTGTGTTTGAACGTTTTTAAGATTTTTTTCAATAATCTATTTGTAGACACCTTAAAATGATTTTTTTAATCTTATATATACTATGTATGCTACTCTTTAGAAGAAAACAAAAAATTTGCATGTAAATTTTATGTTTTTTATAACTGCAGTTATCAGCGCTATTTATCCTTCTTGGCTTACATATTCACTTTGAATTTAGTTGTCTTATCACTTAAAGTCCCAGAACAAGTGATATAGTCCCATAACAACATAACAAGCACATGCATAACACAGTGCCTACATACACTAATACCAATCAATTTAACTGAGTTTGTATTGGTTGCTGCATACATAAAAATTAAGCATATATTTAAAGGAAGAGAAAGATAAAAACAGATAGGCAGTATTGTACGTTTTCAAAACAGGCTACACCTCAAAATAAAAGATAATTGTCCCAGAATTTTTTGCTAGTAAAAGCAAAAGCTTGCAATGTCTCCTCACGTAGACAAAAAGAAATTAATACCTGAATGGTGTTTCCTAGATGTCAAAAGGAAAACATAAAAAGGGTTTTTTTTCTTCTTGAAAAAATATTATGGAAAAAATATGCCTTGAAAGATATTAGTATATGGGAGTATATGAAATTTCTTCTCTCGCCTTTAGGAAGAAGTAGATTTCTCAATTTTTGTCTAATAAAATATCTCGAAATTAAAAGTAAAGGCAAAAATGTAGAACTTTTTGAATATTTTAGAGCCATTTGGTACAATGATAGATACATAAGTACGATCATCTAGTTTTAGTTTTTACTCCCTAGTAAATATCTGCTACCGAATGTAAAATGGAACATTTCTGTCGACGCCAAACGAGCAAATTGGATGCAGCGTACGTTAGAGATATAAAAAAGAAAGGAAAGGATAAAAATAAAGAAATTTAACTGAGAGCTATAAAAATTTTTGAATTTGTCAGGCAGATAGCATATGATGGCATTCATTGAACAAATTAAAGAAAAATATATTGTACTGCCACTTTAAAGTAAAGATAATTATTTTTCATAAATAAAATTTTATAAAACTGTTTACCTTGTTTTCAGAAAAATATTTTAAGAAATTAGATAGAAGTTATTACTTTAAGTATATACCCTGCATGACTAAAAAAGCGTAAAACTACTTTTCCCTCTTTTGAAAGATCTTTTGATAGAAATAAATACATTTAACCTCCTCTTCTTCTGACAGTATCATACATGTCTTAGGAATATTTTTACATGCGGTGGTGAAATGGAAAGAAAATGTGTTTTTCTCTTTTTTGGGGGAAGGGAAGATTGGATAGTACTGTAGCTTTGTACATTTTTACCCATCTTTGTTCGAATATTTTCATGGGGTCTTTTAAACCTTAGTTTAAAACAATTACACTATCAGTCAAAAAATCAAGTGGTACAATGCAATTAATACTTATGCATGACACAATACATGCGTAGTTATTTACACCAGTCTAATTACTTGACCAAATATTGCTTTCTTCATGTATGGAAATAAAGAATGCATTTAAGGGAAAAGTAAATTTCAGATAGATAGCCCATTGGGGTCTGGATGCATAAAATGTTATCATTAAGGGTAAAATACGTACTCCAAAATGTTTTCTAAGTTATGAAGTTTATTTTTACTCTTTTGTATTCGATTTTCATGGGATTTCTTAATGATGTAGATTAAAACAATTACACTTTCAGTCAAAAATAAAGTGGTATAATACAATTAATACTTATGCATGGCACAATACCTACGTAGTTATTTACACCAGTCAAATTACTTGACCTTATATTGCTTTCTTCATACATGGAAATAAAGAATGCATTTAAGGGAAAAGCATATTTGAAACATCGGGGTCCGGATGCATAAAATACTATCTTTAAGGGTAAAATACGTGCTCCAAAATGTTTTCTAAGGGTCTGAAATTTATTTCTACTCTTTTTTGCTCAAAGATTTCCATGAGATCTCTAAATGATGTAGTTTAAAACAATTTCACTATCAGTCAAAAATCAAGTGGTACAATACAATAAATACTTATGCATCACACAATACCTACATACTTATCTACACCAATCAAATTACTCGGACTTATATTGCTTTCTTCATACATGAAAATAAAGAATGCATTTAAGGGAAAAATAAATTTCAAATACATAGCCCATCGGAATCCGGTTACATAAAATACTATCAATAAAGGTAAAGTACGTGATTAAAAATGTTTTCTAAGGGTTTGAAGTTTATTTCTACTCTTTTTTGATCGAAGATTTTCATGAGATCTCTTAATGATGTAGCTTAAAACAATTTCACTATCAGTCAAAAATCAAATTGTACAATACAATAAATACTTATGCATGACACAATAATTACATAGTTATTTACACCAATCAAATTACTTGACCTTATATTGCTTTCTTCATACATGAAAATAAAGAATGCATTTAAGGGAAAAGCATATTTGAAACATCGGGGTCCGGATGCATAAAATACTATCTTTAAGGGTAAAATACGTGCTCCAAAATGTTTTCTAAGGGTCTGAAATTTATTTCTACTCTTTTTTGCTCAAAGATTTCCATGAGATCTCTAAATGATGTAGTTTAAAACAATTTCACTATCAGTCAAAAATCAAGTGGTACAATACAATAAATACTTATGCATCACACAATACCTACATACTTATCTACACCAATCAAATTACTCGGACTTATATTGCTTTCTTCATACATGAAAATAAAGAATGCATTTAAGGGAAACGTAAATTTCAAATACATAGCCCATCGGGGTCCGGGTGCATAAAATACTATCTATAAAGGTAAAGTACGTGATCCAAAATGTTTTCTAATGGTCTGAAGTTTATTTTTACTCTTTTTTGTTAGATTTTCAAGAGATCTCTTAATGATGTAGCTTAAAACAACTTCACTGTCAGTCAAAAATCAAGTGGTACAATACAATAAATACTTATGCATGACACAATACCTACATAGTTTTTTACACTAATCAAATTACTTGACCTTATATTGCTTTCTTCATACATGAAAATATAAAACACATTTAAGGAAAAATTAAATTTCAAATAGTCCATTGGGGTTCGGTTACATAAAATGCTATCTTTAAGGGATCATTAGGGCCTGAAGTTTATTTCTACTCTTTTTTGCTCGAAGATTTTCATGAGATATCTAAATAATGTAGCTTAAAACAATTTCACTATCAGTCAAAAATCAAGTGGTACAAAACAATTAATATTTATGCATGACACAATACCTACATAGTTATTTACACCAATCAAATTACTTGACCTTATATTGCTTTCTTCATACATGAAAAAATACAATACATTTAAGGGAAAAGTAAATTTCAAATAGATAGCCCATTGGGGTCTGGTTGCATAAAATGCTATTTTTAAGGGTAAAATACGTACTCCAAAATATTTCCTAACGGTCTGAAGTTTATTTTTACTATTTTTTACCCGAACTTTATGGAGTCTCTTAATAATGCAGCTTAAAACAATTTCACTATTAGTCAAAAATCAAGTGGTACAATAATATAAATACTTATGCATGACTCAATAATTACATAGTTATATACACCAATCAAACTACTTGACCTTATATTGCTTTCTTCATACATGAAAATAAGGAATACATTTAAGGGAAAGGGAAATTTCAAATACATAGCCCATTGGGGTCCGGATGCATAAAATACTATCTTTAAAGGTAAAGTCCGAGCTCCAAAATGTTTACTTATGGTCTGAAGTTTATTTCTATACTTTTTTGCTCGAAGATTTTCATGAGATCTCTTAAGAATGTATCTGAAAACAATTTCACTATCAGTCAAAAATCAAGTGGTTCAATACAATAAATTCTTATGCATAACACAATACCCACATCGTTATTTACACCAATCAAATTACTTGACCTTATATTGTTTTCTTCATACATGAAAATAAAGAATGCATTTAAGGGTAAAGTAAATTTCAAATGCATAGCTCATTGGGGTCCGGATGCATAAAATACTATCTTTAAGGATAAAGTACGTGATCCAAAATGTTTTCTAAGGGTCTGAAGTTTATTTAAACTCTTTTTTGCTGGAAGATTTTGATGAGATCTCTTAACAATATATCTAAAAACAATTTCACTATCAGTCAAAAATCAAGCGGTACAATACAATAAATACTTATGCTTGACACAATAATTACATAGTTATTTACACTGTAACGAATTCTCGTTACATTAAATTCTGATACAGGCTTAAGTAAAACCTCAAGAAAAGACGGCATGATGATGATGATGAAGAACAGCAAACGTGCCTTTTGTGAACTTTCGAACTGGGCTCTTCTTTATATAGTGAAAGGCCGTTGTTTAGCGTAGAATGGGATGTTGAATAGAGGATTGTTGACATCGAAGACCATCTCAAATCATTCTGTTTGAGACATTCATTGGGATGCTAGCGAACTGTTTCCAGTGTTCGTTTCAATGGCATCCCGAAGAAAGACTCTCACACTACAGCAAGTCCTCTACATTGCAACAATACTACAAGCCACAATACTTTCTTATCTTGTTCGCCAAGGGTTGTCCAAGGGCAACGCGAGATTGCTCTCCATTACTGCAAGCTTCAATGACACCTGCTGGCGAGAGAGCCGACACGCGTTTTCCCTAACACGTCATCAACCATCTGTCCGATCAGCTGGGACGGACATTCTTGCGGGCAGACGACTATATAAGAAGAGCAGAGTTCGAGGCTCAGGGAGGATTTTTGACCGATCGAGTGGTGTGAACTCATCGGCCCAGACTTCGAGGGAGCGACTGAGAGTGTCCTCCCCCACCCTTGTTTCTCTTACGAAGCTGATTCCTGCATCGATCATTTTTTTTTCATTGTAGATATTCATCATTTTCATCTGTAGCATAACTTCAATATTGTGTTTCTTAATAAATATCATAGTCTGCACGTAGTCCTCCGCTATCCCTTTTCCGGGCTCACTTAGAGCCCCAGTACGCTACAACACCAATCAAATTGACCTTATACTGCTTTCTTCATACATGAAAATAACGAATACATTTAAGGGAAAAGTAAATTTCAAATAGATAGCCCATTGGAGTACGGTTGCATAAAATGCTATATTTAAGGTACGTATTCAAAATGTTTTTTATGGGTCTAAAGTAAAGAAAATTCATTACTTTCTTACGTATAGTAATGGTAAGAACATTTTATTTTTTTCGAATTTCCTACTGAATAAATGAGAAAATTTCACAATTTTTGTTCAATACAAAACCTCGGAAATAAAAATAAAGGAGCTATGAAAATAATTTAGATTCTGTTAAATGTATTTAGAGCTATTCAGGGAACTGATAAAGACATACACACGTGGGTATATTTTTGTGTTTCTATCTGATAAAAGTTTTAGTCAGACGAGAAAAATAATAAAATAGAACATTCCTGTACGACACCAAACACGCAGACAAATATAGAAACCTAACAGGGTATAAATTAGACATGTAGAAAAGAAGAGAATGAGAAAAGAATGAATAAATAAAAACGAGAACTGGGGTATTTTTGAATTTGTCAAGCAGATAGCGTGGAAGAACATTCCTTGAGCAAATTAGTAAATTTGTTTTATTATACATTTGCTTTGTAGTAACAAAATAAACGATTTTGTTTCTAAATCCAGTTATTATTTACTATAGTCGAGTTTTCATTAAAATAACTTTAAAATTTAGCCTGGAAGATGTTAATAATTTAACCGTGTGCTATGATGGAGAACACATAACTGCCTTTAATTTTATTTCCATTTAAAAGACAACAGTTGAATTTAAACTATAATACTGTTTAATTATAAAAGTAAATGCATTTGAAATCCTGTAAACTCGCCGAGCGGTCTGCGATTTTTCTATTTCCGATTGTAAGTCATTTGGGTATGACTTCGCATGGGTCTCGTATAGGGAGCAGGTATGGAGACGAAATCATCAGCCGTAGAGGATTAAACTTAACAATGTTGATTTATTACAACAAAAAAAATTTAAAGAAAAATATATGTAAAGTCGCCCTGAGAGGAGATCACTCTAGGCAACCTGCTTATCTGAAAGTTCCGCCGGGAGTCACCTCCAGATTTTCCTTTTTCAAACTGGGAACCTCGGTTTTAGGGGAAATCGACAACCCCCCTCCCCAGTTGACCTTCATCCTTGGAGTAGCCGACGCGGTCACACAAAGAACAATTTCTTTTTTCTGTCGGTGCGTTGACAAAACGGCAGATTTGACACTTCTAATCGTCCGTGCGTCAAAAGGAACGTTACTGCCGTTTTCCAATTGTTCGGCGTTTTGAAATGTTCGGGGTCTTACAATGAACCAAAAGAATAAAAGTTCGCCCGACCACTGACAGAGACGGTTACAAATCCGTTCTTTTTTAAAGATGTGATGCATATTTTAAAAATGTTTTCATAGTGTATGACAGCAAAATAAGACAAAAATGTTGCGAAACATTTTTAAAAAATTATGCCTAATTTAACTTATTTTCTGTCTTAGAGATTTCGTAGATTCTTTAAAAAGATATCAGCATTCCTGCTCCACAGAAAAAATCTATATTCACAAAAAAATCATAGATTCTGACTGGTATATGTGGAATATTGCATTATGAAGATTGCCTTCTGGAGTTAGTAACACTTCTGAAAAAATGCATATCGCGTAAAGGCCATTTTAATTTTCACCCGAAATTCTCAAATTTTGATAAAAAAAAACGTATTTTGCCCAAAATAAGAGGTGGAATTGTATTTTTATAAATTTCATAAATGGTAGTAATAGAGCACTACACGAATTTGTCGAACTATTGTTTATTCCGTCGTAAAAACAATAGGATGGCAGAAAAAAAATCGTCAACGTAAATTCTTAAATTCTTAACTGTTATAAGGTATGTGAATTTACAGACTATCAAAAAGACTAACAGTCAGATACTTTCATAAAATGCTACTAAATTATTAAATTGTAAAATTTTAATAATAGCCTCTATTTAACATTGGGAGGTATATGAAATTTATTTTGTAGTATGTAGTCAAATTATTAGATTATTAGAGACTCTACTTAGAATTTTGTATTTTCCAGTTTAACCGAATATTTTAAATAGATCATTGGTTCTAGATCTGAGGTATCTTTTATTTATAAGAAAGCATTATTGAGATTACATAAACAGCAATTTTAGTAGGCAAAGCGACTTCTTTTTGTTAAAGTAATTTGATCACTCATGTCTAATGCAAATATTAGTATTTAGTGATGCATTTTTTTCTGCAATTATGACATCGATATTTCTGGGAACACTTTGCATATCAAATATTTCATTTTGTAGTGTTCGTTGTATTTATGCAATCTTCTGATGTGAGTTTTATTAAACTGGCTTTTGATTGTGATTATAGCTTTTACAATTTCTTGTTTGGTGATTTCGCACATGTTGTCTGAGTTGCCCGGAGATGTCCCATGAAGGTAATGTTATTTGTAGCCATAAAAACACTTATTTTCTCGTCTACATAATACAGTGTCAAGTTGTTCATAAAGATGTACTTTTCATCACCACAAATAGGAGGGTTGGAACTTTAATAATGGCAATACTGCTGTAAAAACTCTACGCAACAAAATGAAAGAATGTCCCGTATACCATACGTGAGCTACATACCTATCTTACCTATCAACAAAAAGACTCGTTCTTGCTATGCTACGCGCATGGGTAGTAACTCGAAGAAAAGATTCTTGTATTAGCTTGCGGTCTAAAGTAAATATTGGCATGACGTTTTCAAAACCAGAACAGCGGAAATGGATAAAAATTGAATGTGCCAGAGGCCGTACAGCACGATAATGTCATCTAGGGCATCAAGAGACCTGTGGGGCATCTGCATTGCCATACGGAACTGTAGCAAGATGAGCAAAAGCCTTCGATGACGGACGCCGAAATGAGGCAGACATGAATTGCCCAAGTCATCCTAGTGTCAGCTAAGCAAAAAGGCAGGCTGTCGACGTACTAATGGACAGTGATCAACTACAAATTATTCTTGAGCTGGCCCAAAAGACAGGATTTGCACATAAGACTATGCTGCACATTCTAAGCCCTTGCTTAATTTCTATGATGAAGGTACCATATTGTGGCATTCGCTTCAGAATTGTTCCAGAGATTCTTGTGGTAATAGACCAATCCATTCGAACTATCATCAGAACAGGAGCTTCTTCAGATGTTCTGAGATCACATCACTGGAAAAGGGTTATACACAATGCTGTCGACTATATTGAAGGACCGTAAATCATGGTGACATGAATCACTTTTGTATTCCATGTAAATAAATAGTTGCTCATATTAAAGTTCCAACCTTCGTACATTCTACGAATTTGAAGAGTATTCGTCTTTGTTACACACTTGGGCTGGTCTAGCCTTATGGAATCTTTCCACAATATATAGGTGTCACATGGCCTTGAGTGATGTTACAGACTTTACCATGGTACTAATCAAGTATTTAACCCATATTGTACCACACAAACTAAATATTTCTGTAAGTTATTAAAACTTAATCCATATTATTAATAAGGTGTAACTCAGTATATAAAACCAAAATTTTGAAAAAAATATTTTTATTGTTTAATGTAATTGGCTGTCCTATAAATAGGACAACGATCCAATACACTAGTAAATCTTAAAAAATATCACTTACATTGCATTAGGCTGATTCATAAATGAAATTTGTTTAAACAGTCAAAATAAAGTCCAACATTACATTTTAAGCATACTGTGGTTGGTTTTCTCTTGCAGTTATTGAACTGGCAGTAAGAGAGTAAATTTCTTCAGTTTTTCTGAATGGAATACACATCTATTTACCCCTTGTTATGTCCAGGTGTGTGAACAGGTGTTTGAACTAGTTTTCATTTGAAGATAAAAGAATTGGGCTATCCATGGAATATCGAATTCGTAGAAAAATAATCGGGGTTGAACGGTCGTCTTAATTTTAGGGCACCTTTTTTATACTCACAAATTACACGTGTAAAATATATTTTTCAACAAAACCTTTCAGCTACATTATTAACTCTGTTTTTAAACTAAAAGTAACCTCCACAATGTTTGAAAAAAAATAATAATAAATATAAAATTAAAGATTAAAAAATGACAATTTTGATGAGGTTGCTGAAAATAAATTTTACAATATAATATAATATGATTTCTCAGTTTTTTTTGTTACTATGCTAGAGTGTGTCTATTTTAAAGGTGAAAATAAAATCCACTCAGAAAATATTTATAATTGTATTATTAAATGGAATTTTATTTGCTGTCCTGTTTATAGGATAGCGGTACAATATGGGTTAATTCTCTCTAGAAAAATACACAATTTTATTTAATTTCATGATTTATAAAAAATGAAAAAAAATATTCTCACGGCATCATAGATTCAGGATAACAAAAAGTTAAACGCATTTACTTCCAACAAAACTATTTTCAAAAGCTTATGAAAAAACGGAAACCTGTTTTTCTTTAAACACACAGAGCGTGCATTCAAATTATTAACTTCTCTCTGTATAAATTCTTAAAATATTTAAATGAAGACATTCCCAAAGTATATAAAATTATGTTAAGAAACAAATACATTTATTATCATTTTTTACTGCAGAGAAAAATGCAAAATTTTGTTCATTTGCTCTAGGAATGGCCTCTATTTTTGTCTGTCTGACAAATTCAAATATATCTCAACTCTCTTTGTTATATTTATTTCATTTTTTTCACTTTCTCTTCTTTTCTGTATCTCTACCTTAGACCACGTCGAACTCATATATTTGTCTGCATGTTTGGTGTCGTATAGGAATGTTCCATTTTGTTCTTCTGCCCGACTAATTCGGTCGCTGTGAATTTTATTAGGAAGTAAAACAAAAATAGATTTGAGTGTGTATAAGTTCCTTTCAAAGCCCTGAATGTTTCTAAAATCATCAAATAGACATATATATTGTTCTTCTTCCTTATTTTTTTAACTATGAGATATTTTACTAGAGAAAAATTCTGAAATATTCTCTTAAGTCTAAGAAATTCGAAAAGGGAGGGAAAGTTCTTCGAAAATATATACAATAATATACAAGAAAAGACATCGAAATAATTTATTGATGCCTATTGGAAAAAAATCCTGAGTACATACTTTGAGGTAGCTCTTTGTGCAATCTGGTAACATTGTATTATGTGTTTGTTCTTCTCTTTTAAATATATCATTATTTTTTATGTACAGAAATGTTACCTAATTTAATTTTATAGTTATTTATTTATGTACTAGATGCAGTGTTATGCGTTATATTGTTGTTTTGTGCCACTTCTTCATGCACTCAAAACAAAGTTGTTGTCAGTCAAAAGGGTTAAATGTTAATTAAGAAAATTTCTAATACTAGTATACCAAAAGGTTCCGAAATATTTTACTACTACCTCTTTTAAAATCATTCTGAAAAATATACTTTAAGGCCGCATTTTGTTTAATCTGCAGCATTGTACAATCTCTTTGTGTTTTTTATTGTATGCTTGGTTTATTTTGGATGCATAAACCAGTACATGTTCATTTAACTTTATTGGCATTTGTCTATGCAATAAATACTGTGTTATATATATATATATTCTTTGCTCAACAGCCCCTAGGGAGCAGGGCCTAGATTGCTAATCACTATTTCTGACACCAAGGGCCCTGGAGTGGAAGAATATGTTCCAGAAGAATATAGTGGAATCCCCTGTGTTTTTTCTCAAGCATGTTTGGTCCTCAGTTTGTCTAACCACTGAAGGGATGAAAGGCTGAGTCAACCTTGCCTAATCTCCGATCTGTGTTGTGGGAGTGCCGCTTTGATCTCCCGCAGCACAGGTATATATATATATATATATATATATATATATATATATATATATATATATATATATATATATATATATATATATATATATATATATATATATATATATATATATATATATATATATATATATATATATGTGTATATATATATATATATATATATATACATATATATATATATATATATATATGTATATATATATATATATATATATATATATATATATATATATATATATATATATATATATATATGTATATATATATATATATATATATATGTATATATATGTATGTATATATATATATATGTATATATATGTATATATATACATATGTGTATATATATAAATATATGTGTGTGTGTGTGTGACGACCGTAGGCGTCACAACTTCAACATCCAAGGAATTTCGCCGTGTCCATTGATATTCCGCTATGAAACCGGCGAAGAGTGCCATGCAGAGGTACTAACAACAACGACAATAGGTTCGACTAACTTCGTTTAGTCCTGTTTCACATGATTACAATGAAAGCACAGATAGAACAACAACAAACAACCCTTCGAACCTTGGTGATCGCCTATTTAAAATATTTAATAACCGGAATCGAAGTCATGATTGACGTCAAGAGACAGACAATTATGCTGCATAGAAATTTCCAGTGAATTCTAAAAACCCATCCCACTGGCAGAGTGCCGTGTGCAAATCCCAATACCAGAAAAACGCCACGATTTTAAAAGAATGGCATATACAATTTTGAAACCAAAACCGAAATATTTTAAGCAAAGCGCCACATTACTACATTAGGAATGGACTTTAATAGTGGCAACAATTTTTTTACATGGAATACAAAAGTGATTCATGTCACCATGATTTACGGTCCTTCAATATAGTCGACAGCATTGTGTGTAACCCTTTTCCAGCGATGTGATCTCAGAACACCTGAAGAAGCTCATGTTCCGTTGATAGTTCGAATGGACTGGTCTATTACCACAAGAATCTCTGGAACAATTCTGAAGCGAATGCCACAATATGGTTCCTCCATCTTAGGAATTAAGCAAGGGCTTAGAATGTGCAGCATAGTCGTATGTGCAAATCTTGTCTTTTGGGCCAGCTCAGGAATCGTTTGTAGTTGGTCACTGTCTATTAGTGCGTCGACAGCCTACCCTTTTGCTTCGCTGACACTAGGTTGACTTGGCCGATTCATGTCTGCTTCATTTCGGCATCCTTCATTGAAGGCTTTTGCCCATCTTGCTACAGTTCCATAACGGAATGAAGATTCCTCACATGCCTCTTGAAGCCCTAGATGACATTGTCGTGCTGTAAGAGCTCTGGCACATTGAAGTTTTGTCCATTTTTGTTATTCTGGTTTTGAAAACTACCTGCAAACAATTACTTTAGACCGCAAGCTAATACAAGAATCTGTTCTTCGAGTTACTACATATGCGCGTAGCGTAGCAAGGACGAGTCTTTTTGCTGAGAGGAAATGTAGATATGTAGATTACGTGTGATATACGTAACATTCTTTCTTTTTGATGTGTAGAGTTTTTACAGTAGTATTGCCACTATTTAAGTGTCAACCCTCCTATTTGTGGTGATGAAGAGTACATGTTTATGAACAATTTGACACTGTGGTATTTAGTCGGGAGTATAAGTGTTTTTATAGTTACGAATAACACTACCTTCATTTGAACTCTCCTGGCAACTCAGACAACATGTGCGAGCTCACCAAACGTGAAATTGTTAAGGCTATAATCACAACTAAATGCCAGTTTAATAAAACTCACATCAGAGGATTTCATAACTACACTGAACACTACAAAGTGAAATATTTGGCATACACAGTGTACCCAAAAAAAAATAGACTCTATAATTGCAAAAAAATGCCCTACTAAATACTAATGATATTTGCATTAGATATGTGTGCACAAATTACTTTAACAAAGAGGTAGTAGTTTTGCCTATCTCAATTGCTGTTTATGTAATCTCAATAATGTTTTTATATAAAATATGCGTCAGACCTATAACCAATCTTCTATTTAAAATATTCAGTTAAATTAGAAAATACAAAAATCCAAGTGGTCTCTCTAATTATCTAGTAATTTGACTACATTCTACAAATAAAATTTCATATACCTCCCAATGTTAAGTAGAGGTTATTATTTTTAAATTTTACAATTTAAAAGTTTAGTACCATTTTATGAAGGTATCTCGATGTTAATTCTATTAAAAGATTTGTAAATCCACACACCTTATAACATTTAAGAATTTAGGCATTTAGGTTGACGATTTTTTTCTGTCATCCCATTCTTTTTATGGTAGAATAAACAATAGTTTGACAAAAGTGTCCAGTACTATATTACTACCATTTATGCAATTTATAAAAATACTTGTAAATCTGCATCTTATTTTGGGAAAAACAAGTTTTTATTATCAAAATTTGAGAATTTCGGGTGAAAATAAAAATGGCCATAAAGCTATATGCATTTCTTCAGAAGTTTTACTAACTCCAGAGGGCAATCTTCATAATCCAATATTCCACATAAACTAGTCAGAATCTATGATTTTTCAATGAGTTCCCTTAATAAGTTCCCCATGTTTTTTCAACGACAAATACTACCGGCTGTATACCCCGAAATAATTTAGAAAAAAATTAAGTGTCGACAATTAAGTATGACTATGGCAAGAAATTTCTTTCCCAATATGACATGGTCGATTTTAAGAATATTCTAGATTTTATGTACCAATCATTCACAGAGGAATTTCACGCAACATCATGAACTGTTGTTATAAGCTCCCCTTTTATTTTCATGTTTATGATAGCTAATAGGAAAACTATAAGTAGCCTTTCCTTTTGAAAGAAAAGCCAGAATCGTCATAAGTTGAGATGTGCCCTGCTGCGTGAAATCTTACTATTAATCAACGGAGGAAAAGGGTACTACTGAAGAATAGGGTGAACCTTGGCAAAGTTGGAGTAATTATTGGCGATGTTTACCAAAACGCAACGGTATTTCATTCGAACATTATATCCCTAACTAGTTGGGTGACTTTATTTGATGTAGATTAAACCATTGCAATAGAATTATATACATTTTCTTAATTTATCAAAACCACTGAGGAATTGGACATTTACATTTATGGGCAATTAATCCCTCAATAATTTACAAAGTCAACAACACCAAATTATCAAAAATTAGCCTTGGGGGAACATTTAATGGTTCATTATACATAATATTAAGCTACGCATATTTAATATATAAAAAATGGGTTCTAGAAGGAGAGCTGGATACAAATATAATATAAATTAAAATATAGTACAGATTGTTTCGACACAGCGAGATCAGGAGAAAATGTTAGGCTACCATGTTCAAAGCTTTATCGCCAAGTTGGTGGGAGCACCCTGTTCTTCAGTCAAGCCAATGCCCTACTTCGTGAAATCGTCCTATTATTCAGCGAAGGGAAAATGTTTCTGCATATCGTATAATTAGTGTGTTTAGTAAGACAAGTGAAGAATAAATGTGTATCGGATAGTTAAAGTCTAAAAAATACATTTCGCGAAGTAGCTAATAAACAATTTAAATAGAGCTATTAGAGGAAAAAGTAAATAGAATAAGGTTAAATTTTACAATATTTTCAGTGTCCATGCGAGACTCCGTAAAATAAGAACTACTCTGTTCGCCAATATGTACTATACTATTTTGTGAATACAAAATCTTTTTACAGCAGCAAATACCTTTCGAAATTTCAATATGTACACATAAGTAGTTGAGTGCTTTAAAAACTATATTATTTTACAACTAGTTAAATGTAGCTGTTAGCTTTCAAAATAAAATTTAGGACATCCTCGCTCTTAAACTGACAAGCTAAACTTTCTTGCGATATCTCTGGTTTGTTTTCCAATTCTCCGATGTTTTACTTTGAAAGATTACTTGTACTCAAATATTTATCATGAATATTTCAAAGATTTCATTCTTCATATTTTAACGTTTATATAAAAAATCCATGTAAAAAATGAAGGATAAAAATGAGATATAAATTCTGATAATAAGAAAATGTTCTCCAGAATACTATTAATATTACTTTTTGTTAAAGTGAATATGTGAATACGTTAACGGGATTATACCTATGAAGTATCTGCTGAAACAATTTATTTAAATTCCTTTAGTATAATATATATATATATATATATATATATATATATATTTATATATATATACATATATATATGTATGTATGCATGTAAGAAAATTCTCAGGGTTTTTCAAAACTTAAATCAAGCGCGAAAAATCCCCTCGTAATTTTGCATTCCCCTTTTTAACTCCTAACTTAAATTGACCCCTGAGGCTCCAGTTTACACCCGCAGAGAAGGGTCTTGACCAATTATAACTTTACGTGGCCCTAATTGACAATTTAGGAAACTTCCAAATAAAAAGGAGATACACGCTGTCGGAAGCAGATATTTTCCCACAGATGAGAAAATTCTTTCTGTCATCGCTCTTGGGTGCACATGTGTTCGATTAGAGTGAACTCTGTGGCTTTTCTTTGTTTGTGGTCCAGTAGGAAAGACGTGCGTTGTAGCATCTCTGGAATAAAGTTTGAATTAGACTTCTGCCGCTCTCTTCAATGTCGGTCTGACTGCATTTTTATTACTGCTAGCTGTTCAGCTTTCTTCTTGTCAAGGAGTTTTATAAAAAAATGGAATATATATATATATATATATATATATATATATATATATATATATATATATATATATATATATATATATATATATATATATATATATATATATATATATATATATGCATATATATATATTTATATAGATATGCATATATATATATATATATATATATATATATATATATATATATATATATATATATATATATATAATATATATATATATATATATATTTATATAGATATGCATATATATATATATATATATATATATATACATACATATGCGGCTCTTTATTTCTGGTTACCATTTCTTGTTTATTTCATTTCTTGAAATTCTCGTTTGAATTTATATCTTGTTATTTGTTTCTTGTTGAGTTTAATATCTAGCATAATGACTGTTTTTCAAAACTCAATTTTTCAAGTAACTGTTTGCTTTAGAACGGAGAATAAATTCTCCATCCTCACCTTAAAGCTTCTGAATTATTTGTCTACTGCCTTAATGAAAGGTAAAAAGTTTTCTTTTGTGTGTGAAAAGTACACACAAAAGTACATTCTCCTTAACAAAGTCAAAGAAAATACGAAAAAAAAATATAGAGAAATATTACTCACTCCGCTCAAAATTTGTATTTTATATAGCGTTATAATTTATTTCCAATGTAGAAGGAAAATACTTATACGAAGTAAGAGAACATTATTTTACTTCCCAACAAAAATCAATATGATGAAATTCGAAATTCAATTTATGGGGAAAAAAGTTCTCGCGTCGGAAAGTAATAAAGGTTTTATTCTTTTGAAGAAATGTGAATGCATAAATATTCTTACATGCATTCGGATTGCTCTCATTTGCTTTAAAGGGCTCGGCTAAACTGAGGCAATAAATTTGTCTGACATAAACTTCGAGGCCCTGATTTAATCTATCGCAGACAAGAAAAATATTGTCCGTAAAAGCATTAGGTAATAGATAGTTTTTAACGTGAATTGTGAAATATGAAGGTGTAGACGTGGATGTTTTGTAAAATTCAGTCTCAGTCATATTTTGATATCAATTTTATCTATTGTCCTGTTGTAAAAAAACCAGATTGTGAGTATAAATAGTTGCCCCATCATAAATATGAACAGAGAGGGAAATACTAATAATTGAAAAAAACTTACCTCTTCCGGGAGAAATTTATGTATGGAAAGAAATTATCACCGTTTCATTCTGGGTATTATATTCATTCAGATAATGGTGAAATAAAAAAAAATCTGTACAATAACTTTTACACTAAAACATTTATACATATAACGTACAACACCACTGGAGATGACACGTATGAGTACAACAATTAAGGAAAATTCCAATTGCTTCAACTCCAAGGATGCCTAAATCGTGAGAAGAATAGATTGAATATCCCTCACTTCTAGCTATTCTAGTTGCAAAATATCATTCTCCAAAATGTTTTAGAACAACTGTTAAAAAGTATGGTAATATGGTATGGTAGACAAATTATGGGTTATACCAAATAATTTTACGATGTAGAAGGATTACTATTAGCATTGCATATTCTCAAGCAATTCAATCACTCATCTTCAGCACTATAAAGATATAAACTGCCATGATCACGTCAGAGAGAACAGAAAATTTCTGAGGTTCAATTATTAGTATTTTCCTATGTTTTAATAATTACAATGGAGCAAACAATTTTATATAATGCTGTAGTAAGAGTCCCTTACCGTTACAAATAATAATAATAATAATAATAATAATCTGTGTCCCGGAAGCTGGCTTCAGATTTTTCCTCACACCTCAAATCAGAATAGGAGTAAACTGTTGGAACAGCTTCAAAAACCGCGTTCTACTTTAAATCTTCTTCATGATGCTTCATCACTTCGCAGTATATATATATATATATATATATATATATATATATATATATATATATATATATATATATATATATATATATATATATATATATATATATATATATATATATATATATATATATATATATATATATATATGTATATATATATATGTATATATGTATATATGTATATATATATATATATGTATATATATATATATATATATATGTATATGTATATATGTATATATATATATGTATATATATATATATACATATATATATATATATATATGTATATATGTATATATATATATATATATATATATATGTATATATATATATATATATATGTATATATATATATATATATATATATATATATATATATATGTATATATATATATGTATATATATATATGTATATATATATATATATATATATATATGTATATATATATATATATAATATATATATATATATATATATATATATATATATATATATATATATACATATATATATATTATATATACATATATATATACATATATATATATACATATATATATACATATATATATATATATATATATATATATATATATTTCGAGATCTTATTACCAAGCTGAATACAATTCAGAAGGAAGTGAACATAGTATGACTACAATGTCTATGGATTTGATGACTGATTATTTATTATCGTGACGTTCGTAACCAGAATCTATTACTTAAATCTATTACTACAAAGGAGATGGACATAGCTTAAATAATGTGATTGTTTCGGATTATTAGCTTGCACAATATGTTTGGAGATTCATGTTATTGCTCTTTTAAGTTCAAGAAACTCTGTCCAACTGATTAAAAAAACAAAACAACAACAAGAATATTTATTTCACACATCGCAACATCTCGTGGCGTTGTTCAAGTATTATGAGTAATATTTCCACAGCTTTCAATCAGCGGCTGTCATTCTTCCTCGGTTTTCCTATTGCTGATAAAAATCTTCGTAAGCTAATTCACTTTTAACGCATGAAGGAAAATGCGTTCATTTAGAAAGAACAAAAAACAATATATTTATTGAATCATGGGTAGTAAGTACATCGTAAAAAGTGATTAACTCAAAGGAAAATAGCTTTTTGAAATCTCTTACCGCCACCAGTTTCTGAAGTCATCTACTGCTGCCACCTAACTTTTAAACTTGTCAACAGAGAGTCCGCTTTGGCTAGGACACAGGGAAAAAAAGTCATAAGAATAAAGAAAGTGAAATCTTTTTTTTCTGCAGATCTAATTTATTTTCCATTCCAGTATCCCCGTGACTGCAGACTTCAATAGGCAGTGTGATCTAATGGTAACACTCAACTTTCTTATGTTGTTACAATCTAGCATACACTTAATGTGTTCCCGAGAAATAAATGGCCCTCTACCTATGGAAGACCAGATCTCATCTAACCCGAGGGGTCTTGCCTCCTGGCTTACGCAGGCTACGATGCTGAGTAACTCATCATTGCAGGGGAAAGGATAACATGCATTTACCCAATCTTAAAATGCTGAAATAATAGTGCGAAAGACCAATATCAGTCACGAAAACCGTAGACTACACAATACAAATAAAGAGGTTATCTTTTCCATTTATTTAACCCTAATAAAATGAATATTATGTAACAAAAAGATAGAAGAACACACTGTCAAAGCAATGATGATCGAATAACACATTGAAAAACGTAGTGTCTTTATCTTTTAAACATTCATAATACCACATGGGTGAAAATTGAACCGATCAATTTATGCTATTTTAACTGTAAAAAGCTGAAACCGCGGTAGCTCAGTCGGCAAAGGCATCTCGTAACTGAAAGGTTGTGGGTGAGGGGCTCGAGACAGCCTAAGATGAGCGATGCTCATTGTGAGTGATTGAAACTCGTAAAATATGTTCGTGGTCACAATACCATCCAAGTTCCCAAATGATACCTCTGGAGATGTTGGGTAAATCTGGGGGTCTTCAGTTTGTCCACTGTGCCTAATTTTTGAGGACCCAACAGAGGCAATGTTACTCGCTTCCATAGCATTCCTTAAGCTAAGTGTTTCCATCGTGATACTAAATGAGTAATAGATTCATAGCTATGTTTGGCATAAATAATATTTCTGTACTGCCTACTGAGTCAGAATAAACTGTAAAATAATATTGCTTGAAAGAATATATACACCTTGCTGTATATTTACTTTAGTTATAAAAGTGCAGTCGGGAGATATTATCGAAAAGTTTTCAAAACTAAAACAAACCTATCAAACTTCAATGTGATGTGAATAAAAACAGAAAAGCCCAAGAAAGTAAAAACTAGGTTTTAACTATCCAAATTAAATTTCATGAGTTTTTCGAAAAAGTAATTCTCTCGGAAAATAGAACATCTCCCTTTCCAAACCAACAATTTCTCTTTCTTTTGTTCTTAACCATAGTTCTGCAAACATAGAAGATGTACGCGCTTATAAACACAATTTTGATGGTAGAATAAACTTTGTTATTCGATATCATTTAGTGATTATTTCCTAAAAGCTCCAAATTGGCTTTATGCAGTCACTTCTGATCTATTGAGCATAGACGTATTAATCATGAACAGTAGATTTAAAACCCATCATATATTGGGTTGTTCGGAAAGTAATTTCGTTTTTTCCCTCAGAGGATTTAATTGTATTTTTTTTCACCCAACTTCACATTTAAGCCGTATAATTTTTATATGCTTTGATAGCTCATATAGCAAGGCTTGTGTGTGAAAAATTCCAATTAATTCTACGCAGTAGTTTTTGGTTGGTACCCTCTTAAATATGGAGAGCGATAAGCAGCATTATTGACATATCTTACTGCTTTACTACAGAAATGGTAAAAATGCTGTTCAAGACAGAAAAAAATTGACCGATGTGTATGGAAAAGGTGTGTTGACAGTACGCCAGTGCCAGAACTGGTTCGCTAAATTTCGATCCGGCAATTTTGATGTCGAAGCTGCACCATGTTCGGGAAGTCCGGTGGAAGCTGATAAAGACGCGATAAAGGCATTAGTTGATGCGAACCGGCGAATAACAACACGTGAGATCAGATTGAGGTTAAATTTATCAAATTCAACAGTTTATGACCACTTGAAAGGCCTGGTATTATCCTCGAAGCTCGATGTATGGGTTCCCTATATTCTCACAGAGAGAAATCTGTGTCGCCGCATTGACGTCTGCGATTCGCTTCTCAAACGTCACGAAAATGATCCGTTTTTGAAGCACATCATCACTGGGGACAAAAAATGGGTTATATACAACAACGTCAAACGCAAGAGGTCATGGAGCAAAAAAGATGAACCGGCTCAAACCATTTCCAAAGTCGATATTCACCAAAAAAAGGTGATGCTGTCTGTTTGGTGGGATTTTAAAGGAATCGTTGTTTTTAAGCTTTTACCGGATAACACAACGATTAATTCGGAAGTCTACTGTCATCAGCTGGACAAAATGAATGATGAACTTCAACAGAAAAGGTCAGAACTAATCAACAGGAAAGGTGTACTGTTTCACCAAGACAACGCGAAACCTCACACAAGTTTGGTCACTCACCAAAAGCTTTTACAGCTTAAATGGGATACAATACCACACCCACCAAATTCTCCAGACCAGGCACCATCGGATTATTATTTGTTTCGGTCATTCCAAAAATTTTTAGACGGTAAAACCTGCACCTCAAATGAGGAGGTCAAAAACCACCTCGATCAGTTTTTTGCCAGCAAAGACCAAAAATTTTATGAGCGTGGAATTATGCTACTACCAGAAAGATGGCAAAAGGTGTTGGACCAGAATGGCCAATATATAATTTAATAAAATATTTATTCATTATACGAAAACTGTCTTTCATGTTCCCCAAAAAAAACGAAATGACTTTCCGAACAACCAATACATATTGCCTCTGATCACAGGGCTCAAACTAATAAAGCAATTATTCAGTAAACCAATTTCTGTTTTAAAAAGCAACGGAATTAATTTATTTTTCCTTTCCTCGATGAAGAATTTTCCGATATATCATGTGACAATGAAACTTTTTGACTACTTAAAGATCTTCTCACACGTTAACCTAAATCAAAAATAGGTTGTTGAAAATTTTTAGCTTGCACACAAAAACCCAATGTATTTTCCATTAAGAAAAGTAATCTTAAACTAAATTCGCTGCTTTTTCAACTTGTGAAAATGCTTTTATAACGTATTGTTACGGATTTCACTCGAGGGTTCGTTAATTAAATGAAATTTTACCATGAGAAAACATAATTAACAAAACATATATTAAAAGAACAGTTATTAACAGTGCTACTGTCTACTTTATGCAACACGAGGGCTAGTGAGACCAACAGAACAGTTAGAACATTCCAGAAAAATCATATACACTCTGGAACTTAGTCCATAAAAACACTGCTACACAGCTAGCACTAAAATCACTATAGCACGGAGAGCAGAATGCAACTCCGCTAGCTAAAGTTAAACTAACGTAGCTCACAGGCCAACCACTCTCGGCAGAATCCAGCCGATAATTCCTTGACGTCCTTCAAACACCTTCAAGATAATGATGCATCTGGATCCCTGGGATGAGCCCTTTAATTTAATGATTTCTAAACTAAGCATAAAAAGGACAACGAGCAGAAAAATAAAACAGGTAAAAGATGAAAGAAGGAGATGATGTGATTCTTGAGTTCATGAGACAAAAAAAAAAAAAAAAAAAAAAAAAAAAAAAAAAAAAAAAAAAACTAGAGAGTGAAGGCTTAGCTATAGAAAACACAAAATGTTTTTGAGTCCAGGGATATCCGGAATTTTTGGCAACAAGAGATAGAATGGGAAGTTTTGTATTCCCGGGCGATTAATTCCTTGACATCACAATCTGAGCTTCAGTTTATAAGATTGCAGAAATTTCGAGAAAGTTCCGGAGTTAGAAGGTTTTAGAAACTTCCGGTTACGCCAAATGTGTCTTCAAAATGTTCGCCAATTATATCTCCAGATTCGTAGCCAAGTCGCCAAATTTGGTGCCAAACACAGAGATGCCATGAGTTGCAATTTTACGATGAGAAACACAAACATGAATTTATTAACAGAGCAGGTAGAACATTCCAGAACAAGCCTATACACTCTGGAACAATACAGTGCACATAGCACATAAAAGCACTGCTACACAGTTAGCACTAAAATCACTATAGCACGGAGAGTAGAATGCAACTCCGCTAGCTAAAGTTAAACTAACGTAGCTCACAGGCCAACCGCTCTCGGCAGAATCCAGCCGATAATTCCTTGACGTCCTTCAACATCTTCAACATCTTCAAGATAAGGGTGCATCTGGATTTCCTGGGCTGAGCCCTCTAATCTAGAGATCTCTAACATTAAGCATAAAAAGGACAACGAGTAGAAAAATAAAGCAGCTAAAAGATAAAAGAAGTGTGGTGGATTCCTGATTTCATAAGACAAAAAAAAACTAGAGAGTGAAGGCTTAGCGATAGAAAACACAAAATGTTTTTGAAGCCAGGTACATCCGGAATGTTTCACAACAAGAGATAGAATAGGAAGTTTTGTATTCCCGGGCGATTAATTCCTTGACATCACAATCTAAGCTTCAGTTTATAAGATTTCAGAAATTTCGAGAAAGTTCAGGATATAGAAGATTTTAGAAACTTCCGGTTACTCCAAAGGGGTCTCCAAAATGGTATCCAATTTGTAGCCAAGTCGCTAAATTTGGTGCCAAAAACAGAATTGCCATAAACCTCGCCAGCTAGCCAAATTAACTTATTTAAAGTTTCTAACAGTATTTAATGTGATTGTGTAAAACTGAAAAGAAGATTCTGTGAATAAAGTGAGCAAAGTTTTTTTTAATTAATTTTTAAAAAAGGTACGCATTTTACAAGAATATATATCATTAAGCAAAAAATTAAATTTGCAATATCAATTAAATATATATTCATGAAGAATTTAAGGGTTTCAAATTTAAACTTACCTCCTTCTTCTCTGAAAAATTGGTTTGATTTTAAATAGAAAATTGTGGGCATAAGAAAAATCAAATCGCAAATGAAATGCATAAGCTAGTTAAACAGTATTTTAATACAGAATACAATTTTACGGCTAACAAGCAAAGAAATACGCCCTGTGACCCCAGTGACACTAGAAAGAAAAGAAAATCTGAAATTTTTCATTACACATCAGAAAACTTAAGGGCTTAGAAATAATTCATCATCCATCGTAACAAAAATTTTGTCTTTATGTTTCAGATGAAGTTGGATACCAAGTATTCTTTTTTTACAAACTACAGGTTAAACCATTCAATTTAGCTTCATTTTTTAAAAAAATTCCTTTTGTTTTCTCCAACTCCGAAGCATTTTTAATTTCACAGATCAGTTTGTGAATAAGTTTTTTTTTTTTTTTTCAAAGTAAACCTCAGACAGAAAAGAAAATGCGCATTCAGTAATGGAAACTAAGAAAAACTAAATAAAACCCAAATTTATTATTTCAAACGTAGCATTTTTACCTTATTACTACAAAGCTATGACCTTCTCTTTTTATTCCACGTGCTTTAGGACGACATAATTTTTAATATGAAAAGTTAATTACAGATCTTGAATTTTAATGAATTTAAACGAGAAATTTTTCATTCAGCATTTTTGTAAAGGTAGAATAGAGAATTCAGAATTTTGATTTCAGTTTTTTTTCCCATTTTTCAGTATGAAGCAAGCCAAGTCTTTTAAATAAATAACGATTAATTTTTAAAAACTTTAAAAAAAATGCACAAGAGTAAATTCTTTACAGGTATTCAATTATTATGGCTATCTCTGCAGAATATATTTTCTTTATGTAAAGAATTCTATGAAAAACAAAAGCTACCATTAAAGATAAATATCTTCAAAGGTAGAAAGAAACATTAAAAATTGTAATTACTGTAATTATTATACCGCGAAAGAATTATTCAGAATTAGTTTTAATACATTTGAACTTTGCTTATTACTTACATGGCATAAACTTTAATTTGAAAGTTATGAATATGCATACAATTTGGTTTTTTCCTTTTAATTCTGCTTAATGAAGAAAATTTTAAAAATTTCTCGTTTTTCCTTCTCATTATTTCTTATCCATCATATGCGATACAGAATTAGAATAGTAAATTTGAAGAATATGTACTTAAAATATCATAGAGAGAAGGTATGATCTTGAAAATGAATCAAAAAGTATTTATATATATATATATATATATATATATATATAAATATATATATATATATATATGTGTGTGTGTGTGTGTGTGTGTGTGTGTGTATATGCATATATATATATATATATATATATATATATATATACATTTATATGTTACGGCCTAGGTCAAAAAAACATGAAAAATGATTTAAGGCAACAATTTGTTACATGGAAACAATAAAAAAAAGTGCTGTTTAGAAATGATGCAAGATTTTTAATATCTCGTGTGGTACCTCGAACAGCTAAGACTGCTGCACACTTGTTTTCCATGGATGCGAGGATGTTATCGATAAGACTTTGGGGAATACTTTTCCATTCCTCAAGAAGTGCAATCTCCAAGTCTCGGAGAGTTAAAGGAGACCTTGGTCTCGCAGGAATGCTAACATGCAGGAGCATGTCCCAAACTTGATTTATTGGACTGAGATTAGGATAACAAAATGGCCATTCCATACACTGTATTGTTCTCCAGTATGTTCTCTACAAGACGAAGCGGTATGCCGTCTAGCGTTATCATGCTGGAAAACAAAAGAATCTCCAATGGCTTCAGCGTAAAGTATGACCTGAGGTCTTAGTATCTCGTGTGCATATCTTCGGGCAGTCAAAGTACCATTCCGAATGATATGCATGCTCTTCACTATGCTGATTCCACCCCATACCATCCAACCAGCTCGTATTGTGACCTTTCACAAACGAATGTGGGTATACCAAAACACGGTGAACTGTGTATGAACTATATCAAAACACGTCGGGTGTCACACTCCAGATTAAATGTGAGACTCGTCTGCAAACAGCACTTAGCTCCAATTATGTTGCTCTAAATCTCGATGCTCAGCAACCCATTTTCTTCGGGCCCATTTTCTCCGGGTGGTGTGAGTTCCACGGAATGCAGATCATGGGCCTATGTGCATAGAGACCTCCCTGATCAAGCCTATTACGCACTGTTTCCTTGGACAACCTTGTTGCCAAGAGCAACTCTCTTTGCAGCTGAGTAGAATTGTCTCTTTTGTTTCGATGAGCTGCTAAAAGTATATACCGGTTATTAGTTGCTGTAAGATAACTAAAGTGAACAAAATAGTATCAAAATTTTATGTAACAGAAACGCTATTTGTATCCTAAAAGTTTCTTTGCATAATCTTCTTTTCAACTCAATAATCTCCATTTTAAACATTCTGATTTTTGAAGCTTGGAAATGTTTTTTCAATATAATGAACGAGAAAAGAATCTTATTCAGCACCCTATAGACGAAACAATAGGAAAAAATAAAAAAAAACTATTGCCTCTATATGGCGTGTTCTCTTAAAACACTTTAATTAAACTCACTCAACAACATTAATTAATGAAAAACGGCTTAATTTAAACCTTCTTATATCTATCTGTAATTTTTTGTTGAGTGCTTCACTTGAGGGTTCCGGAATTGGGTTTACTTTTATGACACAAGAAAAAGCAAATTTGAATTATTAGTTAAAAGAATGATAAAAAGTTCATAGTTCAAAATATTTTAGTTCAAGAACAATTAGAACAATCCAATATACTCTGAAACATTTAAGAGCTCAGAGCACATATAACACGGCTAGACAGCGAGCACTAAAAACACTATAGCAAGCGAGGCTAAGTGCAACTCCGCTAGCAAGAATCAACTTACCGTTTGGCAACTTGGCAAGAAAACTGCAAGATAATGGTGGATACTGACTGACCAGTAGGAGTATGACGTTAAATCGGGGTTCTTGAGCCGAAGGCCGTATTCCCAGTTAGTGAGATATATAATTTTATAAACTCAATGTCCTTCTTTTAACTTTAAAAAAACTATTTAATAAAAATGCAGGTCTCAACAAATAATATAAATTAATAAAAAAAACAGAAAAGGGGAAAAAGTTAAGTGGGAATATAATATTGCTTAGTGAAAAACATAGATATAAAACAAAAGATACAAAAATATACAAAGAGATAAAAAAAATGATTAACGTCTTAATCCGAGTCTATTTATAAGCTTGCAGAAATTTTGAGTAAGTTCTAGAGACTTCAGTTATGCCAAGTGTGTCGCCAATTATATGATCAAAAATGTAGCCAAATTCGTCGCTTAAAATAGAATTGCCCGAAAGCTCACCAGCTATCGAAAATAAGCTTATTTAAAGTTTGTAACAAATATTCATTTAATGAAAGTAATGCCCTCTCATTCTGTCTGACAAGTTCAAAATTTTCTCAGCTTCCCTTTCTTTAGTTTTTTTCACTCTGCATTTCTACATTTCTAAGTGATAACGTTTCGCCAGTTATGTCGCAAAAATGTCTCCAAATTTGGCCCCAAAATACAGTTGCCAGAATTCTTACCAGCTAGGTGAAATACGCATATTGAATGTTTGCAACAATGTTGCCTAAAAGGGATTTATTCTCATAAAACACGTTAATTTAATTAACTCACCTAACAGCATTAATTGATGAAAAACTGGCAATTTAAACCTGCCTATGTATCTGTAACGCTTTGTGTCTCCGGAAGTTTCCAGAAACTTCCGGTTACTCAAAAATTGCTGCCAAAATGGTCTCCTAGTAGCCAATTATATCGCCAAAATGTCGTCAAATAAGGCTCCAAAATAGAGTTGCCAAAATTCTCGTCAGCTAGCCGAAATACGCATATTTAAAGTTTGTAAGAATATTGCCTAAAAGTGATGTGTTCTCTTAATTTATTCTCTTAGTTATGTGTGACACCTTAATTTAACTCACTCAACAACATCATCAATTGATGAAAAACGGCGCAACTTAAACATGCTATGTCTATCTGTAATGCTTTGTATCATTTATTTTGATAAGTGTATATTTTTTATCCAGTGTTGACTTTCAGTTTCGAAACATCAATATCACCATAAGGAGAACAAACATTAAAAAAATATTTTTCATTTTATTTGGTACTTAATAATTTCATCCGACAAAAAATACTACCCAGCATGATAGTAATATATTGCCTCATTTGCATTAATGTTTGAGTCGGATGTTTAAATTTATATTCAAAATTCTTCAAAAAAAAATATTTTTCAAACTATTTAATTTTACGCCGTTTTAAAACAACTTCTGGGAACATTGCATAACTTATGGACCTGGTTTTTCCTGTCTTGAGATTATCGTCGAGCGTTTTCTTGATATTTATGTCCTTACAAAAGTTTAATCGTAACTCTAAGATCTAATGAATCTTGAATTTTTATTCTCTTTCAGGAGATAGTTATTTGCCCTTTGGTATTTTAAATGACGTCATTATGGAAATCAGGATCTGAAGAAGTTATAATAAATATCTTTTCCCCCTTTTTTCCTTATTAAAAAATATGCAAAAAAATTAAGTTTGAAGTAGGAAGACCATTTTATTTTGTTCTGTTTTATCTCATTAATTCGCTAGGGGCAAAGCCAAAGCGAAATAAAATTTAAATATTTTATTTTTCGTATCTGCATTAATAAAATTTTATCTAACGAAGTGGGCGAGTACTGATGTTTTTTAATTACATATAACGTTTAATGACTATTACAAATTTATAAGAAGCAGTTTAAAATTCTAAGGGGAACATTTTGCAGTGCAACTGCTAATTAGCCTGGAACCTACTGATTTGAGCCCAATTTCAGACAGTTGGAATACATGTGCTACCTGTGTTATCCTTAACCTCGTAATCTAACACCCGATGTCAAGACCTTAACTTTTTCATTCTATAAAGTTTGATTTGGAGGGCAAGTTCAATATCTTAGTACCAGCTGCTTCGCACCCAGCCTTCGGTTTGGGTTTTAAAATATTTCACTAAAATGTTTAAGTATACTATTAAAAATAACATATTGATAAAAATATTGAACATTGCATTTTAAATATGAAATCAAGTTCTACATAATAAAACCTATGACAAAAGTATTGCTTTTAAAAATGGCAAATGTGAAAAAAAATAAAATTGTTAGGACATGACAAATCTATAATTGGAACAGATGCATTATAGACGCCGGTTCCGTCCGCCATGTTTTTGTTTTTGGCGACCAACAGAGAAACGCGTGCTTAGAAAAATCGCCAAGTAGAAAAACATGGCGGCAGTAACATGGCATATTTCAAACACAAAATTAACACAACTAAACTTTAACGGATAAAAAAGACAGATTAACAATTTAAAGCATTATTAAAATAAAATTAGCATACTAATTATCATTTATTACGTAATTTAAAAGATAACAGATTAGTTATATTTATGATATATATATCAACAGAATAAACACAGTATAAAGCATCCTAAAAAGCATTAATATTATAAAAAGTCTAACATGTGAGGGGGAGTTCAATACTCAACCCCCCTTGTAATGAAAGAAATGAAAAATAAATTTAATAACAGATGAAAATTGGAAAGGGTAGCGCCATAAACATTTTTCAACACTCCTACCTCCCTTAAAAAAACTTTGAAATAATTCTTTTTTACCAAAAAAAAAAAAAATCTCAGATTCGGAATATCGTTGATCCTACGCACTTTGAGTTTAGAATGAAATGCAACACTCGCCTCACACCTAAGAATATCCTGATATTTTTTAACAATTTCAAAAAAAATAAGAACCGAAATGACTACACCCGCCATAGTTAAATTACTAAATCCCAGAAAACAAGAACAAAACTAAAATGCTCCAAACCAAAGCATCCTGTTTGATTTAGAATATCCTGATACTTTTTAACAATTTCAAATAACTATGAACTAACTTCACCCGTCATAACTAAATCACATTACAGCTGCCATACCCAACCACTAAAATCAAGACAAACACACTAACCCACTATCGCCCCATAAAATCGCCAAATTTGTCGACAAAAAAACACAGCGTTTATAATGCATCTGTACCCTATAATTATTGAAAAAAAATCTCGCCAAGATAAAACAAAAAAATTAAATAAGTACATAAATTAAATGCCAAGAACAATTATTGTACCCGAAAGCGTTATCAGATGAATGAAGTTACTTAAAGAATTTCAATTTTTATAATATATAATTAAAAGAAATATATACAGAAAGTCGCTAAACTTAATTAAGAATGGGTGGAATACAGATTGACGTCTCAAAATTGGATAACTAAAAATGCCATAAATAAAAAATGAAAGAAAAATTGAATAAAAAATGAAAGAAATGTACCAAAATAAAATTGATAATACAAAATAAATAAATGAGTCTAAAACACTGAGAACAATTATATTATTTAAAATCATATTTTAAACTGTATTCAAAAGTAGTAATCATATCTCAACATTTCACAGAGTCGACATTTCTAAAATAAAAACTTAGGTTTCTTTCCTGTACATCATTTGCCTATTTTCTTTCTAATGTAGTTGAGTTTTAGATAACAAAACCTATAACCATATGTTAGTTTTCATTCAACAAGTGGCAACTGTAAAATAAAAACAAATGTGATATAATTTGGCGCGTTTTTAATTACTAAAAACAAAAATCTCGCCAAGATGAAAAATAGAAAAGATAAGTTTAGCGTTTAGCAGATGCAAAAATATTATTACATACATATATATTTTCAAAAATATATTTCTTTTCATTGAATTTTAACAGCATAGATATATTTTTATGTTGCTCAGAATACCAAAATGTCAAGCGATAATAATGCCAACATTGAATAACACTGGCATTTTTAATGCCAACTCAACAATGGAAATGCACGTGAAGCAAAATTAAAGTGGCATTTTGGTCGGTTTTTCGTTAATATCTTTCGAACTAATTGGAATATAGGAACGCGAAGTGGCGAAATGACTTCCCTGGGTAGTGCTACGTCTTTTGGTGCCTTCAGCCTCTTCTGCGTCCAGCGGTTCGAGAGGCGATAGACGCGCATAGGTACAAACATACAAACATAAATAATTACAGTCAGATTTTAATATATCTTAGTATACGAGGCTAATGGACAGTGCAATATTCACATCAGACCTCTCAAATATACAGCTTCTTATCCATGTGATAGGCAGGGTAGTATCGAAGCATGTACAGGTGAATTGTGAAACTGTATTCCAACTTGCCACAAATCGTACATTGATTTTAGATTTGCTAGAATGAGGAATCAATTAACTACTGGAAATAATCTCAATTCACCCAGAAATAGAATTAAAGTATATTAGGATTACTGTTGAAAATTTATAGAAGTTACAGTTCTTTCACACTATACACATTCAATCAGTATTAAATCAATGTTGTGGAGAGTCATGTACGGAAAACATTTAACACAATATAATGAAGTTAATTGGAAGAGATTATAAAAAGTTTTACGGATAATCATTGTAACATTATATTGGTGAAAACTATGCAACTAGGGTGTATCATAGAACCTGATTCACTATTATGGGCTGCTTTATTCATGAAATAGCTATGTCATTGGGGAATAACCCAGACACGTAGCTGAGAAAGCAAGGTCTGGAACTATCTATTGGACTTTGTGATGACTCTTATCTCTCAATCAAAATTCTTGATTTTTTGCTCTCTCTCTCTCTCTCTCTCTCTCTCTTTTCCTTCCCTTGATTATCATACATATGCTACTCCAATCATTGAACTTTATTTCTACTTACGAAAGTTGTCTTAGCTCCCTATTCATCCAAGTATTTCTGGCATTGTTGAGCGATTTCAATTAGTTGATTTAAAAAAAAAAATCATTGATTTAAATCAATTTTTAAAGATTGAATTTTTAAAAGAAAAATAAATAAAAGAAAAATAAATAATTAGTAATAAGCGCAATAAGAAAATATTGACAACCCAGCTGCTGCACCCTGCCTGTCCTTGTATTATAAAAGTAGAACGTTAAATATTTTAGAAATAACCACTTTGTTATTTCAAATTATAAACAAGAAGGTGGATTGAAACTAGTTTTGCCATGGGATGTGAGCTGGAACACAGTGGTAGTAGTATTAACTACTATCACAAAATAAAAAGTTGGTTGTAAAATTTTCATACAAAAATAAAAATTATTGTGATTACTTAGCCCTTAGTCTACCCTCATCTTTTTTAATAATTTTGTAGATGCAGGAGTAAATTTTATAAATTAACATGAAGCATCCTTTATTTAAATTCTGATATAGATAATTAAAACAAGCAAAAAACCTTATATTGCAAGTAATTATTTTCTACTGATTTATGAATTATTTTTATATATCATATATATTTATTTTAGTTTTATGTATTTTTTTTATTATATATAAAAAAGAATTAATTGATTTAGACGTCTAACTTGAAAAACTTAATTTGATTGTATTAAATATTATACTTAAATATATTTAAATCTCAAAAATCCTATTTAAATCAATAAAATCTGATTTAAATAAAAAAAATCCGATTTAAATAAAAAAAATCCGACTTTTTTGATGAAAAAAAAATCCTGATTTTTGGCACTATTATAACTAACTCTATTAAGATGACAGAGTCTCCCAGACTGCTTTCCTCCCACCACTACGTCTAAATATACTTGGTTGTAAATTTGATTATACATATCTGTAGCATTACTGTGTAACAGTTTAAACTAATGCCATCTTTTATGTGCAGGAACATCTAGAGATATTTTCTAATTGTTAGAAATTTGTTGTTGACAGATAGCTCACAAGTTTCTAATTTATAATGAATAGAAGTTTCATTACCACGTTTCTCTTTTAAGTTTTAAATATTAAGTGACTCCAACATCTGTAACTAATTACAGATAATTGTGGAAAATGATTCTTAAAAATCCGAGTGGAAAAGAGACGATCACTATACCTTCTATTGACGTTAATGTTCGAGAGTTTAATATTGTTTAAATCCTATTTTTATATGGCTATATCATGTACGGAAGTGGTGTAATTTGAATCTGTAATTTAGATACTAATTAACTGTCTAATTATCTCTCTCTCTCTTCTCTTCCTTCCCTTGATTATCAGACATATGCTCCTCCAATCATTGAACCTTATTTCTACTTACAAAAGTTGTCTTAGCTTCCTATTCATTCAAGTATTTCTGGCACTATTAAAACTGACACTATTAAGATAACAGAGTCTCCCAGAATGCTTTCCTCCCCACCACTATGTCTGAATATACTTAGTTGTAAATTTGATTATACATATCTGTGGCATTACTGTGTAACAGTTTAAAACTAATGTCATCTTTTATGTGCAGGAACATCTAGAGATGTTTTCTAGTTGTTAGAAATTTGTTGTTGGACAGATAGCTCACACACGTTTCTAATTTATAATGAATAGAATTTCATTACCACGTTTCTCTTTTAAGTTTTAAAATATTAAGTGACTCCAACATCTGTAACTAATTACAGATAATTGTGGAAAATGATTCTTAAAAAAATCCGAGTGGAAAAGAGAGACTATCACTATACCTTCTATTGACGTTAATGTTCGAGAGTTTAATATTGTTTAAATCCTATTTTTATATGGCTATATCATGTACGGAAGTGGTGTAATTTGAATCTGTAATTTAGATACTAATTAACTGACTAATTATCTCTCTCTTCTCTTCCTTTCCTTGATTATCATACATATGCTCCTCCAATCATTGAACCTTATTTATACTTACGAAAGTTGTCTTAACTCCCTATTCATTCCAGTATTTCTGGCACTATTAAGATAACAGAGTCTCCCAGAATGCTTTCCTCCCACTACTACGTCTGAATATACTTAGTTGTAAATTTGATTATACATATCTGTGGCATTACTATGTAACACTTTAAAACTAATGTCATCTTTTATATCAGGAACATCTAGAGACGTTCTAGTTGTTAGAAATTTGTCGTTGACAGATAGCTCACATAAGTTTCTAATTTATAGTCAAATAGAAGTTTCATTACCACGTTTCTTTTTTAAGTTTTAAATATTAAGTAACTCCAACATCTGTAACTAGTTACAGGTAATTGTAAAAAATCATTCGTAAAAATATCAGTGGAAAAGATACGATCAGTATACCTCCTATTGACGTTAATATTAGAGAGTTTAAAAGGAAATGTATTGTTTAAATCCTATTTTTTATGGCTATATCATGTATGGAAGTGGCATATTTTGAATCTGTAATCCAGATATTAAAGGATTACACTCCAGGTAACTGACTGTTGGACTGGTAAAAAAATTGTGCAAATTTATGTTTATAATTAAGTCTTTGTTTTCATATATCTATCAGACCATCAATATAACCGAAAAATGTTTCTCATATTCTTTGTTATTCATACTTAGCCTCATTATAAAGGATTTCTCAATGCATTTGTTTGGTTGGTTCAAGAATTTTTTTAGTGCAAGTATTTCTTTTCGTCATGTGTCCGTAATGTCCGAATCGAAGACTTTTATAATATGATTAGAACTGAACTCTTTTCCACAGTTATTGTATGAAATACAAAAATTATAGTTTGAAAACTATTGCAGCTAAATCAGTATTTTAGATTAAGTTTAAATAAATAGTTTTTATGTAAATTACAGTGACTCTCATAAGAATATTGAATGGCTGAAATGAGTGGGCTCAAAATGCATATACATTTAGAAAAAAATTAACAAAGCACGCTCATCAATTAGATAATACAATTTCTACTTATATTATTTAAGCATTCTTAGAAATGGCATTTCAAAATAATATTAGTACTAAACAGATAAAAATCGAACAGAAATATTGCTTTATTTCTGTATTCACTTTTTTGAGACCACAAATTTTTAATTATGTCTTGCCTAACTGTCATAGAAAACTAAATAAAATCTAAAGTCACATATAAGTCTAGACATATAAGAGGTGTCGCTGAAGGTAAAAGTTTCTTGTAAGTTATTTTAGACTCTTTACTATTTAAATTAGTAGCTTCTTATGAGATTCAGGCAAGAGAAAAGGTTATTCACTTACATAAAGTTAGGCAGTACACTCAAAAGAAGGTTCTGGAGGTCTGAGAAAAGTATGAAAAATCAGTTAAAAAGAGTATAAATTTTACGTTTTCTACAATAATGAAGATCTACTAGAGGTTTCTTTGATTCATTTCACTCATTAGAATCCAAAATAAGCAGGAGTTTCCCATACTTATTTAGAACTAATGATTATGGAAGAGAGAGAGATTTATGTTTTCGGAAGTCCTTGTTTACGCTACAAGAGAGAAAGATGTTATTCACTTGCATAAAGTTAGGATGTCCACATAAAATGTGGATTATGAAGACCTGAAAAAAGTATAAAAACACTGACCAAAAAAGTCCAAACTTTACGTTTTCTACAATAATGAAGATCTACTCGAGATTTCGTTTAGGGATTTTCTTCATTGGAATCCAAAATAAACAAGACAGTTTGCCATATTTATTTAGAAATAATAATGATCAAGGAACTGCGAGACATCAGTTTTCACAAATCCTTGTTTACGCTAGTTATTTGTTGTTGTTATATGCCAAATAATTCACGTTTCATACATAGGATGTATATCTAAAGTATTTTTCCATGTTTTCAAAGCACATCCAATTTATGAATAAGCATTATACAGTAATAATTTGAGATTCGAGTTTAATTGGATCTCTAATAGCACTAGTATTATCAGATCCATTTTTACTGTTTAAATTAAATAAAGTGAAATTCGTTTGATGTCAGCCTTCAAAAACATTTCATTTTTCCATTCATTTAACATATATATTTATAAATAATAAATATTGCATACCGAAATAATACAAAAATAGTATGAAAAGAAATAGATTGTAGCCGAAGTAAATAGTATTGCTAGTAATACTATTAGTAATTAACTAGCAATTGTGTTTTTCAAATTAATACATATTCACTAATTTAGGTCATGAAGCAGGATAAAAACTGAACAAACATATGACTAGTTACTCTAAAAACTCTTAAATACCTGTACTCGTAAGTCAATATATTTTAGTATAATATTCTTTATTAAGGTATCCATTTACGTTAAAAAGTCCTTTTTTTTTGCCAAAACTCATAATTTTTGTAATTCTCTATTGTAAAATTTCAACTTTTAGGTTTCTAAATCTGTTTTTGTTTTGTCTCTATGGCATTTTAAAGAAAAGTTACAGCTGTTTACACACCAGTGACAGCTGTCAAAACAAAACGAAAGTTGTGAATTTAAAGCCTTTTAAAGAGCATTTTTTAGACAATTTTAAATGTTTATGAAGATTAGTTTAAATATTTTTTAGTATTGTTAATAATTAGCAACATGGCAATTAGAAGGTTTTAAAGCAGGAAAGTGTGGGGAATTTTAAAATTGCATTTTAATTTTTTTAATAGTTAAATTGGCTTTCATAAACTTCAAATGCGTTTTTCACAGAGCGGTATTTTTAATAAAATGTTGAAACTTGAAATGTGATTTCTCAAAAAGTTCTTAAAATATTTTGTTGAAAATTATTATGAATGCTTTTGACCGTATGTACTAGTAAATAATAAAAAAAAAATAAAGCTATAAATTTGGATAATTTTTATTGATGTTACACTCATAGTTAGATATAAAGGTAATGAAAATTCGTTAAAAATTCAATGTGTATGATTTTGAAGGACCAAAAGTTTTTACCAAATGTAAATTAAGCAAAGATTTTAGGTGATTAACTAGTCTAGAGTATAAAAAATGTGTTGCATTAAAAATATTGAAATAATTTAATTTATTAAAAAATTAGACCTTTTGAAAACACCCGATATTTATACTAAATTTTCTTTATTTATTAGAAATTTTATAAAAACTTCTCCAAGAATAAATTTTTAAGTGCAATTCTCTATGATAATATAAAAAATAAATCTAAAAATGTAAAAACATGAACTAGTTTCTACGTTTAAAGAATCAAGTTCTCCGAACGTAAATGGATACCTTAAAACGAAAATATTACCAATTACTCTGAATATTCCAGGAGAAAACCAAAATGTTCTCGAACTCAGTCTATTTCAATAACATTTACTTTCACTTTAAGATTAACTACGGTGAATCTTTAAAAAATGTTATAAAAAGTCTTATTTTTAAAATAAAAAAAGTGTAATCCTTTTTCAAAATTTAGTACTGTTAAAAAGAATTTTTTTCGAAAGAATCAAAGAAAAGCATCTACCATATTCAGATATTTTTGGCAAAAAGAAACAAATGAAATATCGAATTGAATGATTCAAAAATCCACTTCATATAAATGTTACTACAGCAGATTACCGTTATTCTCCTGCAGGTTTTAGGTGGGGAAAGAAATCCGGTGTCGGAATCGACAATATAAAACCCTGGAGACACGAAGATCTTTGAAGGTGGTGACAGAAAAAGATTTTTGTGTTGGGATCTCGGGGAACCGGTTCATGATTAACTGCCGTGGAAAATGAAAAGAAATACTGAGACTACTCTAGAGAAGAAAAGGGAAATTTATGGACTCTTTCCTTAAACGCTTTTGTAAGTTTTGACTAATTTACTCTCGACTAACTAAACTTCAGACACTTTTTGAAAAGATGAAGATTTTAAAAAGGTTTCAGTAACAAAACATAACTTAAATCTCAAGTTTAAGAAGTAGTAATATTTTTGACACATTTTTGAGAATCAAAATCTTTGTATATAACTTCTACTTACATTTTACCAATCAATTGATGTCTTCGTAACAAAATAGTTTGTTTATATAATATTCAACTGTTATATCTACTACTTATATATTAAAATTGGGTTGAAAGGAAAGTGAAAACATGTGAAAAAGTGTGTCAATTCTTAATTAAACTTTGCATAAATATACATGCAAATGTTTTCTTAACGTTAACAAATTGTTATATTAAATAATCAGGAGAATTCCCATATTTATTTAGAACTAATAATTATGGAAACACGAGACTTATATTTTCGCAAATCGTTATTTATGCTATGACAGAGAGATGTTATTCACTTGCATAAAATTAGGCAAATCCACTCAAAATGTGGATTATGAAGGCCTGGAAAAAGTATAAAAACACAGGTCAAAAAAGTCCAAAATTTACGTTTTCTACAATAATGAAGATCTACTCGAGATTTCTTTTAGGGATTTTCTTCATTGGAATCCAAAATAAACAGGACAGTTTGCCATATTTATTTAGAAATAATGATCAAGGAACTGCAAGATTTCTGCTTTCACAAATCCTTGTTTACGCTAGCTATTTGTTGTTGTTATATACCAAATAATTGACGTTTCATACATAAGATGTATATCTAAATTGTTTTTCCATGTTTTCAAACTACATCCAATCTATGATTAAGCATTATCCAGTAATAATTCGAGATTCGAGACTAGCTAGATCTGTAAAAGCACCAGTATTGCCAGATCAATTTTTTACTTTTTAAATTAAATAAAGTGAAATTTATTCATGTCAGCTTTCAAAAACTTTTTATTTTTCGATTATTTTAACACAAATATTTAAAAATAATAAATATTGCATACCGAAATAGTAAAAAAATAGTATGCAAAAAATAGATTATAGCCGATGTAAGTAGTATTGTTGACTAGCAATTGCGCTATTCAAATTCACACATATCCACGAATTCAGTTTAAAAGCAGGATCGAAACTCAACAAATATATGACTAGTGACTCTAAAAACTCTTAAATGCCTGTACTAGTAAGTCAATATACCCCAGTATAATTTTCATTATTAAAATGAAAATATTACCAATTATTCTGAATATTCCAGGAAAAAAGCAAAATGTTCTGGATCCTCAATCTATTTCAATAACTTTTACTCTTAAGATTAAATACGGTAAATCTTTAAAAAATGTTATAAAAAGTCTTATATTCAAAATAAAAAAAGTGTTATCCTTTTTCAAAATTTATTACTGCGAAAAAGAATTTTTTTTTTAAGAATCAGAGAAAAGCATCTACCATATTCAGATATTTTTGACAAAAAGAAACAAGTGAAATATCGAATTGAATGATTCAAAAATCTACTTCATATAAATATTACTACAGCAGATTACCGTTATTCTTTTGCAGGTTTTAGGTGGGGAAAGAAATCCAGTGTCGGAATCGACAATATAAAACCCTGGAGACACGAAGATCTTTGAAGGTGGTGACAGAAAAAGATTTTTGTGTTGGGATCTCGGGGAAATGGTTCATGATTAACTGCCGGGGAAGATGAAAATAAATACTGAGACTACTCCAGAGAAGAAAAGGAAAATTTATGGACTGTTTCCGTCCATGCTTTTGTAAGTTTTGACTAATTTATTCTCGACTAACTAAACTTCAGACACTTTTTGGAAAGTTGAAGATTTTAAAAAGGTTTCAGTAACAAAACATAACTTAAATCTCAAGTTTAAGAAGTAGTAATATTTCTGACACATTTTTGAGAATCAAAATCTGCAAATATAATTTCTACTTACATTTTACCAGTGAATTGATGTCTTAGTAACAAAATAATTTGTTTATATAATATTCAACTGTTATATCTACTACTTATATTATAATTGGGTTGAAATGGATATGAAAACTTGTGAAAGTGTGTATCAATTCGTAATTAAACTTTACATAAATATACATGCAAAGGTTTTCTTAACGCTAACAAATTGTTTTATAAAATAAACAGGAGAATTTCGCATATTTATTTAGTACTAATGATTATGGAATCACGAGACTTATATTTTCGCAAATCCTTGTTTATGCTATGACAGAGAGGTGCTATTTCACTTTCATAAAGTTAGGCAGTCTATTCAAAATGTGGATTATGAAGGCCTGGAAAAAGTATAAAAATACACGCCAAAATTCCAAACATTACGTTTTCTACAATAATGAAGATCTACTCGAGATTCATTTGAGGGATTTTCTTCATTGGAATCCAAAATAAACAGGACAGTTTGTCATATTTATTTAGAACTAATGATCAAGGAACTATGATACTTCTGTTTTCGTAAATCCTTGTTTACGCTAGATATTTGTTGTTGTTATATACCAATTAATTGGCGATAATTTTTTAATGTTTATAAAATACATAAAATCGTGTCGTAAATATTTTGTATTACCGTCAAGGTTTTCACTTTCAGCCTGATTAAGTAATTGTAACTCTCATCGTAAATTTAACCCTATTTAGTCCAGTTTATTATCTATTTTACTGAAAAAAGTTAAAAAAAAAACAGAATTCTAACGTACAGAATACTTTTACTTATTACTAAGTAAAAGTACGAATAAGTTACTAAGTTTGAGGTAGATAAAAAATTAATAATACATATATACAGAAAAGAATAGACTGAAACCCTTCTGTTTCTATTTAGTATCTATTTATTATCCTCAATGACTGAACCAACATTTAAGCTTATGTAGAGTCGGGAAGGAGTACAGAATGTAGAGTTAAGGATAAGGAATTAATTGAAAATTATACTACATTTAATCCCTTTTTATGTATTAAAAAATTATGTTATCTTCATGTTTCGACTACGTATGAAATTTCAAAGGACTAATTAGGGATTTTAAGAACTCGTAGATTCGAAACCATTCATACCCTATCAACACAGTTATTTTCCAAGCCTGCATCCCTATTAGGACCGAAATCCATTAAAGAAGGTTGCTTGTTCTTCACTTCCAGGTTCAGTTTCAAACGAGTACAAAGCAGGCTCATATGCAATAGGAAGATTAAGCTGGAATTGTGAAATTGCTGTGCTAAGGAGTGTTGTTAGGCAATGAAATTGGGATTATTTTGTCATAAAACTGCCAGCTGAGCATGTTTGTGGAAGGAAGATTTATTGGAATGCTGATAGCTGGACGGTCTCAAACAAAACTGTCTTAATTGTTTAATATTTAATAGGCTGCAATTTTTTTTTTATCTCGGGAGTGACAGAGGTTTCAAACAATAAATGGTACCCTACTATCACTCCGAGGCCATCCAAAATAACAACCATTCAATAGGATCAATATTTGACAATTACTGTCCAACATCAGTCAGTCAGTTATGCCAAAGTTGTGTGTTCAGGGATCATAGCCACCACAAAAGTACCAGTTTCGAGATAAACACTACAGGAGGCTTGTTAATGTTAATTTTTATGCTAAGTGATTTGAAGTTTACATTTTGCTTACAGAAGCAAATAAATGAGATGGTATAAACAAGAGTTTGAAACTTCAGCACAAGAGTTTGGAACGAAGGTATATATGATGCACAACGTCAAATACCGCTGTATCAAAAGTACTAATTTTTTTTAGAAGAACACAAGGAAAAAACATTAAACTTATTTCATTCGAAGGAACCTGAAAAACCATTTCAGGGGTAAATATTTTGAAAGAAGTTCTTTAGAGGAGACTCGGTATTGTTAATCTCTATTCCCTACAATCAAAAGTAAACATTCCTCTAACATCTCTGTAGTTCGTTTGTGGATAATTTTCTTTAAAGCAATGCCACGGTGTAACTAAGCATTATTCTGAATAACCATATAAATCTCCATATCTCTGAGGCGGAGTCTGTTACTGTTAAAAGACACACATAAATTGTTAAAGCTTTACGCCTGGCTGTTTTGAGCTATTGTCGATTCTGGATTTATATTCATAGGTGTTAACTCTTCTTGTCATCGGGCACAAGCAATGGCCTTTTAACTTTTATTATCATGATCCTATCGAGCATGCGTAAAATGAACTAAGGGAACAACTTTCAAGAGATTCCGTTCCCACCATCTACCATTCCGTACAAAAAATAGTTCTCCGGAAAATTTTGAACTCATTGAGGCATTTAATCATTCACAGTCTCTGGGCAAATTTGTGAAATTTTTCCTAGCTTATGTTTTTGGAAAGTAAAAATAAGTATGATCTTTCATAAGAGACTTAATTACTCTTAAATATCAATGCTTCCTTCCTGCCATTCCCTTTTATATTTAATAAAATATTCATTCAAACAACAAATAATTATATCTCGTGAAAACTGGTGTATGTGTTTCTGATAAAACAAGAGACTAACTGATTAACTGAAAGAGATTTAAACGTTATAAAATTAAAGAAGTGTGTGGTTCATCAAAAAAGTCACTTTATTATATAGGCTCAGTTTTTGTTATATAAGCTGCGATACTTTAGAAAGTTTAATTTTTTATAGAGCTTCACAATATCTGTATGACAGCTTGTTTCTTTTACATTTTATAAACACATAAAGCCGCTGAGAAATTTCACTAAATTTTACTTTTCGCTACCACCATATGTCTATGTATACAAGCGTGGATGTGGATGTTTGTGTGTTTGTGCATATATATACATATATGTGACGACAAGTAGTCGCACATCATCCATATATATATATATATATATATATATATATATATATATATATATATATATATATATATATATATATATATATATATATATATATATATATATATATATAAGTCACCGCTAGGAGAATATTTGGCGCTATGTTATAGAAAATAGAGTGTTAACAAATACAAATCAATACGGAAATTAAGTTTTATTTTGCATTCAAATGAGGTTCAATGTGGCTGCCGTTGTTGTGGGCCACATATAGAATTCTGTTCACAATATGCACAACAGCAGAAAGTAACATGTCTGCAGGAATCTCCCGTACAGTC
>CM063498.1:50656445-50662333 GCA_032207245.1 Pardosa pseudoannulata
AATTTTTGACTTTTCCTAAATATTCATAGGTAATATACAAAAGAATTTTCATATACCTAGAAAGGCCAGAAATGGTCAAAATGACAGCCGTCAGAAAAAGTATCATTTTTTTTCCAATAAAGTTGTTTTTTTAGATAATGAAAGCAAGTATGGGGTAGGAGGGTGCTAGAAAACTGGTCTAGTACTGTTCTTCGGAAGAACACCTGTCTGAATCGCATCTGAGAATGCGCCGCGGAAAAGCACCCAGAAATATGGCTCCACAGGTGATCGTTGTATTAGTGAAATGATACTTGAATCTATTACGTTTCAGAAATATGTAAACAATATTAGACTAACAATAATTATTATTATTTCATTTAAATATGTCTCGTAGAATTGCAAAACGTACAAAAATGTTCTTTTGCTATGTACATTGCTTCAAAATGTATCAGACAATATCGTCAAAATTGCCTATGAATAGTAAAAGGATATAAATTGATTTATTTTCTTGAAAATCCTTTTTATAATGTACTTTACTTTTGTAATTTGTGATTAAACTTATTTCCTGGAAAGGTGTTTTAATGTTATTTTATTTAAAATATATTTTTTAATTTTTTTGAAAGACCCTTCAAAATGGTCGTTATGGCCGCTAGGTTTATTCAAACAGTGGCCGTCGGAGTGTTAATGACTACAACATTGATTATTTTATGCTACTTTATACAGCAGCTGTAGACAAGTTTACATGCAGTTTCTGTAAACTTAATTTATTTACAACTAATAGTTAATTTAGAACTGCTATTTTAAAATAATGAAATGTATTTTACTGATAACTACTCAAAATGTGCTGATTATTTCAAGATCGAGCTTTTAACTCTCATAGTACAGCTAATCGTATTTTCCAATGATTTAGACGATTTCTTGGAAGGTACATAATTTATAAATCCTTCAAAATTATTTCTAGTGTCTAATTAGCCATTATGTGAGTACCAAGAATAAACACAAAAATCTGGAACCTTGGTAACATCTTGATATATAACCTTGGTAACACAATAACCAAGAACTATGTATCATATCTTCAAAATACCTAAACTACTGACTACAAATCCTTCGAAAAATATTTAGAGTCTAATTAGCCACTATGTGAGTGCCAAGAATAAACACAAAAACCTGGAACCTTAGTAACACCTTAATATATAACCTTGGTAACACAATAATCAGGAACAATGTATCACATCTTCAAAATACTTAAACTACTGGCTACTTGAAGATCGTTGAACTATGACGGAATCACCTTAAATAAACAATTATAAAGAACTAACTGGTATTCGGTGTTAATATTTAATATTTCCCTATTTAATATTCATTTTGCATCATCTCGTCATTCCACGTTTGGTCAAAAATTAAGAAGGGACAATCAATAAACGTTTCTAATAATACATAACCAATCAGTTATAGAAATAAACAAATAAAAGCCTAAATATTAATTTCATTCACTTTGTTCAATTACATCGTCTACTAGCGTGAGATTTTTGCCAGCTCAGCTTCCTAATCAAAGTGTAACAAAATGTTGCTTGCTTAAACCTTTTCTTCCTGGTGTCCTTCAGCAATTAACTTGATTTCGCTGTGTTGCCCGAGGATGCGTCTCTCTTGTCTTACGTAATTTTTAAATAGTCCCCTTTATTTTTAAATATAACTGAATTTTTAAAACCCCATTTTCAAACTTTACACACGTGTATTTCTTTGCACGCCTGTATGTTTATCTTTAAGTATATCTATATCTATATATCTACACTCAAGAGTCAAAACAGTATGACAACCTGTCAATAATAGGTTGGCCCATCTTTGGCTCGCAACGGTGGGCCAACTCGTACCGCAGCTTCAACCCGCCTTGGCTTGGATGCCACAAGTCCTTGGTAGATGGCCGGAGACAGATTGTACCAGATATTTAAGCAACGGTTAAGCAAATCCGAGATATTGCTTATTGGTGGTCTTTGAACTTTGAAAGGATGTAATTCGCATTAAAAATTTCATTTTTATATTCTAATACCCATACATTAAAAATTCGTTTTTTACCTCGTTGTAGCGATCGCTTTTTATAATGGGTATTGAATTTTTTTAAACCTAAAAAGGATAAAACAAAAAGTACCTGATAGTTCTACACTTTCAGTGATGGGAAAATATTAATTATTTCCAACATAATGATTAAAATGAAATGCATAAGATATTTTATTATTTTCATATTACTTTCAAATTACTCCAAATTACTTCAAATAGTCTAACATTTTAATAAAGCCTCACTTGTTTTTAATTTATATTCACCTTCAAGAGAAACCCCAGGTACTTTAGAATCATTCCATTAATTATTAGAATCTTCATTATATAAAATTTATTACATTTTTTGTATATTATTTCATTTATTATTATTTGTAATTTCTATCTGGTTCTGAAACAAGCCGTGAGTTATAGAGGCAGGGGCTAAAAATAATGTTAGCTTTCACAAAAGGGGCTATTTTAATGAGCCCACCTGCACTCCCGAAGGGGGTACATATATGGGAAAATTTAACCAACAAGCGATTGGCAAAGAAGACAAAGGGGCGTTAAAACCGAGGTGATGAGTTGGAAAAGAGAGTTAAGAGAAAGGAGTCGAAGTGGGGGTTCAAGAGTAGCTGGAAATCGAAATCCCAAGCCCTGCACGCCAGAACCTACGTCCTGTGCTCCTGAACGCCCGTACCGAAATACTGCACGAGAAAAGCCCCTGTCTGCTCCCCTGTACTGACTGGAGGACCGACATACTGCGTGAAGAAAGCCCCTGCCTGCTCCGCTGTACTTGTACTGGAGGTAAAACAGATTTAACATATTCATGACGGCTATTTAGGCGTCAGTTTGTAATTCAATATTTTGATTAAGGAATAACGTATAACAAAAGATAATTGTTTTAATTATTGTGTATTGATGAATATAAAATCTAAATAATTGCTGGTTATGTTATATGGTAATCAAGGAGTGTATCAATTTGTAAATAGTGTACAGAATAAATGTCTGAATCCAAATATAAGGTATTATATTTTATCTCTGCTTCCCCTTTGTAAACGAACACTGTTAGTGTTGTAAGTACATTACAACAACTGTAAAACAATCTTTTAATTATTTTTTGTATAATTCATGACAATAGTTTCGAATATATAAAATGTTTTAGACAATAAGCTAAAATTAACGTCAATTAATCACAGATCTCTCGATAAATGATCTCCTTCCAACTGGAAACTACCGAATATTTTGTCTTGAACTGCATGGTCCATTTCTAAATAAAATTTACCAAGTTGAAATGGACAAAGGTGGGATACTGAAGCCCAAAGCTAACAATACAGTAAGACTTTACTTCGAAAATTGTTTACCAAACACGAATAAAGAAAAAATACAAACCTAAAAAGAAAAGCTTACTCTTTCTTTAAACTTCAGAACTTTTATACAAATCCGAAAAGAATTCATTGACTCCCAACTCGGATGAAATTTGTTTTCCGTTCGGAACTCGAGGGACATAAAAAGTTTGCTTTTTTTAAAGTTTCAATGAAAGAAAGTCATGAGAATTTTTTATTTGTATCCATATTCACCTAAACGGATCGAAAGAAGAGATGTATTTTTATGCCTTGTTCTGCCTTCTGTTCTACAAAATATGAGGATTTCAGATTTGGGGAGACAGGAGAGAACTGGAAAGATGTATATATGTTAAAATTTAGATAATTTATCAATGATGTATTTTATTTTCTTTTGATTTACAGTAGTATTTTAAAGAGGCAAAATTTGTTGCATTTAGGGGTAATCTATGAAACTACTGAATGGATCTTAAAAGTTCTTTTATTAATAAAATAACTTTTAATAAACTATCGAAAGAACGGATGTACTTCTATACCTTGTTCTGTCTTCCATTAGAAGAAATTTGAGGCTTTCAGATTTGGAGAGACTTGAAAGAACTAGAAAGATGCATATATATTAAAATTAAGATAACTTATCAATTAAGATAATTTATCAATTTTTCGTTTTCAACTACACAATGTTATAAAAAGAAAAAAACTTTTGTATTTAGAGAGTAATTTATGAAACCACTAAGTTTTTCCTAAAAGTTCTTTTATTAGTAGAAATATTCATTGGCATTGAATAAAACAACTTATATTCTAATTAGTTAAAAATAAGTTTTCAGTTCGAAATATTAATACTTGTAGATTAAAGCTTGAAGCACTATGTAGTTGAAGTAGTTCTTATATATATATATATATATATATATATATATATATATATATATATATATATATATATATATATATATATATATATATATATATATATATATATATATATATATATATAGATATATGTATATATATATATGATAGATAGATAGATAGATAGATAGATATATAGATATATATATATATATATATTTGTATATATATATATATATATATATATATATATATATATATATATATATATATATATATATATATATAAATATATATATATATATTATATATATATATATATATGTGTGTGTGTGTGTGTGGTACGTCCACATAATTTAAAATTACTGTAGTCATCACTGTAAATATATTATTAAACGTAGTAGCCTAGTAGATTGATGCAGACGTTTATTTACAAAAACACCATTTGTTTAGAACATAAAAACGGAGTAATTATCAATGACACTAAACACACAAATACCAGTACGGAAAAAGAAAACAAAACACAGAAATATTTTGATGATATTATTTACATCGGATCTTAATGCAAAAAATCCACGAAATCTGTGTGCCAGCTTTTTTATTAACAGTTGGAAGGGGTGTGGCTTTAGGAATAATACTCTTTCGTTAAACAATCACGTCTCTTTAATTACTTCTAGTTTATAATAGAAGATATAGTAGCGCTACAATGCGCGAAAAATTAACCAACGGGGCTGCGATTCTAAATTCAAGGTGACAAAAAATGAGAGTTAGCCGCCCTTTAATAGAAATTTCTGGATATTCATTTGATTAGTTAGGATTTTACTTTAATAGAATTTTATTATTATACACACACACACACACACACACACACACATATATATATATATATATATATATATATATATATATATATATATATATATATATATATATATATATATATATATATATATATGTATATATATATATATATATATATGTATGTATGTATATATATACATATATACATATATAAATGTATACAAATATATATATATATATATATATATATATATGACAAGTCCCACTAAACGACACTAGATTCCTGGGTATATTTTCATCCTTTCTTCAAATCTCAGAGCACACTACTCATTAATCATCTTCAATGGCGTCGCACATTGGCGCCCAACTTTTAACAAAGGCAGGCTTAGCTGCTTCGGGTAGCCACAGCTCTGTCTGCGGAATGTGCACACTGCTCTCTGCCCATATTATTGAGCGTGATCCGTATTTATGTGGCTAACTCCTCACGCCGCGTCACTCTCCGTAAAGAATCCTTAATTAAAATCCTTGAAAATTAATCTACAATTTAAATCCTGACAACTTTCCCCCCTCCCCCTGAAGGCTTGCACAGGCAGAAGGGCCCTTCCTGACCAGCAAGTCCTCAGAGGACAATAAAATTTTGAAAAAGCATATAATTAACTACCCCAAAAATAATAAATTTAAGTTACTCAATTCAATCAGAGCTGGTGGCTCCTTCACAAATCACAATGGTATAAAAATGGACAAAAAATTCAAAATTAGCAAAAATCATCCTATGATGGTGCTGTAAAATGGTTAAAGTCTTCTTACACAATTACCTAAAAGTCATAAAAATCTTTTCCGAAAATCAGACACATATACAACAATTGTAAAAAGAACATGAACTTCGGA
>CM063498.1:50669933-50677433 GCA_032207245.1 Pardosa pseudoannulata
CTAGCATGCTCGATAAAAAGGAGTGCGTATTTAAGTGCTTTTCTATATATTTATTTTTTCTTTTGTTGGTAAAAACCCAATGGTATAATACTCTTTGGTATACTTTGGTGCACCTCAATAGTATACTTCATCAATGGTTCAGTGGTATACCGCTGAATGTACTTAATGGTATTGAACGTACTTAATGGTATACTTCTTCAATCTTTCAATGGTATAGCATTAATCGACCCAATCGCATGCATTCAAATTAAATAATGGTTGGAGTTAGAACAACTTCAAATGAACCATTACCCCCATTTTAGTAAACATCAATAAAACTAGATATGAAAGTTGTCCTCTTCTCTCTCTCTCTTTTCTTTTTCAACAAAACCCTCAAACTTTGATTAAACAATCGTATTGATTGTCCAATAGAAACTTTTTTGTTATTGCTGTTTTAATTTCCCTTGAATAAAATAATGTTATCGTCAAAAGCTTTGACGTCGAGATTTCAACGAATAATAACATTTCAGGTCGTATAGTCAAAAAATAAGACAGTGGAATGTTTTCTTTGATAATCCGTCAAAACACGATCTGTGATATCTGAAACTCTCCAAGCAGAGGCAATTATTTTTGTACGACTCAATGTACGTGAAATTATTTTGTTAAAGACAATTTAAAATGCATACTAAAGTACATGATTTAGAGAATAAATATAGTTTTCAATTATAAAAAAATAATTGTTAATAAAATTATTTAAATAATTAAAAATAAATGATAAAATAAAATTAAAAAATAAATGAAAATTTAACATGGCATTAATCTTTCTGAAGACGTCTTGACATATCAAAGGCAGTGAGAAGGGGAAAGACGTACAGTTATTATATAAAAGAGAAAACCCTCTTCATGGTTATTGAATTATCCAGGAACTTTCTGAGGTCACTGCCTTTGCTAGTATTCTGTCACAAGGTTATGGATCATAGTCAATGGACCCAAATAGCAGCAAAACTCAAGACCGATATCACATGGACACGCTTACAAAATTGAAGGCAAGCATCAAAAATTGATGAAATTCTTTTTAAACCTGTGGCATAAACCATACTTTTCCAAAATGGATGGTAATTCTCACCACTGGACAGTGAAACCTTCTAGCCGGTTCAGAGGCAATTAAGAGTCCTTAAAACTGTCTAATAGTTGGTTATTACTTACAGAAGCTATTTACAGCAAATTACAATTGAAATTTCCCTTTAATGATCTTTATGATATAATATCCATTTAAAATTTAACATCTGCATTCTAGTTTACCACAGTCTATATGAGTATTAAATAAAGTACCGTAATTTCCGGATGAAGAGTCATTGAAGCGTATACTCCGTACTTGGGGAAAATGGTGTAAAAAATACTAAATTTGAAGAGAAACACCGCACTGAATTAAATTGCACGTGGCTACGCTGTGAACATCCCAGTCGAGATTCTTCGCCACATATAATGCTAAGTGCTATATTTCCAATCTTTTCAGCCAAGGAAATTACGCTAAAACTATCAGCAGGACTTCTGTGCCATATGTGACATTCTCGAAAATTTTCCGCTTCTACCTTGTTTAAAAACTATCCAACAAGCCGAAAGATTGCCAAATGGTAAGCCGATGATGACCTTTAGGTTCCAGAAGTGAATCCTGTAACTGGGATGTTCATAATATTCAGGAATCAGCTTTCAGTAGTTGTTCCGATCTCATTGGTACTCCTGTAGTAAAATATAGACCGTAGCTGCACCAGACCAAAAGTAAGAATTAAAATCAAAGAATCTGTAGTTGACAGAATTCAGATTGACGTCAATATTGTTTTGAAGGAAGAAAGAGTATAATTATTCCAAGATCTCTGTTAAGGTTGATAAGGCAGTAATGTTTTTTCAGTCACACAAAAGTGGTAGAAACCTCACCCTCTGAAAGTTTAAGCTTTAGACACATAAATTCATCATTTTATAATCAGGGGGAGTTGGCAATAATATCTCATCCCGTTAAGCTGACATATAAGGAAATTGATGCTATGAGGGCAACCTCAAAAATACGAGATGCAAGGTTCAAAATGTAAGGCTGTAAATAAGGAAAGATCAGCACGCTTCCTTTGTGAAACCAACTTCTAGGTTCGGCAATCGATACACACAAGAGCATAAATGTGTTAGATGACATAGTACAGCAATACAATCAAATTTTTCTCCGACAGGTGAAAAGGCATAGAATATCAGAAAAAAACAAGCAGTCAGAAACAGGCAAACGAATTGCAAACATATCATTGACTTTCGGATCAGATTCCCATACAGCAGCCAAGTTTTTGAAAAAATGAGAAGCAGGTAGGTTAAACAACTCTGAAGCAATTTAATACCTCATACCATCAATCTGACATGCTAGGGGATTGATGGTATGAAGGCAACCTCGAAAAGATGAGATACAATGTTCAAAACCTAAGAATATGAACAAAGAAAGATCAGAAAGCTTCCATTGTGAAGCCAAACTCCTAATGTCAGAAATCAATACAAACAAGAACAGAAATCAGTTAGATGACATAATACAGCAAGACTATCAAATTTTCCTCCGACAGGTAAGTCGAATCTATAGGTTGACCCAGCCGAAGTAAAAAGGCACAAAATATTCAAAGGAAAAAGAAGTTGCCAAAAGCAGGCAAACAACTTGCAAATATAACAGACTTTGAAATCAGATCCTCCATATAGTAGTTAAGCTTTTGAAAAAAGATTGGCATGACGGTAGGTCAAACAACTACCACGGAATTTAATACCTCATCTCATCAATCTGACATACTAGGGGATTGATGGTATGAAGGCAACCTCGAAAAGAGGAGATACAAGGTTCAAAACCTAAGAATATGAACAAAAAATGATCAGTAAGTTTCCATTGTGAAGTCAACTCCTAAGGCCAGCAATCAATACAACAAGAACAGAAATTTGTTAGATGACATAATACAGCAAAACTATTAAGCTGTCAAAAGCAGGCAAACAAATTGCAAATATAACAGATTTTGAAATCAGATCCTCCATACAGCAGTTAAGCTTTTGAAAAAAGATTGGCTTGTAGATAGATCAAGCAACTACCATTGAATTTACATATTAACAAAAATGCTGGTATTTTAAGCACTAAATACTCAAAGTACATGTCATATTTGTGTGCGTATAGTCCAGTACACGCATGAATATTTACCCTGCAGGGTATATATACAATCTAAAAGTGACGACAGTACATTTTTACACGATAGACAGCCATCTTATAACACTTCAATTAATTTTTCTTTACTCTTCTTTAATAAAAAAGAGCTATTACCTTTCCGTCTAAAGAATCAAAAAAATTGTTAGTTTTAATATGATACACTTCATAAGAAAAAAAATTTGATCTGTTATTAGCTGTCACGTTCTTGAGAAATATTATCTTTAATAACAGATGCCTGTTACGTCGGAAATTTGAGGAAAAGAAAAGATCCTTGCGTAATTTTTTCTCGGGGAACTGAATAGCTTTTTTAATGCCTTAATATATTGTTTGGTAAAGGGGAATTTTAAAATGCGTCATAAATGTTGAGAGCATAAATTTCGCAATAAAATATATTCTAAGTAAGATTTGAATTTTTATTTATATTGTCAGTGACGAGGAATCAATAAAAACTGATCGTTGATATACATATTAGCTTAACTGAATAGTAAAAATTCCTGAAATAGCTTGTGTAACATTTCTGTCATACTTGCTTCGCATACTTAAATTAATATCCGGACTGAAAATGAAAAAAAAAATCCTAATTTTTACAACTAGTCAAACTTTTCATATTTTTTTAGTTTTTCGTTAGTAGAGTGTAGAGAAAGTATCACAATAGTTAAGATTTTAAAGGATATCATTATTTATCAATGTTCATATTGCAAGTAGTTTAAATTATATTAAAACTATATTTAGTATTTAAAAATTTCATAGCAATGTTTTAAACAAAAATTTTACTAAGAGTTCCAAATGAGCAGTTACTTTTTAAAAAATGACATTATAATGAAATTTGTATTGATAAAATATTTGAAATACAATTTTTTTATTATATACTTATGTATGTATATATACAAGCCTACAAGTATTGAGATAGTGAGCTATCGAAACTAATTTATTCTGACTTTATACAATCTATTTACAAATGTTGTATGACTCTAAAAATATATTATTGTTGTAACGGCGTGATTTAAAGGTGTGTCTACATCAAAGAACTTTGCTTTGAGAAATAAATGTCGCTTATGTGGATACAAAGGAGTTGTTTTCCCCGGCACCACGATGTCTAGACTTTTGTGTCCTACAGGAGCGAGACAACAGACCAGACAACCGAACGCCCAGACTGAAAGCCAGAAAAATGACCTTCGGAACCAAAAAGAAATGCCCGCCATTGGATCTTCGCCGACACGAAATTCCAAAGACTCTTGGGTTTGCGGCTGGTGATTATCTAGCCCAGACCAATCCAGTTGGTTGAAGGTGAGTTCATCACCAGATGATCCAATGATGAAATTGTGGGTGAGGCCCCCTCTCCTAGAGGCCCCTCCCCTAAAAAAGAGACGAGATAAGATTTTTTTAAAGAAGTAATTAGTTAGCTAGCAACCAGCTAATTCGGAGGTCACCTTGACCAGCCTCTCTATCGGAGAGTTTTTTAGCTATAATACCACTTTGGGATCTTTTCTTTTGAGAATTAGCTAGAGTCACTCGGAAATCGGCTTGACCAGTCTCACCGTCGGAGAGTTTTTCTTAGCTCTTAACGAAAATCCCACCTTGGGATATATCTCTTGCTGCGATTGATAACGATACCCTGTGCCTTGGGTTATCTTTTAATATAATCCTCTTCAGGATTGATTGCATATTCCTCCAAGGAACTCTAACTGTGTTTTGATATTCTTCGAAGAAACCATTTGTCATTTCAAATTATCTCGTCTAATTTAGTGTACTGTCTACTTAATTACTTCAGAGAACTTTTGAGCAAGCTACCGAATTGTTTTTTCCGTCGGATCGCCAATATTTCGGCAGAGTCAGATATTGCACGTTTCTACCCAGGCTTACGTGTATCGAATCACATACCTCTGAACTGAAATTGTTTTTTCGTGTATATAGAAATGATATATATAGCAGAGGTGTAAATAAATCAATTATTCAAGAAACACCTGATTCTTTATTGTGTCACCTAAAACAGGGACATTGTAGACATGTTTAAAATAGGCAGACAAAATATCAATTCTTAATTAAACTATTAATCATTAATTAATTTTAAAACTAATTTTATTGAAAAGGTTTCGTGCTCAGTCCTTTTACACATAATAGGGCTATAAGATTAGGTATTTTTATCGATTACTTGATAGATGTATAAGCTATTTTTGGCTTTTGGAATAAAACTTCATAGTTTTAATAAGCACAGAAAATATAAAAATAAAAGAAATAATGTTGATGTAAATGTCCATTTTTCCTGAACAGTCTATAATAGATTTTTTAAATACAGAATTGACATATCATGGGTATAGAGCCATGTTAAATTGAATTAATTTTCTTTTTTCCGCTTGTAAAAAATAAATTATTAATATTAATTGTAGTTAATATCGTTATGCGTTTAATAGTTTATAAATGTCAAAGGTAAAGGACAGTTAAAAAGGCAACTATAGTTTTCCGAATATTTATAAAATTGAAAAAGTTAAATTATAATAGACATTAAATGATAATAGATATTAAATACGTTATTAGAATTTACTTAGATTTTTTTCTCGAACGATGGCCGAATGGTTACAGTGTTGGCCTTCGGTGCAAATTTGTTATTAATAATAATTTTAAACTTTTTCAATTTTATAAATATTCGGAAAAATATAGTTGCCTTTTTAACTGTCCTCTACCTTTGACATTTATCAACTATTAAATGCCTAATAATATTAATAACAATGAATATTAATATTTTTTTTACAATCGGAAAAAAGAAAATTAATTCAAGGTTCTATACCCATATGTCAATTCTGTATTTAAAATATCTATTATAGACAGTTCAGGAAAAATGAACATTTACATCAACATTATTTCTTTTATTTTTATATTTTCTATGCTTATTAAAGCTATGAAGTTTTATTCCAAGGGCCAAAAATAGCTTATACATCTATCAAGTAATCAATAAAAATAGCTAGTCTGATAAAAATAGCTAGTCTAATAAAAATAGCCATATTAAGTGTAAAAGGATTGAGCACGAAACCTTTTCAATAAAGTTCGTTTTAAAATTAATTAATGATTAATAGTTTAAATAAGAATTGATATTTTCATGGGTTCAAATCCCATTGTAGCATGGATGTTCGTAACATTCGGAATCGGCTTTTAGCAATAGGTTCCGGTCTCATTAGCCCTCGTTTTGCAAAAAGTAGACCATAGCACTCCAAACCAATTAATCCTTATTAGTTTTTGTTCTTAATTCTTTAAGATTTGTAATATTGAATTTTTAGCTTCATTTCGGTTTGTGAATGTCTACATTGCATTTAATCAGACAATATTTAATTCAGATGGAAAGAAAAATGAAATAGTGTAAAAAATCAAGCATTTTAATCTATCAATACTTTTTTACTCTAATTAAAATATCATCAACAAATCCCAGAAGGTTTTTAAATATTTTTCCTTCAGGACAACCGAAAACATTTAGTTGTATAACAAAACTGAAGAATAACTTTTGGGAAAATATCTTTGTTATATAAGTGACATCCTTAAAAATCAAGACAGACTAAATCATCTTAAAAGAGAAAGATATTGAGAATTCATAAATAATTTATCTTGAATGAAAGTGCAAAATTTATTTCAAGTTAGATAAATAAACCTTATATTGTCTTTTAGATATGAATCAAATTGAAGCACTTATCACTAAGGTCATAAAAATAACTCCTGATGCTTTATGATTGATTAAACTATTAAGCCTATCACTGACTATAAGACTTCCTTTCTCTGAGAGATAAATTTTCAAAGCAATTATCAAGATGTATCTCTCTTCAGAGCCGTGCCCAAACTTTTAAGTTTAAATAGGCTTCTTTCAATAAGTCCAGGCCAAAGACAGTTGTGATGAACTGACTTGGAAAGGGTATTGCAATCAGAGAAGTAGTTTGATCGGGGCTCCTTAGCTCAAAGCTGAATCCTTCGTCTTGAGAGTGATTTAGAACAATCAGGGTGAGTATCAGGATTTGCCAGTTCAGTTTGGGTCTTCACACAATAATTAAAATAAAAATTACATAAAAAGGAATAACAATTTGACCCTAGACAACAATGAAAATAGTAAAGTGGTAAAGTAAAAAGTTATTAATAGAAAGTAGGAAGTTTAAAGAAGGATAGGGAGTTTTTATGCAGATGCAAGCATCAATTTTATAAAATTTTAATAATTTTTTGGGGTTTTCTTTTTTTTTGCCGAGTTTTCCAATATGAAATATTTAATTTCAAAACAACAAAAAAAAAATGGTTAAATCTGTCAAGATCCTTATATGAAAAGTCATTAAAAA
>CM063498.1:50682433-50702433 GCA_032207245.1 Pardosa pseudoannulata
GTTTGCAGACTTACAAAGCAAGACTGCTGCACGTTTGCTGCAAACTAAATTTGCTATCTGTGTAACTGCTATTTATATCAATTTTTAAGGAAATCGAAATCGAAATGACGTATAAACATGTCATTTCAATCGGGTTAAAACTCGAGTGCTTTCGCCTTGAGATGTACCATACTAATTGGCCATAAATAAACATAAACTTCTGTGATGAGGTGATTTAGATCTGTTATATAATTGATTCATTCATACAAGAAGTAAAATGTTCGGTATCTAAATCTTACCTCATCACATCTTTGTATAGAGATAGGGGACCATAAATTTATATTCAACGGATATTGTTGTCTTGTACGGTGATCTCGGGCGGGGTTCTGATCCCAGTCCCAGATTAGGATCCCGTCTCCGTACTTGACATTAAATAAGAATGTACCTTTGTGGAGTATTTATGAGTCCCTAAAAGACAGTGCCAAATTAGAAGGGATAAGGTTTTTCATGTTGGTGGTCTCAAGGCGGGGTTTAAGCAGACCAATGAGATTCTTACAACTATCCCGATTGGACGATAAGAAGGAAGAGGGGACAAGGTTGAAATAAATAAATATGAAAAATCTAAAAAATTGAGAGGAGGTTGGGAGGTCCCAAAGAAGGTGTTCGAGAGTCGAGAGTCCAGTCGGGAGTTGTTCGTGAGTCAAGAAGAGAAGAGGTTCGGAAGTCGAGATGAAAAGAGGAGTCCGACGGATTGAGTGCGAGAGTCCAGCCAAGTCCGACAGGAAGTGTTCCTGAGACCGACGGATGATCCATAGATTCCCACTCCTGATCAGCCATAGATACCCTTCAACCAGCAGTGTTCCGGGCACAACCTTTTAACCCACAAAGGCACCCCATTTTTACATACATTTTGAAATTGAGATTAGGTCCTCTCTCTATTTACAAAATTACTTAAGTATTAAAAAAATTGTCAGAACTAATTTAGAAGATGTGGACAAAGCTTATTTTATAAAAATTAGCATCAGTTTTGTATGTACATAGATGTATATATATTATAATAAATTTAGTTTTTTTATATTAAGCTAGTTTCGGAGGCTGTTAATTTAGCTTTTAGTTTATCTTCATATTTATGTCTGTAGTTTCTCAGAACCTGTGGTTAAATTTAGTACAAAATACTTTACACAACGCAATTAAAAATAAATCACCACTATACATTTGATCACAGGTTGATACTCAAATATAAACGAGGACTACACGACAACTTCGAGAATAATGTAATAATGTGTTACACTCATTTTATTCTAAATTAGGTATTCGTTATAACAAAAAAAAACAATGGAAGAGAAAAATAATCCATTTTACTATGCTAAAAATGTGTAGAAAAATTTACAGACAAATATTTTACACGTTAGTATCACAAGTTAAATAATAAATGTGAAAACGAAAATTAGAGAGGACGCAATTCCCGGTTCCTTTTCTTTTCAGGTCGTCGAAACTTCTCTTCCTCCATTCTGGTTGCTGGGACGTGAACCGCAAATCAGCAAGTCTACAATTGTAGAGTATACCTTGTGTCTGCTGGGCTAATAACGGAAACTGTCTTTCTCGTTAATATTCCATTGGCCTGGCTGCACGGTGGAACACTGCCCAGCGCAGAACTAAAAACAAGCCAATGTGTGGAGTGGGGATCTGTCATATCAAAAAAGTGCGAATTTATAAAACTATTGCATCGCAGGGCTAGTGAAGAAGAACGCCAAGTGACGCTCCTGGTATGCGTGATGTCATCTGATTGAAAATCCAGAGCGGCTTATGCGATAAAAAAAATTAGGTTTTCGACTCACCAACGTGATAATTGGGAGCTTGGCAGGGAAGTTACAAACAGGGTATTTTAAGGGAAGCTTATAGAATTAAAATAAACTAAATGGAACGGAATTAAAATTAAGTAAATGGAACGTTATGACAGTTGTCCACAAAGTTGGTTTTCTAAGGCCAGTTTAAAAAAATTATTACTATAAAAATGATTATATTAATTATTATGATTTACTGCAAAATACGCTGCAGAATATCAACTAACTCTTAACATAATATCACCGGAATCAAGAGTGTTATAACTGTCCGCAGGTAATCGTCTGTATGAACTAATAGGAATTTCTTCAGGTGAAACAACTGTTAGAAGTCACTGGTAGCAATATCAGGACTGTAGGGTGGAAGACCAAATAAATAACTAATGTCCAGACAAATGACATCTTACTTACTTTCAGAAAAGCCCAGTGCCAAAGACGAAGCATCTGCTTGCTCATTGCATTCAGTTAACAAACCAAATGCAATGATGGATTTAGATCGGCGTAACTTTTGAGAGTTCACACACTGTGGGTGTCAAGGAAAATGAGAAATGACACCTATAACTCACTATAACGACGTTAATCGTTGTGGCAGTTGTAAATCAGAAATTTAAAACAGTCACATATAATAGTGGCACCCACAATATATCTGACTTGTTTTTATTAAGGGTCCTCTGCAATGCTCTAGATTGGTTGTGAGGAGAAAGGACATCTATAAAGCACTATAACGACGTTAATCGTTGTGGTAGTTGTAAATCTGAAATTTACAACAGTCACATATAATAGTGGCACCCACAATATATCTGACTTGTTTACATTATGTGTCCTCTGCAATGCTATAGACTGGTTGTGAGGAGAAAGGACATCTATAACGCACTATAAAGACGTTAATCGTTGTGGTAGTTGTAAATCTGAAATTTACAAGAGTCACATATAATAGTGGCATCCACAATATATCTGACTTGTTTTTATTGTGTGTCCTCTGCAATGCTATAGACTGGTTGTGAGGAGAAAGGACATCTATAACGCACTATAAAGACGTTAATCGTTGTGGTAGTTGTAAATCTGAAATTTACAAGAGTCACATATAATAGTGGCACCCACAATATATCTGACTTGTTTACATTATGTGTCCTCTGCAATGCTATAGACTGGTTGTGAGGAGAAAGGACATCTATAACGCACTATAACGACGTTAATCGTTGTGGTAGTTGTAAATCTGAAATTTACAACAGTCACATATACTAGTGGCACCCACAATATATCTGACTTGTTTTTATTATGTGTCCTCTGCAATGCTATAGACTGGTTGTGAGGAGAAAGGACATCTATAACGCACTATAAAGACGTTAATCGTTGTGGTAGTTGTAAATCTGAAATTTACAACAGTCACATATACTAGTGGCACCCACTGTAATATTTGACTTTTTTATTGTGTGTCCTCTGCAATGCTATAGACTGGTTGTGAGGAGAAAGGACATCTACAACGCACTATAAAGACGTTAATCGTTGTGGTAGTTGTAAATCTGAAATTTACAACAGTCACATATACTAGTGGCACCCACAATATATCTGACATGTTTTTATTATGTGTCCTCTGCAATGCTATAGATTGGCTGTGTAGTTAAATTTATTTTCTTTTGATTCTAGTATTTGCTCACATTCTACTAAACATGCTTAACTTTAATACATGGGTTTATGTCCCTAGAAAGAACTAGCTGCTCACTATAAAAGACGGAAAAATGTGCAGTTCAGGTTATTAGAAGAAATATTTTATACTGTTTATTTCTAAATGTGAAAGGTAAGCTGGTAATAAATTGTTTGTGCTTCAAAATGTACATTTATGTCATCACAGAAAATATAAATCATCTGTTTTCAGCATTTCCGCTGTTCGCAGTGCAATTGGGGTGATGGCAGAATAGGGCATTTTACTTTTATATGGAACTCTGAAAATTGTTCTACTATAGAAGAAACTGAGCTCGCAGTGTAATTAACTGTCATTTCGTCAAAATATTTTCTATGGTCTTTGTCAAAACCCCGGAATACTAGTTTTTGTCCCTGTCAAAATATGTCAGTTGTATTAAGCAGGGGCCGTCACAAAAGGACATTCGTCTTAAAATTCTATCTTTTGTTCTATTTTGGGTTTAATAAGATTTATCATTTTCCTTAAATGGCAAAATAATTCATAATTTCTTACCGCAGAAAAGGAACTTAAATTTTTAAGTCATTTAATATATATATATATATATATGTGTGTGTGTGTGTGTGTGTGTGTGTGTGTATAAACATAGATATATGTAATGATATTTTTAACCTAAAAATTTAAGGATTTTGCCCTTTTCTGGCAACCTTCGAGAATGCCTTTTTTTCCTGTCAATTTGGCTACTTCAAACAATTAAACTTCCTGTTGCATAAGTGCTTTAAATAACTGGTGACGTTTAAACTACATCACCGGCGTTCCCTCGTGCCTGGCAATTAAAATTTCTGATTGGTTGGCCCATACAACTACACAATCTAAATGTAGATGTTTTTCAGACGGAAGTCCGTGAGAGAAGTTGGCTTTATAAACTCTGTTCATTTTGAAAAAAAAATTATTTGTAATGAATAATTTGCCCCATAGATTGACACACACACTTATTTACTTACACACACACACACACTGGTTTTGTAACATATATGTAAAATATATTTTATATAAATATATATATATATATATATATTATATATAAGCTATATATATATATATATATATATATATATATATATTCTTCATATATATATATCTTTAATATATCTCAGAAATATATAAATATTTAGTAAAACAAATATTTAACACAACGCAATTTATATATAATCCCACTATACATTTGATATATAGGTTGATACTTAATATATATATAACGAGGATAGACGACACTGGCAACTTCCAGAATGCCTATATTTATATGTCATATTTGGCTATATATATATATTAAACTTCCTGTATATAAGTGCTTTAAATACTAGTGACGTTTAAACTATAGTTCCCTCGTGCCTGGCAATTATATATATTTATATATGTATGGCCCATATATATACACAATCTAGAATGTAGATGTATATATATATATATATAGTCCGTGATAGAAGTATGGCTTATATATATATATGTATATATGTTAAAAAAAATATTTGTAATGATATAATTTGCCCCATTATATACACACACACACACACACCATACACACATATATATATATATATATATATATATATATATATATATATATATATATATATATATACATATACATATATATATATATATATATATATATATATATACATATATATATACATATATATATACATTATATATATATATACATATATATATATATATATATATATGTGTGTGTGTGTGTGTGTGTGTGTGTGCGTATATGTGCATGTGTGTACTGGACCCGATTGACTTTGTTCTGTTTAAATGCTGTAAATTAAAAAAATGCAAATAAATTGGACCGTTTTGATGGGAAAGTAAGGAAAAAAAATTTTTAAAGAACTTGACGCCACCACGCTTACAATCCTGGAGATTCGATCCTGGGTTTTCTAGTACTGAAGCCCGTTGCTCTGACCACTGCTCCACAGATACGCTATCATCTCAAAACTATATTCTATGATATTTATAAAGAAATAGATTCATTTCTGCTCCAGAGCAACAAATATACTGAAAATGACAAAATATTTGTGAGATGTTCACAATCTTCACGAACGGGAAAAATATAAATGAATCAAATTACTATATTGAACTTGTCATGTTCGTTAAAGATCACTGGGACACGTAAAATATGTTCATGGTCACAATGTCCTCCAAGTTCTCAAACCAATACTTCTGGGAGTGGCAGGCCAAGCCTGGGGGTTTTCTGCTTGGTCCCTGCTTCTAAATTACGAGGACTAGGTGGGGGAATTTTACTTACGTCCGTAGCATACCTTAAACAAAACGTGCTCCCCGGGTGGAGTATCACCCGGGTGCTAAATGGGTAACAGTTTGGCAGCGTTGTTGAGGCGTTAGGATAATGTCTGTATCACTTGCTGCATTTAAAAAAACTATATTGTACTTTGGAGAATAAATATTTTTCAGGAACATTTAATAAAGAAAATATTGAAAGAAATTATGTGTTCTAAATATTAAATTCTATGTTCTAGATATTAACATCTAGATATTAAATTGCAGTTAAAAGTCGTCTCAAAACCTTATTCTATAATATTTATATGAAAGTATTTTCTTTTCTTATTCAGATCAACAAACATATTAAAAATGCTTAAAACTTGTGTGATATTCACAAAAATCTCCACGAAAGGAAAAAATATAAATGAATAAAATTACTATAATATTCTTTGAAGAACATATATGTTTGTCTCATTTGATGATCACAAACAAAAAGAAAAACATTTTTAAGGCAAGTATTATATATTTAAGGGGAAGGGAGATTAAAAGTATTTTACTTCAAAGTCCTTTCAAAAGGAAACAAAAAAAAAAAAAGAAAAAAAGAAAAAGCAGTTTTATACTTTCCAGCAGACATCCAGATCTCATGGTTAAATTATTAACTTCTCCCTGTCTAAATTCTTAAAATATTTTAATGAAAACACGACCATAGTAAACAAGGGTTGTATTAAGAAAGGAAAAATGTTTTTTTTATCTTTCTTATTTCTAAAGCAATGAGAACAATAAAGCAATTTTATTCATTTGCCCAAGGAATGCCGTCCCACTCTGTCTGTCTGACAAATTCAAAAATTTCTCGGATCTCTTTTTTTTATTTATTTATTTTTGCTCCTCTTTCCCCTTTTTTACATCTCTAACTTATACCGCGTCGAGCTCATATATTTGTCTGCGTGTTTGGTGTCGGATAGGAATGCGTTCATTTTACTCTCTTCTGCCCGACTAACTCGGTCTCCAGGACTTTTATTAGGGGAGGGGGGGAAACAAAAAAAGAATAAATACGTCTGTATGTGTGTGTCCCTTTTCAATGTTTCGAATGACTGAAAAAAATATTAAAAAAAAGCCGAGATTTTTCTTTATATTTTAAACTCCCGGATATTTTATTGGAGAAGAATTGAGAAATGTTCTATTTCGGAAATGCGAAAGAATGGAGGAAATTCCTACCCCTGATATACGAGAGGAGGCATCGAAATTTCTACTTCTGCAGACGGGAAAAAATTCTGGAGCACGTACCTTTTATTTCGAGGTAGCCTCCTGTTTAACTTAACCGCAGTGGGCTGCCCCGGTTGTGTTTTACTTTTTCTCTAACTGTGTTTCGTACCTATTATATACAGATAAATCAATAAAGATGCAATTCACATAATTGGTGATTATACATATAAAAGTCATTCTCTTGATAAGGTATATCAAGCTGTAAAAATCCCATATTAATTTATTCACTTTCATGATTTAATTATGTAATTACATCCTGCTTATATAGAAATGTCTGCTTGATTTATGATAACTAAAAATTGATTTTGTATTTACTTAAACTTTCTAAAATTTTTAAATAGACTTTTTAATACAAATTCTATAACATTCACTACAACTGCACTTTTGATACTATTAAAATAGTTACTAGAAGTGAGCAAAATAATTGAACGAGGAACCACGAGGACTGAAGTCTGACTAAACTTCATATCGCTCCTCTTAATTTAGAAGAAGAGACCAAGTAGATTGGGCGAGGAACCACGATGGCTGAGGACTGATTAAACTTCATGTGCCTCTCCGTAATTTAGAAACAGGGACCAAGCAGATTGAGAGAGGAACCACGAGGGCTGAGGACTAACTAAACTTCATGTGCCTCCTCGTAATTTAGATGCAAGGAACAAGCAAATTGGGTGAGGAACTAGAGGGCTGAGGACTAACTGAACTTCATATGGCTCCAAGTAATTTAGAAGCAGGGACCAAGCAGGACTAGAGAGGAATCACGAGGGTTGAGAACTGACTAAACTTCATGTGCCTTCTCATAATTTAGAAGAACGGAAGAAGCAGATTGGGCGAGGAACCACGAGGGCTGAGGAGACTAAACTTCATGTGTTTACCGTAATTTAGAAGCAGGGGCCAAGCAGATATGGCAATTAATCACGAGGGTTGAGGACTGACTAAACTTCATGTTCGTCCTCATAATTTAGAAGAAGTGGCCAAACAGAAGACTACAGACTTGGCCTACCACCTCCAGAGGTATCGTTTGTAAACCTGGAGCACATTGTGACCAGAACATATTTTACTAGTCCCAATCACCATTAATGAACATGGTGAATCTTAGGCCAGCTCAAACCCCAAACCTGCAACCTTCCAGTTTGAGGTCGTTGCCTTTCCCGACTAATCTACGGCTGTTCATATAATTTTATAAAATTATTTATCATTATAACTGTAAGTTACAAATTTATACTCAAAAGGAAACAAAGATTAAAGCAGTACCAAAGGAATTTTTACTTTTAAAAAAGCCGGACTTTTACAATAAAGGTTGTTCAGCACACACGCAAACGTAGATGCGGCAGTACAGTTAATTAAATTAGATAGAGATAGTCAACTTGCAATCCTCCATTTACGGTATTGTTACCTTTGCCGACAGAGCTACCGCGGATCACAATTTTTGTGATGCAAGTGAGTGTAAAAACCACATAGTTTTTAATAAAAATGTAATTATCTACATATATGTATACATAGCATGTATGCGTGTGTACAGACATATGTTAATAGACGTCCGTTTGTATGTAGAATGCTTTTGATAAATTATAATTTATTTGTAGTGAAATATTTTTCCGAAATTCTATTCTGCGCCAAATAAACGTCGTTTAATCTTTAGTTTAGTTGTAGAGAAGAAAGTTTACGCGTTTCATGGGAAATTGTGTCCCAAGGGAGAAAAAGAAAACAAACCTTTCTTCGGAAATTTGATATGATTACCTTTGATTTTTTTCTTTTACTGTAAAAAAAACATATTTCTTTCCCTATAAATTGGTTCTGTTTTTAAGAAAAAAGAAATGAAAATAATTTCTTGAAAATGCCAAGAGGTTAAGTTTACCATTTATTCGTAATCAGTTAAAAACGAAGTTAGCGTAAATACGTAGGAAAAACCGGGACTAGTTACTACACTGAGTAAACTGAGATATTTAAATTAAACTTCAATTACTAGATGAAGCGATCATATATTTCACTAGATGGCAACATTAATTAATACGATTACCCAACTTTTGGTGGAAAACCTGAAGTCATTATGAAGAAGATATTATTTTTAAAAGCAATTTTATTACATTTAGTAGTTCTTCTATAATGTATTTTTGACCCACGGTAGTTCAGTTGGCAAAATTACAGGAAGATTTTGGGTTCGAGAGTCGAACCGTCCAAAGATCCATCGTGTTCATTAAAAGAGATTGGGGCATTTAAAGTAGGTCCTTGGTAAGTAAATAGGTCCTCCAAGTTTAAAAGATTCCTCTGGGGGCATGCCAATCTAGAGGGTAATCTTCATTGTCCGTGTTTCTCAAATACTTGGACATTAGTGAGAACCCACCTTGATCTAAAGTTGCTTTTACACCCTAGTGATATTTTTCAAACAAGAAGCACATCACTTCGCATAAATTCGGGTAGTCTGTAACTCAAGTGCTTGACTTGTGTGAGATAATCATAGTCCCCTAGTATCATGCTAGATGGCGCTACTAATGATATTATTACGAATTTGTTTAGTGAACCGTAAATTTAGCATGAGACTCTATGGGTATCTCGCCAAATTGTCGAGATACCGGATCGTTGGCGACGGTTTTGGTAACCTATTTTTGTCGCAAAATTCGTCGCCAAGTGTAGCCAAATGTTACCAAGTGTGACGATACTTTACAACTTCCGGTTCCGGTTTCTGGAATATTCCAGCACTTTCTTCAGGCCTATATAAGGCAGGCTGAGTCCCAAATGCACCAGATTCTAATATTAAAATTATTACTACTATTCAAAGTTTAATTCTCAGGGAAATAATTAACTCTCCCTGGTATTTTAGAACTACAAAAATTCATGAAGAATTAAAAATTCTTACTATTCCAAATTTCACCTACAATCTTTCTGTTAAATTTCATAAAAATCTAAGCAGTGATGTCATCAATAATCTAGTCAATTACGACCCTACTGAAGCTAGCAATAGGAGAACGCTTTGGCCATTCTTGGCAAAAATCCTTAATGTTTTTGTGTTGTCTTTATAAAAAATCAAAAAATCTCAAAACATTATTAAAAATCTACAAAATATAAGAAAAAAGTTTTAAAATTTCTTAAAATTGGCCACACATCATAAATCGTACGTTTTCTGATATTTCTGTTTCGTTTTGATCCGGCTCTCCTCTCCCTCTGTAAAGGAGGAGCATATTTTGCAAATCGCTCCAATAGAAAGTATTTTTGATATCATTACTATTAAGTCATTTCGCGCCATGAAGGCGGTGGCGCATCCAGAAGGGTACCTGTTCCGCTTTGACTCTTGAATCTGAGGTTCATGGTTCTGTTCCCTGCGATGTTACTTTTCCCAAATTCTCATATAATTTTTAAATATTTACAATTTTCTTTACTTTTATTTTTCTTAAGCTTATTTCCACATTTTTAAATATATTTTGTTTTAACTTTAACTTCTGATTTTTATATGCTAATTTTGTTTTCTTCGCAAATTCTGTACGGATATCACTGGCCGCAAAAATATGTGTTTTGTTTCTATCCCTAAACTTTCTACTTTTTATTTTTGTGTCTTGAACTCACGAATCCACTTCCCCCATCCCCTCTTTCCCCTTTTAGCTATTTTATTTTTCTGCTCGTTGTTATTTTATGCTTACTGTTAGAAATCTCTGGATTAGAGGGCCCGGTCCAGGAAATCCAGTTGACCTACTATCCTGAAGGTCCTGAAACGAGAGAGTCGTAAGTAGATTTCTCGGTTTAGAGAGTACGCTCGGTGTGTTGTGTTTCTCCGGCGCTTCCTTTTTGTTTTATGCGGAAAGAGGCACGGAAGCCCATGGCATTCTGCTCGAGTTGATCCGTGAGGATTTTGTAAGCTTATTACGAGTGTGCAGTACCTGAACCTTGATGCCTTTCTGACAATGTACCTTCCAACTGATTGCCAATCGATTATTGTTTTCGTGCTGTCTTACTTAAAGTCCATTCAATCCCCTAACACAGCTTTCAAGTCCGTAACAATATTTTTGTATCCCTACCTGGACAGATAGATCGGAATTACGTTTCGGGGAGAATAATGAGCGACAAGCTCTCCTTCTGTGCTCAAAGTATGTATACTGTTTGCGCGTATAATTAAAAAGCCAGCAAAGAGAAGACGCTGATTATTCTTTGTGTTATGCAGGTGACAACATGAGACCCAGACGAAAAACTCCATTGAACCAAAAGATCTAAAGAATAGCACAGTTTTTTCAAGAGCCATTAGAAGCAACAACAACATATTGTATTTTTATTTATGACACAACCGTTAGAGATATCTGTAAATTTTCTACCCCATTATTAAGATGAGGCCGACAGAGAGTCTAGGCCAGCCGCGCGTATAAGTGGAGTACTCGTAAGAAATTATAAAACTGAAAAAAATTGAATTCCTCCTGCTGAATTTTGTTTATTTTGAATATAAATAAAGGTGTAAATAGGAATTAAAATGCTATTTAGGCCATTATGTCAATGGGACCACACTCGGTCGAAGATATGCCAAACATGGTGTCTTGGTGTAAAAAGAAACGGTGTAAAAACTGGTGCAGAAGAAATTAAACTCTACACTCCTTCTACCTTGCTCTCCTTCCGATGGGGTCTGCAGATATCTGAAAGAGTTCGTTGTACAGCGTTGCCTTGGCCGAAGAGGGCTACTCCGTGGTTAGCAACCCCTCTTGACCAATGGGGTAAAAGGAGGGTCATTCATTTCGATTTCGCCTCTAGGTCAATTTCATTCTGGCGTTGTTGAACTGTAACTCTTTGTTACACCCATGAAAGACTAAAGTTCAAATAAGGGATTATATAATGACAAATTGTCTGCAACTGCGTGATATCACTTAACAAACCCATGTATAAATGATTGCCATTATGTGGCAAGTTTTTAAATTCTGCTGGGGCTAAATATTACAGTTCAGGTTGGGCTTGTTGTAAAGTTGGACCAATCTATCTCGCTTAAATAATAATTTTAGAAAAGAAATAATGATAGAATTTTGAAGGGGAAAGAGTCCTAATGGATATGAAATAAAATTTGTGACATTTTAGAGATTTTGGAGTAAAATTAAAAACTCTGGTCATTCAATACATTTTTAGTGACGAAAACTTGGGTACAAGAGACACAGAAAACATGTCTGGAAGGTAAAAAGTAATGATATAATGTTGGTTGGAAATGGCTATTAATGAATATGAAATAAATTTTGTGACATTTTAGAGATTTTAGAGATTTAGATTAAAACCTCTGCTCATTCAGTAAAGATATTTTTAGTGACGAAGACTTGGGTTAAAAGCTACAGAAAACTTTTCAAGGTTCTTCGAAAAGATGTAATGATATAATGTTGAATGGAAAAGGATCTTAAAGAAGATGAAATACATTTTATGGCCTTTCACATATTCTATAGTAAAATAAAATTTTTGTCATTCATTAAAGAAATATGTATATATATGTATATATCTGTAAAACATATGTATATATATGTATATATACATATATATACATATATATATACATATATATATATATATATATATATATATATATATATATATATATATATATATAATATATATATATATATATATATATATATACATATATATATATATATATATATATATATATATATATACATATATATATATATATATATATATAAATATATATATATATATATATATATATATATATATATTATATATATATATATATATATATATATATATATATATATATATATATATATATATATATATATATATATATATATATATATATATATATATATATATATATATATATATATATATATATATATATATATATATATATACACGGAGACAAGAAATAAAGGGGATAAGAAAGGCATTCTCGTATTTGAAATCTAACTTTCAGCTGCACACCTATTTTGAATTGTTGTTTCGAGAAAAAACCTCTGGGAGTTGAAAACAGGAGGCGAGACGTGAGGCAAAAGCAACAATATTCTACTCTGCAATGGGAAACAAAATAGTTTCACTTTAGTTTGGGTAGATCCCAATTTCTTAGAAAGAAATACAAAAAAAAAAAAGAAATGTTTTTTCCGGTGAAAAACAGTCTGGGATTCATGCATAGGTGTGTGTCCGTCAGCGTGTGCGTGCGCGAGTTTATTTTATTCCCTCTGAAGAAATTCAAAATATTTTCAATGCATTTGTTTTGGCACGTTTTACCCATAGTCAGAACAACGACGTAGAAATATTCTGAGGGTTTTGTTTTTTGGTTTGTTTTTTTCCTTATCACAAAATATTCGTGATGTACTACCTCGTATGAAACAGAGCAAAAAAAAATGAAATTCCGCGAATCAAAATACAATTTTGTTCTTACAAAGAAAACTTTTCTTTTCTGAAAAATACCTGGTCGAAATTTGACTATATGTGTTGCTACATCTGTGTTTGCTTGTATGCAGAATAATCTTTATTGCAAGAATCCGGCTTTTTAAAGCAAAGATTTCTTTCGTATTGCACTTTTCTTTGTTTCCTTTTTGCTAGAAAGTTGTAAATTTCAGTTATAATGATATTTATGATTTTTAAAGTTATGTGAGCCACGGTAGTTCAGTTGGAAAAGTCAACGATCTCATAACTGAAAGGTTGCGGGTTCGGAACTCGAGCCTGCATAAGGTCCGCCGTATTACTTCGAGATGACAGAAGCACTTAAAATATGTTTGTGACAACAATGTCCTCCAAGTTCTCAAGCAATACCTCTGTGGTTCCCATGCCAAGTCTGAGGATCTTGAGCTTGGTCCCTGTCTCTAGATTACGAGAAGCCACATGCAGTTCATTCAGTTCTCAGCCCTCGTGGTACCTCGCCCAATCTACTTGGTCCCTGCTTCTAAATTACGAGGATCCATTTGCAGTTTATTCAGTTCTCAGCTCTCGTGGCACCTCGACCAATCAACTTGGTGCCTGCTTCTAAATTACTAGGAGCCATTAGCAGTTTATTCAGTTCTCAACCCTCGTGGCACCTCTCCCAATCTACTTGGTGCCTGCTTCTAAATTACGAGAAGCCACATGCAGTTTATTCAGTTCTCAGCCTTCGTGATACTTTGCCCAATCTACTTGGTCCCTGCTTCTAAATTACGAGAAGCCACATGCAGTTTATTCAGTTCTCAGCCCTCGTGGTACCTCGCCCAATCTACTTGTTCTCTGCTTCTAAATTACGAGGAGCCATTTGCTGTTTATTCAGTGTTCAGCCCTCGTGGCACCTCTCCCAATCATTTTGATGCCTGTAAAAAATATTTTAAGAGTTCTGCCAAAGTGAAGAAAAGTAACAAAATTCTTTATTTCGTGAGAACGATTACAAGCTAACTGCTGCTATGTTGAGTAGCAGAGTCCTTTATATTATACATTTGGGCAGCACCACTTTATTTCAGTTGAAACCTTTTCATTCTCAACACCTCCCCTACCATGAACTCAGGGGTGTTCATAAAACTGAAAGATCATATATTATCAATTAGAATACCACACATGCAGCACAATATTTTTACTTTCATCATACAGGTTTCAAATAATGGCTCATCAGAGATTAAATCTTCAATATTTTTCGTTTAATACCCTTAATTCATGTTGTTTTTCTTTTAAACTTCTTAAATATTCAGAAAGTTTTCCTCGGTCAGTTGAACTTTCAATTCTCGTGCTGAGTAAAAAGGTATCAATAGATGTACTTAACTTCGTACAAGTAATACGAATAAGTCTTCTCTTACATTTTAATTTTTCTAGTTTTTCCATATTTCCCTTAAATAATAAAAAGTTTTACAGTAACTTTCCTGATGACTTATTGCCTATCCAGTTGTAAGCAATTCGGTCTCTTAATCCGGTAGGAAATCCAAATTCACAATTAAAGTAATTTCAAGAATCGCCACAATCTAAAAGTCAATAGCGTTCCAGGGTTTCGGCACCATGTAAAAAATATTTTAAGAATTCTGCCAGAGTCAAGGAAAAGTAACAAAATTCTTTATTTCGTGCGAATGATTACAGTCAAGCTAACTGCTGCTCTATTGATTAGCAGCATCGTTTATATTTTACATTTGGGAAGCATCACTTCAATTCAGTTGAAATCTTTTCATTCTCAACAGTCCCTGCTTCTAATTTACGAGAAGCCACATGCAGTTTAATCAGTTCTCAGCCCTCGTGGTACGTCTCACAATATACTTGGTCCCTGTTTCTAAATTATGAATAGACACATGAAGTTTAGTTAGTCTTCAGCCCTCGTGGTTTCTCTCTCAAGCGATACACTTGGTCCCTGCTTCTAAATTAAGAAAGCCACATGAAGTTTAGTTAGTCTTCAGCCCTCGTGGTTTCTCTCTTAAGTTATATACTTGGTCCCTGATTCTAAATTATGAGGAGCCACATGAAGTTTATTTAGTCTTCAGTCCTCGTGGTTTCTCTCTCAAGTGATATACTTGATCCCTGCTTTTAAATTATGTGGAGCCACATGAAGTTTAGTTAGTTTTCAGTCCTCGTGGTTTCTCTCTCAAGTGATATACTTGATCCCTGATTTTAAATTATGTGGAGCCACATGAAGTTTAGTTAGTTTTCAGCCCTCGTGGTTTTTCTCTCAAGTGATATACTTGGTCCCTACTTCTAAACTATGAGGAGCCACATGAAGTTTAGTTAGTCTTCAGCCCTCGTGGTTTCTCTCTCAAGTGATATACTTGGTCCCTGCTTCTAAATTATGAGGAGCCACATGAAGTTTAGTTAGTCTTCAGCCCTCGTGGTTTCTCTCTTAAGTTATATACTTGGTCCCTGATTCTAAATTATGAGGAGCAACATGAAGTTTATTTAGTCTTCAGTCCTCGTGGTTTCTCTCTCAAGTGATATACTTGATCCCTGCTTTTAAATTATGTGGAGCCACATGAAGTTTAGTTAGTTTTCAGTCCTCGTGGTTTCTCTCTCAAGTGATATACCCTGATTCAAGTGATATCCCTGATTTTAAATTATGTGGAGCCACATGAAGTTTAGTTAGTTTTCAGCCCTCGTGGTTTTTCTCTCAAGTGATATACTTGGACCCTGCTTCTAAATTATGAGGAGCCACATGAAGTTTAGTTAGTCATCAGCCCTCGTTTTTTTTCTCAAGTTATATACGTGGTCCCTGCTTCTAAATTATGAGGAGCCACATGAAATTTAGTTAGTATTCAGCCCTCTGGGTTCTTCTCTCAAGTGAAGCTGTATATTATTTTATCCATGGACCATTCGCATATTCCGACGGGGTCTATTGAACCAGGTGAGAGGCTTTCTTACTACAGGTGGATAAGTAACAACTACTCTCAAAATTTTCTAACATAATTTTTGTTTGTTTCCTTTTTAAAAAATAAGGAGTGGCTTTTAATTCGTGTTTCCATTATTGTTAAATTTTTAATATTAGTTTAAAAGTATTTCTAAAAACTGTTCGTTGTATGCATTTATGCGTTTAACGAATACAGAAAATAGCTGCATTTGGTGTAGATGAACTAATATTCTTATATGTTACAGATAATGATATAAAAATAAATATAAAATTTACCTTAACCCTCCGAGTGAAACACATCGAGGAAAAAAAGTCTCCAAAAAATGCACTAAAGGTTTACTGTGTCAGTGGCCAAAGCGTGCTTTGATTTTTTCTTTCACCCTTTGTCGACTATTATGAAATACGAGAAACCCTCCCTCGTTATTGTCCCTTTACTTCCGGTTATAAATATATATTATAGATTGTTAACTTTAGATACACATAAAGCTGGTCAAGTGTCGAAGATCATCCCATAAGAAATAATGGATTCTAAAAGTACAAATAAAAATATTCTTTGAGAGGCTTATTTATAATTTTTACGAAAGTCATCCAAGATATTTAAGTGGTGCAATGAGAGATACATCTGTCACCGCGAACGAAATACTTCGAAATAAGGATTTATAAAGCCATGAAAAGCTATTAGCGTCTTTGTGCCTCAGGGGGGGTAGTGGTGTATCCCTCAATAAATGCCAAAGAGGGGTTCAGTTCCTAAATAATCGACCTGAACAAAACTTCATGGGGGGAAAGCACTGACAGAATTGTACATTACATCCATTTTCGGAGCGTTTTTGGAGGTTGAATTCTACGTTTTGAAGGTTTGGCAGAATTGTACGTGCGAACCTCTTAGAGGGTTAATACTACGTTTATTTATTTAGAAACTAAACAATGCTTTTTTCTAAATTATGCTCTCTTGAACTAATATATTTTTCCCTTAGTGGTGCCCGTCAAAACGAAAGGCTCACCCCTTTCTTATTAATTTGTGTGGCCTCTAACCCACATGCTTTGCTCATCCAAGTGGCATTGCGAACGAGATAAAGTTATATATTTACATCTATATGAAGCTCAGTGGCATTGGGGTACCGCTTCGTGCACTCAAGGCTCAGAACTAACGTTCTGTCCTGGAGCTAGCCAAGGTTAACTCAGTCTTTCATCCCGTCAGTGGGTAGACAAACTGAGAACCAAGCTCTGGAATTAATACTGGTGTTTAGAGTAACTAATAATAATAACTCCCTATGTTCATTTCCAAAGATCTCAAGGGTAATGGCATATTGATTAGAATAAAAAGACAGGGATCTTTTCAATGATCACCGCATAAAGAAAACATATTTCTATTATGACCTTAATTTTGATTGATTGGATTAGACTAATAATTTGATTTATTGAATTAGCGTTCTTATTGTTTACCTAATAACAATGTAAAAATTAGTTAGACTAGTCCAGACTGTTTTCGGAATGTAAAAAGTATATACCTACATTTATATACACATACATACAGAGAAGTTTATGTAGAGAAAATAGTTTCTCCGTGTTTCATACACAGTATTTTATTTAGAAAAAATACCTTCTCCGTGTCAAGTTTTTTTTTTTTTTTATCTAGGTAATTAAGATTCCCAAATATATTGCGAACACTGCAATATATAAATTTAGTAAAAAAATTTAAATAACTCTCGTATGTTGCAGATTTGCGCCCAATATCTTTTATTATTATTATTATTATTATTATTATTATTATTATTATTATCTGTTGATAATGGGGAACAATGTCTCTCACGTCCACGTCCACGAGGTCAAGTCATAGGTGTCCGCTGGGTAGTCCTAAATGAGAGACAACCTCAGAGGTATACCTCCTTTAGGTATATACAGGAGTCACGAGCACGGGGTTCACCTGAGTGATCTGAGTCTTCCTATCTGGTAGTCTCGATCTTATCTCTGTAGAGTTTGCTCCTTACTGGGTTAAACAATATTAGTCTCCTACAATGACGGATCTCTTGTAGGTCAGCAGCAACTATGTAGCTGTTGTGTTTGCTGTCTTGGTTACTGGTTTTCAGTGAGGTTGCTGTGTGGTCTTAGACTCCGGGTCAGCATACAAAATAACTAATCTGCTGATAATGGGGGACAACGTCTCTTAGGTCCGCGAACACGAGGTCAAGCGTTACGTGTCCTCTAGGTCGTGCTAAAGAAGAGACGCCTCAGGGGTATACCTCCTTTAGGTATATACGGGTGTCAGGAGCCCGAGGTGCTCTGGTGATCAGGGACTTCCGAAATCTTGCAACAAGGTTAAAATTTTGCGTTCTGAGAAAAATCAACTTAATAGAGTAATAAGTAAACAACTGCCAAGTCCCCTGCAAGTACAAAAATAAGTAGAGTGTTGTTTATATATTTAATCATAACTTTTAAACTGAGTAAGATTATTTATGTCGCTTTTGAGTAGAACATCTCTATATAACATGTTTATTCTTTTCCAAAACCAAAAATTTTGAGGTTTAAGGGTCTTGAAAACCCTTAATACAACTTGTTTGGCGCAGAATGTCCTTAGAGAATTTTGTGCCTATAAACTGAAATCAGAAAAGCAACCTGTTTCTTTTTTATAACATATTGGGTGTTGATTAAGGTTTATAAGTAGAGACTTCTACGGTTTAAAATCCACCAAATTTCAGCCTGACTATTGGGTTTTAAGACAGAAAGAAATTAGAAGGCAAAAAGAGAGAAGAATTTTTATTCCATTTATCGGAGTAAAACTTGGAAATTAATTTTTACTGCCGTAGCAACGCCATTTCTTTTTTTGCATTCCTCAAAAATGAACAGAAATACTTTCTCCACCTGAGTAATACGTTCCATAAAGTTGCTGATAAAATACTGTTAATGACTGAAGAAAAACGATGATTTTGTAAATGAATTTCCGAAAAGAAAAAAGGATCTTGGACCAGAAGGGGTTGTAGAAAGTAGCTATGTACATCATAACTAAAAATGGAATAAAAAAAAGACCTCTCTGGGGACATTTTCTGCTTACAGATACCATGTGTGTTTTTTGTTGAAACTTTTTTTGAAAGTGAATATTTTCAAAATAATTAACTTTAGCTGTATATTACTAGTAAGTTTGTATTCCTCCATTGCCAAAGTCTGATGATGTACCTAATAATTTTCTTATGCTGATTTTAGTCCATAATTTTTCCTTCATTTATTCTGTTATTAACTATTTGTTTCACCTCGATTGCCATTCTAGCTTTTATGTGTATACATACTTCTGTATGTTATCTGGTGTATTCGTTTGAGGTTTTGATGTAAATAACATATGTGTGATAAAGTATATAACATATATACTTCAGTAAAACCTCGGTATAACAACCCCTGTAGGACCAAAATTATATGATCGTTGTAACGAATTGAAAAAATAATAAAAAAATTAGGTAAGAAATGATTCAACAGTACATATCTAGAAAACATTTCTATTTATTTGTATTTCCATTACTGAATTTTTGATTGACGCCTGTTTCATTTGGGAATTTTTCACTATCACTGATTCCGTATCCGTTAGATTTTGAAGGAAATCTTCAGAATTAAATTGTCCTTCAAAATATTGACGCAAGGCATTGATTTCATTGAAGGCTTATTTTTCATTCACTTTTTCAAAAGCTTGGACAATTTCTTCTCCGTCGCCGGAATCGCAGTTTTCTTCATTTCCGGTAAACATTAATATAATCGC
>CM063498.1:50707433-50759933 GCA_032207245.1 Pardosa pseudoannulata
ATATTTCGGTAAAGGGTAAATGTTGGAATATAAACAAAACTACTACAGTAAATTTAAAAATCAAATAGCCAGACAATATTTGGAGCATTTTTTTTACTTAAAGCTATTTTTTAAACTCTTGCTTATTTTGTCTTGAAATACTAAGTAAATATAAGAACATAAATGGAAACGATGTCTATGAAAAAAATTTTCTAAAATCGTCCGAATGCATATTTTATTGATGTGTAAATAACGTAAACAAAAAGAGAGTAATCTTGAAAATCTGATTGGTAAACAATATATGGATCGTATTTTTTATTTAATAAAGTTACTTTATAAATTTTTATACATTTTTTTCGTAAAATAGTAAATATAAATAAAAACATAAATAAAATCTATGGCTATAAAAGAGATTTCTATGATAATTAAAATGCATATTTTGTTAAAGTGTAAAGGGTAGAATATAAACAAAAAAAAGTAATCATGAAAATCAGATTGCTAGACAATATTTTGAGCTTTTCTTCTTGGATAAAGTTATTTTCCAAAACTTTTTATGCATTGTTTTTTTCGTAAAATAGTAAATAGAAATAAAAATATAAATAAAAGCTATGACTATGAAAAAGATATGATATTAAAATTCATATTTCGTTAAAGTGTAAAGTATAGAATATAAACAAAAAGAAAGTAATCTTGAAAATTATATTGCTATTCAACATGTAAAGCCATTTTTTAAAATGAAACTACTTTTTAAATCCTTTTGTTTATTTTTTCTTAAAATAATAATTAAAAATGTGAACATAAATAGAAACTGTGGCTATGAAATGGATTTCTAAGAACATTAAGGTGCAGATTTCGTTAAAGTGTAAAGTGTAGAATATAAACAAAAAGACAGTAATCTTGAAAATCAGATTGATAGAGAATAATTTGAGCTTTTCTTTTGGAATAAAGTTATTTTTTAAAACTTTTTATGATTTTTTTTTGTAAAATAGTAAATAGAAATAAAAATATGAATAAAAACTATGACTATGAGAAAGATTTCTAAGATATTAAAATGCATATTTCGTTAAATTGTAAAGATTAGAATATAAACAAAACTACAGTAATCTTGAAAATCAAATAGCCAGACAATATTTCGAGCAACTTTTTTTAATTAAAGATATTTATTAGACGTTTGTTCACTTTTTTTCTTAATATAATAAGTAGATATAAGAACATAAATGAAAACGATGGCTATGAAAAAAAATTCTAAAATCATCAGAATGCATATTTTATTGATGTGTAAATAACGTAAACATAAAGAGAGTAATCTTGAAAAGCTGATTGGTAAACAATATATCGATCGGATTTTTTTATTTAATAAAGTTACTTTTTAAAACTTTTTATACATTTTTTTAGTAAAATAGTAAATAAAAATAAAAACTTAAATAAAATCAATGGCTATAAAAGAGATTTCTAAGATAATTAAAATGCATATTTTGTTAAAGTGTAGAGCATAGAATATAAACAAAATAAAGTAATCTTGAAAATCAGATTGCTAGACAATATTTTGAGCTTTTTTTTTTTGGATAAAGTTATTTTCTAAAACTTTTTATACATTTTTTTCATAAAATAGTAAATAGAAATAAAAATATAAATAAAAGCTATGACTATGCGTAAGTTTACTAAGATATTAAAATGCGTATTACGTTAAATTGTAAAGAATAGAATATAAACAAAAATATAGTAATCTTCCAAATTATATGGCTAGTCAACATGTGGAGCCATTTTTTTTAATGAAACTACTTTTTAAATCCTTTTGTTTACTTTTTTCTTGAAATAATAATTAAAAATGTGAACATAAATGAAAACTGTGGCTATGAAAGGGATTTCTAAGATCATTAAGGTGCAGATTTCGATAAAGTGTAAAGTGTAGAATATAAAATAAGAGACGGTAATCTTGAAAGTCACATTTCTAAATAAAACCTGAAGCCTTTTCTTTAATAAAGTAATTTTTAAAACTTTTAGTACATTTTTTTTTCATAAAATAGTGAATAAAAACATAAACAAAATCTATGTATATGTAAAATATTTCGAAGATCATTTAAATGCATATTTCGGTAAAAGGTAAATGTTAGAATATAAACAAAACTACAGTCATCTTGAAAATCAAATAGCCAGACAATATTTGGAGCAATTTTTTTAATTAAAGATATTTATTAAACTTTCGCTCATTTTTTCTTCTTAAAATAGTAAAAATATATAAGAAGATAAATGAAAACGATGGCTATGAAAAAAATGTCTAAAATCTTCAGAAAGCATATTTTATTGATGTGTAAATAATATAAACAAAGAGAGAGCAATCTTGAAAATCTGAATGGTAAACAATATATGGATCTTCTTTTCTTATAAAGTTACTTTTTAAAACTTTTTGTATATTTTTTTCGTAGAATAGTAAATAGAAATAAAAACATAAATAAAATCTATGGCTATAAAAGAGATTTCTAAGGTCCTTAAAATGCATATTTTGTTAAAGTGTAAAACGTAGAATATAAACAAAAAGAAAGTAATCTTGAAAATATGATTGCTAGACAATATTTTGAGCTTTTCTGTTTGAATGAAGTTATTTTCTAAAACTTTTTATACATATTTTTGTAAAATAGTAAATAGAAATAAAAATATAAATAAAAACTATGACTATGAGAAAATATTCTAGGATATTAAAATGCATATTTTGTTATAGTGTAAAGAATAGAATATAAACAAAAAGACAGTAACCTTTAAAATTATATTGCTAGGCAAAATTTGAAACCATTTTTTTAAATGAAACTACTTTTAAAAAATTTTTCTTTATTTTTTTTCTTAAAATAATATATAAATATATGAACATGGATAAGAACTGTGGCCATGAAAAGGATTTCTAAGATCATTAAAATGCACATTTTGTTAAAGTGTAAAGCGTAGAATATAAACAAAAAGACAGTAATCTTGAAAATCAGATTGCTAGATAATATTTTGAGCTTTTCTTTTTGAATGAAGTTACTTTTTAAATCTTTTTATGCATTTTTTTGTAAAATAGTAATTAAAAATAAAAATATGAATAAAAACTATGACTATGAGAGTGATTTCTATGATATTAAAATGCCTATTTCGTTAATTTGTAAAGAATATAATATAAACAAAAGATAATAATCTTGAAAATTATATTGCTAGATGATATTTGAAACCATTTTTTTTTTAAATAAAACTATTTTCAAATTCCTTTTGTTTATTTTTTCATAAAATAATAAATCAATATATGAACATAAAACTGTGGCTATGAAAAGGATTTCTAAGATCATTAAAACGCCTATTTCGTTAAAGTGTAAAGCGTAGAATATAAACAAAAAGATAGAAATCTTGTAATTCAGATTGTTAGACAATATTTTGAACTTTTCTTTTTGGATAAAGTTATTTTTTAAAAATTTTCATACATTTTTTGTAATATAGTAAAATAGAAATAAAACTATAAATAAAAACTATGACTATGAGAAAGTTTTTTAAGATATTAAAATGAATATTTTGTTACAGTGTAAAGAATACAGTATAAACAAAAAGAAGTAATCTTGAAAATTATATTGCTAGACAATACTTGGAGCCATTATTTTTATTGAGACTATTTTTAAAATCCTTTTGTTTACTTTTTCATAAAATAATAAATAAAAATATGAATATAAATAATAACTGTGGCTATGAAAAGATTTCTGTGGTCATTAAATTGCATATTTCGTTAAAGTGTAAAGCGTAGAATATAAACAAAAAGACAGTAATTTTAAAAATCCGATTGCTAGATAATATTTTGAGCTTTTCTTTTTGAATTAAATTAATATTTTTTAAAACTTTTTATGAATTTTGTTTTATAAAATAGTAAATAGAAATAAAAAGATGAATAAAAACTATCACTATGAGAAATATTTCTAAGATATTAAAATGCATATTTCGTTAAATTGTAAAGAATAGAATATAAACAAAAAGATAATTATCTTGAAAATTATATTGCTAGATAATATTTGGATCCATTTTTTTTTAAATTAAACTATTTTCAAAATCCTTTTGTTTATTTTTTCATAAAATAATAAATCAATATATGAACATAAAACTGTGGCTATGAAAAGGATTTCTAAGATCATTAAAACGCCTATTTCGTTAAAGTGTAAAGCGTAGAATATAAACAAAAAGATAAAAATCTTGTAATTCAGATTGTTAGACAATATTTTGAGATTTTCTTTTTGGATAAAGTTATTTTTTAAAATTTTTCATGCATTTTTTTTTGTAATATAGTAAAATAAAAATAAAAATATAAAAAAACTATGACTCTAAGAAAGTTTTTTAAGATATTAAAATGCATATTTTGTTATAGTGTAAAGAATACAGTATAAACAAAAAGAAGTAATCTTTAAAATTATATGCCAGACAATATTTGGAGCCATTTTTTTAATGAGACTATTTTTAAAATCTTTTTGTTTACTTTTTCATAAAATAATAAATAAAAATATGAATATAAATAATAACTGTGGCTATGAAAAGGATTTCTGTGGTCATTAAAATGCATATTTTGTTAAAGTGTAAAGCGTAAGATATAAACAGGAGGACAGTAATCTTGAGAATTAAATTGTTAGGCAATATTTAAAACCATTTTTTTAAACGAAACTGTTTTTAAAAATCTCTTGTTTATTTTTTTCATAAAATAATAAATAAAAATATGAAGATAAATAAAAAGTATGCCTATGATAAAGATTTTTAAGATAACTAAAATGAATATTTCTTTAAATTGTAAAGCATGAAATAAAAGCAAAAAGGCTGTCATCTTGATAATCAGATTGCTAGGTAATATTCTGGGTCATTTTTTAAATAAAGATATTTCTTAAATCTTTAGTACATATTTTTTTCGTAAGATAATAAATATAAATAAGATTATAAATAAGAAAATAGTATCTATGAAAAAGATTTCTAAGATCATTAAAATGTATATATCTTTAAATGAAAAGCGTGTGAATATATGTAAAAATATCATAATCTTGGAAATCAGATAGCAAAACAATATTTGGAGCCATTTAATTTTCAAAAGCTATCTTTTTTTATAATTTTGTACATTTTTTCGTTACATAGTAAATAGAAGTAAGAATATAAATAAATAATTACAGCTATAAAAATTATTTCTAAGATCATTAAAATGCCTATTTCGTAATGTGTAAAGGATAGAATAGATACAAAAAGACAGCAATCTTGAAAATATTAGGGTTAAGGTCTGGGCTCTGGGCAGGCCAGTCCATTCGATGAACTCCATTGGCACCATACCAAGCCTTGGTTAACCTCTAATCCTTCATTAACCTACCAATAAGTATTTGGACACTTATGATAGATTTCGTTTGGTTTGGAGCTCTACGGTTTATTTTTTGCAACACGGGGGATAATGAGACCGGGACCTACTGCTTAAAGCCGATTCCGAACGGCTACGAATATCCATGCCACAGTGGGATTCGAGCCCACGAACTCAAGTTCCGAAGGCCAATATCCAAACCATTCGGCCATCGTTCGGCACACCTTTGATAGAAAAGAAAAACTAACTTTATTCAAAATCAACAGTTGGTAGAGCCTCCACGAGAGGCAATTACAGCGTGAACCCTCCGGAGCATACTTTCCACAAGTCTTTGTATCACAGCTAGTGGTATTGTCTTCCACTCGGCTTGGAGTAGACATACAATTTCCTTCACCGATTTTGGACCAGTAGTGCACCCCTTAATCCCCGATCCAACTCGTCCTAAAGGTTCTCGATAGAGTTCATATCTGGGCTCTGGGCAGGCCAGTCTATTGGATAAACTCCATTGGCACCATACCAAGCCTTGGTTAACTTCAAAACATGAGAACTGGCATTGTCGTCCTGAAAGTAAGAGGTTCCCAACCCGTAAATCTGGCACAACATAGCAAAACACATTGTCATCCAAAATAGGGCAGTAGGCATTGGCGTTGAGCTTCCCATGAATGGGGAACAAGGGTCCCAGCCCATACCATAATTCCACCTCCGCCGAACCTGACTATTGGCATTCTGGCAGGAGATGTTCTCCAGGCAGACGAAAGATCCTGCCATCCGAACGGTAGAGGATATTGATTCGTCGCTCCAAAGAACCCATTTCTACTAATCTACAATCCAATTTCGATGTGCTTTGCACCACATTAATCGAACAACGTAGTTGGACTTTGGATGAGTAGCAGCACAACCATGAAAACCAAACAGATGTGCTTCCTTGCGGTTGGTATTCATTGAAACAATACTCCCGGATGCCTGTTGAAACTCCTCGCGGATGAGAGCCATCGGTTGGGTGCGGTTCTTCCGAATTTCTCTGGACAGCACTCGTCGGTCTCTATCTCCCAGTTTCGTTTGTCTTCCGACTCGGGACACATTCGAACAATCACCGCTCACCTTCCACTTCTTAATCACATAGACCACTGTCTATTTTGGGTACTTCAGATGGCTAGATATGTCCCTTAAGGATCACCCACATTTGTGATACCCGTTAATTAAACCTTTCTCGAAATCAGAGAGCTCCGAACTGCGCAGCATCTTGCATGCGACTAATTCCGATGCTGTTTCCTACACGATGTATACCGGCCGTGACGAACCACAGCATCGTAGATATCGTCATTTGCATAAGGTGGCCAAATACTTACTGGTAGACAGTGTATGTATGTATGTATATATATATATATATATATATAATATATATATATATATATATATATATATATATATATATATATATATATATGTGTGTGTGTGTGTGTGTGTGTGTATGTATAATATGTATATATTTATATGTATATATATATATATATATATATATATGTATATACACATATGTCAGTATATATATATATATATATATATATATATATATATATATATATATATATATATATATATATATATATATATATATATATATATATATATATATATATATATATATATGTGTGTGTGTGTGTGTGTGTGTGTGTGTGTGTGTGTCTGTGTTTGTATACACGTATGTCCATTTTATATAAGGGATTAAAAGTTCATGTTTGTTTGAAAAAAAAAAACGAATTTTTGGAGGAAATAGTGAATGACGAAGAAAAATAATTAAATATCGATGTTATTGTATATAAATATCGGATACATTTAAATCTATATCTTCCTAAGAAATGTTTCAGAACCAGATCCAAATTGCAACGAAAAAATAATAGTAAATGAAATAATATATAAAAAATTTAATAAATTTTATATAATGCAGATTCTGATAATTAATGTAATAATTCTAAAGTACCTTGGGTTTCTCTTGAAAGTACATATAAATGAATAATAAGTAAAGCGTTATTAAAAACTTATACAATTTGAAATAATTTGAAAGTAATATGAAAATAATAAAATATCTTATATATTTCATTTTAAACAGTGTGTTCTATAGAATTAATATTTTTCCATTACTGAAAATGTAGAACTATCAAGTGCTTTATATTTTATCTTTTTTTAGATAAAAAAGAAAAGAAAATCATTACCAATTTGGAAAAAAAAACAATCGCTACAACTAGGTAAAATGCGAATTTTAAATATAGAGTTACTATAATATAAAACTGAAATTTTTAATGGGTATTGCTTCCCTTTATTTATATGAAGTAATTTATCCAAAGTATAAAATCCATATGGCATTGAAATATATGTTGTATAACAATATCTGAACTTTTAAGATGAAGTAAAAAATTGAGCAATTTCTATCACAGAAACAAATAATTGTTATAAGAATTAAAAAAAAAAACTCCTGAACTATGAAGAATATTTAAAAAGAACCTCTCTTAAATGAAAGATAAGAAAAGGTACAAATTTGAATCAAATATTTAAACGCTTCGTCTATTAGATATTCTAAATTATAGACATTCACTAAATAGAGACATCTATTCAATTATGAGGGTTAAGTATAGTATTGTTCCTATCGATTACCGTATTGTCGTTATTCCGCATGAATTTTAAAAATTGTTGGCAACAGGAAATAAAAATGATAGTACTGTTTTTGTAAGAACTTGAAATAAAGTAGATGAGTAGAGAGATCTGTTTTGGTTGTGTTTCATTTTTGCAGAGATTATTTTGATAGAAATTAGTGAATAGACAAAATGGTGAACATTTACTGCCATATCTAACAATGAGCAATAGTGATAAGACATAGACAATATCAATAAATTTTGCAAACAGGGAAAAGTAAGAAATGCCTTTGAATTGCCTCTGAAAAAGTGTTGCTTTTACAGGAGAATGAAAAAAAGAAAAAGTTTTCGTTGTTAAGACTGGGAGAAATATTTTACTGTGGAATAAGCAAACATTTCAAAAATAGCCATTAAACAAAAATAGTGGCGCCATCTATGTGTATGGATGTGTAAACATAGAGATTATTCACAAGAAAAGAAATGTTTATAAATTTCAATAGGAAAAATTGTTATACTCAAAATTAAGCAAAAAAATTGCAATTTATAATGAAAAATTGAATCAAGTTTTTCAATGTCATGACTTTTTCATTGGCAATTATATCCAATTATTTTTTTAAGGCTTAGTATGCAAAACATTACTCAATTTGTGTCAAAAGCAAAAAAACTATTTTCTGTAAATATAAAGCAAAATATTGTTCATTTGTAGTTTCCAACATGGGAATATTGTCTAAATTCTGGAGTATGTTTTTCATAGATCTTTCTAATACATTTATGTGAATGAATTCACATAAATATATAGGTAAATCATAAGAAAAGGAAGGTGTACACATTTCAATAAGAAACATTGTTAAATTCATTAAGCAATAAAAATAATGATTACAATTTATAATTATACAATAAAATTAAAATTTTGTAACAGCATGACTTTTCCATTCATAATATTATTGAATGATCTTTTTGAGGTTCAATTTTCAAAACATTATTCAATCTGCAGCAAAAGCAAATTGTTATTTTCTACAAATATGAAACAAAGTATTTTTCAATAAAATTATTTTTCAATATATAGATAGATATATAGATAGATATCTAGACAGATAGATAGATAGATAGATCTGAAGGAATTATTTTAAATGTAAAAGGTTTAAACTAGCTAATTCTACAGTAAAAATAATACTATAGTAGTTAAAAAAGATCATAGATGGCAGCACTACATAAACAGAAATGCGTGTTAATCTTTATTTTATAATACGAAATTGCATCATTGAATATAAGGAATCTTAGCAGAAGAAACTATTAAAACAATCTAGTCTATAATTTTTTAATAGAGCACATCTCACTGGAGACTTAAAATAGAAAAATTAATTTACATGACACTAAAAGCTTTATTTTAGAGACTTTCAAAAATACACAGGGATTTGCATTATTTATTCTGTTCTATTTTTTTCCACTAACCTATTCTCCGGTCATGTTCAAATCCCGATTTAAACAGATCCAACATTACATAGGGGTTTTAATAAATAATAATTCAGATTCAAATTAGCAATTTAGAGTTTTAAAACTTATTGTCTACTCATAATTTAAAGTATAACTAGATCAATCACTGTTTTTGTTCTTTCCTGAGCAGCAACATTCATTACAGAGAGTGGACTGTAGGCAACTGAGTATTGCAGTGTTTGTCAATTTTTTTGGCTTATGAACTACCTGAATATACATGATGCAAAACTGTACCACTATCTAAAAATGATTTATTTCACGAAATTGGTTATTGCGATTTATTTGTATTATGCTTTTATAGTGTGGTCATGTATTCCCATCACACAATCAGACACATTACATTGAAACACGCCTAACCGTCATGCTGGATTATAAACCAGGGCCTATAAAAAACTAGTCTGCGACTCTGCCACCAAATATGGTGAGAAAGCACGTAAATATGTTATATGTGTGCATATATATATATATATATATATATATATATATATATATATATATATATATATATATATATATATATATATATGTATATATGTATATATATGTATGTATATATATGTATGTATATATATATATGTATATATATGTATATATATATATATGCATATATATAATATATTTATATATATATATATATAATACAGGTTATATCACTATATACAGTAAATTCCATTTTATTTATATTGAATTCCATTTTATTTATATTGCTTTTAGGTAAATTTATTACATTTGACTAAATATTGATCGCCCTGTCAGAGGATATTTGGGAAATTCTCGGCAGCGTTTTTGACACATGTTCCAAGTCATATGATATGTTGAACAATCTTTTTCAATTATTCACATAAAGAGATAGAAGGATTTTTAATAATAGAATACTTTTCAATAATTTTAATAAAATCGATAATTCAATCTTACTAAAAGCCTTTCACAGCAAATGACAAGTTGAAAAAGATTGATTTCATCTCAAAGAAAATTTATGAAAAAATGTCTTTCCGTATATTTCTTTCCTGACATATTTGTCGATTAATTGCTGTCAAAACATTTCTATACCCTCTATATATCAACTTTTCTCTAACCTTGAATACGTCTCTATATTTGTTATTGTATAGATTGCTTATCTATCGAATGCTATGTAGAATCTTTTATATACTGTCTGGAAGCTTTACAGATTCAGTTTTTCTCTGAGATCTCACAATGGCAGGATCTACGGTGAAAGCTGATTCATAAAATGTTAAACATCTTTTTTTTTACCTGCGATATGATTTTTAAGGCTAGTTTATGTATCTTATCCAGCCACTGTACATATCTAATAGGCCGAAATTAATTTGCCATTTGTTGTACTGCTTTATTTCCAAACTATTATTTTTATAATAGTAGTTAATGTCTTGGACATTCTGTTTTATTTTCGTGTGATCGAAATTAATCGGAAATTAAGTTCTTTCATAGAAGAGCTTTTAATACTATCGCAACGTACAAAATTGCATTTGTACGATTACTCGAATGTCTAAGCATATATATTTTCCTAATTAAAGTGAATTATTTTGAAAATATTCACTTTTACAACAAAAACAAACATGGTATCTGTCAATAGAAAATGTCTCCAGAAAAATGTCTTTTTTATTGCATTTTCAGTCATGATGTACATGGCTACTTTCTACAACATAACACTTTTGCTTCAATATCCTTTTACTCTTTACGGAAATTCTTTTACGAAATCATCATTTTCTTCGGTTATTAACAGCATTTTATCAGCAACGTTATGGAACGTAGTTCTCTCACGGAGAAAGTATTTCTGTTCTTTGATGAGAAATGCAAAAAAGAAATGGCGTTGCTACGGCAGTAAAAAAGAATTCCCAAGTGCTACCCCGATAAACGCAATAAAAATTCTCCTCTCTTTTTGCCTTCTAATTCCTTTCTGTCTTGCTGTTTTGTTGTCCGTTGACAATAAACTGCATATTCCTTTTAACATGCAGTTTTGGTTTTTTGGTCGTTCAAGAGTTGAATCCAGCGCGCTAACAAGTTTCTGTCTTTTTGTAAGTGCTTACACTTACTTCGCACAACAGATAATTTTCCCGACCGTGTTCCTCCTGTTCTTCTGCATCGTAACGCTGAAAAAAGCTAAAAAGCTGGAGAATTTTAAAAATAATTTGAAGGATGAGGAATCAAGGTATACTCTGGAAAATCTATCTCCTGCTCATAAGAAACTGTTACTCCAAATCCAGAAATTCTTAGAAGCGTTTTCATTCCCCAGTTTCTTGCTTCTCTGTTTGATCGTAGTAACTGGATTTACTGGTATGGCTTTGCTGATGAATAATCGAGAAAGAACACATTTTACAACCTCCGAAGGTGTTTGTTATTTGTTCTTTACAATCGTGGGAATGATATCGATGACCTATTGCGCCTCTACCATACCTTTCCAGCAACAAGAAATAAAGGATTTCTGTCGAAATGAATATGAATCTCAAACTGGCGGAAATGATGAATCTTTGGTTCCTAAAATCATAAAGGACTCCAAATCACTAAAGACAATCTACAAACGAGATGTCATATATCTGACAGCTTGGAATATTATCCGACTCGACAAGAATCTAGTGTTCAGAGTGTTTGGAATGATGTTATCCTATGGATTTTTGATCATACAATTAAAGTAAACTACAAGCCTTTGTAAAAAGACTTTTTTGTGATTTTTTTCCATTTTTTATGTTGTTTCTCTACAGAAGAAATCAGATGCCAACAAAAAAATTTCTACTGCTGTACAATCCTCCGTTTAGAGAGTAATTTACAAAATCTGATCCTATGCATCCGTAAATATAACATACATTTTGGAACACCTTTAGTGTTAACGTTGAGGCAAGTTTTGTAATATATGAGATGTCCTATTTGATATCAAGAATCAAGTATGGAAACCCGTTTATAACTTCAACTAAATGAAATTTTAATAAATAAATATAACTTCTTGAAGTTAAATTATAAAAAGTTATCCTGGCTTGTATGTGGATTGGAACAGTTGGAGACCAAATAATGATATTTGGGTATTTGTATGGATTTTTAGCACTAGAGTGCATGTTGCTTCACGAGGCCTAATGAAACCTGAAAAGGTATGGATTGCATGGAATATCCATGCAAGTTGCAGATTTCCAGCCTGCATACTACGATACCGAAATCAGTGCATAACTATTTGACCCTTGTCAGTATTAGGTAAGCCTCTTTCTAAAAAATGTCAACCTCGAAACAAGGTTGGAGGTTTTTATTAAAAACGTTTTATTTCCAGCAAAATCTCAAACGAACACACCAAATAACTTACGGTAGTAAATATGCACTTAAAAACTAGAGTGGCAATCGAGTTAAAACAAATAGTTAATAACAAAAGAAATAGAGGAAAAATCATGGACCAAAGTCAGCATAATAAAATTACTAAGTACATCAGCAGCTTAGGCAATGACGTAATACAAAGTTAACAAGTAATATACACGTAAAGTTAATTACTTTAAAAATAATCACTTTTAAAAAGTTTCAGCAAAAAACAAACATGATTTCTGTAAGTAGAAAATATCTCCAGATAAATGTCTTTTTATTGCATTTTTAGCCATGATGTATATGGCTACTTTGTACAACATAACACTTTTAGTCCAAGATCTTTTTTCCCTTTTCGGAAATTCATTTACAAATCATCATTTTCTTCAGTCATTAACAGCATTTTATCAGCAATTATATGGAACGTATTCCTCACGTGGAGAAAGTATTTCTGTTCTTTGGTGAGGAACGCCAAAAAGAAATGGTGTATAAATGAATTTCCAAGTTCTACTTCGATAAAAGTAATAAAAATTCGTCTCTCTTTTTGCCTTCTAATTCCTTCTTGTCTTGAAACCCAATAGTCAGACTGATATTTGATGGATTTAATACCGTATAAGTTTCTGCATAATCTTACAAGTTTCTGCATATAAAACTTAATCAACCAACCAACTTATCACAAAAAATAAACTGGTTGGTTGGCAGATTATATTTTATAGACACAAAATTCTGAGGACATACTGCTCATACAAGTTGTAATAAATAATAATCTCAGCAACCTTAAACCTTCAAAATTTTGGATTTCAAAATATATGTGTTATATATAGAAATGTTCTAATCATAAAAAAAATCATAAAAAAATTCCACTTGTTTAAAAGTTATGTTTAAAAATGTAAACGACACTCGACTGATTTCCGAGCTTGGCAGAGGACTTGGCAGTTGTTCACTTATTACTTTAAATTGATTTTTATCAGAAAGCAAATTTTTAATGTTGTCCCAAGATTTTTGAAAACCTATTTAATATACTTCCTCTATAAGACGTCGAAAAATATCGAGATCGCGTGTTATGGAGCTCTATAGGAGTTCTGAGGTGTGCTCTCCTTGAGATCTATAAGACGTCGATGAAATCTACGCGCCGCTCTATAGCACGTCTATAAGAGCGACAATTTCGACTTGGAGGGTACGCGATTTAGATGTTTTTAGAGCTCTAAAGGACGTGCTATTTCAGATGTTTTAGATCTTAAAAGGACGTGCTATTCCCCTGCAAAACGTTGTTTATTTGTTCTTAATAAATTAGCTTAATTTAATTTGAATAATTTGCAGTCTATTAGAACACTTACGCAAAAATAACTGCTACGGTGATTTTAAAAATAAAAGTAAATTTACGGAAGTATAACAAAATGTATAAAAAATTACGGTATTTATATTAAGGTAATAATCAGGGTGCTAACTCATTTCAATATTCTCCGATTTTTTCGAGGCAAAAAACTAAATATTTCTCCAAGCTTCAATTGCAGTTTTCTTTATGATACAAACCATAAACACATGTATATTTACATATATATGTGTGTGTTTGTTTTGTATCATGAAAAGAACTGTAATGGAAACCTAGAAAGTTTTAACTGTTTCGCCTAGAAAAAAATCCGAAAATTTGAGTTTGCATCCCGATTATTACTAAAATAATATATATACCTTTATTTTTACACTAAAGGACGTGCTATTTCAGATGTTTTAGATCTTAAAAGGACGTGCTATTCCCCTGCAAAACGTTGTTTATTTGTTCTTAATAAATTAGCTTAATTTAATTTGAATAATTTGCAGTCTATTAGAACACTTACGCAAAAATAACTGCTACGGTGATTTTAAAAATAAAAGTAAATTTACGGAAGTATAACAAAATGTATAAAAAATTACGGTATTTATATTAAGGTAATAATCAGGGTGCTAACTCATTTCAATATTCTCCGATTTTTTCGAGGCAAAAAACTAAATATTTCTCCAAGCTTCAATTGCAGTTTTCTTTATGATACAAACCATAAACACATGTATATTTACATATATATGTGTGTGTTTGTTTTGTATCATGAAAAGAACTGTAATGGAAACCTAGAAAGTTTTAACTATTTCGCCTAGAAAAAACCCCGAAAATTTGAGTTTGCATCCCGATTATTACTAAAATAATATATATACCTTTATTTTTACACATTTTATTATACTTCCATAAATTTACTTTTAAAATCACTGTAGGAGTTATTTTCGCCTAAATGTCCTAGTCCAATGCAAATTGTTAAAAATAAATCAAGCTTATTATTAAAAGCAAATATACATATGTATTATAAATGCATAAAGAACACATAATTTTATCTAATTCAATAGTTTAACGATGGACATTTTAGAATAAAGGAATTGGAAGCTTTTAAAAGACATCAAATATTGGGATAGCAGATAATTGGGATAACACATACTATAAAATGCATATCTACTTAGTTTAAAAATAAATTTAATTAACTTTCAGAAAGAAATTTGAATACTGAATTAAATAAACTTATAAAGCTTATCTAAAAAATATTTAAAAAATTTTTTGAGGAGATTTTGAGAGTAAAAACTCATGCTTTTCTTTACTTTACCTAAATTATCTTAATATATGCTTTTATTTATTAAAAAGTTAATAAATTTTTCAATTAATAAAGTCCAACAAAATATATGTACTAATTTATTATTAAACTAAGATTTTTTTTTACTTCCCTTTTGCAGATAGACATAAGTAAGAATTAAAACATTAAACCAAATGATAAACATTTTAACTTCTCAAATTATTCTATTTTAGCTATTTGTTTTTATTTGAATTTTATGCTTGTAACATTTTTATCTCATTTGATAGCCCTCTCCTATCTTTTACTTCAATTATTTGTGATTTTTCTTGTTTCTTCTGCTTTTAAAGATCAGTAAAATACAAAGAGTCATACAGCACTTAAATATTTAGAATAATTTTTAAATATTCTACTAGAAAAATTCAACAATATATTATACAACATCATAAACTTGTTTTAAAGTGGCTACACTTCCTTCTGATTTCTTTATGCATTCTTCATTATTATAAAACCTCGTTACAAATTTGTGGTACCTTGTGGGGTACAATTAGAAGCATTTGGAAAAAAAATTAAGCTCCTGTAATGCATTCAACTTTGACATCTACCCAATACTGACCTAATTTGTTGTTTCCTTGATTGTAAATTTCCTTTTTTCAATACCAAGTACACTGGTAAACATTATTTTAGTCTATCAATTTTATCTGCATCATCATAAACCATCTGTTTTTCAACAAGAATCTCAAAGCATAAAAGTAAATATTTAAAAATTAATGCTTTATCAACAATAAAAAAAGGTCTATAATGGAAATTCCCTTAGTTGATTTATATTTGAATAGTGATCTTTAACATAGTTCCTGTACTAATTTTATGAAAAAATTATTTACAATAAATTTAAGTAATATAATTATAGTAACTCAAGCATAAAAAATATTAGATTTTCCAGATGAGTTTTTTTAATGTAATTGTTCTAATTAATGAATATACATTTTAAAACTGAAAATTAATTTGAATATTAAAATACCATTTATATTTCCTTGAAAATAAATTTCTCTCTTTAAAGGTAATGGGATATCTAAAATATGATATTATTCGTCATAAGTTTTTGACAGTTCAAACCAGTTTTTGATGTTCTGTCATGCCAAAAACCCAAAACTGCAACTGCATACTGTTTGAATACAGATCATATCTTTCTGTTTTTAACAAAAAAAAAAAAAAAAAAAGAAAAGAAAAAAAAAAAAAGAAAAAAAAACATTTTTACTATTGCAAAAAAGTATAAATATTTTACTAAAATTCTTTATTGAATACAAAATATTTTAACAATTTTTACACCAGCCTTTAACAATGCCTTCAATTTCTTGGTTCGTCAGATGCTTCCATAACACATTTCACCCACCTGCACCTAAAATATAATAAATAATTTTCTTTTTTTAGAAAATATTGCTAGGTTTACCTTAATATTTTTTATATTTTATAAGAATGGTTCATATTTATATTAAATATATGCTTTTACATGCACATATTTAATATAAATAAAATATTGCACTCACATAATACCCAAAATATCCACACATATCCCACAATACCCATATATGCACACACAATGACCATGTGCCTATATCTATCTATCTATCTATCTATCTATCTATCTATATATATATATATATATATATATATATATATATATATATAATATATATATATGTATGTATATATATATATATATATATATACATATATGTATATATATATATATATATATATATGTATATATATATGTATATATATATATATATATATATATATATATATATATAGAGAGAGAGAGAGAGAGAGAGAGAGAGACAAATAACCAAAACCATGTGCCTATAAACACACACACACACACACATACATATAAACACACAATTATATATAAATCTTTAAAAAAGTACCAAACTTTTGGTTGGTAAAGTACATTTGTACCTTCAAATCATTTCTCTTGATATATACACATAACAGTGGTATGACTATTCCTAGATATACAACTACAAGTAATTAATTTATTATTAATAATTATTATACAGAAATACAAGTGCTAAATAAATAAAAACTATAATTTAATTGATACAATTTTAGATTTTAATAAAAGTAGAACATCATTTTCTTTTGCCCTCAACCAGCTAAATTTTGCTGCCAATTCATTTGACATTTTTGATAACATAATTGTCATACCAAGTCACTGAGGCTTATGCCACTGGTCTGGAAAGTACTTAATAATAAAAACAATTTATATGTAGAATATAAATATGAATTCAGACAACATACAACCTAAATAGTGCTGAAAATATGAGAAAAATCAAAGCAAACAAATTATGAAATAATTCATTGATACAAATGGAAACATTATAATTAAAAGTAAATTAAAATGTAAATTATACAACAAACACTTGCTACTAACAATACATTTACCAGACTATAATTCACAACATTCTAATACTTATCAGAGTACACAAATATACTAACCTACAGTTCTTTAGTGTTGATATTTAGTTTAAAATTTCTTCTATCATTTGAATTTCTTCTCTTGTCAACTAGTCCTTTCTTTAAAAGTAAATAGAATTCCTCTGGATAAATAAAACAAAAAAGGATTTCAGCTAGCTGGGTCAAGGTTAATGAAAAAACTGATCTTTTCACTTTAACTGAAAAATATCAAACATAATCGAAGAAACACAAGCATCAATTTAAAGTTTTATTTATTATATATAAAATTTGAAAGACTTTTAAAACACTTTGCTTATAGCATATTTGGCACCTTGATTTACTACAAAACTTTTTATATCTATTCTAGAACAATCATAAAATTTGCACATTATTTAATTTAGAAGTGTAATATTTGTTTCTTAAAATTAAAATTTAGTAATCTTCTTGTGTGTTAAGTTCACCAGGCCATTTAGTGTGTTCTTTCTTTAATTTAAAACTATTAACAAAAACTGTTTCATTCGTATCTGAAAAATTTTGTAGATTCAAATACTTTATCAACTAGCTGTTGTAAACATCACAATCAAAAGCTTTCAAGTCAATTTTTATTGACTTGAAAGTCTATTCAATTATAAAACATTCAATTTCATACCACTTTGAATAAATTTATTAATTTCAACAATAAAATCTGCTAAATATTCTGACACATCTGATGACTTTTAAAAACTATGAAATATGTCTATTAGAAAAAATTCATAGTATACTTCTAGAAGCATTTTAAATTTTTCTAAATCTATAAAAAAGAAACTATAAGAAAACAGACATAATATATTAAAGACAACTCTAGATAGAGACAGTATAAGGAAATACAATATAATTTGTGTGTAATTTACAATGTGAATTATTATTTAGTACTTACAGGAATTTATAAACAAATGAAGATGACGCTCCACACTCAATAATAATATACAGCGTAGTAGTTTGTTCACCAGACTATAGATGGCGCTTTGGGAGGAGGTGATCTAAAAGAGCTCTATAAGACGTCTATATCAAAATATGAACTGATACAGGCTACGTCTATTAAAAGTCGAAACCTGGAGGACTTATAGATGTACATAACACGTCTTAGATATCTAACAGACGTCGAAATCACACACGACCATTAAACATCTATTTTTTTAATCTTATAGAGTTCTATAGCACGTCCTGGATGTCATAGATGAATTTCGATCTCTATTAGACGGCTATAAGCTCTATGTGGTTGTGTGGGTTTTAAATTTTTCTAAATCTATAAAAAAGAAACTTTCTAACAGACAGAATAATATATTAAAGACAACTCTAGATAGAGGCAGTATAAGGAAATACAATATAATTTGTGTGTAGTTTACAATGTGAATTATTATTTAGTACTTACAGGAATTTATAAACAAATGAAGATTACGCTCCACACTCAATAATAATATACAGCTTAGTAGTTTGTTCACCAGACTATAGATGGCGCTTTGGGAGGAGGTGGTCTAAAAGAGCTCTATAAGACGTCTAATCAAAATATGGTACACACACTGACCCTACAGGCTATGTCTATTAAAGGTCGAAACCTGGAGGACTTATAGATGTACATAACACGTCTAAGATATCTATCAGACGTCGAAATCATACACGACCATTAGACATCTATTTTTTTAATCTTATAGAGTTCTATAGCACGTCCTGGATGTCATAGATGAATTTCGATCTCTATTAGACGGCTATAAGCTCTATGTGGTTGTGTGGGAATATATATATATGTGTGTGTGTGTGTGTGTGTGTGTGTGAGTAAGTAACGGGGCGATTTAATTCTCTCCGTTACAATTTAATAATAGCCTCTATTATTTAGATTGCCTGGACTTAATGGGCAATGAGACAACCTAAATGATTTGCAGTCGATGCTCCATAATAAAAAAAACTGCGAAGACCAACGTAAAAGAACTACGTAAAAGACCAACGTAAAGTTCACTCTCTCTATCTATCTATCTATCAACATCTCACTCCGTTCTGTCTCTCTCTCTGTCTACGTCTCACTGTCTGTGTCTCTGTCTCCCTCTCTTTCCCCCACTCCCTCTGTTTCTCCCACTCCCTCTTTTCTCTGGTCTCTTCTTTCTCTGTCTCTCTCTCTCTCTGTCTCCCGCTCTTTCTACCCCTCCCTCTTTTCTCTGTCTCCCGCTTCTTACTCTGGGTCCCTCTCTGTCTCTCTTTTAAATTTTATGTTTATTAAGACTAAATATAAACGTCTTTAAAGACAAGACCTTTTCATCGAAAGCTTAGGAATACATACTTCTATCAATTTCGAACCGAACAGCGAGAGATCAAGCGAATTTTTCTCAAGAGAGCTAGAGATTATTGGCAGCAGAAAGAAACTTTGATCATTTAAGTCAGTTCGGAAATTTGGCCAGTGGACGGAAAATTAGTATTTATTCCAGCTTCAGTTTTGGGAGACAGGAAAAAAAAATTTAAAAAACTTTTAGCGACCCAACTGAAGTTTTGATCTGTCTATATAGTTTTAGACATTTTGATTATATACAGTTGAAACATAGAATTTTTGTTGTTAATGTTTGCAATAATAGATATCACATATTATATACGTTAAGACTTGATAGTATTCAACGTAAACCTGGTCGAGACATAGTCGGCGAGCACTCCTTTAAATCTCAAATTTTGTGGCTGTAAAATCAAGTGTGAAAGAATGAGAAGGGAAAAGGATAATTTTAGATGGATATTTTGGGTGTAATAATTTTTATATATTACATATATATAATCCAGGAGCCCTTGGGAAATAAGAAAGTATTGCAATTTACGGTTTTGCAAAATGCAGTTTTGAATGGTGTAGGGAATTATGTCATTTTCGTTGTCATTTATGACACACATAGTGAAGACAACTGATGCTCACATCCAATAGCTACAAGTGGGTGTCAGGCACAGGACAACTCAGGCGTCAGTTGAAGAACAAATCGCGGAAACTTGAAACAGGGCAGCTGGGGCGACACGTTCAGGAAACTTTCCTCAAAACGACAACTGGGTCTTCACTTCCAGTCATCTCCATGTCCTCTCTCTCTCTCAGAGTATCCATCTCTCTCTCTCTCTCTCTCCTCTCTCTCTCTCTCTCTCTCTCTCCCTCTGTATCTTTCTCTCTCTCTCTCAGTCCCTCTCTCTTTGTCAGAAATCTCCTCCAGTCATCTCCATCTCGTCACCAGCTTCTCCCTTTTTTCGGGAGATACACTTTACCTTTTTTCACTCTTTCCCTCTCTTTCTCTCTCTCTATATATATGTTTGTGTGTCTCTCTGCCTCTGTCCCTCTAATCCCTTTTTCTCTCCTCTCTGTCTCTTTCCATCTCCCTCTCTCTCTCTTCTTTCACTATCAACCTGTCGCTCTCTCCTATTTCTCTGTCTCTATCTCTCTATCTATCTATCTCATTTTCTTCTTGACCAATCGTTATCCAATCACAATATTATTTGCCCATAATAATAAATATTGTGTGCAAAACCTTTTCCTATTTGCTTACTCTGAGCATCCTGGATCCTCCCGCAGATATTTCACAGTGTCCTATGTTAAATGCCCATGGGAACCTCTTCGAATTGAACGTGGACACAGGTCCTGACCGCTAGGCCATCTGTGACTCCTGTCCACTGCATCTCAATGTGCTACTCATCAATTTGTCCGTTTGCAATAAACTTCCCACGGAGTTCGTGAATTAAGTCATTCTTTCAGCTATTATAATCACCACCTGCTAAGGAGATTTTTACTTTTTTAAGAAATTTTTCTCGAAAGTAAACTGGTAGGATGTTAAAGAACTTTAGGCCCAATAATTTTTTTTTTACATATTACATGTATTGTCTAAGACAGGGGTGCCCAACACAAATCGGTTGGTGGGCCAAAAAACAATTTACTGAACTGAGGTGGGCTGCACGCACATATAAAAATAAAACAACAAATTATTCAAAATATTTTACTATAGTGAAGTATTCAAAATATGCATTTTTACTGTGCTATCTGCGACTGTACGTAAAAGTTGTGTTATACATATATCATAGCTACAACGGCAATAAACATTATCTATACTGTATTTATAATCACCCTCAACACGTTATCTTCCTCCCTAATCATGAGGATTAAAATATTGTTATTATATTTATACTATAAATATATATTGTAGTTTATTCACAAGCACTACCGCATGTATTATTTTAAAATTAATGTGAGACTTATTTTTGTAATTTACTACAGATTTTGTTAATATCAACGGATAATATATTCGACGCGCATCGTAGCTGATAGGTCATGTTTTTATCAAGCAACCTGCTGCGACACTTTGTTTTTACCAGTTTTAATTTGTAAAAAATGATTCGCAGCGATAATTAGTTCTAAATGCTGATATAATGCACATTTTCAATCGTCTTAAACTTCGAAATTTATCTTCGGTGATATATTTTTGATAATACTCAATATTATTCCCTTCTTAGAGGCATTTTAGCTCAATACTTGATGGCAATTCTATTAGATATACTCTGGAACACTCAAATTTCAACTTAACCTGTCCAACCCTACTCAAAGACTAGGTTTACGTTGAATAGTATCAAGTCTTAACGTATATAATATGTGATATCTATTATTGCAAACATTAACAACAAAAATTCTATGTTTCAACTGTATATAATCAAAATGTCTAAAACTATGTAGACAGTTCAAAACTTCAGTTGGGTCGCTAAAAGTTTTTTAAATGACCCGCATGCAAACCATGGGCATGCCTGGTCTAAGAATACCGTCATTTATTTGAACTTGTTTGTAAAACATATTCCAAACCGAACGGCTGTAGTGTATTTAAAATCTAAATAAATTCCGTCACAATGTATGTGGAAATAAAATAATTTAAAAATAAGAAAATAATAACATGATATCAACTTACAACTTTATTGCAAATTTCATGAAATATATCTAGAATACATAGTTAATTAATTTAATCATTTCCAAAACAAGAGTGTCTCCGTTGCAGTAGCATTGATCCCAGAAAATCTCACATGCCTTAACGAACAAGAGAAACACATCTGTTCTAAAATGAGAAGATATAAATGTTTTAGCAAAGCATATTCTATAAAATATTCACTTTTATATTTTCAAACATGCACAATCTAAGACACACAAACATTATCTGTTGATTAAAATTAACGATTCTATTTTAATAATCATTTACTTTTATGATATTGTTGTAATGTACTTACAACCTATACACCAGTGTTCGGTTAAAAGGGGGAAACACAGAAAGAATATAATACTTTATATTGAGATTCAGACATTTATTCTGTACATTCATTTACAAATAGATCCTTGGTTATCGTATATCATAATCACCAATTATTTATGTCTTATTTTTGCACTATAATTATTATAATTCTCTTTATAAGGCGTTATTATTTAGTAAAAAATTTCAATTATTAACAGAGGCCTAAGTTAAGTGACTGTAAATATTATTTTACCTTTACCTATATTACCGGCACAGGGGAGCAGGCAGGGGCTTTTCTCGCGCGATGCGTCGGTCTTTCCATTGGTACAGAGGGTCAGGTAGAGGCTTTCCTTCATGCGGTGAGTCTGTCCGGGTGTTCGGGCTCACGGGACGAGTTGGTGCTGGTGAGCGGGCCTCCTGATTCTTGTCCCACTTCTCTCGAATCCCGACTTCAATTGCTCTCCTAAACTTCGTTTTCCAACGCCTCACCTTGCTTCCAACGCCCCTTTCTTCTTCCTTTCCAATCGCTTGTTTTCGGGAAATTTTCCCACATCTGCATCCCCTTCGGGAGTGCAGATGGGCTCATTAACCCTCTAAGCGGTTCGCACGTACAATTCCGCCAAACCGATGATGTCCTCAAAGCGGTTGTCACGTACAATTTTCGACTTCCAAAAACGTTCCGAAAATGGATGTACTGTACATTTCTGCCAGTGTTTTCCATATGGAGTTTTGAAGTTGGTGTGTCAGGTCGATTGTTTAGGAACTGCACCCCTCTCCCCTGAGGGCTAAGACGCTGATAGCTTTTCATAGCTTTGTAAATCTCTCTTTCGAAGTATTTCGTTTGCGGTAAAAGGTGTATTTCTAATTGCACCACTTAAATATCTTGGATGACTTTTGTAAAAAAATATAAATCATTCTCTTAATAAATATTTTTATTTGTACTTTTAGAATCCATTATTTCTTATGGGATGATCTTCGAGACTTGACGAGCTTTATGTGTATTAAAAATTAACAATCTATAATGTCTATTTATATATCTATTTATAACCGGAAGTCAAGGGACAATAACGAGGGTGGGTTTCCCGTATTTCAATCTGGTCGACAAAGGGTGAGGTAAAAAATCATAGAACACTTTAGTCACTGACACAATAAAACTTAAACGTATTTTTTTTAGAGTTCTTTTCCTCGGAGTGTTCCACTCGGAGGGTTAAAGTAGCCCCTTTTTTGCAAGCTGACATTACTTTTAACCCTTGCCCCCATAATTCATGGTTACATCTCTGTGCGAGATTGACCATTACGCTGCCATTAAGGGATCTATGCCTTCTCTGCAGGGGTCCCTAAATTTGACGTGAACAATTGGAGTCCTAAATTCCTCTAGGAAAATCCTCCCACAGCTATGAAAGTACCTCGGTACAGACATTTTTACGAGGTTCATCCAGAAAGTAAGTTTCCCTATTTAAAAGAAAAAAAGAACTCACTTTAACGGATATATTTATTACCAACAAGTACAACAATGTTTCAGCTATTTTTCAACATAGCCACCACCAGAATTGAGACACTTGTCGTATTGTGAGATCAACTTGTGTATACCTCTGTCGTAGAAATCTGCCACCTGTGAATGGAATCAGCTTTCCTGTCCCAGAATACCGTGCACATCCCTTTCCGTACCGACAGCGTCTGTTTGAATTTGGTCCTGCCGAAGATCCACTATGATGCCAATGCATTGAGTGTTACTTGGTTTCCGGGGTAAAGTGAAAAATCCAAATCTCATTCCCCGTAGCCAAACGCTGGCCGATTGGTTAGAGCGCTGATCGTCGGTACCGGAGTTCGTGGGTTCGAATCCCACTATGGCATGGATGTTCGTAGCCGTTGGGAATCGGCTTTAAGCAGTAGGTCCTGGTCTCATTAGCCCTCGTGTGCAAAACAGTAGACCGTAGCGCTCCAAACTAAACCAAACTAAACCATTCCCCGTAACTATCCTGTAGAGGAACTCGTCACCGTGATACCATTGCAGAAATATCAGTGCTCCTCCTAAACGTTGAATTTTGTATCCGGGTGTCGGTTTCGGTTCATAGATCTGACAGAGCTGACGATGAATTTCATTTGGCGCAATGCTTTGTGCATCCAAGATCAGCGACCGAACCTTGCAGCCGATGGGAGAAGGAATTCGAGTTTTCATTTCGGACCACTACAACCCTGCTACTGCCATGAATAGGGACTTGTCCGGCTGGCATATGATTAATATGCCATAGATCTGTTACTCATGGTCAATTGATACGACTAATTACGTTTATTTAATAGGGGAAAACATCGGGAAACTTACTTTCTGGATGCACCTCGTATATATGTACACCACACATCCATTACATTATGATCACCCAATTAATAACATGTATATAACCTTTTTTCCTCAAAATACCAGCATTTAGCGCTTTATAACTCCTAATAATTTTAATGTCATTGTTTCAAGCTCTATATTTCCCGTTTAAGATTAGGCTATTAAATTTATCACATAATAAATAAGTAAAAATAGCATTTTTCCTATCGTTATGACGTCATTCCTTTAACCATTTCACTTAATCATATATTATTTAAAATTATTTAAATATCGTCTGCAATTTTATCATGCGTTTTATCCCTGAAAATAGATATTTCGTAAATAATTTTCTTTTATATTTGGTTTAAATAACAGATTAGGTACATATGTGATAATTTTAAATTAAATCATCGATTGTCTTTTGATGCAATAAAATTTAATCACCGGTATTAGGAACAAATTCTATCTAGCTCCAGGATGTAGTAAAAATGATATTTTTATTCTTTTACTTCAATTAATTATTGTGACAAAAAAAATGGGAAGAACTTAACGATAATTTTAACGTAGCTAAGAAAACTTTGAATTATCTTTCTAAATGAATTAAACATGATTCTGAAATGCATACACAGTATCGGGAGACTTTAGAGAAGTATGAATGTAAAAAATTATTAAGCGCGTACCAGATAATTCTCAGCCAAAAAACAAACCAATTTTTACCTCCCTCATAGGGTACTTTACAGTTCTGTAAAATTAAAAATTTTATTGATGCTGTCATATGACGGGCTATAAGCTAGTATGTAATGATAATAATTATACTGTTCACGCTAAATTAGAAAATATTCATAAGTTGGTTAAAGTAACAAAATGACTGAAATTATATCGAGCCGAAATAAACCGATATTCTTTTCGGTTTAGTTCCGGTTTTCGTTGGGAACAAAATAATGTTGTTGTTTTTTTCAGGTTTTTGGAGGAGAATCCCTGCTTAATTCTCTCCGCTGACTTACCTGTGCTCCACAAACCAAAGGAGGTTTGCAGTAGCAATACTCGCTGTACACAGTACCAGTTATTACTCCGTCAAGAAGTGAAGAGCATCTTTGCCCTATAAATAATCGAAAGAAAAACATTCTTTAAAAAAAACCGCTGCAATAAGGGAATAAAAGAGTTGGAACTTTAATAGTGGCAACACTGCTGTAAAAACTCAAAGCAACAAAATGAAAGAATGTCGCGTATACCGCACTTAAGCTACAGACCTATCTTACTTCTCACCAGAAAGACTCGTCCTTGAATGTCACGCGCATGGTTAGTGACTCGAAGAACAGATTCTTGTATTTGTCTAAAGTAAGTGTTGTCAGGATGTTTTCAAAGCACAAACAGCGAAGTTGGTTTAAAATTGAATGTGCCAGAGGGCGTACAGCACGACAATGTTGTCTAGGGCTTCAAGAGGCATATGGGGAATCTGCATTGCCTTGCGGAACTGTAGCAAGATGGGCAAAAGCCTTCAATGAAGGACGCCAAAACGGGCAGACATGCATCTGCCAAGTCGTCCTAATGTCAGCGAAAAAAAAGTGCAGGCTGTTGACTCATTAATGAATAGTGACGAAGAAAAACGATCCATGGACTGCCCCACAGACAGGATTTGCACATACGACTGTGGTGCACATTCTAAGCCCTTACTTAAAACAACCATCTTACTTAAAACCGCAACAAAATGAAAGAATGCATGCCCGTAACCAGGGCGTGGCAAAGTTTGCATAAGCCATGGGTGCATCAGTCTCAGAGCCACCACACCGTAAGAAAAATGTAGTCCGAAAGAGGATGATTCGTCCGAAATAGAAATAAGGAAAAGTTGAAAAAAAAGAACTTTTTTTATTATAAAATCCAATGTTTATAAATTATTTTTTATGGATTTTCTTATTTTTTGAAATGCGTCTGGAGACTAAACCTGTTATAGATTCTTACAAAATGTTTATCAAACAATCCTAATATACCTTAATATAAATCCGAGTATTCTTTCTAAATTTTAAATTTAATAAAGTTATTAAAACTAAATTTATATTTAGAAATTTACCAATTTTTTTTATGAAAATTCAATGTTTAAATAAAAAATAATAACCTCAAATACGCTATTCAGTTTATCAGCAAAAGAATATTCCCAAATTCTTCAAAAATATTTTTAAGTATCAATAAGGAAAAATAGAAAAAATTCAAATTAATATGCTGGGAACATTTTAAGAATTAATAAAATATTTTGTGAGTTCACTTTGAATATATTTATAAATATATGTATATATATATATATATATATATATATATATAGCATGTGTATTATTTTCTCACTATATATAGTGGCAGGGGTGCAGACCAGTTTTTAGCCACGGGAGCTAAAGGGCCTAGTTACGGCCGTGAAAGAATGTCGCGTATACCGCACTTAAGCTACATACCTACCTTACCTCTCAGCAGAAAGACACGTACTTGAACGTCACATCATGGTTAGTAATTGGAAGACCAGATCCTGGCATTAGCTTGTGGTCTAAAGTAAGTGTTATCAGGATGTTTTCAAAACCTAAACAACGAAGTTGGTATAAAATTGAATGTGCCAGAGGTCGTACAGCACGACAATGTCATCTAGGGCTTCAAGAGGCCTGTGGGGAATCTGCATTGCCTCAGGGAACTGTAGCAAGATGGGCAAAAGCTTTCACTGAAGGACGCCAAAACGGGCAGACTTCCATCGGCCAAGTCGTCCTAATGTCAGCGAAACAAAAGTGCAGGCTGTTGCCACACTTATAATCAGTGATCCACGACAAACGATCCATGACGCGGCCCGACAGACAGGATTTGCACATACGACTGCGCTGCATATTCTAAGCCCTTACTTAATTCTTAAGATAAGGAATAAACTTTGTGGCACTCGTTTCAGAATTGTACCACAGATTCTTGAGGGAATAGACCAGTCCATTCGAAATATCCCCAGAACACGTGCTGCTACAGATGTTCTGCGATTTCCACATCTCTGGAAAAGGGTTATACACAATGCTGGCTACTATATTGAAGGACTGTAAATCATAGTGACATGAAAACCCTTTTGTATTACATGTAAATAAATAGTTGCCATTATTAGAGTTCCAACCATCGTATCTTAAGTATGGATGGTTATCTTACCCTCAGTAGTCAATGCAGCGCATGTCGCCCCTCTTGCCTTGAATTGTGTAATCACGCAGCATTGATTAAGTCCACAATCTACAGTCGAACTGCAGCCCGAGCACTAACAAAAACAAATGAAAATTTAGGTTCGGTTTCGATGATAAGCAACTGGCTACTCACCTAGACTTTTTTAAAGCTTTCATGATGTATGAGTTACCATTGCTCAGAACTGTAGGTATAAGTCAAAGAACTGATATTTCATAAGAAATGTGTCTTTTTGTATAAAAATGTGTCTAGAACAGAGGAGAACCCAGAGGGGAAAGAGACGTATGCAACACCCAAGATATTTTCTCGAAAATGAAAAAAGAATGGTCGAAATTTTTTTTAAAATTTTCTCTACCTTTTTCTTAAGTTTAGAAATACCATAATCCTCTATATAATAATAGCATGAGTTATCTGTCCGTCTGACCTCGAATTTATGAAGCGGTTGGTCATGGAATATATAGGGGGCATCAATATTGGATTCTTGATGACTTAGGGTTAGCAAAATTCAAAACAAGTTTAAAACTTTCGAAATCCACCCCTTCCCCCTTTTTCGAGCTTTTAATGCTATTATATTAAAATCTATGTTCCCTGGTTAAGAGCAGACCATTAAGTTTATCACATAATAAATAGGTAAAAGAAACATTATGACGTTATTTCTTTCTCACTTAATCATTTTTTATTTTAAATGATTTAAATCAGGGCTTCGAACCGTAATTTTTTTTGTTCCGGTTTTCGTTCCGGTTCAACTAAAAAATTAATATCGGTTCAGTTCCGGTTTTCGCTCCGCCAAAAATAACTGTTTTCGTTTCAGTTCCAAATGAATAATTTCATTTTATGTATATTCTTATTTGTACTAAAAATATAATTCTATCATAAACAAAAAATGTAATTCTATCAAAATTTAGAAGATTTTATTCTTTTTTTAATTGGTACACTATGTGAATTGATACAAACAGCAGGTACGATAAGAGCGGCGAGCATTGGCATTGTTATCCATTATCAAAATCGCATTTGACAACTAGGTTCATGATTACCCACATTCGTCGTTTGACTCTCACATCGTGCACTTGGCCTTGCAATAATTATGTAAAAAATATATTATTTATTTAACATATGAAAATTGCCTCTAATTATTAATATATCTTCTAACGTGGTTTCACTGAGATTACTTCTGTTGTCTCGGAGAATAAATTTCAAACCTGAAAACGCTCTTTCAACACTAACTTGTGTAGCTGGAGCTGCCAAAACCACCATTGCAAACTTATACAAGTGCGGATATGTAATTATAAAGTTGACGTTAAATTAGAAAATATTGATAAGTTGGTAACAGTAACAAAATGACTGAAAGATATATCGAACCGAAATAAACCGATATTTTTTTCGGTTCAGTTCCGGTTTTCGTTCCGACCAAAATAACGTTTTTTTCCGGTTTTCGGTTTTCGGTTCAGTTCCGGTTCGAAGCCCTGATTTAAATGTCGTCTGCATTATTTTCATATGTTTTATGACTGAACTGACATATTGCGTGAATAATATTCTTTTGTATTAGGTACACATGTGATAATTTTAAATTTAATATGGGTTACTTTTTGATCAGTGAAAATTTTATCAATGGTATTCACAACAAATTCTTTTCATAAAAATCTAGGTGTCTATTTCACGGAATAATAAATATCTTTGGTCAATACGGTCATGGAATAATATAAACTTCGGTGTCCCAGACCATGCCGTTCCTTATATGAGCGGACCTTATGAGTCTCCTGAACGTAATTGATAAAAAGCTGGCTGCGATCAAAAGTCACGGAAGCCTCTACGAGTTCAATGCACCTACGTATGTCGAAAAGCCTCGGGTCGCAAAATTCTAGGCTTTTTTATACCTGGGGATCAGTTATGGTCCCAAGTACCTCAAAAATCCAGTTAAGGTTACAGACCCAGTTCGGCTGAATTCGGTCGTTAGCGTTCTGTACAAAGAACGTCTTCACACTGAATATGGAATTTCAAAATTTTCTTCATTAAGTAATGCCACCTTGGCCAACAAGTCGGGTGTATAGACATAATATAGTCACAATATAGACAAGGGAACAGGGAAAACTGCTAATTTCGGTCATACTTAGGAGGTAATATTTTCCTCTTATAAAACATATGACCTCTTCTAAACCTTAGCGGTTTCCGCTAACGGCTTAGCGGTTTCCGCCAACAAGTCGAATATATAGACATAATATAGTCACAATATAGACTCACATGTGATAATTTTAAATTTAATTATCGGTTACTTTTTGTGGCAGTGAAAATTTTATCAATGGTATTCACAACAGTATTCTTTTCATAAGTCTACTAGTCTATTTCACGGACGAATAAATATCTTTGGTCCATACGGTGACTGATTAATATAAACTTCTAGGCTTTTTATACCTGGGAGACAGTTACGGTCCCAGTTACCTCAGAACTCCCTTAAAGATTACAGACCCAGTTCAGCTGATTTCGGTTGTTCGGTTTGAAAATTTTCTTCATTATGTAATGTTACTTTGGCCAACAAGTCGGGTGTATAGACATAATATAGTCACAATATAGACAAGGGAACAGGGGAAACCGCTAATTTCGGTCATTCTCAGGAGGTGAGATTTTCCTCTTATAAAACATATGACCTCTTCTAAACCTTAGCGGTTTCCGCTAACATGATTATTCAGATGAAAGGAGTTTGATACAAGTTTATCTACCCCTCCAGCAGCCAAGGTTTAAAATAGCTTCAGTAGCTTAAATTTTTATACATCAGACCAGTTCTCAACGAGGACGGTGGGATTATGCTGCAGGGCAGTGAACTTCTTTCGGGAGGTAGGGCAGCAATGTGAGCAGGTTTTCGGGTTTAAAACTTAATTTTAAAAATATTTAATAAATTCATTACATTAATTACATAATTTACACAATTTTTAAAAGTAATTAAAGAAACTTACGTGGTGGTACGAGAAACAGTTATTTTCATTCCCTATGTTCTGAGTGAAATTTGGCCGACATACAGAAAAATATATTTAATCAACTACATTCGTTTAGTTTGGTTTAGAGCGGTACTGTCAACTATTTTGCTAATTTGCAACATGAGGGCCATTGTGACCGGGACCTGCTACTTAAATCAGATTCGGAACAGCTATGAACATCTAAACCGCAGTGGGATTCGAAGGATCGCTAATCATTCGGCCATAGCATTCGTTTGAGCGTTGCTTCAGCTTGTCTCAGTAACAAAAATTTGATTTGTAACTCTAATGAAGAAAATTACTTTAAACATTTTGCTTCTTATTATTGAGTATTTCTATAAGCATACACTTTAAATTGGGTGATTCTTAAGGGGGAAGTTCAACACATTACGGCCTCGTAGGGGGGCAGTAGCTTAAAAAAGGTTGAGATCAATGCTTTAGTCGGAACGTTCCCTAAACGTACATACGACGGATAAGGAAACTCTAAATGCCTTCTAACGTGTTAGAGAATTCGATTAAAGGGGTCTCAGAACTGTAAACATATGGATCTTTGGTTTTCTTACTACTTTTCGATTTTATCTATTTTTTTTTATTTCACACTAAAATGTTTGAATTTTTTTGTAGAAATCTGCTACATGTATATTTAGCTAGCCTTAAATACTTGTAAAATAATAAAAAAATATTTTTTTAAATGTATATTTATAACTTGATTTGTTTCTCCTTTAAAACTCTTGTCAATTGTGCACAAGCTTACATGATATATTTTGCACACAACTGTTAAATTTTAAAGAAATAGAATTAAAAGAACATTATTCTTGTATTGTGTCTAACTAAAAAAACTATAATTCTAAGAATATTTTACATTTTTGAAACATATTTATAATTTTAACCCTTTTGAGGAGGTAATTTTGACATGCACTTTCTTCTCTAAAACAAAAAGCATTACTCTCATAAACAATAATTTTAGTTCAATCACAAGAAAATATCATTATATTGAAATGCTAAACGTTTTTTGCAAAAATTATAAATATCTTTGAAAAGTATTGCGCGCAATATAAAAAATTTGCATTCTGAGAAAAATCAACTTTAAGTTATAAGAAAACCATCAAACACAGAAATCACTACAGTGTAGTGTATATTTTTAATCATAAATATCAAATTAATTTTTATTAATTTTTATTTCTTAGAACATATTAATTTATAATATATATAGAGTCTGTTCCATACCACATCCACATTCTGTCGTCTAATTCTCTGAAAATACAAATGAATTAATTAAATATACATTTGTACCGTATAGTATCCATATTAAACTGAAATGCATTTCACCTAATAAGTTGTCCAGTCCCCATTATTATCGATTATGAAAGAATCTCTTTATCATTCGATTTATACTTTGAGTGGTGTTTATCCCGTTCCGGTAGGTTGTCAACATTTTATACAACTTTATAACGTGCTACCCACTTCTTGACGACCAACTCCGACTTTCTCATGTACTGGGTTGCAACTGCACAAGACATTTTTGGATGGTTACACAGAAACACTGCCTCAAAACGGCTCGCATACGTGGCACTCATTTTGGAATTGTTGATTTAAACACAGAAAAAAAAATCGAATAAAGAATATAACCATAAAGCATTCTTCTCTAATGTTTGAAGAACACATGCAATTAAGCCGGTATCTGCACGCTATCTATTGAAGAAGTTATGAGGAACACTCTCTTATGGAACAGACTGTATATATTTTATGTATCAAAAATTTAAGGTTTAAGGGTCCTGACACCTCTTAAAAAGAATCTCTTGGCACTCACACACTATTCCATGTCTAAATGAAAGACCCATAGGCCAAACCGTTTTTACCGGCAAAGGTCCGGTAGATATTGGTTTTGGAATACTACGGTCTACTTTTTGCAACATGAATGCTAATGAGATCGGGACCTGCTGCTGAAAGCCTATTCCGAAAGTCTACGAACAACCAAGCCATAGTGGGATTCGAATCCATGAACTCCGGTTCTGAAGGCCAGACCCCTAACCATTCAGCCATCGTTCGGCTAAAGGTCCGGTAGAAGTTTACAGATTTTGGGAACGAGTGGGGAATGGTGATTCGAAAGAGCCCCGCCCCTAGGGAATACCTGTTGAAAAAGAACATATTCGGATACTAAAACCTATTATAAAATTAAAAATATCATGCTACTAATAAAGACATAATACTGAACAATATCATTACGCTAAAAACTAGCTATAGTAGAAATTCTCTTAATCCAGTTGCACAGATATTTTTGGTACTCAGGAATTTAATGCATCTGTCTGCCTCGAGCTTAGTGCCTCTTGATTTTAATCTCGAACGCTGGAAACTAGTACTTTCTCTACGAATATTTTTAATTATTTTTTTTTTTGTTCTGCTTATTTTAACAGAAATCATGTGGTGTCCGCAGAAGATTTTCTCACTATGGTTTTTAATTAACACATTCCAAATTGGTTCCCTTTAACTTCATGAGGGCCGAACTATTACCGAATGGTTAGGAAACAGGTCTTCAGATCCGTAGTTCTGCTATGGAGGGCCAGAGATGTTAATTTAGTTTTATAAATTCAATTCTCAGGCGTCATTTTGACGAGGAAGTCGCCAGTGGCATCTCTCGCCCACAATATGGGAGAAACCTTTGATGAAAGGTATTGAATGTACCACTAGAGAAGATTAAAAACTCATCGGAAGAGCTTTGATATGCAGTCATTTTCGTCAAAATGCATTTCATTCCAAAATTTGTTCGCCAACAGCCTGGATTAAGAACTCTATCGTAAGTAGAGGTACAGGTCTTCGTTATTATTTTGGCATCCACATCATTCAAACTCCTATCCTTTTTAACAAAGCCACATTCTTCCAAAAAAATAAACAAATAATTGTTTTAAAATATCTAGCAAAAATTATTTTGGCTGACAAAAATGTTAAAACAATCGCGCGGGTTAACCGTCTTTACCTACCATTATATATTGTGCTTATTGTCAGAAAGAACTGGTATTTGCCAATAGCACCCTATAAAAATTCTATTTTAGAGCAAAATACAAGAAAATTTATAGAAATTAGATAAAGGTCGAAATGTAGTTAGGTACAGTAACGTGAAAAAAAAACAAATAGTTGATTGACAACTGTTAACAATGTAAACCCATAAAAAAGCTATCACAAATCGTATATGATTGCATATTACGGTTCAGTCCTTAGAGCATATACTGCTCATAAGTGCCAACCCAGAGAGTCGACAAAAAAACCTTACAATTGAGCATATATCTAAATTAAAGGTACCATTTTTCTTTTCTCAGATAAATTCGCTTTCTTTCAACATCTTATTTGTTAAATTTGTTTAAGTATGATAATCGGAAAGAGATCCATACTACAGAAATAGTACACTCACCCATATAATCACAAATGGTCCTTTGAAAATAGGAGAAAGTTTGTGATCTCCTTTTTTTGGCCAGTCGTACAATACGAAATCACCCTTCTACTTATTTCATGGATATGAGCCACGCCTTCCACGTGAACTTCACATTGGTAGCTTCATAGATGACACGCCACGTGAAGACCAACTGGAACTTTTAACTTTGGACAGGGCCAAAGCAGCAAATAATGTGTATGAAACACATTTGGAGAACAAGAAACGATTTGATCTCCATCGCAAATCCCATTCCTTCAAGGCAGGTGATCTCGTATTGTACGACTGGCCGAAAAAAAGGAGATCACAAACATTCTCCTATTTTCAAAGGATCATTTGTTATTATATGCCCAGTCGGGGCCATGTGCTAAGAGTTCGAGTCTAAACCACAGCAGAACATATTTATCAAGATTGTTCAAGTACAACATCTTCGCCCTTACTTTAAACGAAATTCAACGACCATCGAGGAAACCAGCACAGACGAAGAAAATGAGAGCCACTGAGCTGTCATCAAAAAGATATTAACTGATCTATGTTCCCCAGAAACTATGATTTCATCAAAATTTTGTTTCTTTTTTTATGCTTCAATTTAAAATTTCTTCTGTCTGTGTAAATTGTATATAGAGCGGGGCCGAATGTAAAATTCACTTTTATGATACGATGAAAGAATCGTAATTGTTTAGTTTATCTTAACTTGTGAAAACAAATGTTGGCAACTTATGTATATTGTCGATGTCCGCCATAGTTGTAACGTACGCAGCTATTTTACGAATAATAATAAAACTTTGTGTTTCTGATTAAGAACTCTTTCCTAAAATCTAAATTTTACAAGGCTGATATTAAACCAACCTTATATGCACATATATGTATATATATACATATGTATATATATATATATGTATATATATATATATATATATATATATATATATATGTATATATATATGTATATACATATATGTTGTGCTTATTATCACAAAGAACTGGTATTTGCCAATAACATCCTCTACTAATTCTATTTTACAAAAAAACACAAGAAAATATACAGAAATTAGATAAAGGTCGAAATGTAGGAGAGGTAAAATAACGTGAAAAAAAAACAAAGAGTTGATTGAAAACTGGTAGCAATGTAAACCCATACAAAAGCTATAACAAATGGTATATGATTGTATATTACGATTCGGTCCTTATAGCATATACTGCTCATAAGTATCCACTAAAAGAGTCGACAATAAAGCCTTAAAATTCAGCATATTTCTAAATTAAACGTACCATTTTTCTTTTCTCAGAAAAATTGGCTTTCGTTCAACATCTTATTTTTTAAATTTCTTCAAGTATGATCATCGGAAAGAGATCTATGCTACAGAAATAATACACCCCATATATATATATATATATATATATATATATATACATATATATATATATATATATATATATATATATATATTTATTTATTTATTTATATATTTATATATATATATTTATATATACATGTTTATATATTATATATATATATATATATGTATATATATATATATATATATATATATATATATATATATATATATATATATATATATATATATATATATATATATATATATATATATATATATATATATGTATATATTCATATATATATATATATATATATATATATATATATATATATATAGAGAGAGAGAGAGAGAGAGAGAGAGAGAGAGAGAGAAAGAGAGAAAGAAAGGGACTCACCACATTGACTAAAACGAACAGAATCACCAAAGCGAATACAAAAGTTTTCATCATAACTGAACAAAAAATCCTAAGACTTATAAGACAAACAGGTGTCAAGAATTTACTATGAGATGGTTCACCTTAAAATTTAATGTTTAGAAATGCCGTGTTCTTATATATCTGTGTGTAACAATACTCCGGGGGCTAAAAAAAATAAAAATGTGTCTGTTCATTTCAAAACAGTTCATTATAAAGTATAATTTAAGACTTTGTAGATTTTGAAACTATATTTTACAATCGGGAAATTTCAATATTCTTAAGTACTTAAACAATGTATCTTTTTCCTAAAAAAAATTAACGATTGTATATGAAACCATTGTGTTTAACAATCGATGTTTTAGAAATGGCTAATAAAAGTCACTTATGTATTGTCTTTATTATTTACGTGTCTTATACTTTTCATTTTGCCGATGCCGAAATTCACAAATAACTAAACGTACCTTTCAGTTGCCATAACTATTATTTTAATATATAGGTGTAATATAAGAAAATTGTTTTTGGTTAAACTAACTGGCAAATGTCATTTCTCTGTCGACTTCTCGCCTTCCAGTACCTCCCAACCAGGAAAGCGCCGTGAAATGCTCTGCAGTACAGAATGTGGTCCTCATCCGTGATAACATTTCCGTTCAGAATAGAAATTGACCAGAGCAGATGTCGATTTCAAAACGGTGGCCATCCAGGCAGTCGTGTTGTGTGCATAGCATAAAAAGAGCAACCACCAGTCAGGTAACACGTCAGGTAATAGTAGTTTGATCCAAACCTCTCCATTTCTTAGAAGCAACTCGAATCTTTAAATCTTCGTTGTACCTGGAGGATAGAAGATTCTTGGTAAGTTATTTTAACGTACAAAACGGGATATTTGCAAGTGTAAGTAATAGAAACTGGTGCCTTTAGCGTTAGAGTGTCTGTTCATTGTAGTCACTCACGGTGGTCTAGGAATCACTGGAGAACTATGGTTTTTCAAATTCATTTCAAATTAAAGATGGATAATTGGTAATTTAATACATCCCAGGAGAATCTGAAGATATATATGTAAATTGGAAATCTAATATATCCCAGGAGAATAAATTGATATATTATAAATATATATAATGGTAATCTAATACATCGCAGGAGAGTTGGTCAATATATATATATATATATATATATATATATATATATATATATATATATATATATATATATAGATAGATAGATAGATATACTGGTAATCTAATACACTCAGGAGAATGGATCGATATTTATGCATACTGCTAATCTAATACATCCCAACAGAATGGATCGATATATATGTATATTGGTAATCTAATACAACCCAGGAGTATGGGTCGATATATATGTATACTGGTAATTTGATAGATCCCAGGAGAATGGATCGATCTATAAGTATATTGGTAATCAAATACATCCCACGAGAATGGGTCAATGTACAGATGTTAAATTAAATTTTTACTTGGTTTTCTAATATGTAAGTAACTTAACACTGTATTTGGAATTTTTCATAGATATGTTTATTCTGATTTTAGATTTTTTATTTATATGCATGCATTAATATTGTTTTTATATATTAAAGGTTGTTATTAAAGGAAGACTGGTTGAAATGTTATGTTTTTTCAAAGAAGAATGCTTGTAAAACTTCTAGCAAGCTGACTTCCTGTTTTTTCTTACCTAAAAGGGGAGGAGGGGCTACTGGTAATCTAATAGACCCAGGAGAATGAAGACATATATGTATATTGGTAATCTGAAACATCCCAGGAGAATGGGTCGATATATATATATGTGTAATCTAATACATCCTAGGAGAATGGGTCGATATACAGGTCGATATACTGAATTTTATTTTATATGCATGCATTAATACTGTTTTTATATATTAAAGGATGTTATTAAAGGAAGAGTGGTTGAAATGTTATGTTTTTTCAAAGAAGAATGTTTGTAAAACTTCTAGCAAGTCGACTTCCTGTTTTTTCATAAAAAAGGGGAGGAGGGGCTACTGGTAATCTAATAGACCCAGGAGAATGGGTCGATATATATATATGAGTAATCTAATACATCCTAGGAGAATGGGTCGATATATTGAATTTTATTTTATATGCATGCATTAATACTGTTTTTATATATTAAAGGTTGTTATTAAAGGAAGAGTGGTTGAAATGTTATGTTTTTTCAAAGAAGAATGTTTGTAAAACTTCTAGCAAGTCGACTTCCTGTTTTTTCATAAAAAAGGGGAGGAGGGGCTACTGGTAATCTAATAGACCCAGGAGAATGGGACGACATATATGTATATTGGTAATCTGAAACATCCCAGGAGAATGGGTCGATATACATATGTGTAATCTAATACATCCCAGGAGAATGGGTGGATATATATGTATATTAGTAATCTAATGCATCCTAAGAGAATGGATCAATATACAGGTCGATATATTGAATTTTATTTTATATGCATGCATTAATACTGTTTTTATATATTAAAGGTTGTTATTAAAGGAAGAGTGGTTGAAATGTTATGTTTTTTCAAAGAAGAATGTTTGTAAAACTTCTAGCAAGTCGACTTCCTGTTTTTTCTTACAAAAAAGGGGAGGAGAGGCTACTGGTAACATAATAGACCCAGGAGAATGGGACGACATATATGTATATTGGTAATCTGAAACATCCCAGGAGAATGGGTCGATATATATATGTGTAATCTAATACATCCCAGGAGAATGGGTGGATATATATGTATATTGGTAATCTAATACATCCTAGGAGAATGGGTCGATATACAGGTCGATATATTGAATTTTATTTTATATGCATGCATTAATACTGTTTTTATATATTAAAGGTTGTTATTAAAGGAAGAGTGGTTGAAATGTTATGTTTTTCCAAAGAAGAATGTTTGTAAAATTTCTGGCAAATCGAATTCCTGTTTTTTCTTAAAAGAAATGGGAGGAGGAACTATATTACTAAATACATGGATCCCATTCCTTGTAATTCGCTAAACTTTTAATCATAATTTAAACTTTTTGACACTAAGCAAGTGTGTTTCAGTTAAGTGGGCTAAGTTGGTTTCAATTAAATTTCAATCTGTTAAATTTTAACATAAATCACGGGAATTTAACTCTAACTATTTTTAATCTTCATCTCGTTTTATTTTTCATGTCTGAAGCCCTTGTGAGAGCAGTTCAGTTAGTAATTTGGAAATCGTTTTTGTATGCTCCGTTGTCTTTTTTTCTTCCGCATGTGAATAATTGTAAAGTTTACGAAATCAAGGAGTATAAAAGGGGGCATTTTACGTTCAGCTATTTTCTGTAGTTGCCTGGTGGTGCCTGTTGCTTAACGTTTTTTTGCTTCAATAGTTTTTTTCCATCGGTAAATTACATAAATTAGTCACTATCTAGAATGGTTAATTTTCAAATTAGTTTTGTATTATCGGATAACTGTTTTGAATGTTCTGTTTAACTGTTTTTTTATTTACGTTATTTTGAGAAAGAAAAAAAATAATCTTTGATGTTTTTATATTTTTGTGTAACTTTAAAGAAACTCAGTCTTCAGTTATGCCACACTACTGAGCTAAACATCAGTGGGAACTTGCTGAACGGTACTGTCCAAACAAATTTAAATAGAAAAAGAAAGTAAGTTTAAGTATATTTTATATATTTAAAACGCGTTCTCACTTGAGCATGTTAAAAATTTTAGAAATACTTTGCACACTGATTTTAAATTTTAAGTATTTAATGAAGAACATAATTTTAAAATTAAATTTAGCTCAAATAAACCATAAGTATAAGCATATATTTTTAAAACATGTTATCACATATACATGTCAACAATTTTAGAAATATTTTGTACAAAAATTTTAAATTTTAAGTATTTAATGAAAAGCACACTTCTAAAATTGAATTTTTTTGAAAAAACAAAAGTTTAAACATATTTTATATTTTTAAAACAGGTTTGCAATTTTACCCCTTTTTAGGGATAAATATGAAATGTACTTATATCTCTAAAAAAATACAACTCTCATAGCAATAATTTTAGTTCAATTTCAAGAAATATCATTATATTGAAATACTGAAAATTTTATCCAAATATATTAAATAGGTTTTGAGAAATCTTGGGACAACATTAAAAATTTACTTTCTGAAAAAAATCAACTTAAAGCAATAAGTGAAAAACTTCCAAGTCCCCTGCCATGAGCAGAAATCAGTCGAGTGTCGTATACATTTTTAACCTAACTTTTATCTAGATAGATTTTTATGCTTTTTTTTATGCGTAGAACATTTCTATATGCAACATATATATTTCAGAAATCGAATATTTTGAAGGTTTAAGGGGGCTGAGATTATTTAATGCAATTTGTTTGGAGCAGTATGTCCTCAGACTTTTGTGCCTATAAAATATAATCAGCCAACCAACCTGTTGATTTTTCGTAATAAGTTGGTTGGTTAATTAAGGTTTATATGCATAAACTTATACGGTTATGTAGAAACTTATACGATATTAAATCATCAAATATCAGTCTAACTATTAGATTTCAAGGCAAGAAGGAATTTGAAGGTGAAAAGAGAGGTGAATTTTTATTGCATTTATCGGAGTAGAACTTGTAAATTCATTTTTACGCCATTTCTTTTTGGCATTCCTCAACAAAGATCAGAAATACTTTCTCCGCGTGAGGAATTAATGGTAAGTTTGGTCCATGATTTTTCCTTTATTTGTTCTGTTATTAACTATTTGTTTTAACTCGATTGCTATTGTAGCTTTTATGTTCATATATACTACCATTTGTTATTTGGTGTGTTCTTTTGAGATTTTGCTGGAATTAAAACGTTTTTAATAAAATCCTCCAATTTTGTTTCAGGAAAATTGACGTTTTTTAGAAGGATGCTATCAACAATTAGTTTAATCGGGCTTACCTAATACTGACAAGGGTCATATAGTTATGCACTGATTTCGGTATCGTAGTATGCAGGCTGGAATACTGCAACTTGCATGGATATTCCACGCAATCCTTACATTTTGAAGTTTCATTAGCCTTTGTCAAGCAACATAGACTGTAGAACTGAAAACCCTACAAATCCCCAAATATCATTATTTGGTCTCCAACTGTTCCACTATGCATACAAGCCAGGATAAACTTTTATGATCTAACTTCAAAAAGTTATATTTATTTATTAAAATTTCATTTAGTTGAAGTTATAAAAAGGTTTCCATACTTGATTCTTGATATCAAATAGGACATCTCATATATTACAAAACTTGCCTCAACGTTAACACTAAAGGTGTTCCAAAAAGTATGTTATATTTACGGACGCATAGGATCAGATTTTGTAAATTACTCTCTAAACGGAAGATTGTACAGCAGTAGAAATTTTTCTGTTGGCATGGGGTTTCTTCTGTAGAGGAACAACATAAAAAATAGAAGGAATGTCACAAAAAAGTCTTTTTACAAAGGCTTGTAGTTTACTTTAATTGTATGATCAAAAATCCATAGGATAACATCATTCCAAACACTCTGAACACTAGATTCTTGTCGAGTCGGATAATATCCCAAGCTGTCAGATATATGACATCTCGTTTGTAGATAGTCTTTAGTGATTTGGCGTCCTTTATGATTTTAGGAACCAAAGATTCTTCATTTCCGCCAGTTTGAGATTCATATTCATTTCGACAGAAATCCTTTATTTCTTGTTGCTGGAAAGGTATGGTGGAGGCGCAATAGGTCATCGATATCATTCCCACGATTGTAAAGAACAAATAACAAACACCTTCGGAGGTTTTAAAATATTGAGTTCTTTCTCGATTATTCATCAGCAAAGCCATGCCAGTAAATCCAGTTACGACGATCAAACAGAGAAGCAGGAAACTGGGGAATGAAAACGCTTCTAAGAATTTCTGGATTTGGAGTAACAGTTTCTTATGATCACGAGATAGATTTTCCAAAGTATACCTTGATTCTTCATCCTTCAAATTATTTTTAAAATTCTCCAGCTTTTTAGCTTTTTTCAGCGTTACGATGCAGAAGAACAGGAGGAACATGGTCGGGAAAAGGATCTGTTGTCCGAAGTAAGTGTAAGCACTCACAAAAAGACAAAAACTTGTTAGCGCGTTGGATTCAACTCTTGAACGACCAAAAAACCAAAATTGCATGTTAAAAGGAATATGTAGTTTATTGTCAACGGACAACAAAACAGCAAGACAGAAAGGAATTAGAAGGCAAAAAGAGAGGAGAATTTTTATTGCGTTTATCGGGGTAGCACTTGGGAATTCGTTTTTACTGCCGTAGCAACGCCATTTCATTTTTCCATTCCTCATCAAAGAACAGAAATACTTTCTCCTTGAGAGAACTACGTTCCATAACGTTGCTGATAAAATGCTGTTAATAACTGAAGAAAATGATGATTTCGTAAAAGAATTTCCGTAAAGATTAAAAGGATATTGAAGCAAAAGTGTTATGTTGTAGAAAGTAGCCATGTACATCATGACTGAAAATGCAATCAAAAAGGCATTTCTCTGGAGACATTTTCTATTGACAGATACCATGTTTGTTTTTGCTGTAAAAGTGAATATTTTCAAAGTAATTAACTTTAATTAGGAAAATATATATGCTTAGACATTCAAGTAGTCGCATAAATGCGATATTGTCATTTACGTTGCGATAGCATTAAAAGCTCTTCTCTGAAAGAACTTACTTTCCGATTAATTTCGATCACACGAAAATAAAACAGAGTGTCCAAGACATTAACTACTTTTATAAAAATAATACTTTGGAAATAAAGCAGTACAACAAATGGCAAATTAATTTCGGCCTATTAGAGCTGCACAGTGGCTGGATAAGACACATAAATCAGCCTTAAAAATCATATCGAAGGTAAAAAAAAAGATGTTTGAACATTTTATGAATCAGCTTTCACCGTAGATCCTGCTATTGTCAGATCTCAGAGAAAAACTGAATCCGTAAAGCTTCCAGACAGTATATAAAAGATTCTACATAGCATTCGATAGATAAGCAATCTATACAATAACAAAATAGAGACGTATTCAAGGTTAGAGAAAAGTTGATATATAGAGGATATACAAATGTTTTGACAGCAAGTAATCGACAAACATCTCAAGAAAGAAATATACAGAAAGATATTTTTTCATAAATTTTATTTGAGATGAAATCAATCTTTTTCAACTTGTCATTTGCTGTGAAAGGCTTTTAATGAGATTGAATTATCGATTTTATTAAAATTATTGAAAAGTATTCTATTATTAAAAATCCTTCTATCTCTTTATGTGAATAATTGAAAAAGATTGTTCAACATATCATATGACTTGGAACATGTGTCAAAAATGCTGCCGAGAATTTCCCAAATATCCTCTGACAGGGCGATCAATATTTAGTCAAATGTAATAAATTTACCTAAAAGCAATATAAATAAAATGGAATTTACAAATACGTATTTAAATATGGATGCCTCATTTTCTTTAAAATGGCATAAGTGATTAAAACCTGCTTTTCTATTCAGAGTATAGAAAAAAATTTGAGAGTGCAAGGGGCTTGCAACCCGCCGTAGAATGCATGCATAATATATAACGGGAATATATATATATATATATATATATATATATATGTGTGTGTGTGTGTGTGTGTGTGTGTGTGTGTGTGTGTGTGTGTGTGTGTGTGTGTAAGTAACGGGGCGATTTATTTCTCTCCGTTACAATTTCATAATAGCCTCTATTATTTAGATTGCCTGGACTTAATGGGCAATGAGACAACCTAAATGATTTGCAGTCGATGCTCCATAATAAAAAAAACTGCGAAGACCAACGTAAAAGAACTTTTAAGTTCACTCTGTATCTATCTATCAACCTCTCTCTCCGTTCTGTCTCTCTCTCTGTTTACATCTCTGTCTCACTGTGTCTGTCTCCCTCTCTTTCTCCCACTCCCTCTTTTCTCTGGTCTCTTCTTTCTCTGTCTCCCTCTCTCTGTCTCCCTTTCTTTCTACCCCTCCCTCTTTTCTCTATCTCTCGGTACTTACTCTGGGTCCCTCTCTGTCTCTCTTTTTTTCTTTTAAACTTTTAAGTTTATTAAGACTAAATATAGACGTCTTTAAATACAAGACCTTTTCATCGAACGCTTAGGAATATACACTTCTATCAATTTCGAACTGAACAGCGAGCGATCAAGCGAATTTTTCTCAAGAGGGATAGAGATTATTGGCAGCAGAAATGAACTTTGTTCATTTAAGTCAGTTCGGAAATTTGGCCAGTGGACGGAAAATTAGTATTTATTCCAGCTTTAGTTTTGGGAGAGAGGTAAAAAAATTTAGTCGGCGAGCACTCCTTTAAATCTCAAATTTTGTATCTGTAAAATCAATAGTGAAAGAATGAGAAGGGAAAAGGATAATTTTAGATGGATATTTTGGGTGTAATAATTTTGGTATATTACATATATATAATCCAGGCGCTCTTGGGAAATAAGAAAGTATTGCAAATTACGGTTTTGCAAAATGCAGTTTTGAATGGTGTAGGGAATTATGTCATTTTCGTTGTCATTTATGACACACATAGTGAAGACAAATGGGGCTCACATCCAAGAGCGACAAATAGGTATCAGACGCAGGACAGCTCAAGCTTCGGTTTAGGAAACTTGAAACAGGGCAGCTGGGGCAACAGGTTCAAGAAACTTCCCTCGAAACGACAACTGGGAGTCACCTCCAGTCATCTCCATCTCATCTCCCTCTCTCTCTCTCTCTTTCTCTGTCCCTCTCTGCCTCTTTCTCTTTCTCTCTCTCTCTCTCTCTCGCTCTGTCTTTGTCAGGAATCTCCTCCAGTCACCTCCATCTCATCACCAGCCTTTTTCTTTTATCTGGAGATACACTTTACTTTTTCTCTCTGTTTCCCTCTCTCTCTCTTTCTAAATGTTTGTGTCTCTCTCTGTCTGTGTCCCTCTAATCCTTTTTTCTCTCCTCTCTGTCTCTTTCCCTCTCCCTTTCTCTGTTTCTCTTTTTTCTCTATCTCCCTGTCGCTTTCTTCTCTTTCTCTGCCTCTATCTCCATCTCTCTCTCTCTATCTGACTATCTATGTCACTTTCTTTTTGCCCAATCGTTATCCAATCACAATATAACAAATATTGTGTGTAAAACCTTTTGCTATTTGCTTACTCTGAGCATCCTGGATCCTCCCGCAGATAATTCACATTTTCTTATATTAATTGCCCATGGGAATCTCTTCAAGTTGACGATGGCCACAGGTCCTGACCTTTTGGCTTTCTGTGACTCCTGTCCACTGCACCTTAATGTGCTACTCAACAAGTCCGTTTGCAATAAACCTCCCTCGGAGTTCGTGAATTAAGTCATTATTTCAGCTATTACAGTGACCACCTGCTACGTAGTTTTTTACTTTTTTAAGAAATTTTTCTAGAAAATGAACTGTTAGGATGTTAAAGAACTTTAGGACAAATAAATTTTTTTACATATTACATGTATAGTCTAATACAGGTGTGCCTAACCCAAATCGGTTGGTGGGATAAAAAACAATTTACTGAACTGAGGTGTGTGGTACATATAAAAATAAAACAACAAATTATTCAAAATATTTTATTACCGTGCAATATTCAAAATATGCATTTTTACAGTGCCAGCTGCGACTGTACATAAAAGTTGTGTTATATATATATATATATATATATATATATATATATATATATATATATATATATATATATCATAACTACAACATTAAACATTAACTATACTGTATTTATAATCACCTCCAACACCTTACCTTCCTCCCTAATCATGAGGGATAAAATATTATTATTATATTTATACTATAAATATATATTGTAGTTTATTCACAAGCACTACTACTTGTATTACTTTAAAATTAATGTGAGATTTGTTTTTGTATTTTACTAGAGATTTTGTTAATATCAACGGATAATGTATTCGACGCGCATCGTAGCTGATTAGTCATGTTTTTATCAAGCAACCTGCAAAACTTTGTTTTTACTAAGTTTAATTTGTAAAAAAAATGATTCGCAGCGATAATTAGTTCTAAATGCTGATACAATGCACGTTTTCAATCGTCTTAAACTTGGAAATTTATCTTCGGTGATATATTTTGATAATACTCAATCTTATTAACTTCGTAGAGCCATTTTAGCTCAATGTTTTATTGCAATTCTATTAGATACACTCTAGAACATTCGAATTTCAACATAACCTGTCCAACCCTACTCAAAGACCAGTTTCACGTTGGATACTATCAAGTCTTAACATATTTAATATGTGATACATATTATTGCAAACATTAACAAGTAAAATTTTATGTTTCAACTTTATATAGTCAAAATGACGAAAACTATATAGAAAATTAAAAACATCAATTGGGACGAAAAAATTTTTAAATGGACCGCATGCGGCCCATGGGCATGCTTTGTCTAAGTATACCGTCATTTATTTGAACTTGTTTGTAAAACATATTCCTAACCGAACGGCTGTAGTGTATTTAAAATCGAAATAAATCCCGTCACAATGTATGTGGAAATAAAATAATTTAAAAATAATAAAATAATAACATGATATCAACTTAGAACTTTATTGCATATTTCATGAAATATATCTAGCATACATAGGTAATTAATTGAAGCATTTCCAAATCAAGAGTGTCCCCATTGCAGTAGCATTGATTTCAGAAAATCGCACATGTCTTAACGAACAAGAGAAACACATGTGTTCTAAAATGAGAAGATATAAATGTTTTAGTAAAGCATATTCTATAAAATATTTACTTTTATAGTATCAAACATACACAATATAAGACACAAAAATATTATCTGTTAATTAAAATTAACGATTCTATTTTAATAATTATTTACTTTTATAACATTTTTAATGGAATTTTTTTAATTATATCTGTACACCAAACGGCCATTACATTATGACCACACAATTAATAACATGTATATAGCCTTTTATCCTCATAACGCCAGGCCGAGCGATGGCCGATTGGTTAGTGTGCTGGCCTTTGGTACCGGAGTTCGTGGGTTCGAATCCCGCTGTGGCATGGATGTTCGTAACCGTTCGGAATTGGCTTTAAGCTGTAGGTCCCTTTCTCATTAGCCCTCGTGTTGCAAAAAGTAAACCGTAGTACTCCAAACCAAACCAAAATTCAGAACGCCAGCATTTAGCGTTTTATAACTCCTTCTGAGGATTTTAATGCCATTATTTCAAGCCCTTTTTTCCCTGGTTAAGAACAGGCGATTAAATTTATCAATTTATCACATAATAAATATGTAAAAATAATATTTTTTCTATCATTATGACATCTTTCCTTTAACCAACTCATGTTATCATTTCTTACTTAAAATTATTTAAATATCGTCCGCATTATTTTTATACGTTTTATCACTGAACTTAGATATTTCGTAAATAATTTCCTTTTATATTTGGCTTAAATAACAGATCAGGTACATATGTGATAATTTTAAATTTAATCATCCATTGTTTTTTGTTGCAATAAAATTTTATCACTGGTATTAGGAAGAAATTCTATCTACCTCCAAGGTGTAGTGAAAATGATATTTTTATTTTCTTACTTCCATTATTTATTATGACATAAAAAATTGGGAAGAACTTAACGATAATTTCGAAGTAGCTAAAAAACTTTGAATTATCTTTCTAAATTAATTCAACGTCATTCTAAACTGCATACACAGTGTCGGGAGACTTTAAAGGAGGATGAAGATAAACACATTATTGAGCGCGTACCAGATAAATCTCAGAAAGAAAAGCATTTTTACCTCCCTCATAGGATACTTTACAATTCTTACAAATTACATATTTTATTGATGCCGTCATATGACGGGATATATGCTAGTGTATAATGATGATAATAATACGGTTGACTTAAGTTGGTTAAAGTAAACAAAATGGCTGAAATTATATCGGACCGATATTTTTTTCGGTTTAGTTCCGGTTTTCGTTCTGAACAAAATAATGTTTTCTTTTTGTTAGGTTTTCGGTTTTGGGTTATAAGCCCTGCTCAATTCTCTCCTCCGACTTACCTTTGGTCCACAAATCAAAGGAGGTTTGCAGTAGCAAAATTTCTTGAACACAGTGCCAGCCGTTACTCCGTCAACAAGTGAAGAGCATTTTTGTCCTGTAAAAAATCGAAAGAATGATATCCTTTAAAACAAACTGCTGCAATAAGGGAGTACAAAGGTTGGAACTTTAATAGTGGCAGCACTTCTGTAAAAATCTACGCAAAAATGAAAGAATGTCGCATATACCGCACTTAAGCTACAGACCTATCTTACCCCTCAGCAGAAAGACTCATCCTTGAACGTCACCCGCATGGTTAGTGACTCGAAGAACAGATCCTTGTATTAGTCTAAAGTAAGTGTTGTCAGGATATTTTCAAAGAAAAAAAAAGGAAGTTGGTTTACAATTGAACGTGCCAGAGATCGTACAGCACGACATTATCATCTAGGGATTCAACAGGCCTGTGGGAAGTCTGAAGCCTTACGGAAATGTAGCAAGATGGGCAAAAGCCTTCAATGAAGGACGCCAGAATGGAGCAGACATGCATCGGCCAAGTCGTCTTAGTGTCAGTGGATCGAAAAGTGTAGGCTGTTGCCCCACTAACAAACACTGACCTACGACAAACGATCCATTGGCTACCCCACAGACAGGAATTGCACATACGTTTGTGCTGCACATTCTAAGCCCTTACTTAATTCTTAAGGGAACCACTTTGTGACATTCGTTTCAGAATTGTTCCAGAAATTCTTGAGGGAATACACCTTTCCAATCGAACTATCAACAGTCCAGGCGCTGCTGTAGGTGTTCTACGACTTCCACATCTCTGGAGACGTGTTATACTTAATGCTGGAGACTACATTGAAGGACTGTAAATCATGGTGACTAGAATCACTTTTGCATTCCATGTAAAAAAAATAGTTGCCACTATTAGAGTTCCAACCCTCGTATGTTAAGTACGGATGGTTATCTTACCCTCAGTAGGCAAACGAGCACATTTCGCCATACTTGTCTTCAAATCTTTACTCAAGCAGCATTTGTTTAGTCCACAATCTGTTGTCGATTTGCAAGCCCAGCACTAACAAAAATGAATGAACAATTAGTTTCGGTTTCGATGATAAGCAACTGGCTGCTCACCCAGACTTTTTTAAAGCGTTCGTGATGAATCAGTTACCATTGCTCAGAACTGTAGGTATAAGTCAAAGAAATGATATTCAAAAAGAAATCGTTCTTTTCCTATAAAAATGTATCTAGGCCAGAGGAGTGCCCGAGAAAGGGGGGAAGAGACTTATGAACCCCCCCCCAAGATTTTTTTGCAAAACTGAAAAAAGAAAGGGCGAAAAAAAATTTTAAATTATTTCTACCTTTTTCTTAAGTTTAGAAATAACATAATCCTCTCTATAATAATAGCTTGAGTTATCTGTCCGTCTGTCCTCGAATTTATGAAGCGGTTGGACATGGAATATATAGGGGGCATCAATATTGTAGTCTTGATGACTTAGGATTAGCAAAATTCAAAGCAAGTGTAAAACTTTCGAAATTCACTCCTTCCCCCCTTTTTGAGCTTTTAATACTGTTATATCAAAATCTATGTTCCCGGGTTAAGAGCAGACGATTAAATTTATCACATAACTAATAGGTAAAAGTAACATTTTTTGCTAACATTATGACGTTATTTCTTTCTTACTTAATCATTTTTTATTTTAAGTTATTTAAATGTCGTCTGCATTATTTTAATACGTTTTATCACTGAACTTACATATTACGTAAATAATATTCTTTTGTATTAGGTACACATGTGATAATTTTAAATTTAATATGGGTTACTTTTTGATCAGTGAAAATTTTATCAACGATATTCACAACAAATTCTTTTCATAAAAATCTAGGTATATATTTCACGGAATAATAAATATCTTCGCTCAATACGGTCATGGAATAATATAAACTTCGGTGTCCTAGACCATGCCGTTCCTTATATGAGCGGACCTTATGAGTCTCCCGAACGTAATTGTTAAAAAGCTGGCTTCGATCGAAAGTCACGGAAGCCTCCACGAGGTCAATGCACCTACGTATGTCGAAAAGCCTCGGGTCACAAAATGTTAGGCTTTTTATACCTGGGGATCAGTTACGGTCCCAGGTAACTCATAACTCCAATTAAGGTTACAGACCCAGTTCGTCTGAATTCGGTCGTTAGCGTTCTGTACAAAGAACGTCTTCACACTGGGTATGGAATTTCAAAGTTTTCTTCATAATGTAATGTCGCCTTGCCAACAAGTCGGACATATAGACATAATATAGTCACAATACATACTCACCAAGGATTGAACAGGATAATCCCCTAATTACGATCATCCTCAGCAGGTGCGATTTTCCTATTATACAACCATCGGTTTTTCGATAACATGGGGATTGAGATGAAAGGAGTTTGATACAATTCTGATCTATCCCTCCAGAAGCTAAGGTTTAAAATAGCTTCACTAGCTTAAATTTTGGCTAATTCTCTACGGGGAAGGTGAGATTATGCTGCAGGGCAGTGAACTTGTTTCGGGAGGTAAAGATGCGATGTGAGGACGTTTTGGGGTTTAAGACTTAATTTTTAAAATACTAAATAAATTTGTTATATTAATTATATAATTTACACTATTTTTACCGGTAATTAAACAAACTTACGGGATGGTAACAGAACTAGTTATTTTCATTCCATATATTCTACTTGAATTTGCGCCGGCATACAGAAAAATATATTTAATCAACTACATTCCTTTCATTTGGTTTAGAGCGGAACGGTCTACTATTTTGCAACATGAGGGCCATTGAGACCGGGACCTGCTACTTAAATCAGATACAGAACATCTACGAACATCTAAAACCCCAGTGCGATTCGAAAAAAGTGCCCTAAACTTTCGGCCATAGCATTCGTTTCAGCTTTGCGTCAGCGTGTTTCAGTAACAAAAATTTGATTTGTGAATCTATTGACAAAAATAGCTTAAAAATTTTCCGTCTTATAATTGGGTATTTCTCCTATCCTACAACTTTAAATTGCTTAATTTTTAAGGGGGGAGTTGAACACATTTCGGGCTTGTAGGGGGGCTGTAACTTAAAAAAGGTTGCGATCCCTCCTTTAAACGGATGTTAACTAAGCGTACAAAAGACGGATAAGGAAATTATAAATGCCCTCTAAAGTGTTTGAGAATCGGTTTTAAATGGTCTAAGAACTGGTTATCTATGGTTTTGTTACTAAATTTCGACTTTACCTAACTTTTTTAATTTAACACTAAAATGTTTGCAATTTTTTTTGTAGAAATCTGTTATATATATATATATATATATATATATATATATATATATATATATATATATATATATATATATATATATTTAACTAACCTTCAATACTTATAAAAAATACTTTTTTAAATATGCCACAAGTCCTTGGTAAATGGCCGGAGATAGATTGTACCATATGTTTAATAAACGGTTACGCAAATCCGAGATATTACGAATGAATTGGGGATCTTTGAACTCTGAGATGCCGTCCCATGACATCCCAAATGTGTTCTATCGGATTGTTACACTTGCCGTTGTCCAGTTGGAACATTCCATTTCCACCTGGAAAAGCAGAGGCCATATAAAGATGCAAGTGGTCCGCAGTGATGTTCAGATACCCTGTAGCATTCATGGTCTTCGGTACCACAACCACGGTTCCGAGAGACGCCCAAGAGAACGTCTCCCAAAGGATAATACCGCCACCACCGGCCTGTGTATTATCTACTGTACAT
>CM063498.1:50764933-50784933 GCA_032207245.1 Pardosa pseudoannulata
GGTGAATGGGACGATATAAATGTATACTGGTTATCTAATAGACCCAGGAGAATGGGTCGATATATATGTATGTTGGTAATCTAATACATCCCAGGAGAATGAGTCGATATATATGTATACTGGCTAATCTAATAGACCCAGGAGAATTGGGTCGATATATATGTATATTGGTAATCTAAAACATCCCAGAAGAATGGGTAGATATACATGTATGTATACTAGTTATCCAATAGACCCAGGAGAATGAGTCGATATTTATGTATATTGGTAATCTAAAACATCCCAGATATATATATTGATATATATGTATATGTGTAATCTAATACATCCCAGGAGAATGGGTCGATATATATGTATACTGGTAATCTAAAACATCCCAGAAGAATGGGTAGATATACATGTATACTAGTTATCTAATAGACCCAGGAGAATGGGTCGATATATATGTATGTTGGTAATCTAATACATTCCAGGAGAATGAGTCGATATATATGTATACTGCTAATCTAATAGACCCAGGAGAATGGGTCGATATATATGTATATTGGTATTCTAAAACATCCCAGAAGAATGGGTAGATATATATGTATACTAGTTATCTAATAGACCCAGGAGAATGGGTCGATATATATGTATATTGGTAATCTAAAACATCCCAGAATAATGGGTAGATATATATGTATACTGCTAATCTAATAGACCCAGGAGAATTGGTCGATATATATGTATATTGGTAATCTAAAACATCCCAGAAGAATGGGTAGATATACATTATACTAGTTATCCAATAGACCCAGGAGAATGGGTCGATATATATGTATATTGGTAATCTAATACATTCAAGGAGAATGAGTCGATATATATGTATACTGGTAATCTAATAGACCCAGGAGAATTGGTCGATATATATGTATATTGGTAATCTAAAACATCCCAGAAGAATGGGTAGATATACATGTATACTAGTTATCCAATAGACCCAGGAGAATGGGTCGATATATATGTATATTGGTAATCTAATACATTCAAGGAGAATGAGTCGATATATATGTATACTGGTAATCTAATAGACCCAGGAGAATTGGTCGATATATATGTATATTGGTAATCTAAAACATCCAGAAGAATGGGTATATACATGTATACTAGTTATCCAATAGACCCAGGAGAATGGGTCGATATATATGTATATTGGTAATCTAATACATTCAAGGAGAATGAGTCGATATATATGTATACTGGTAATCTAATAGACCCAGGAGAATTGGTCGATATATATGTATATTGGTAATCTAAAACATCCCAGAAGAATGGGTAGATATACATGTATACTAGTTATCCAATAGACCCAGGAGAATGGGTCGATATATATGTATATTGGTAATCTAATACATTCAAGGAGAATGAGTCGATATATATGTATACTGGTAATCTAATAGACCCAGGAGAATTGGTCGATATATATATGTATATTGGTAATCTAAAACATCCCAGAAGAATGGGTAGATATACATGTATACTAGTTATCCAATAGACCCAGGAGAATGGGTCGATATATATGTATATTGGTAATCTAATACATTCAAGGAGAATGAGTCGATATATATGTATACTGGTAATCTAATAGACCCAGGAGAATTGGTCGATATATATGTATATTGGTAATCCTAAAACATCCCAGAAGAATGGGTAGATATACATGTATACTAGTTATCCAATAGACCCAGGAGAATGGGGTCGATATATATGTATATTGGTAATCTAATACATTCAAGGAGAATGAGTCGATATATATGTATACTGGTAATCTAATAGACCCAGGAGAATTGGTCGATATATATGTATATTGGTAATCTAAAACATCCCAGAAGAATGGGTAGATATACATGTATACTAGTTATCCAATAGACCCAGGAGAATGGGTCCGATATATATGTATAATTGGTAATCTAATACATTCAAGGAGAATGAGTCGATATATATGTATACTGGTAATCTAATAGACCCAGGAGAATTGGTCGATATATATGTATATTGGTAATCTAAAACATCCCAGAAGAATGGGTAGATATACATGTATACTAGTTATCCAATAGACCCAGGAGAATGGGTCGATATATATGTATATTGGTAATCTAATACATTCAAGGAGAATGAGTCGATATATATGTATACTGGTAATCTAATAGACCCAGGAGAATTGGTCGATATATATGTATATTGGTAATCTAAAACATCCCAGAAGAATGGGTAGATATACATGTATACTAGTTATCCAATAGACCCAGGAGAATGGGTCGATATATATGTATATTGGTAATCTAATACATTCAAGGAGAATGAGTCGATATATATGTATACTGCTAATCTAATAGACCCAGGAGAATTGGTCGATCGATATATATGTATATTGGTAATCTAAAACATCCCAGAAGAATGGGTAGATATACATGTATACTAGTTATCCAATAGACCCAGGAGAATGGGTCGATATATATGTATATTGGTAATCTAATACATTCAAGGAGAATGAGTCGATATATATGTATACTGCTAATCTAATAGACCCAGGAGAATTGGTCGATATATATGTATATTGGTAATCTAAAACATCCCAGAAGAATGTAGATATACATGTAATTATCTAATAGACCCAGGAGAAATGGTCGATTATATATGTATATTGGTAATCTAATACATTCAAGGAGAATGAGTCGATATATATATGTATACTGCTAATCTAATAGACCCAGGAGAATTGGTCGATATATATGTATATGGTAATCTAAAACATCCCAGAAGAATGGGTAGATATACATGTATATAGTTATCCAATAGACCCAGGAGAATGGGTCGATATATATGTATATTGGTAATCTAATACATTCAAGGAGAATGAGTCGATATATATGTATACTGGTAATCTAATAGACCCAGGAGAATGGTCGATATATATGTATATTGGTAATCTAAAACATCCCAGAAGAATGGGTAGATATACATGTATACTAGTTATCCAATAGACCCAGGAGAATGGGTCGATATATATGTTTATATAATCTAATACATTCAAGGAGAATGAGTCGTTTATATGTATACTGGTAATCTAATAGACCCAGGAGATTGGTCGATAATATGTATATTGGTAATCTAAACATCCCAGAAGAATGGGTAGATATACATGTATACTAGTTATCTAATAGACCCAGGAGAATGGGTCGATATATATGTATGTTGGTAATCTAATACATTCCAGGAGAATGAGTCGATATATATGTATACTGCTAATCTAATAGACCCAGGAGAATGGGTCGATATATATGTATATTGGTAATCTAAAACATCCCAGAAGAATGGGTAGATATATATGTATACTAGTTATCTAATAGACCCAGGAGAATGGGTCGATATATATGTATATTGGTAATCTAAAACATCCCAGAAGAATGGGTAGATATATATGTATACTAGTTATCTAATAGACCCAGGAGAATGGGTCGATATATATGTATATTGGTAATCTAAAACATCCCAGAATAATGGGTAGATATATATGTATACTTTTATTCTAATACATCCCCTGAGAATGGGTCGATATACAGTCTAAATTAAATTTTTACTTAGTTTTCTTATATGCAAGTAGCTTAACACTGTTTTTGGAATTTTTCATAGATATGGTTATTCGGATTATTGAATTTTATTTTATATGCATGCATTAATACTGTTTTTATATCTTAAAAGTTGTTATTAAAGTAAGAGAGGTTGAAATGTTATATTTTTCCAAAGAAGAATGTTTGTAAAACTTTTGTCAAGTCGAGTTCCTGTTTGTTTCTTACAAGAAATGGGAGGAGGGACTATGTTATCATATACAGGGATCCCATACCTTATAATTCGCCAAACTCTTAATCATAATTTAAACTTTTTGACTCTAAGCAAGTGTGTTTAAATTAAATGGGTTAAGTTGGGTTTTTTTTTTAATTTCAATCTGATAAAGTTTAACATAAATCACGGGAATTTAACTCTAACTATTTTTAATCTTCCTTACATGATCTCGTTTTATTTTCCATTTCTGAAGCCCAGGTGAGAGAAGTTTAGTTAGTAATTTAGGTATTGTTTTTGTATGCTCCGTGGTCTTTTTCTCTTCAGAATGTGAATAATTGTAAAGTTTACGAAATCAAGGAGTATAAAAGGGGACATTTTCCGTTCAGCTTTTGCATGTTGTTGCCTAGTGATGCCTGTTGCTCGTCGTGTTTTTGCTTCGTCGATATAGGGCCTTATTCTGGGAGTAGCGGTTTGTACCGAACGTTCGTTGTGACGTCCTCTTGACGTCAGCTTGGGGAAATTTTGAGAGCAAACAATATTTCGGTACTCTGGGGGTTGCATGCGGTACCGATAGTGTAGGTTGTGGAAAGTTTCCGGCAGCAATTTAGGTAGAGAGATCTTTTCGGGACTTGAAAAAACATGGTGGCTTATTTGAGTTACGAATATTTTGTTCGGTTAGAAGGAAGGTAAAGTGTAGAAAATTCCATGCTATCTCCACTGATATCACTGATATTAAAAGTATGAACTAAAAGGTTGTATTTAGATATATTAGTGCTGAATTAGAGCAGTATAAAAGTATGATTTAAATATTGATAATATTCAGTTTTGATCTTTTATTTTATGTTTTTCATACTAGTAGAAAGCTTGTAATAAATAATCGAAGCCTTTATAACTTTCGGGTTTTTATTTATTTTTTATTTTTAAGTTTCAGGTATTAATATTTGATCGGAGTGTATAATAAGTTTTGTTGTTGAAACTTTAATTTTACATATTTTAAGCACAAAATTTACAATCTTCATAGACAAATTTGATGTTAGTATGAACCCATAATTTGTATTTACATTTAATAAAGCTGTTTCTAAAATATTATCAAAATATGATTTAAATATTATTTATCTTTAATTTTCATCAAATGCCTCATGATTTTCAAATTGGTGGAAAGCTTGTCAACAATTCGAAATGAAGAAATTAGTATTTTTTTAATTTCTTGCGTTTTATATATTTTATTTTAATAACTGTGTTCAAAACAAAACAATGATGTTTTAATTTAATCAATAAGTTTTTTATCAATGATCTCAATCCAGTAAATTTTGCATCATATTTTAGAAATAAAATATAAATATCTGTAAGAGAGTGCAAATTGCAGAAACCCAGGAAATTCATTTTAGACCAATAAAATACGTAATCTATACTCTTTCATAAGTTATAAAGTGGAAAATTTAATAAAGGCATTGATTTCAAGCATATTTAAAAGGTTATATACTTATAATACCCCTATAGATGGTTTTTTTTTTTTTGTTAAAAATTGTAAATGGTTACAATAATATGTTTATTAGTTCTTGGCTTTCACTTGCTGTCTATCCATCTAAACCTGTTAATAGAAAAGTGCTGAACAGTATTATATCAAAAGAATATTTGTTAATTACATTTAATCTTTATTTGCGCTAGATATTAATTTTAGCTATTTTAAAGAAAAAACATTATTTAAGTGCATGATCCATTAAAATTTTCTTCTGAATCTTAAAATCTTGTGATTCAAAAATGGTACTCAATTTAGAAAAACATTTTTAGATAATTTGATAAATGGTATATTTGATTCCTTCCCCGTATTTCACATATTAATAACATTTATGATGTTTTTGTATGTTACTATAATTATGAAAAATTAAATAAATTTAATTTAAATTAGTCTTTTAATTCAATTTTTTAGGTTTTTTCTTATAAATGTCACACTTAGACATGATAAAATTTCAGCTAGATAGACTGTAGAAAAATTGTGTACAGTAAATTTAATATAGAGTATGGTTTTTTATATAGTTGGATACCAATTTGCATGACTGAATTGGGCTACAAAGAGTCAGGTGGTTCTGATGACACCCCTGCCTATTTGAGCAGATAATACAGTACAGTATAATGCTAGGAGACTCATAGCCTTTGCATGTAAATTTGGTGCTTATATGTAAAATATGTCATCTCATTAGGATTCTCAAAATGTATTGCATAAATTTTTGAAAACTGTTATTAATAAAGATGTTTAAAATTACAAATTCTTTTCACTCTGTTACAGGTCTCGTCTCTTAAAGGAAAGAAGATAAGAAAAAGAAACAATCTGACAGTTTATTTAAATATTTTAATTGTTCTTATATTGATTTTTTATTACATTAAACTGATTTACATATTGCAAAATAACCTATGTTACCAAAAAGTTTTCATGTATATTTTAATAAAAACATCTGGTACAAGTAAACTTTATTTTTCTTTCATGACAAACTATAATTCTATAGGAGATTCATATCAGTGAACTCATTATTCCTCAATTTAAATTGATACTGTAACTTTCATTTCACTTAACTCCTGATATGATAACTACGAAAATTATAAATATTTATAAAGAAAGTATAGTCACAAACTAAGGACTCATCACTTTAACCCCTTCCGGTAAAATGACGAGTCTAGCTCGTCATTAGTTTTTCATTCCATACCGCACAATGACGAGCTACACTCGTCATGCGATTAAAGTTACTGTTAAATAGGGTAATTAATTTAGTTTAAAATTTCTAGTGTACTGAATTTGGCAACACTTTTATCACTTGTGAAAATCACAAGTTACTATTGCATATTGTTTATTTAGTATTTCTTGGTACAAGTCATTGCCAAATTAATGAGTCAGAATAAAAGAAAACCTACTAAGAAATGACGTGTGTGTTACAAGAATCAAACTAAAAGTGAGACTACTTGGTGGTGTAAACAATTAAGAATTCCTTTGCACTTTGTTTTGAAAAGTACCACTAGCTTGAAGACTATTATCTGTATACCTTATTAATGTTTTGCTTTGATATTTTCTTAATTTTACTGTTTCTGATATTATTTAACACAATGTAAAAAGTGGATTTTAATTAAGAATATGTAAGAATTGTAAAATGAAACAAGTTTTTTAAATAAAAATTAAATGGTCATTTCATGCACAGTTTTTCATTATTAAATCATACCGGAAGGGGCTAAACAATAAAATGTTATACAAACATAACAGCAATGCAAAATTCAAGAACAAAAAGTAATGCTTAGCACCTTCAGGTCAACCAATATCATTCAAAGAAATTTACAACAGACAACCTATCATCATTGTTCGTTATATTAGCACAGCACATATTTAATGTTGGTATCTATTTAATCAGATAGCATAAATCAATTTAAAATAATAGTTACAATAAAAAATTCTTTTTTACATTTTCAGGTTTTGGGTTCCTAATAACATTACAAGGTTTATATAATGCTTAAAACTGCTTTAGTGCTTTAAAACTTTTATTTCCAGTATGAGGAAATAATTTTTTAAAACTATTTTTTTATATATATGAAATTATGTAGTAAATTGTTTTCATTAAATTTTCTTCTCTTATGCATAACACTTTTAATAATATTAATACCAAAGTAGTAAAACTTGAAAATGTGAAATGTATTCAGAAAGTTTTCTTTGGGAATGCTGCATCAATCGATACATTGCTAAAAAAATTAATTAGAATAAAACCTACAGAGAATTGTAATAACTAAATCTGTATTGCTCTGATGCGTCACTAAATGCTTCTTTTTTTTACCCTTTCATTTAAGTATGAGCTGTATTAAAAAATAAATGTTTTACTTTTTAGTTGTTATATCATGTAGATTTACATTATAATCTATCTTGTCTATTATTTTAGTCAATTTTGTTTTTAACAATTTTTCATGATTTTTTTATTCATACATAATTTGTACATGCTTCAACTGAAAACAACCTTCAAATTTTCAAATTTGGTCATTTATTCTTACACATAAGGATACTTTACCAAACTTATAGATTTGGATATACATTATTTAAAATTTGAAACGTAACTTTTTCTATTAAGTAATATATCATAATACAGCTTGAAATTTTAATTTTTATTTACAACTTGACTTTAATATGGCCTATGTTTATTTATTTATTAATTTTTGTAATAAATTAAAAATATTGTTAATTAGAAAGTTAAATAAGTTTTTATCACAGAGAGGAAAGATTATTATTTAAGAAAAAATAAACTTATAATATTTAAATTCAATAATATTGAAAATAAACTTCAATAATAGGTAAGGTAAAAGTAAGGTAAAAATAAGTCTGTGAGCATTGGCACATAGCTGGGTACCAATTCACCAAGTAGAAGCTCCTACGGTTTGAGCAAGTAGCGGTAACTAGGTATCGTTACGCCAAGTTAACGCAAGTACGTCACAGCGAACGTTCGGTACAAACCACAACTCCCAGAGTAAGTGCTATAGTTTTCTTCTATCGGTAAATTAAATAAATTAGTCACTTGCCAGAGTGGTTAATTTGCAACTTAATTTTGTATTGTTGACCAACTGTTTTGGATACTCTGTGTTAACTGTTCTTTATTTACGTTACTTTGAGAACAAACAATTTACTGAATTGAGGTGGGCCGCAAAAATAAAAATAAAACAACAAATTGTTCAAAATATTTTATTATAGAGCAACATTCAAAATATGCATTTTACAGTGCCAGCTGCGACTGTGCATGAAAACTGTGTTATACATATATCATAACTACAGCAACAATAAACATTAACTATAATGTATATATAATCACCCCCAACACCCTACATTCCTCCCTAATCATGAGGGTTAAAATATTATTATTATATTTATGCTATAAATATATATTGTCGTTTATTCACAAGCACTAGCACAGGTATTACTTTAAAATTAATGTGAGACTTGTTTTTGTATTTTACTAGAAATTTTGTTAATATCAACGGATAATGTAGTCCACGCGCATCGCAGCTGATTGGTCATGTTTCTATCAAGCAACCTGCTGCGACAGGTTTTACCAGGTATAATTTGGGAAAAAAGATTCGCAGCGATAAGTAGTTTCAAATGCTGATATAATGCACATTGCCAATTGTCTTATTTAGAAATTTATTTTCGGCGATATATTTTTGATAATACTCAATCTACAGTGCCAGCTGCGACTATACATGAAAATTGTGTTATATATATATCATTACTACAACAGCAATAAACATTACCTATACTGTATTTATAATCACCCCCAACACATTGCATTCCCCCCTAATCATGAGGGTTAAAATATTATTATTATATTTATACTATAAATACATATTGTCGTTTATTCACAAGCACTAGTACAAGTATTATTATAAAATTAATGTGAGAATTGTTTTTGTATTTTATAAGAGATTTTGTTAATATCAACGGATAATGTATTCGACGCGCATCGTAGCTGATTGGTCATGTTTTTATCAAGCAACCTGCGGCGACAGGTTTTTACCAGGTATAATTTGGGAAAAAAGATTCGCAGTGATAAGTAATTTCAAATGCTGATATAATGCACATTGCCAATTGTCTTATTTGGAAATTTATCTTCGGCGATATATTTTTGATAATACTCAATCTTATTCCCTTCGTAGAGGCATTTTAGCTCAATTTTTTATTGCGATTTTCCAGAATACTGAAATTTCACCGTAACCTGTCCAACCCCACTCAAAAACAAAGTATACATTAGTTACTATCAAGTCTTAAAGTATATAATATGTGATATTTAGTAAACATTAACAACTAACATTCTATGTTTCAACTGTATACAGTCAAAATTACGAAAACTATATAGACAGTTGAATGCTACAATTGGGTAGAAAAAATTTTTAAATCGGCCACATGCAGCCCAAACGCATGCCTGGTCTAAGAATACCGTCATTTATTTGAACTTATTTGTAAAAGATATTCCTAACCGAACGGTTGTAGTGTATTTAAAATCTAAATAAATTCCATCACAATGACTGTAGAAAAAAAATAAATTAATAATAATAAAATAATAACATGATATCAACTTAGAAATTTATTGCATATTTCATGAAATATATCTAGAATACATAGTTAATTAATTGAAGCATTTCCAAATCAAGAGTGTCTCCATTGCAGTAGCATTGATCCCAGAAAAACTCACATTCCTTAACGAATAAGCGAAACACATCTGTTCTAAAATGAGAAGATATAAATGTTTTAGTAAAGCATATTCTATAAAATATTTACTTTTATATTATCAAACATACACAATATAAGACACAAAAATATCTGTTAATTAAAATTAACGATTCTATTTTAATAATTATTTACTTTTATGACATTTTAATGGATTTTTTAATTATATATGTACACCAAACATCCATTACATTATGATCACTCAGTTAATAACATGTATATAACCTTTTATCCTCAGAACACCAGCATTTAGCGTTTTATAACTCCTTCTGAGGATTTTAATGCCATTATTTCAAGCCCTATTTTCCCTGGTTAAGAGCAGGCGATTAAATTTATCAATTTATCACATAATAAATATGTAAAAATAATATTTTTTCTGTCATTAAGACGTCTTTCCTTTAACCATCTCATTGAATCATTTCTCATTTAAAATTATATAAATATCATCTGCATTACTTTTATACGTTTTATCACTGAACTTTGATATTTCGTAAATAATTTTCTTTTATATTTGGCTTTAATAATATATCAGGTACATATGTGATAATTTTAAAATTAATCATCGATTATCTTTTGTTCCAATAAAATTTTATCACCGGTATTAGGAACAAATTTTATCTACCTCCAGGGTGTAATGAAAATGATATTTTCAAACATTTATTCCATTAATTATTGTGGTAAAAAAATGGGTAGAACTTAACGATAATTTCGAAGTAGCTAAGAAAACTTTGAATTATCTTTATAAATGAATTCAACGTGATTTAAAACTGTATAAACAGTATCGGGCGACTCTAGAGGAGTATGAAGATAAACAAATCATTGAGCGCGTACCAGATAATTGTCAGCGAAAAAAGAAATCATTTTTTATATCCCTCATAGGGTACTTTACAGTTCTGAAAAATTAAAAATTTTATTGATGCTGTTATGGCTGGATATATGCTAGTGTGTAATGATGATAATTATAAGGTTGGCTTAAGTTAGTTTAAGTAACAAAATGACTGAAATTATATAAAAACGAAATAAACCGATATTTTTTTCGGTTTAGTTTCAGTTTTCGTTCCGAACAAAATAATATTTTTTTTTTCAGGTTTTCGGTTAGAAGCCCTGCTTAATATTCTCCACCGACTTACCTGTGCTCCACAAATCAAAGGAGGTTTGCAGTAGCAATACTCGTTGAACACAGTGACAGTCGTTACTCCGTCAGGAAGTGAAGAGCATCTTTGCCCTGTAAATAATCGAAAGAAAGATATCCTTTAAAAAACTGCTGCAATAAGGGAATACAAGTGTTGGAACTTTAATAGTGCCAACACTGCTAAAAACTCTAGGCAGCAAAATGAAAGAATGTCGCGTTATACCATTTTTAAGCTGGAGACCTATCTTACCTCTCAGCAGGAAAACTCGTAATTGAACTTCACGTCATGGTTAGTGACTCGAAGAACAGAGCCTTGTATTAGCTTGCGGTCCTAAAGTGATGTCAGGATGTTTTCAAAACTAAAACAATGACGTTGGTTTAAAATTCAATGTGCCAGAGGTCGTACAGCACGACAATGTCATCTAGGGCTTCAAGAGGCCTGTGAGGAATCTAGATTGCCTTACAGAAATGTTGCAAGATGGTCAAAAGACGTCAATGAAAGACTCCAAAACGGGGCAGACATGCATCGGCCAAATCGTCCTAATGTCAGCGAAACAAAAGTGCAGGCTGTAGCCGCAATTTAGTAATCAACGACAAACGATCCATGAGCTCGCCCGACAGACAGGAATTGCACATACGACTGTGCTGCACATTCTAAGCCCTTACTTAACTTCTTAAGATGAGGAAACCACTTTCTGGAACTCGTTTCAGAATTGTTCCAGAGATTCTTGCGGCAATATACCGGTCCATTCGAACTATCAACAGAACAGGAGCGCTGCTGTAGGTGTTCTACGACTTCCACATCTCTGGAAAAGGAATATACTTAATTCTGGTGACTAAATTGAAGCATTGTAATTCATGATGACATGAATCACTTTCGCATTCAATGTAAATAAATAGTTACCACTATTAGAGTTCCAACCCTCGTATGTTAAGTAAGGATGGTTAACTTACCCTCAGTAGGCAAACGAGCACATCTCGCCCCTCTTGACTTCAATTGTGTAATCACGCAGCATTTGTTTGATCCACAATCTGCCGTAGAACTGCAGCACCAGCACTAACAAAAACAAATCAAAAATTAGGTTCGGTTTTGATGATAAGCAACTGGCTGCTCACCTAGACTTTTTTAAAGCGTTCAGGATGAATGAGTTACCATTGCTCAGAACTGTAGGTATAAGTCAAAGAAATGATATTCAAAAAGAAATCTGTCTTTTTGTATAAAAAAATGTCTAGACCAGAGGAGTACCCAGGGGGGAAGAGACGTATACAACCCCCAAAATATTTTCTCCAAACTGAAAAAAGAAGGGGCGAAATGAAATTTTGAATTATGTCTACCTTTTCTTAAGTTTAGAAATACCATAATCCCCAATATAATAATAGACTAAGTTATCTCTCCGTCTGTCCTCGAATTTATGAATTGGTTGGACCTGGAATATATAGGGGCATCCATATTGAGTTAGAGTTAGCAAAATTTAAAGCAAGTCTAAAACTTTCGAAATCCACCCTTTTCGAGAATTTAATGCTATTATAACAAAAACTATATTCCCCTGTTAAGAGTAGACAATTAAATTTTTCACATAATAAATAGGTAAAAGTTACATTTTTTGATAACATTATGACTTCAGGCCTTTCTCATTTAATCATTTTTTATTTAAATTATTTAAATGTCATCTGCATTATTTTCATACGTTTTATCACTGAACTTACATATTACGTAAATAATATTCTTTTATATTAGGTACAGGTGTGATAATTTTAAATTTAACTATCGGTTACTTTTTGTGGCAGTGAAAATTTTATCAACGGTATTCACAACAAATTCTTTTCATAAAAATCTAGGTGTCTATTTCACGGAATAATATATATATCTTCGGTCAATACGGTCATGGAATAATATAAACTTCGGTGTCCGAGAACCTGCCTTTCCTTATATGAGCGGACCTTAAATGTCTTCCGACGTAATTGATAAAAAGATGGCTCCAGTCAAAAGTCACGGAATCCTCCACAAGGAAAATGCACCTACTTATGTCGAAAAGCCACGAGTCACAAAATTCTAGACTTTTTTCACCTGGTTGTCAGTTACGGTCCCAGTTACCTCGGAACTCCAGTTAAGGTTACAAACCCGGTTCAGCTGAATTCGGTCGTTAGTGTTCTGTACAAAGGACGTCTTCAAACTGGATATGAAATTACAAATTTTTCTTCCTTACGTAATGTCGCTTTGCTAACAACTCGGATATATAGACATAATATAGTCACAATATAGACACACCAAGGAGGGAACAAGATAATACCCTAATTTCGGTGATCCTCAATAGGTGCGATTTTCCTATTATACAACCAGCGGTTTTCTGCTAACATGAGGATTCAGATGAAAGGAATTTGATACAAGTTCCATCTACTCCTCCAGCATATAAGGTTTTAAATAACTTCACTAGCTTATCTTTTGACCAGTTTTCAACGGGGACGGTGGGATTATGCTGTAGCGCAGTGAACTTGTTTCGGGCGGTAGGATGGCGATGTGAGCAGGTTTTCATGTTTCAGACATAATTTTAAAAGTACTAAATTAATTTATTACATTATATACATAATTTACACTATTTTTACCAGTAATTAAAGAAACTTACTTGGTGGTACCAGAAACAGTTATTTTCATTCCCTATGTTCTGAGTGAAATTTGGCCGACATATAGAAAAATATATTTAATCAACTACATTCGTTTAGTTTGGTTTAAAGCGGTACTGTCAACTATTTTGTTAATTTGCAACATGAGGGCCATTGTGACCGGGACCTGCTACTTAAGTCAGATTCGGAACAGCTATGAACATCTAAACCCCAATGGGATTCGAAGGAAGCGCCCTAATCATTCGGCCATAGCATTTGTTTGAGCTTTGCTTCAGTGTATCTCAGTAACAAAATTCTGATTTGTGACTCTACTGAAGAAGTTAAACATTTCTCCTCTTATAATTGAGTATTTCTTGTACCCTACACTTTAAATTGCGTGATTCTTAAGGGAGAGTTAAACACACTTCGGCCTCGGGGGGGGGGGCAGTAGCTTAAAAGAGGTTCAGATCCCTGCTTTAGACGGAACGTTCCCTAAGGGTACATAAGACGGATAAGGGCATTCTAAATGCCCTCTAACGTGTTGGAGAATCGGTTTCAATTGATCTCAGAACTGTAAACATAGGGATCTATTATTTTGTTACTACTTTTCGACTTACCCTGCACTTTAAATTACATGATTCTTGAGGGGGGAGTTGAACACATTTCGACCTTGTAGTGGGGCAGTAGCTTAAAAAAGGTTCAGATCCCTGTTTTAAATGGACGTTCCCTAAGAGTACAAAAGACGGATAAGGACATTATAAATGCCCTCTAAAGTGTTTGAGAATCGGTTTTAAGTGTTCTCAGAAATATAAATATGTTGATTTATGGTTTTGTTACTAAATTTCGACTTTACCTAACTTTTTTAATTTCAGACTAAAATGTTTGCAATTTTTTTTTTAGAAATCTGCTATATATATTTAACTAAACTGCAATACTTCTAAAAATAATAAAAAAATACTTTTTCAAATATACACTCGAGCCAAAACATTATGATCACCTGCCAATAACGTGTTGGCCCACCTTTGGCGTGGAACACAGCTTCAACCCGCCTTGTCATAGATAACACAAGTCCTTGGTAGATGGATGGAGACAGATTGTTTAATCAACAGTTACGCAAATCCGAAGTATTGCGAATTGGTGATCTTTGAACTCTGAGCTGCCGTCCCATGACATCCAAAATGTGTTCTAAAGGATTGAGATCCGGTAAGTTAGGTGGCCAGGACAATAACTGGAATTGAGCATCCTGTTCCTGGAACCACTCCAACACAATTTTAGCCTTGTAACACGTTACGTTGTCATGTTGGGGCATTCAATTTCCAGCTGGAAAAACAGAGGCCATATAAGGGTGCAACTGGTCCTCAATGATGTTCAGATACACTGTATCATTCATGGTCTACTCTACCACAACCACGGGCCGCAGATACGCCCAAGAGAACGTCCCCCAAAGGATAATACCGCCAACACCGGCCTATGTATGATCTACTGTACATTTAGAGAGCAACTGTTCGCCTGGAAGACGTCGCCTCCTGACACGGTCATCGGCGTGATGAATGCAAAACCGTTATTCATCTGACCAGGCAACTCTCTCCCACTGACCCATGAACCAGTCCCGATGTACCTGAGGTACAGCGTAAGCGCAATTGCCCATGACGTTAGGTCAGCAAAGGTACGCGAGTGGGACGTTCGTTTGCTGCATAGCCCCATACCCAACAGTGTCTGAACAGTGTGCTCCGATACTATTTTACTTTGCCCTGCATTGTATTGGGTTGTCAGCTGAGCCAATATCAGGCTTCGGTTTTGCTTCACCATGCGAAACAATCGTTTTCTTTGATAGCGCATAGACGTCCAACACCATGTCGTCTACTGCTGGTTTCACAGTCATTCATCCACTTTGCATAAGTACTAACAACTGTAGATCGCGAATAACGCACGCGTAGTGAAGTTTCGGAAATACTTATTGTTTCTAAATTGTATCCTAAATTGTTCCTAAATTGTAAAAAAGACTATAATTCTAAGAATATTTTACATCTTTAAAACATATTTATAATTTTACACCTTGTGGGGAGATAACTTTGACATGCACTTTCTTCTCTAAAACAAAAAACATTACTCTCATAAGTAATAATTTTAATTCAATGACAAGAAAATATCCTTATATTAAAATGCTAATTTTTTTGCAAAAATTATAAATATCTTTTGAAAAGTGTTGCATGCAATATTAAAAATTTGCTGTCTGAGAAAAATCAGCTTAAAGTTATCAGTAAACTATCAAGAACAGATATCAGTAAACTATCAAGAACAGATATCAAAAATATATGACATAGAGTGTCTTATATATTTTTATTCATAACTCTTAAACTAAATGGAATTTTTATGTATTTTTTATTGCGTAGTACATATTAATCTATAACATATATACAGTCTGTTCAAAAAAAGCTTGTCGTCTATTCCTCTTAAAATACAAATGAATTAGTTAAAAATACATTTGTACCGCGTAGTATACATATAAAACTGAAATGCACTTCACCTAATAAGTTGTCCGCTCCATTATTATCGATTATGACAGAATCACTTTATCATTCGATTTAGACTTTGAGCGGCGTTTACCCCGTTCGGTAGGTCGTCAACATTTTGTACCGCTTTATAACGTGCTACCCACTTCTTCACGAACGACTCCGACATTCTCATGTACCCGGTTGCAACTGCACAAGACATTTTTGGATGGTTACGCAGAAACACTGCCTGAAAACGGCTCGCATACGCGGCACTCATTTTGTAATTGTTGATTTAAACCCATGAAAACAAATCGAATAAAGAATATAACCATGAAACTATCTTTTCTAATGTTTGAAGAACACATGCAATCCAGTCGCTATCTGCTCGCTATCTATTGACGAAGAACTTTCATATGCAGTCATTTTCGTCAACCGTATTTCATCACCAAATTTGTTCGCCAACAGCCTGGGTTATGAACTCTATCTTAAGTAGAGACACACGTCTTCATTATTATTTTCAAATCCACATCATTCAAACTCCTATTCTTTTTAACAAAGCTGTATTTTTACAATAAAATAAACAAAATATTGTTTTAAGAAATGTAGCAAAAATTATTTTGGCTCACAAAAATGTTAAGAACAATTGCTTGCGATAACCGTCTTTACCCACCGTTATATGTTGTTCTTATTATCAGAAAGAACTGTTATTTGCCAATAGCATCTTCTACAGATTCTGTTTTAGAGCAAAACACAAGAAACTGGATATAGAAATACAAGAAATCTAAAGAAATTAGACAAAGGTCTAAATGTAGGCGAAGTAAGATAACGTTAAAAAAAAAAAAAAAGTAGATTCAAAACTGGTAGCAATGTAAACGCATATAAAAGATATCACAAATGGTATATGATTGTATATTACCGTTCTGTCTTTATACCATATACTGCTCATAAGTGTCCACTCAAAGATTCGACAATAAAGCCTTGAAATTGACCATATTTCTAAATTAAAGGTACCATTTTTCTTTTCTCAGATAAATTGGCTTTCTTTCAACACCTTATTTGTTAAATTTATCCAAGTATCATAATCGGAAAAGAGACATATACTACAGAAATAATAACCCCCCATATATATATATACATATATATATATATATATATATACATATGTATATATTCATATATATATATATATATATATATATATATGCATACATATATTTACATGTATAGATATATATATATACATTTATACATATATACATATATATATACATATATGCATATATATATATGTATATATATATATATATATATATACATACATATATTTACATATATACATATATACATACATATACATATATATTCATATGTATATATTCATATATATATATATATATATATATATATATATATACATATGTATATATTCATATATATATAGAGAGAGATAGAGAGAGAGAGAGAGAGAGAGAGAGAAAGAAACTCACCACATCGACTAAAATGAACAGAAGGACCAAAGCGAATACAAAAGTTTTCATCGTAACTGATCAAATAGTCCAAAGACTTATAAGACAAATAGTTGTCAAGAATTTACTAAGAGACGGATCACCTTAAAACTTAATGTTTAGAAATGCCATGTTCTTATATATCTGCCGTGTAACAAAACTCCGGGTGCAAAAGATAACAATGTGTCTGTTCATTTCAAAACAGTTCATTATAAAGTATAATTTAAGACGTTGTAGATTTCGAGATTGGGTTTTACAATCAGGGATTTTAAATATTTTTAAGTACTTAAACAATGTATCTTTTTCTTAAAAAAAATTTAAGGATGCAATATGAAACCATTGTGTTTAACAATCGATGTTTTTGAAATGGCTAATAAAAGTCACTTAGTTGCCATAACTAATATTTTATTATATAGGTGTAATATAAGAAAATAGTTTTTCGTTAAACTAACTGGTAAATGTCATTTCTTTGTCTGTTTCTCGCCTTCCAGTACTTCCCAACCAGGAAAGGTCAGTGAAGGGCTCTGCAATAAAGAATGTGGTCATTATCCATGATAACGTAATTCCCGTTCAGAGTAAAAATTGACACGAGCAGACGTCGATTTCAAAATGGTGACCAGCCAGCCAGTCATGTTGTGTGCATAGCCTAAAAAGAGAAACCACCAGTCAGTTAACACGTCAGGTAACATTAGGTTGATCCAAACCTCACCAATTCTTAGAAGCAACACGAGTCTTCAAATCTTCTTTGTGCCTGGATGATAGAAGATTCTTGGTAAGTTGTTTTAATGTACAAAACGGGATATTTGCAAGTGAATGTTGTAGAAACTGGCGACTTCATCCGTCAGAGCATCTGCCTGTCCATTGTATTTACTCCACTGTGGTCTTGGATTCACTGGAGAACTATAGTTTATCAAATTCATTTCAAATTAAAGATGGAGAATTGGTAATCTAATACATCCCAGAAGAATGGGTGGATATATATTTATACTGATAATCTAATAGACCCAGGAGAATGGATCGATACACATGTATATTGGCAATCTAATACATCCCAGGATAATATATATATATATATATATATATATATATATATATATATATATATATATATATATATATATATATATATATATATATATATATATATATATTGGTAATCTAATACACCCAGGAGAATGGATCGATATATATATATATATATATATATATATATATATATATATTATATATATATATATAAATATATATATATCAAAATTATTTAACTTTAATATTTCTTCAAAAAACTCCTCTCTTCCATTTTAATTCATCTAAATATCTTTACCAGTCTCAACATGGTGTATTCAACGGAGTATTTTCCACTTAACATTCCTTTCTATCTTAAAACTGTAAACTTTCTGTCTATACAGCATTTTCCCAGGTGTTGGCGGAACATGTTTTCGCGTTTTGCTGATATTGCAGTCAATTCGCTTATTAAGCTGTTTTTGTTGTGGGAAAATTCTTGTTGTCAGCGCTCTTGGGTGTACTTGTGTGAGAGCAGAGTGAACTCTGTGGCTTTTGATTGTATATTGTCCAGAAGGACAGATGTGCCATGCTGCCGCTCTGAAATAAAGTTTTAAATTAGATTTCTCTTGAATATGAGACCCGACTGCATATTTGTACTTTATGAATGCTAGCTGTTGAACTTTTTCCTTGTGAAGGAGTTTTATAAAAATTGGATTACATTTTAAGCCGACAGGATTTTATCTGCGCTGAAACCCCAATGGATTTCAAGTCCATTACTATGGCAGAAAAATTTCTTGATGGAATTTACGTCGTGAACTTTTGCGAAGTTTGTTTTTTACATCTGTGGATAATGTTTTAAGATTACGGTGCAACGATGACGGACAACAACACATCGGTGGAGATTTTTGAGGATAAAACGATGATTGATCAGCCGAAGGCAACTTCAATGATGAATAGTTGGATGCCTAATAGTACAATGTGGACTTTACAGAAATTTGATCCTAATGTGAATTAAATACAGGGTAGTTAAAACTAACATTCGAACAATTTTGCAAAGAGAAGTTCAGTTTGATTTTCAGTGTGGAATTAATTGTTTTTCTAATATTTAACTCCGGAGAGATCCTCTGCAAAGTCAAGGGATAGCTTAGGCGAGTCCTTTGTCATTTTTGCTCTTCAGCTTCCTCTGGGTCATGAAC
>CM063498.1:50789933-50797433 GCA_032207245.1 Pardosa pseudoannulata
AATGTATTTCCAATTATAGCTTAAATTAATCAAGAGAAATTTAAAAACTGTTATTTTTATAATGATTAGGGTTAAAAAATTAACTGGATCTCACACCCATGATAATTAACAAAAATGCCTTTCCAATGTATTTCCAATTATAGCTTAAATTAATCAATAGAAATTTAAAAACTGTTATTTTTATAATGATTAGGGTTAAAAAATTAACTGGATTTCACACCCATGATAATTAACAAAAATACCTTTCCAGTGTATTTCAAATTATAGCTTAAATTAATGAATAGAAATTTAAAAACTGTTATTTTTATAATGATTAGAGTTAAAAAATTAACTGGATTTCACACCCATGATAATTAACAAAAAATACCTTTCAATGCGTATTTTCAAATTATAGCTTAAATTAATCCATAGAAATTTAAAAACTGTTATTTTTATAATGATTAGGGTTAAAAAATTAACGGGATTTCACACCCATGATAATTAACAAAAATACCTTTCCAATTTATTTCCAATTATAGCTTAAATTAATCAATAGAAATTTAAAAACTGTTATTTTTATAATGATTAGGGTTAAAAAATTAACGGGATTTCACACCCATGATAATTAACAAAATTACCTTTCCAATGATTTTCCAATTATAGCTTAAATTAATCAATAGAAATTTAAAAACTGTTATTTTTATAATGATTAGGGTTAAAAAATTAACTGGATTTCACACCCATGATAATTAACAAAAATACCTTTCCAATGTATTTCCAATTATAGCTTAAATTAATCAATAGAAATTTAAAAACTGTTATTTTTATAATGATTAGAGTTAAAAAATTAACTGGATTTCACACCCATGATAATTAACAAAAATACCTTTCCAGTGTATTTCAAATTATAGCTTAAATTAATGAATAGAAATTTAAAAACTGTTATTTTTATAATGATTAGAGTTAAAAAATTAACTGGATTTCACACCCATGATAATTAACAAAATTACCTTTCCAGTGTATTTCAAATTATAGCTTAAATTAATCCATAGAAATTTAAAAACTGTTATTTTTATAATGATTAGGGTTAAAAAATTAACGGGATTTCACACCCATGATAATTAACAAAATTACCTTTCCAATGATTTTCCAATTATAGCTTAAATTAATCAATATAAATTTAAAAACTGTTATTTTTATAATAATTAGGGTTAAAAAATTAACGGGATTTCACACCCATGATAATTAACAAAAATACCTTTCCAGTGTATTTACAATTATAGCTTAAATTAATGAATAGAAATTTAAAAACTGTTATTTTTATAATGATTAGGGTTAAAAAATTAACGGGATTTCAGACCCATGATAATTAACAAAATTACCTTTCCAATGATTTTCCAATTATAGCTTAAATTAATCAATATAAATTTAAAAACTGTTATTTTTATAATGATTAGGGTTAAAAAATTAACGGGATTTCACACCCATGATAATTAACAAAATTACCTTTCCAATGATTTTCCAATTATAGCTTAAATTAATCAATAGAAATTTGAAAACTGTTATTTTAATAATGATTAGGGTTAAAAAATTAACGGGATTTCACACCCATGCTAATTGACAAAAATACCATTCCAATGCATTTCCAATTATAGCTTAAATTAATGAATAGAAATTTAAAAACTGTTATTTTTATAATGATTAGGGTTAAAAATTAACGGGATTTCACACCCATATCAATTAACAAAAATACCTATCCAATGTATTTCAATTATAGCTTAAATTAATCAATAGAAATTTAAAAACTGTTATTTTTATAATGATTAGGGTTAAAAAATTAACGGGATTTCACACCCATGATAATTAACAAAATTACCTTTCCAATGATTTTCCAATTATAGCTTAAATTAATCAATATAAATTTAAAAACTGTTATTTTTATAATGATTAGAGTTAAAAAATTAACGGGATTTCACACCCATGATAATTAACAAAAATGCCTTTCCAGTGTATTTACAATTATAGCTTAAATTAATGAATAGAAATTTAAAAACTGTTATTTTTATAATGATTAGGGTTAAAAAATTAACGGGATTTCAGACCCATGATAATTAACAAAATTACCTTTCCAATGATTTTCCAATTATAGCTTAAATTAATCAATATAAATTTAAAAACTGTTATTTTTATAATGATTAGGGTTTAAAAAATTAACTGAATTTCACACCCATGATAATTAACAAAATTACCTTTCCAATGATTTTCCAATTATAGCTTAAATTAATCAATATAAATTTAAAAACTGTTATTTTTATAATGATTAGAGTTAAAAAATTAACTGGATTTCACACCCATGATAATTAACAAAAATACCTTTTCAGTGTATTTCAAATTATAGCTTAAATTAATGAATAGAAATTGAAAAACTGTTATTTTTATAATGATTTGGGTTAAAAAATTAACGGGATTTCACACCCATGATAATTAACAAAAATACCTTTTCAGTGTATTTCAAATTATAGCTTAAATTAATCAATATAAATTTAAAAACTGTTATTTTTATAATGATTAGGGTTAAAAAATTAACGGGATTTCACACCCATGATAATTAACAAAATTACCTTTCCAATGATTTTCCAATTATAGCTTAAATTAATCAATATAAATTTAAAAACTGTTATTTTTATAATGATTAGAGTTAAAAAATTAACGGGATTTCACACCCATGATAATTGACAAAAATACCATTCCAATGCATTTCCAATTATAGCTTAAATTAATGAATAGAAATTTAAAAACTGTTATTTTTATAATGATTAGGGTTAAAAATTAACTGGATTTCACACCTATGATAATTAACAAAAATACCTTTACAATGTATTTCCAATGGTTTTACTTGCCCGGGATACTAGGCAAGAAAAAGCTTTATCAGCTAGCAGTAATAAAGATAAGATGCAGTCTAGCCGCATTGAACAGAACGGCACTCAAGCTCCAAGTCTAAACGATATTTTATTTAAGAACTGCTAGTAAAGGACATCTTCACTAGTGAGCGGCAGACAAGAGAAAAGACACGCAAACACTTTGTTAGAACACAGATGTACCCAAGAGCAATGTCCTCCAAGTTCTCCATCAAAACCTCTGGGGATGGCAGGCCAAGCCTATGGGCCTTTTACTTGGTCTCTGCTTCTAAATTACGAGGACCCACTTGAGTATAAGTAGCATTCACCCTAGCAGTGCTCGTTAAAACGAAAGGCCTACCCCTTTGCCTTGATACGAATTGAATGTGGTTCAGTCGTGCTTGGTATGACCAAGTGGCATCAGAAACAACACAATTTGTTTATAATAGATTTGTTTTTTGAAAATTCAAGTTATGGTTGAACAAGTAAATTTCAGACAAAAAAAAATAAATAAAAATTTGTAAAAATCCTTACCTCGACATTCCTTTTTTAAGTATGCTTGTGTTTTAATGCCTAAAATAATTTAAAATCTTAACAATTAAAAGTTTACACTATGTCAGTTTAAAAAATAGATTATCATTATTTTGAGGTGTATTTCAATAACCAAAACTAAAAAAATGTTTGATATATTGTAAAAAATAGAAGTTTGAAAATAACTGAGATAATAATTTATAACCCCGAAGAGATTAATATCAGTGATCAGTAGGTTTTATCTTTTCAGTGTACAAGACTTAGAAAACTGAGATAATAATTTATAGCCCCGAAGAGATTAAAATTAGTGATCAGTAGGTTTTATCTCTTCAGTGTACAAGAAACAAATGAGTAAATAAAATTTACAATTTACTTTTTAACATTTCCAAACATTAAACATAATTTGAGCTACTGAAAAAAAGAGAATGTTTCTTTCCATGCTCATCACCAACTCAATTTTTTAAAGTTAATTTTCTCAACTATATTCCCCTTACAAAACTACATCTTTTTTGTAAGATAACTTGTTTCCTAAACTAGTGTTGTAAACTATAAGTTTTGAGAATTTTGAGAAAAAAGCGTTAAAATATTATTTAAAAAAACATTTTATATCATTTTTAATACAGGAGCTATGTTTACAAAAACTCGCCCAATCATTGCCAGTAATCTGATAAATATTAATAAAAAGTTAAAAATAATTTCCAAATACTTATGACACAGGATTATCAAAAATATTTTTTTTCGTTTATGAGTAGTCCTCTAACTTCACCACTCTTAGAAACTTGACAGCAAAGTGTGAGTTTAACCGTTTGAGTGCGGCGAAGCACTATCGCACTGCACTTACTATGTTGTTACCAAATACACGGATCCCATTCCTTGTAATTCGCTAAACTTTTAATCATAATTTAATCTTTTTGACGCTAAGAAAGTGTGTTTAAGTTAAGTGAGTTAAGTTGGTTTCTATTAAATTTCAATCTGATGAGAGTTAACATAAATCACGGGAATTTAACTCTAACTATTTTTAATCTTGGTTACTTGATCTCGTTTTATCTTTCATGTGTGAAGATCATGTGAGAGCAACTGAGTTAGTAATTTGGAAATCATTTTTTTTTTTTTTTTTTGTATGCTCCGTAGTCTTTTTTTTTCTTCAGCATGTGAATAATTGTAAAGTTCATGAAATCAAGGAGTATAAAAGGGGACACTTTACGTTCAGCTTTTCCCTGTTGTTGACAGGTGATGCCTGTTGCTCGTAAGTGTTTTTGCTTCCTCGATATAATTTTTTTCCATCGGTAAATTATATAAATTAGTCACTTGCCAGAATGTTTAATTTGCAACTTAATTTTGTATTATCGGCCAACCGTTTTGGATGTTCTGTTTAACTGTTTTTTATTTACGTTGTTTTGAGAAAGAAAAAAATAAAATTTGATGTTTTTATATTTTTGTGTAACTTATTTAAAGAAACTCAGTCTTCAGTTGGGCCATGCTACTGTGCTAAACATCAGTCCAAACATATGTGTCGAAAATGTTAAGAAGCGCGACAGCGCTTCTCTTGTTTTATACCGAAAATGCGGAGACGCTGCTGTTGGTTAGTTTTATTTTCGCATCTATTGAAAGCAGTTGAATTCAATCAATCGCAATTTGTATTCATTTTACTCAATTGAGTTTTTTAATAATATAAGAATTAAAATAAAATACAGTGGTAAGTATTAATGCCGTAGAGGCGTGGATTGTGGAACGGTAGACAAAATGGGCGCGTTTTATTCATTTATTTATTTGTAGTAAAAAAACCCTTTTCCTTGTTGTATAGAACTTATAAACTGTTTTCACTTTCTTAACAAGTGTTATACTGATCATTAATGATGCTATAGAGGAGGAATGGTTAGCAAGCAAAAATGCTACAGGAAGACTACCAATAAGTACAAAGTTTTCTTTGGAAAATTTACCTGGGCGAAACTTGAGACAATGTGATGTATACAGTTAAAATAGGGTAATGGAATTAGATGATCTAATTTAATTTGCGCTATGGGTGAAAAAGGAATTCATGGAATTTGTGCAGCAAAACATTCTTGTAATAAGTGAGAATAAAGAATATTTTATCTGGTAAAAATTACTTGGTACATAATAATTAGTGTTAATTATAACCATTTCTATTGTTCTCCAAAAAATTACTACGCATTTCATTCCACACTATTAGCATATATATAAGAAATCTCTTCAGCACTCAAATGGTTAAGAACGTTATTTACATGGACAAAATTAATGAGCTAATCGACAGAAAACTTGTGGAAATTTTAACAAATTTCTAGAGTTTTCAAACAGTTTTGACTTTTCAGTGTGTGTGTGCATATTATCAGAAAATCTAATTTGATTGAAATTATTTTTGATATTTCTTGCCTAGTTGTAATTTGGATCTAATTTCATTGAAGATACGAGGCGCATCCAAAAAGTAAGTTTCCCTATTTAAAAGAGAAAAAGAACTGCCACATTCACTGACATATTTATTGGCAACAAGTACAGCAATGTTTCAGCTATTTTTCAACATAGCCACCACCAGAACTGAGACACTTGTCGTATTGTGAGATCAACTTTTGTATACCTCTATCGTAGAAATCTGCCACCTGTGAATGGAACCAGACTTCCTGTCCCAGAACACCGTGCATATCCCTTTCCTTACCGACAGCGTCTGTTTGAATTTGGTCCTGACATAAGATCCACTATGATGCTAATGCATTGACTACTGCTTGGTTTCCGGCTAAAGTGCGGAATCCGTCTCATTGCCCTGGACGCTCCTGTAAAGGAACTCGTCGCCGTCATCGTGATACTGCAGTAGAAATGTCAGTGCTGCTCCTAAGAGTTGAATTTTGTATTCGGGTGTCAGTTTCGGCTCATAGACCTGAAAGAGATGACAATGAGTTCTAAATTAGCGCAATGCTTTGTGCATTCAAGATCACCGACCAAACCTTGCAGGTGGCGGGAGAAGGAATTATAATTTCCATTTCGGACCACTACTACCCAACTAATGGCACGAATCGAGACTTGTCTCGCTGGAATACGAAAAATACGTCATAGATCTGTTATGCACGCGCAATTCGCACGGCTAATTAAGTTTACTTTAAAAGAGAAAATATCGGGAAAGTTACTTTCTGGATGCACCTCGTATTTTTTGTCTAATGGTAGTAATGGAAGTTTCCAATTAATTATTACACATAATAAAAGGCCAAAGCATTGATAATAGGTTTTTGGTCCTTCTTTGTAAAAAGAACCAAATAAATATTTTAAGATTTATACTTTACATTTTCAACTTTTTCAAACATTTAACGTAAGTTAATCTACCGATATAAATTTCAGAAATTATGAGGAAAGAACTCATAATGTGCAATATTTAAATAATCTTTTTACCTTTTTTAATATATGAGCTTCCAGTCTCACAATGACTTCAAGTAGACATATAAATATTATTCGAAAGTTACAAATCATTTCCAACCATACAGAGTTATCTAAAATATTTTTTTTAATTTTCACATTTCAGTGGTCTCCTAATGTGTCTCGGAAACTTCACTGAAAAGTGTGCAGTTAAAAATGTTATTAACATTACCTTAGTGAGCAAATTTATATATTTTTAAATGTCTAAACTTTAAAGTGGTTATAACGTTATGGCTTTTCAGTGTATATAAATATCATCAGAGTATCTAATCCCTTTTTCGGTGGTCTCCTAATGTGTCTCAGAAACTTCACTGAAAAGTGTGCAGTTAAAAATGTTATTAACATTGCCTAAGTTAGTGAGCAAATTTATATACTTTTAAATGTCTAAACTTTAAAGTGGTTATAACGTTATGGCTTTTCAGTGTATATAAATATCATCAGAGTATCTAATCCCTTTTTCGGTGGTCTCCTAATGTGTCTCAGAAACTTCACTGAAAAGTGTGCAGTTAAGAATGTTATTAACATTACCTTAGTGAGCAAATTTATATATTTTTAAATGTCTAAACTTTAAAGTGGTTATAGCGTTATGGCTTTTCAGTGTATATAAATAATATCAGAGTATCTAATCCCTTTTCCGGTGGTCTCCTAATGTGTCTCGGAAACTTTATTGAAA
>CM063498.1:50802433-50804933 GCA_032207245.1 Pardosa pseudoannulata
TACTAAATGTTTACAATAGTTAACTTAAATAGAATTTAAAAAAATAGGATCCAAGAGTTCAGTATAAGATGTTACGATACAAATCCAAATGTCAACTTGAGCAAAGTTAAATTACAAGTTAAAACAATCTACATGTTACGATAAGATCATTTTTAAAACAAATAGCATCAGAGACACATTAGATGTTAAATCTCAGTTTTGATTTCTGAAGGAATGTAAGCAACAGTTTTCAAGAATTGAGTGACACTGGAAGTGCCAAGAAAAATCATATTCGCAGCCAAGAGGCAGGGAGAAGAGCTTACTAGCTGCAGGCAACAAAGAAGTACGTATTCCATTAAGCTACACATTCTATGGATGTTTTTAGTGTGCCTTTCCGTCAACGTCGAAAGACAGACCTTCTGGCTGCAGAACTACAAAAATGTTGTCACGTGACCCTCAACATATTTAACTTATAAAATATTTTGAGAGACACTTGTTTCAAACTTGTTTTAGACTGTGTAATACGGGTGTCATAGGTTCGCCATCTCTGGTTTAGACTTTGTTTAATTAAAACGTAATTATTTTTAAATTTTAAAATAAGGAGATTTCACGCAGTAGGGCACATCTCAACTTATGACAATTGTGGCTTTAGTTTTAAACGGAAGGGCAGTTTATTTTTAGGCTATTGGCTGTTGTAAACACGAAAATTAATGGGAAGGGCGTTATAGTAGTTCGTGACGTTGCAACAAATTGCAATATTATCTTTTAATTTACTTTTAATTAGCTGATAGTGTTGGAGGTGAGATATTTTTTAATGTTTTTAAATGTTTTTCAGTGTTTTAACTCAATTTAAATTATTTAATATGTACCTGTCTCGTTCCACCGAAATACCTATCGCGTGCCATAAATTCACTATTTCTGGATTAAACAGTTTTGTTTAATTAAAATGTAATTGATTTCAAAGTTTTATCTAATCTGCCTTTAATTCATTGCTAGTGTTGGAGTTGAATTATTTTGTTAATGATTTGAAATGTTTTTCAGTGTTTTAAATGAATAAAAATGATTTAATACATACCTGTTGCTTGCTACTGAATGGCAAGTGTGCCATAGGTTAGTCATCTCAAGTTGAAACAGTTTGTTTAATTAAAACGTAATTCTTTTAAACTTTTAAAATTTTCATTAATCTTTAGTGAATATTCAAAAATAAATGTTCTTGCTTCGAATTATAGTTTGATATCCTTCAAAGATTTCCATGCAATATTATGCATGGATTTTCAGAAATTCCAGAGTTATATTTTAAAAACTACTGACTATTACAGCGAAAGAAAAAAAAATTAATTAACTTGTATATATCTGTACACATACAAAAGAAATGCGCACTTATTGCTAAATTTTTACGCACTTTAAGAGCACTTGAGGCTCAATAATTTCTGATCGGTGGATTACTTTTCACCGTGTTACATATATGTATATAAAATAATCAAAAATGTCGTCTGGATGTACTTCAGACTAAATATAATAAGCAACATAACTCTCCAGTTTGGCGAGAATTTATCTAGCACAATTTCCTTTTATTGGTACAGATGCATTATAGCCGCCGGGTTTTTTTCTCGCCAAACTTGGCGATTTTGTGTGGCAAACTTGGCGATTTTTGGGGCGATGACTAGGTTGCTGTATATGCCCTAACTTTGATAGGGAATATGGAAGCTATTGGAGCACGTGATTTTTGACGTCATTACCCGGCTATCTATGCAAATTTTCTGTTCTAAATATTCTTTTCGTTCCAGACTTGGATTAGTAGGTTGTCTCGTAGGTAGGTAAGTTATTTATGGTTATTTAGCTATGGCAGATGTTCTTATTTCGGTTTTAACTATTTGTAGCATTGTGAAGAAATATCAGGAAATTCTTAGACCTGAGGTTGGATTTGCATTTCATTCAAAACGGCCTGTTTGTGGGGATGTAGGAATTCCGAATATGAGTTTTTTTATCTATTTGGTTAGTGGGATTTAGTTAATTTAGTTATGATAAGTGAAGTTATTTCAGTTTTGAAATTGTTAAAAAACATCAAAATATTCTAAATCAAACAAGAAGTTTTGGTTTGGAACATTTTGTTTTTGTTGTATAATTTTCTGGGATTTAGTAAATTTAGTTATGACAAGTGAAGTTGTTTCGGTTTTGAAATTGTTAAAAAATATCAAAATATTCTAAATCATACAAGATGTTTGGGTTTGGAACATTTTGTTTTTGTTCTTATCATTTTCTGGGATTTAGTTAATTTAGTTATGACAGGTAAGTTATTTCTGTTTTGAAATTGTTAAAAAGTATCAAACTATTCTAAACCAAACAAGATGCTTTGGTTTGGAACATTTTGTTTTTGTTCTTATCATTTTCTGGGATTTAGTTAAGACGGGTGCAGTTATTTCGGTTTTGAAATAGTTAAAATGTATCAGGATATTCTAAGTTAATTGGTTTGGAACATTTTTATTTTGTTCTTTGCACAAGGGGGGGGGGGTGAGGGGGG
>CM063498.1:50809933-50812433 GCA_032207245.1 Pardosa pseudoannulata
GCAAATATTTGACATGTTATTATTTTAACAAAATATATTATATAACTCTTATAAAAGTAACACTCTAAAAATATGAATTTGTCATTTCATATTTTTAAAAAATTTAAAGAAAAATATATATATAAACTTAAAAGATAAATTGCATCGAATGATTTCTGTACTATAAAAACCAAAATAATATAAAGAAAATGCTGGTGTAACATAGATTGAAATTTATGTGCGTTTAAAATTTTTAACTTTATTAAAATGAAGTTTATAAATTTTTATTTATTTTCTGTGTCAACAGTGGCTTTTTTGCAGATTCTGCATTTTCACTTACCATCAAATATAATTACCTCAACGATTCGAACCAAACAAATAATTAGATAATCATAAGAAATGGTGTAATAAATATGAACATATATCTGGCGCCGTCTTACTAGTTTTAATCATAAGAAAAAGTAATAATTCGTGCTCGTACTTATATAAATCAATATTCTAGGTCAGGGATAGAGAAACAGAGTTTCTAACCGTGTAAAAAAAAGAGTATATTAAAGGGGTCGATATAGCTTATTCCATAATTTTAACGACCTAAAGATATTTCTCAAAACTTTAAGAGCTTTAGAAGTTTGAAGAAAACACGTGTTTTCGGGCAGTTCCGTGCACAGACTTATTTTACGGAGGGGTTTCAAAGAAAGGGCTATAAATAGATAATTTTTTTAGTGTAACGCACTTTCCATCACTTTGTGAATTTATAATAAAACACAAGTGAGTATTGTAATATAATTTTAAAAAAATATAAGTGTAAAATTTTAAAATTCTTATTTTCACTAGATTTACACAAATAATGTTATTTTTAGTGTATTATTAAATGTACATAATATTTTCACTAAATTCACACTAATAAAGTTTAGGCTACAAATTTTATACACTACCATGGCGCTACTGATAGCGCTACTAATCGATAAATTTGTGAATGCAACGGTCTCCCCCCATTTTGTTAAATTATAATGCAACACAAGTATATTATTATTTGACAAAAATGTTATTTAAGTGTAAAATTTAATAGCGTTGTGTAAGCTGAGGTAATATCTTTCTGTTCAAATATTAATGTTTTTATGATCCTGATCAGTTACAATCAATTGCAGTTTAATTAATAGTTTTTAATCAGAACAAAGTTTTTATGTACATTAAATAGTTCTATAAAATTGAAACAGAATAAATAATAATACATTCAAATACTAATAAAAATATTAGGACATATCTTACAATCGAAATAAAAGAAATTGTAACTTAAAAAAGGAATAAGAAAATCTTATGTTGCATGATATTTATTTTCATTAAATATTAATAAATATGAAGTCTGAACTTGGATTTTCCTTAATTGTTTTATTCTTTGTTGAGTTTTTGTCAAGGCTAATTTCATATTGTTTTGAGCTTCACCGCAGATTTTATGAAATGCGAAAAATCCTCAAGTAGGATTCTTGCTAATGCAGCATTTTTTATTCCACAGTTTTGAGAGGAAAAAATACAAAATTAACTCTTTATACCGTACATTTAAGCGATTCTTAAATTAATGTCTTATAACCTCCTCCCTAAAAAAACTTGGAATAAATAGTTTCTTGTGTGAAACCAAACGGTTGTGATCAACTCTAGATCAAGATGCACAGCAATTCATCAGCCAGTCCTTCTCACCGCAACATTTGTCGGAGAAATGTAATTCGAATTCCAAAAATATTTCAAATAAGATAAGTATTAGATTTATGATATCTATAAACTTAAAAAAAATACAAGTTTACTAAAAATACACAATCTAATTTTTATACGTAATAGCGTTTTTTAATACTGTATCTACTAAAATTTGAAAATTTTCCTAACAACTGTCTCACAAATAGTTTCATTTCTCGTTAAACTTTGGTAACGCGAGTCTAAAAAGTGAGTGTGTAAGATTTGTCGAAAAAGTGAATACAGAAACAAAATATAGATGTTTGTGCTTGATAGTTTGTTATTGATACATATTTCCAAATACCGTTTATAGTACTTTAAAATATAAGTATAAAAATTTATTTGATGCACTTACCATTTTTATTTAAACTTGCATTTGTATACAAGTCCCTCCAGCTATTCAAATCAATTTTACATATATTTAAATTTTATTGCATATAATCAAGCGGAACACATTTTTCCTGTTTAATCTAGATTGAAGTTTAAATTATAACAATTATTAAAATTGTTTTCGTTTTGTCTTTATATTAGAAAGCATTTAAGATAAAGCTTACTTCAATAAAAGTTTGGCTCTGAAACATTAACAGAACATGGCATCTTTTCCTTCTGTTTACTATTTTTTTCTCTTAATAGACATTAAAATATTGCCTACATGTTAATATCCGATTAAAAATCACTCGTTTTTCATTTTATTATTTTGAATGACGTATATAGGGAAATTTGTTTACAGACGGAATTTCAATGTTAAATATATGTTGTTTTTATTATCCAAAGAAATTTTTTATAGAAAAAATTT
>CM063498.1:50814933-50902245 GCA_032207245.1 Pardosa pseudoannulata
AATTATAAGAATATTATATTTTTATATAGTATTTATATAATACTTCATAAAATATTTAATATGATTTTTATATCACAGCTGTATATGCTACAACATCTACATGGATCTAAAATTCATTTATTTCAGAATAATATATTCCTAGATTATCCAAACTGAAATTTTTATATCTCCATTTTAATTCAAATTATATAAAAGATATTCTGGTCAGTTACTCACCGATATATTTTTACTAATTCAAACATACAGTTCATACAGTTCCAAATTATTAATCACATGGCAAATTTTTGAAATGTTATTATTTTAACAAAATATATTATATAACTCTTATAAAAAATAAAACTCTAAAAATATGAATTTTTCTTTTCATATTTTTAAAAAATTTAAAGAAAAATTATATAAACTTAGAGGATAAATTGCCTCGAATGATTCCTGTAATATAAAAACCAAAATAATATAAAGAAATGCTAGTGTAACATAGATTGAAATTTATGTGCGTTTAAAATTTTTAACTTTATTAAAATGAAGTTTATAAATTTTTATTTATTTTCTGTGTCAACAGTGGCTTTTTTGCAGATTTTGCATTTTCACTTACCATCAAATATAATAACCTCAACGATTCGAACCAGACAAGTAATTCGATAATCATAAGAAATGGTGTAATAAATATGAACACATATCTATCGCCCTCTTACTAGTTTAAATCATAAGAAAAAGTATTGATTCGTGCTGGTACATATATAAATCAATGTTCTAGTTCAGGATAGAGAAACACAGTTCCTAACCGTGTGAAAAAAAGAATATATTAAAGGGGTCGATATAGATTATTCTATAATTTTTAATCGACCTAAAGATATTTCTCTGTACAGCCAGAATGGCACTCCGAATTCACTTTGCATTTTGTTGTGCGTATATTGGGGCACAATAACCTAAACAACAAGAAGCAATACCTTACTTTTTAATAATGTCATCACTATTCACTCGAAAATTCTCTCAAATATAAACTGTAATTACCCTATAATGGAATTGGTTAGAACGGTACGATATACTGTTTACTACACGGGGATTTATTGAGACCAGGATCTACTTCTTAAATCCTATTTCCAAATGCCTATGGACATCCATGGAAGCAGTGGGATTTCTCACCAGGTACTAAGAGTGAAATTTGCCTGCTATGGATCCTTCTAAATGTTAAAGGACGAAAGGGTAAAGACCCAATCGCCACGTTTTGAAGTACAAAATGAATGACAATTAAGCTTATAATAATACGAGAGTGCAAAGTGATTAGCAATTCATTTGAATTGTAGATATTGATATTCTTTATTAAAATTTATTATATCACATAAATATCGTATATTGTAGCCCTTCTTGGCTGGAGACCGCAGTTTTCCGTTCGCTGTTGTAAGGAAAATTACCTTGATTTGTTTACTGAGCCTGAGAAATAACACCACCTGTATGAGGGCATTAAACGTTTTTTCCGTTACAAGAAAAGTTCGCCTAGATCTTAATAATTTAGAAGAGAATTTAGTTAATTTACCTGCTATATATTAAGAGTATTAAGGGAAGTTATAAGGTAAGGAAAGTTAGTTGGTTTTGTTTTTAAGAAAAATGAGTAGATTTTTTTAGTCTTGTCTATGATTATGTCTATGTCTAAAGATTAACTTAGGATGATTTTTGAAACTGACTATACAAACACGATCCCCTGATTGAGATATCTCGAAGTACTGTTGTTGTTTCTGATGCCACGTGGTCAAACCAAGCACGATTGAGCCATATGCTAGTCCTATCCAGGCAAATGCGTGCGTCGTTCGTTTTAACGAACAATACTAGAATGAAAATACGAATATCGCTCAAGTGGGTCCTCGTCATTTAGAAGCAGAGAAAAATCAGAAAACCCAGCTTGGCCTCCCAACTCCTGAGGTATTGATTATTTTTTAAACAAAGAAATAAAGGTGATATTATAAAGTGAGTGACATGATTTCACAGTGAATGCGTTTTAATCACTGAATTTTCCTCACTCACGATGTTACAAAAATGTTACACTGAATTTTCCTCACTCACGATGTTACAAAAATGTTACACTGAATTTTCCTAACTGAATATTCCTCACTCACAGTGTTACAAAAAGGATAAGATATATAATTTTTTGACGTGAAAAACAAAATTCATTACGCAAAATTCTTAAATACATATTTTTAGCAATCATACATCGATTTTTCGTTAAACTCGATTCATTCTTTCTTATGCTCTAATGAAGTCACTGTGTCGATAAGAGAAGAATTAAGTCTGTGTTTCCTAAAAACAATTTTAACCAAATTATGAAAGAAGAAAATAATTTTAAAAGAGTACAAACTTTAAGAGCTTTAGAAGTTTGAAGAAAAGACGTTTTTTCGGGCAGTACCGTTGGGAGACTTATTTTACGGATGGGTTTCAAAGAAAGGGCTATAAATAGATAATTTTTTTAGTGTAACGCCCTCTCCATCATTTTGTGAATTTATAATAAAACACAAGTGAGTATTGTAATATAATTTTTAAAAAATATAAGTGTGAAATTTTAAAATTCTAATTTAGACTAAATTTACACAAAATGTTGTTTTTAGTGTATTGTTAAATGTATATAATATTTACACTAAATTCACACTAATAAAGTTTAGGCTAAAAATTTTATACACTACCATGGCGCTACTGATAGCGCTACTGATCGATAAATTTGTGAATGCAACGGTCTCCCCCCACTTTGTTAAATTATAATGCAACAAGTATACTATTATTTGACAAAAATGTTATTTAAGTGTAAAATTTAATAGCGTTGTGTAAGCTGAGGCAATATCTTTCTGTTCAAATATTAATGTTTTTATGATCCTGATCAGTTACAATCAATTGCAGTTTAATTAATAGTTTTTAATCAGAACAAAGTTTTTTGTGTACATTAAATAGTTCTATAAATTTGAAACAGAATAAATAATAATACATTCAAATACTAATAAAAATCTTAGGACATATCTTACAATAGAAATAAAAGAAATTGTAACTTAATAAACGAATAAGGAAATCTTATGTTACATGCTATTTTTTTTCATTAAATATTAATAAATCTAATAAGTCTGAACTTGGATTTTCCTTAATTGTTTTATTCTTTGTTGAGTTTTTGTCAAGGCTAATTTCATATTATTTTGAGCTTCACCGCAGATTTTTAGGAAATGCGAAAAATCCTCAAGTAGGATTCTTGCTAATGAAGCATTTTTTACTCCACAGTTTTGAGAAGAAAAAATACAAAAGTAACTCTTTATACCGTACATTTAAGCGATTCTTAAATTAATGTCTTATAACCTCCTCCCTAAAAAAACTTGGAATAAATAGTTTCGGGTGTGAAACCAAACGGTTGTGATCAACTCTAGATCAAGATGCATACCAAGTCACCAGCCAGTCCTTATTACCGTAACATTTGTCGGAGAAATATAATTCGAATTCCAAAAATATTTCAAATAAGATAAGTATTCGAATTATGATATCTATAAACTAAAAAAAAAAAAAAAAAAATACAAGTCTGCTAAAATTACACAATCTAATTTTTATACGTAATGGCATTTTCTAAGACTGTATCTATTAAAATTTGAAAATTTTCCTAACAACTGTCTCACAAATAGTTTCATTTCTCGTTAAACTTTGGTAACGCGAGTCTAAAAAGTGAGTGTGTAAGATTTGTCGAAAAAGTGAATACAGAAACAAAATATAGATGTTTGTGCTTGATAGGTTGTTATTGATACATATTTCCAAATACCGTTTATAGTACTTTAAAATATAAATATAAGTATAAAATTTATTTGATGCACTTACCATTTTTATTTAAACTTGCATTTGTATACAAGTCCCTCCAGCTATTCAAATCCCTTTTACATATATTTAAATTTTATTTCATATAATCAAGCGGAACACATTTTTCCTGTTTAATCTAGATTGAAGTTTAAATTATAACAATTATTAAAATTGTTTTCGTTTTGTCTTTATATTAGAAAGCAATTAAGATAAAGCTTACTTCAATAAAAGTTTGGCTCTGAAACATTAACAGAACATGGCATCTTTTCCTTCTGTTTACTATTTTTTCTCTTAATAGACATTAAAATATTGCCTACATGTTAATATCCGATTAAAAATCACTCGTGTTTCATTTTATTATTTTGAATAACGTATATATTTAACTTTAAATCTCATGAAAATTTTAGAAAATATTTCCTAATTACCAAACAGTGGCACTGAGATTTTCTATAGAAAAGTACATGAAAATCACTAGTTTTCTCTTCTGAGTCTTTTCCTGAAACTTTGCACTGGAAGTGGTTTTCATTATTATATGGTAATCCCACCACAATAGGGAAGGGGGATGGATATGTTTACGTAGGACACACCTGTTTCTTAGGAAATTTCTTATCAGTGAGAGTGAAAGTATTGGTCAGTTCCTTGGAATGTTAGGAATCGCCTATGTATTTCCGCCAATCAGAAAAATCCTATCTTTACCTATGAAACCAATTTTTGGAGAGCGTTTTCGTACTGTGTTTATCGCGTCATTGTGTAGGGAAAGTGAAGTGCCGTTAGCATACCTATTCTACCATTTTAGTCTCGTCCTGTATATCGTTGAAGGAGTATCGTATTTTCTTTCCTCTTTAAAATGGATATTGAAAGTCGTATACAGGATGCTCTCCGGCCCGAAAAGGTTCGAATGCGTCAATTCATCAAAGACGTGTTCTTGTTCGTGATTGCAAACGACCCTATTGTCGATGAGGAAACAAGAACCAGGGTGAGCTCCTTAAACATCCAAGAGAGCTTGAACGGGGATTTTAAGCCGGAGATCGGGATGTTCATCATACGAATGCTCAACGAAACCCGGCGACGTTACCCAAATTACGATGTCAACAATCGGATCAGCATCCATTCCATAATCGTCACCAACAACAGTAGGGCTGAATTCTTCAGGGCCCTTGAGGAAATAGAAAATTTTGTCGTGGGATGGTGCCGTTTGTATTTAATTTCTAAATCTCCCGGATTTTACTTTTCTTTCCTGTTAACTGTCTGCCAGTTTTGCTGCAAAATCGCAGAAGTAGATGAGCACGAAGGATTCGTTCGCTACTTCCTTCAACGTGCTGGACATTATATGACCGTTTATCAGAAAGCCTTTCCCGGCTATGAAGTTCTGGCCAAATATGCTGAAGAGTAGCTCCAGTTGATACTAGAATACTGAGTGATATGTCTTCGAAGTGGACCACGAGGGTTTTCTTCTGCTACCATCTTCAACGGGCTGGATATTATATGACCGTTTACCAGGGAGCCTTTCCTGGTTAAGAAGATGTGTTCAAGTATGCTGATGAGCAGCTCCAGTTGATTCAAGATTAATCATTGCTTGGTTTTTCGAAGTGAAATAAAATATGCAGTTGAAAAGTGAGTTCAGCTATATATTTACAGTGATCTCGTGTATCCTCTTGTGAAATTTTGACGTGACCAGTTGACTAGAAATGTTTGTTTATCGTTTTGTATAATTTTAGCAATATCAATAAAGCATTTTAGTTTTAAAATAATTTTTGTTTCTAACTTTTTTATAGTGGTGTTTTTTTACTCTTCTTCACTTGTTGGGGAGACATCTTTCTTTCCTTTTTTTTCGGGGGTGGGGGGTGGGAAATTTGTTTACAGACGGAATTTCAATGTTAAATATATGTTGTTTTTATTATCCAAAGAAATGTTTTATAGAAAAAATTTAAAATTAGGTGTGTTATGATTGTGCTAAATTTTTTTTATTGATACTGAAGAACCTTACTTAATAAATAAAAAGTGGAGGAAAAAAAGTTTTTAGGCTTTTTATATACATTTCGAATGATAAGTTATATTTTAATTAAGATTCAAGTGCTTAGTCAAGTATTTAATTTATTGTATGATTTTAATTGATTTTATTACTTTTTAGTCTATTTTTTATTGGTATTGGGGCATATTATAATAATTATACATTCTAATTTATTCAAATTTGTTCCCATGTAGAAATGTGGCCAATTTTAACAAATATATTTTTTTTTTTTTTTGTCAGGAAGTAAATTAGGTTGAACGAAATTTTTAGTTAGTATATTTAAAGTTTAAAAAAGATTAAGGATATATACTTTCAACAATTTTAACGTTATTGAACATAAAAATTCAAATCAGTTATAAAATACAAAAAAAAAAATATAGAATGTTATGTTTCGAAATGTTACGTAACCTTTAAGTGTAAAGTGTTAAGTAATTTTTAGAAAAATAGTATACAAAAAAGATTAGTAGCTTAATCTTTCATAAATGCACTTTGAAAGTAAATATGTAATCATTTTTTCCTAAATCTTCCTATATAAGTTTGATATTTTAATTAGGATTCAAATTGTGAAATTTTAAATATAAATATATTAATATATATGTAATATATATATATATATATATATATATATATATATATATATATATAGGCAAACAACTAAGTTTGATAGAAATAATACACGAACATGTACAGACGCATTTATAGAATTACAGATATAGCTGTAAATACACATAAAAACATGTATAAGCACACGGATTTATATTTATATGCACATAACCTGAAAAAATGATGTGTGTTTTTTTTATGCTACTGTAAATTGATGTAAATGTTTTCACCTTTGTTATAAATATTAAGGCAGTAGTACAAAGTTTGTAAGTTACAAAGTACAAAGTTTGTAAGCTATTAGCAGAGAGTTTATTCTATAGTGCAAAACATGCTGTACATTTGTTATTTTAGTTAAGTTGATATGAAATGTTTACTCCTGTTATTCAAAGTATTTCATTCCTTTGGTATAAAATGTTGATTAGAGAGTGCTGGTAGCAAAGTACTTGTGTTCCCAAAGGAAAGGTTGATTTTTTTTTGTAACTTTTGTGTACGCGCATGAGGATGAAAAGAAAGGGGGGCAAATGTCAGCAAAATAGTATGCTCACCTTATTTAAGGGTTATATTCTTTCCATCCGAATGCACGTGCATAAACCGTTGATTAAGAGTGTAATCGGATTGCGAACACTGCGAGCTGAATAAGCCCGTTCGCAATCTGACTTATCACAAGTTTCCAGCATTTATGCAAATGTGTAAAAAGCAAATGTGGATATAAGCACGAAAGCACGTGCTTGCTCTCTCTCTTTTTTTTAATTGCTGCTGTTTGTAAGTGCGTAGTAGGTATGAGAAGAAATAAAGTGTATTTTTTATTTTTAAGACGTTTTGAACTTTAATAGGCCCAAGTCACATACCATGCATTCACCACTGCTATTATATTAGCCTTCAGAGAGCTAATTAAAAGAAATATCGTCTGACAAAATATAGTTGAGGAGTACAGGGATGCATGCCCTTCTGGCCGAGGCACTGAAAAGAGTTATAAATGTATACATGTACACACACATACACATATATATGGTCGCGCATCTAACCACACACAAACACACATATATGATAGCATAAGATTAGATGGTATAGCTCGAAACTCAACCAAATCTTTAGATTTATACACACACACACACACACACACACATATATATGTATAGTTGTGTGTGTGTGTGTGTGTGTGTGTGTGTTTGTATAAAAATTTTTTTTTCCTCGTGTTTGTAATAGAACTTACCTAAACGGCTGGTCTGATTTTCATGAAATTTTGTGCATGTAATTAAGTTGATTCAAGAATGATTTAGATTCACAATTTGATCCGATAGAAAATGTTATTATTATTAACTCTTAATTTGACAAGATGTTTTTCAAATATTTTTTAATTACTATTATTTTCCCATGTCTGTATAGACCTTAGGATCTCTGTAAAATAAACGAAAAAAATATATATCATTTTCTATATTTGAAATAATTAATGTCCGCTGTGGCGAACACTGATAATTATGTAAGATAGTAGTTATAAATATACATGTCCTATGTAATGGCCGGACTTATCAAAATTAAGGGTTAAAAATCCATAATTGAGTTTACTATAATACCACTTGAAACCCTTCGGTGCCAAGGTATCTGTGGCTCAGTGGTGAGTGCAACTACCATCAGTACGAGAAGTCCCAGGATCGAATCTCTGTACAGGTTATTTGGGAGTTTTAATGTAACTTACATATGTTTGTGATGACCGTAAGAGTGGTGGCTTCAAGTATTTTAAAAATAATGTTCTCTTAACTTTCCCATAAAATCTATCCAATTGATAATTTATTTAAAAAACATTTTACAATTTTTGGGTTTACAGCGTTAATTTATTACAACATCTCTCTGGTTGTCTAGTATATGTGTGTATATATATATATATCTATATATATATATATATATATATATCTAATATGAATATGCAATATATATATAGAAATATATTACACGTTAAATTTTATAAAATATATTTATATTTTATTATATATATTATTTATATAACAGTAGTATTTATATTATATATGCAGTATATATATATATATATATACATAAGCATATTTATTTTTGATATGTACATTAAAATTTTGCTTAAGTTCTATAATTCATATAAATGCATATTGTTTGCATAGAACGTAAAGATGGGATTCGTCTATAGTGTTTTCTGCATCATTTAGAGACGATGTCAAAATAAAAATTAATGCTCCACATGAATAATTCCAATGAATAACCGTAAATAATCAAACGCCTGATTGAGCTGGGATGTAGATTGTTTGAATCGTAAGTTCTTCGATTAATAGGGTTCTGGAAAACTTTTATTCTGCTCAAGATTATCCTTTCCATCTTATATCCCACCTTTTAAGTGTATATTTACCTGAGGTAATTTTCCAACAAGCTTTGGAAAATAAAAGTGTTTATGTTATTGAACTACACAACCATGTCACATATTGACTATAGGGACAGTATTACTTTTTTCACGCCATCCCTAAACTGACAGCAATAATGTGACGCAAAGAATAATCTGACCGGGATTAGAAGACCAAAACTTCCAGACATGATGGTGATTTTCTGAGAAAGAATTGGATAGGTGTCGTTTATACTCTCAGAAATTTATAAATATACTTCACTACAATAGAGGAGGATTCAAAATGCAGTTTCATTAATAACAGAAATATAAAGACGATAGGCTATTGTTTATATATACTTTGAGATTTCAAAAAACTTTCAGAGTGTCTCTACATGATATAAATTTCCAAAAGAAAAAAAATATTGTACTCCCTTTTATCTCTCATTCATACTAATTATTTCCTATTGTTTTTGTTAAAATTTCGAGGCACACAATCATTTTTTTAAATACCATTCTTAAAATTAAAATTATTGCTGTAACATAAAAAATAAAGGGTGATGAAAACTGTATGCGGCTGCAGTATCCACATAAGCTGGTATTATATACAAAGTTATAACATTACATTTTTATATAGTGCTTATAATATCTCATAAAATATTTTACATATTTTTTATATTTTAGCTACAAATGTTAAAACATCTTTATAGAACTAAAATTCATATATTTCAAACTAATATTTTCCAAGATTATCCAAACAATAAGTTTTATATCACTTGACCATTTTCTGAAATGCAAACTCTAATTACCGTATAATTGTTTAGGTTAGAATGATACGATATACTGTTTACTCCCCAACGATTTTATTAACCAGGAACTATTTCTTAAGGCCTACTCGAAACGACTTTAAGAAGTTAATTAACAGTGGAATTCATAACCAGGTATCAGGAGTGAGTTTTGCCTAACAAAAGTTAACAGTGGATTTCGTAACCAGGTGTCAACGGTGAGTTTTGCCTACTATGGATACTTCTAAATATTAAAAGAGGGAAGGGGGGGAGCAAGACCCAATATCCATGTTTTACTGTTTGAAATGAATGGCCATTTTTCCTTTAATTATACAACGGTGGACAGAATTAGCACGACATTTAAATTGTAGATATTAATTTTCCTTATTGTAATTATAATTTTAAAATGTTTATATTAGAAACAATACTATTTGAGAGCATAACATGCCTAGTTCCAAGATAGAAGAATAAATCTAGTGCATGGTGCATGCCGATTAAATCTCGGGTCAAAACAAAATTACTAATGTAGCTTTGATATTCGAAAAAAAACTTTAACACCTGGAATGAATTTATTTATTTATCACGTTTTTAATCAGACATATATATATATATACATATATATATATATATATATATATATATATATATATATATATATACATATATATATATATATATATATATATACATATATATATATATATATATATATATATATATATATATATATATATATATATATATATATATATATATATATATATATATATATATATATATATATATATATAGGGAGGGATATATCAAAATTATACACTTTAATATCTCTAAAAAACATTTCTCTTTTCCATTCTTATTCCTTAATATCTATTTTCCCAGCAAAAAATATCTTTTTTAAAGGAATTTCCTCGACTTAAAATTCTTTCAACCCATTTAACTAAGTTTTCTCTGAAATAGATGCCAATATTTTATCCACTGACTGCATTATCCAGCTCTCGCAGGCAAATGGTTCAGTTTTCTCAACCGATCTAAGATCCTTTTTTTTTTGGCTCCTCTCGCTCTGGGGTTCAACACTGTTCCAGCACGTGTTTCGATGCTCGTTCTATCTTCTGCCTTTCACATTGAAACACATGGCATTCTCTTAACTAAACTAAAATGTAAAAACTACTGCGACTTGTGATTCTCTTCAATGCGGTTCTACTGCAACATCTTTAATTAGTCTAGCTGTTTAGCCTTCTCCTAGCGCATTTTGCCGGCCTAGTAAATATAAAATTAGTTTAATAGTTTCTGATTGGTGGTTTATTTTTCACCGTGTTCCATATATGTAAATAAAATAATCAAAAATGCGGTCTGGATGTACTTCACACGAAATATAATAAGCAACTTAACTCTCTAGATTAACTAGAATTTATCTAACACAATTATTCCATGATTTACAAAATGTGCAATTTATTTTAATGTCGCGAGTTTAGTTTCAGCTTTTACGCAGTTCATGATATATCTTGTAGAGATAAATTAAAATCTAAGCAGTTTTCCAACAATACTAATTAAAGCATTGTTTTCTCCGAAAATGCAAATATGTGCAGATATCCTTATTTGCAAAGCGAATGTCTAAGGAAAACATGTACGCTAAAATAAATTTTCGTACAATTCACTGTAACAAATCACGTTTCGCACGAATGCTTCAAAATTTCATATTATCATTTTCTCCCCTGTGAAAACATCAAATATCCTTTCATGTTAACCACTTCGGTTTTAAATAAATGGAATCATTAATTCCGAATTTCTCTTTTCTCTCTTCATTGGGAATTTCGCTTATGTGGGCTAGATTAATAAGTATCAACAGATAAACTAACACGTCAAGAATTCCGAAAATTTGAAGAGCAAATGAACAAAGTAAATTACACAGTTAAAAACAGTAAATTCTTTTATCTTACTGATATCAATATAACTTTAAAAAAGTAGTCCAGTTATTAACTAAATATGCGATATTTTTCTGCTTTTAATTTAAATTAAGGGGATATATTTGATTTTGATGAAATTTTGTGAATGCAATTAATTTAATTTGAGAATGGTTTAGATTTACACTTTGATCCGAGAAAAAAAAGGTTTTTTTTTTATTAATAACAAAGAATTGCGTGCTTATTAAGATTATTATATTATCGCTTGAAACTCTTCATTGCCAACGTATTTCTGGTTCGATGGTCAGAGCAACGAGCTTCTATACGAGATTTTCCACGATCGAATACTCGTACAGGTGTTACGGGGAATTTTAACTAAATATAATTACATTTCTGATAATTGTACGAATGGTGTCAAAATTTTTAAAAATATTTTTTCCAGATTTTTGCATCAAAACGGCCTTAATTATCATTTATTTAAAAACTTGTTACATTTTTTGGATTAACAGACTTAAAACAAGTCAACGTATGTTGGGTCGTCTATTGTATATATATATATATATATATATATATATATATATATATATATCATATATGTACATATACATAGAAATGTATACCCATACATATATACATACATGTATAACTATTCATTCAAATGCTATATATATATATATATATACATTCCTATTGAAGAATATACAATATGAAAGAATGCACGTTAAATTTTGCTATTGTTTTTTGCTTTTATTAATTTATCTACTTTGAACAGTGCTCAATCTAGCTTAACCTTTCTGCTGCGGTAGCTATATTTTACTAAAAGCATCTTATATTTTTTATAATTACGAATTTTTCTCAGGTTCTACGGTCTCATGCTCATTTTATGCTTAGAAATTAGAAGATTCATGTATAATTTTCTCATGATCATTTAGATGCTCTGTTAAAATAAAAATTAATACACCATGTGAATAATTCCAATGATTAACTGTTAATCCTTAAACGTCTGGGGGAGCTCCAAAGTAGTATGTTTGATTTGTATGTAATTCCGCTATTAAGATTCCGGAAAACTTTTGTCTGCTCAAGATTTTCCTTTCCTTCTTATAACCCATCTTTTCTGTGTACACTTGCCTGAGATAATTTACAAACAAGCTATGGAAATAAAGTGGTTTATGTTATTGAGCTACATAAACATAATTTATTGACCATAGGGACAGTGTTACACTTTACAAGCTTTCCCTGAATTGACAGCAATAATGTACCGCAAAGAATAGTTTGACAGGGATTAGCAGACCAAGACTTCTAGATACGATTGTAATTTTCTGTGAAAGCATTGGATATGTGTCATTCGTACGTACAGTAATTTACAAATGTAATTAGCTTCAATAGAGAAAGGAACAAAAATGAGTTCTAGAGATAACAGAAATGTAAAGACGATAGTTAATATTTTATATATGCATTGAGATTTCAAAAAATATTTAGGGTGGCTATAATTTATAATATAATTTTAGGGCTTTTCGAGTTTTTTTAAAAATCCCTAATGAAGTTTAAAATTATATGAGATTAGCCTTGACAAAAACTCAATGGAGAATTATAGTAATTAAGAAAACGCAAGCTTAGACTTCCTATATATTAATACTTAATGAAAAATATATCATGTAGCATAAGATTCCTTAAATGCCTATTAAATTGCACACTTTCTTTATTTTGATTGTAAGATATGTCCTGAAATTTTTATTAGTACCTAAATGTAATATTATTTATTATATTTAAAAATATACAACTATACCCTATATAAAAGTAGCCTAAGTTATGTGTTCGTCTCTCCTTAACCCTCCGAGTGGAACACACCGGGGAAAAAAAGGTCTCCAAAAATACGCTAAAGTTTTATTGTGTCAGTTACCAAAGTGTTCTTTTACTTCACCCTTTGCCCCACCCTCGTTATTGTCTCATTACTTACGGTTATAAATATATATATAAATAGACATTATTGATTGTTAATTTTTAATACACATAAAGCTCGTCAAGTCTCGAAGATCATCACATAAGAAATAACGTATTCTAAAAGTACGAATAATTTTTTTTTTTTGAGAATTATTTCTATTTTTTTCTAAAGTCATCCAAGATATTTCAGTGGTGCAATTAGAGATATATATGTTGCCGCAAACGAAATACTTCGAAATAGAGATTGACAAAGCCATGAGAAGCTATCAGCGTCTTTGTTCCTCAGAGAGTAGGGGTGCATCCCTCAATAAATGTCAGTCAAAGAGGGGTGCAGTTCCTAAACAATCGACCTGACCCTCCTACCTCATAATTTCATGGGGGAAAAGCACTGTCAGAAATGTACAATACATTTATTTTTGGAACATATTTGGGGGTTGAAAATTGTCTGTGACAGCTGGCGGAATTGTACGTGCAAACCGCTTAGAGGGTTAAAGTGGTCCCCGATTATTGATTAGGTTGGACCTGGAATGGATAAAGGCATCTATATATGATTCTTGATGAATTAGGATTAGCAAAATTCAGCACGAGTTCACAATTATTTGAAATTCACCCCCTTTTCCCGCTTTCGATCATTTAATGCTATAATTTCTATCCCTATTTTCCCCAGTCAAGAACAGGCGATGATTGAACTCATCAATTTTTCACATTACAAGTAGATGAAATTATCATGTTTTTCTAGCATTACGACGTTAGTACATTTACCATGTCTTTTAATCATTTCTTATTTTACATTATTTAAATGTCTGCATAATTTCCATACGTTTTATCATTGAACATTGATATTACGTAAATAATTTTCTTTTATATTTGACTTAAATAACAGATTAGATGCGTATGTGATAATTTTAAATTTAATCATCGATTATTAATTGTTGCAATGAAAATTTTATCCCCGGTATTAACAAGAAATTCATTTCATAAAATAGTATAAATATGTATTACATGGACTAATAATTATCAAGTTATATATCTTTGAAAATTAAGAAGTTTGTTCGTTTGTGTTTTATTCATAACTAGACGGTTTACAGTCGATTAGCTAACTTTTTGACACCATTCATATATACCGCCAAATAATCAATGTCAATATTAAAACCACTTCTGTCCATCCTATCCCGTAATATGACAAGATACATTAAAGTTGACAATTTACATACTGTTAGTAAAGATAAACAAATTATAGAGCGTGTACCAGAAAATTATCAGCTAAAACACAAACCATTTTTTTTACCTGACCTATAGGGTAGTTTACAATTCTGGAAAATTAAAAATTTTAAAGATCCAGTCATATAACTGGCTATATGATAGTATTTAATTAAAGTAAAAAACTTCGTTCTGATTAAAAAGTATTAATTAAACTGCAAGTAATGGTAACTAATCTGGATTATAAAAACATTAGTATTTAAACAGAAATTTATTGTCTCAGTTTACGCGGCTGTATTAAATTTTACCCTTATAGAATAATTTTGTCAAATAAAATATAATACTCAATTGTGTTGCTTTATAATTTAACAAAATGTCGAGAAGTCGTTACATTCAACAATTTCGATCTGTGGCTCTGTTAGTAATGTGTGTTAAGTAAGTGTGGCGCGTATAAAATTTTAGTGTAAATTTTATTAATGTGAATTTAGTGTAAATTTTATATGCATTTAATTTTTCACTAAGAAATAATATACTTTGTATACATTTAGTGTAAATTACAATTGTAAAATTTTACATTTTTATTATATTTTTGTCAAATTGTAATACAATACTTACTTGTGTTACATCAGAATTTCACAAAAAATGGGGAAGGAGGCGTTACACAAGAAACAATATATACGTATGGATCTTTCGTTGAAACACATCCGTAAAATAAGTCTGTCCACGGTACTGCCCGAACTCAAGTGTTTCCTTCAAACTGCTAAAGCTCTTAAGGTTTGTAAACTTTGATAAATCATTTCTTTTTTCACAAATTGGTTAGAATTTTGTTTAGAAAACGCGGGATTAATTCCTTTCTTATTCACACAGTGTCGTCTTAACAGTGTAAAAAAAGACTGCCTCCAATTTTAACGATTAATCGATGTAATATTGCGAACATGTTGTTAAGTATTTTACGTAATTAATATCGTGTTTGCATGTAAAACTTCTTATCCTATCCCTTCTGTACCTCAGTATCCCTTCTGTCTTTTCTTCAAACTTCTAAAGCTCTTAAAGTTTGTACTCTTTTAAAATTATTTTCTTCTTTCATAATTTGGTTAAAATTGTTTTTAGGAAACACAGACTTAATTCTTCTCTTATCGGCACAGTGACTTCATTAGAGCATAACAAAGAATGAATCGAGTTTAACGAAAAATCGATGTATGATTGCTAAAAATATGTATTTAAGAATTTTGCGTAATGAATTTTGTTTTTCACGTAAAAAAATTATATATGTTATCCTTTTTGTAACACTGTGAGTGAGGAATCTTCAGTTAGGAAAATTCAGTGTAACATTTTTGTAACATCGTGAGTGACGAAAATTTAGTGATTAAAACGCATGCACTGTGAAATCATGTCACTCACTTTATAATATCACCTTTATTTCTTTGTTTAAAAAATAATCAATACCTCAGGGGTTGGCAGGCCAAGCTGGGTCTTCTGCTTTTTCCCTGCTTCTAAATTACGAAAACCCACTTGAGCGGAAGTCGTAGTTTTATTCTAGCATTAAACGAAAGACGCAACCCTTTGCCTTGATAGGAGTAGCGTATGACTCAATCATATTTTGTTTGACAAAGAAGCATCAGAAACATAAAAAGTTCATCGAGGTATCTCTTTCACGGGTTCGTGGTTGTATAGTCAGTTACAAAATCCACCCCAAGTTAATCTTTAGGAGCTTATTCATACATTCAGCATAAAAGTAGACACGACTAAATAAATCTACTCCTTTAGAGCTCTCTCTCAATAGTACAATCCGCTAACTTTCCTAAATTTATAACTTATTTTAATACTCTTAATATATAATGGGTAAGTTAACTTAATTCCTATTCTTTACAACCTCTTTGCCATTGGCTAAGGTTTAATTAAGTTCTAGGTGAACCTTTCTTATAACAAGTAAAAACGTTTTAAACCTTCCTAATGATGGTGTTTTTTTCAGGCTCACTAAAAAAATCAAGGTATTTGTTGGATGTTCATAGCCGTTTGAAATCGAATTTAAGACGTAGATCCTGGTCTCAAAACTCCTCGTGTAGTGAACAGTATATCGTAGCGTTGTAACCTAAACCCTTATAGGGTAATTATAGTTTGCATTTGAGAAAATTTTCAAGTGAATAGTTATGAAATTATTATATTCCCTTTTATATTTTCTTTTTTCCCACCATTAGAAAATGTGTTCGCCTATCCTAGAATATTGTTTTATATATAAACGAGCACGAATTAATACTTTTTTCTTAGCTTTTCAACTCGTAAGACGGCGATAGAAATATGTTCATATTTATTTATTATTACTAAAAATAAATATGTTTCGAAGTTGAAATAAATATGTTCTGAAAGTCATAGAAAGTCATAGAGGTGAATTAGAAATTTCGTAAAAAAATAATTTTATATTAGGCTTTAGTTTAAATAATACTTTTATATATATATATATATATATATATATATATATATATATATATATATGGAATACATAAAAATTTGTTGCAAAAACCGGTACCAAATATACTAATACAAATTTATGTCTAGCAAAAAAAACAAAAAAAAAGAAAAACAGCCCAAACTCGAGTTAAAATGTTTAATTTTCAACTAATTTGAAAAAAGATGTAGAAAAATTATAACAATTTTTTACTTTAATAAAAAGAATAGAAAATTAGAATTTTATACATTCATATAAGTGTTTTATATGTGCCTAGCTAGAATTAACAGCCAAAGTTTTAAAAATTATTGTTAATTTTAAATACACATAAAGCTCGTCGAGTTTCGAAGATCATGCTATAAGAAATAATGGATTAAAAAAGTACAGATAAAAATATTCTTTGAGAGACTTATTTACATTTCTTTACGAAACGTCAAGAAGTTACAAGATATTTAAGTGGGGCAGTTAGAAATACATCAGTTACCGTAAGGAAATACTTTGAAATAGAGCTTAACAAAGCCATGAAAAGTTATCAGCATCTTTGTGCCTCAGGGAATAGGGGTGCATCCTCAGTTTCAGCCAAAGAGGGGTTCCCAAACAATAGACTGGACCCTCCAACCACAAGAGTAAATGGGGGAAAGAAATGTCAAATTTGTACGTGATATCCACTTTCGGAGCACTTTTGAGGTTGAAAATTGTACGTGACAACCGCTTTAGAGAAACCACCCTTGTGCCAGAATTGTAACTGACAACCGCTTATAAGGTTAATATATTCTTTTTTTCCCACGGTTAGAAACTGTTTTTCTATATCCCTGATCTAGAATATTGATTTATATATGTACCAGCACGAATCAATACTTTTTCTTGTGATTTAAACTAGTAAGAGGGCGATAGAGATATGTTCATATTTATTACACCATTTCTTATCATTATCGAATTGCTTGTCTGGTTCGAATCGTTGAGGTTATTATATTTGATGGTAAGTGAAAATGCAGAATCTGCAATAAAGCCACTGTTGACACAGAAAATAAATAAAAATTTATAAATTTCATTTTAATAAAGTTAAAAATTTTAAACGCACATAAATTTCAATCTATGTTACACTAGCATTTCTTTATATTATTTTGGTTTTTATATTACAGGAATCATTCGATGCAATTTATCCTCTAAGTTTATATACACTTTTTCTTTAAATTTTTTAAAAATATGAAAGGACAAATTCATATTTTTAGAGTTTTATTTTTTATAAGAGTTATATAATATATTTTGTTAAAATAATAACATTTCAAAAATTTGCCATGTGATTAATAATTTGGAACTGTATGAACTGTATGTTTGAATTAGTAAAAATATATCGGTGAGTAACTGACCAGAATATCTTTTATATAATTTGAATTAAAATGGAGATATAAAAATTTCAGTTTGGATAATCTAGGAATATATTATTCTGAAATAAATGAATTTTTGATCCATGTAGATGTTGTAGCATATACAGCTGTGATATAAAAATCATATTAAATATTTTATGAAGTATTATATAAATACTATATAAAAATATAATATTCTTATAATTTTATATATAATAACTGCTTATGCGGTTACTGCAGCCGCATTCAGTTTTCATCACCCATTATCTTTTATAATACAGCAATAATTATGATATTTTCTCAAAAAATATTTTGTACCTCAAAATATTAACAAAAACGATACTAAAGATACTAAATGATTAACATCGATGGGAGAGCAGTATTTTTTTCAAAACTTTTGGAAATTTATTTTCTATAGATCCACCCTGAATGTTTTTTAAATCTCAATGCAGATATAAATCATTCGCTAACGTTTTTATATTTCTGTTATCTCTGAAACTAGTTTTTGATATCTTCTCTATTGTAGCTAATAACATTTGTGAATTACTTTGAGTAAGAAGGACACCCATTCAATTCTTTCCCACAAAATCACAGTCACATAGAAGTTGTAGTCGGATAATCCCTGTCAGACTATTCTTTGCGGTACATTATTGCTGTCAGATCAGAGAGGGAGTGTAAAATGTAACTGCCCTTGTGGTCAATAAAGGATACGATTGTGCAAATCAGTAACATAAACCCTTTTCTTTACAAAGCATGTTGGTAAATAACCTCAGGCATATGTACGCAGAAGTGTTGGAATACAAGATGAAAAAGAAAATTTTAAACAGACAAAAGTTTTCTGGAATCTTAATAACGGAAGTACATACAATTCAAACATTCTATGTTCGAGCTCCCTCAGACGTTTGAGGATTGAGAGTTATTCATTGGAAATATTCATAGGGAGTATTAATTTTTATTTTGACAGAGCCTATGAATGACCCTGAGAAAATTAAACATGAATCATTCCTCTATGTTCTAGGCATAAAATGTGCATAATACGGTAGAACCTGAGAAAAAATTTGTAATTATAAAAAATAAAAGATGCCTTTCGTAAAATAAAGCTACCGCAGCAGAAAAGTTAAGCTAAATTGACCACTATTTGTAGTAGATAATAAATATTAAAAGCTAAAAACAGTAATAAAAGTTAACGTGTATTTTTCTTTAGTATTATGTATTCTACAATAGGAATATATTGAAAAATATTGCATTTGAATGAATAGCTTTACATGTATGTATATATGTACGTGTATACATTTCTATGTATATGTGCGAATATATGCATATATATGTATATATACATGTATATATATATATATATATAGATATATATATATATGTAAATATATATATATAAATACATATATCTATCTATCTGTCTATCTATCTATATATATATATATATACATTTATGTGTGTATATATATATATATATATATATATATATATATAATTCAGTCAGTGAATAAAAAATTGACATCTATTTCAAAAAAAAGCTTAGGTAAATAGGTTTGAAAAATTTTAAGTCGAGGACACTCCTTTAAATAAGACATTTTTAGCTGGTAAAATAGATTTTAAGGAATAAGAATGGAAAAGAGAAATGTTTTTATGAGATATTAAAGTGTAATAAATTTGATATATCCTAACACACACACACATATATATATATATATATATATATATATATATATATATATATATATATATATATATATATATATATATATATATATATATATATATATATATATATATATATATATATATATATATATATATATATATATATATATATATATATATATATATATATATATATATGTATATATTATATATGTGTATATATATATATATATTTATACATATATATACATATATATATACATATATGTATATATATATATATATATATATATATATATTGATATATATTTAAATATATATATATATGTTTGATTCAAAGCCTGAAAAGAAATATATTTCGAGCGATACCATCTACTTTTACGCTATCATATATGTGTGTTTGTGTGTGGTTAGATGCGCAACCATATATATGTGTATGTGTGTGTACATGTATACATTTATAACTCTTCTGAGCGCCTCGGCCAGAAGGCATGCATCCCTGTTCTCCTCAACTAAATTTTATACTCTGTATAGGAAAGAAAATTTTAATAAACTATGGTAATTTTAAACAAAGGGGGCTGTTATAAAATTAACACTCATTCGAATACATCTATGTAATTTTAAAATTTTCTATTCTGTAATTTACATTAATTTCATTGGTAGCATACTAAATTTTTATGCGATGTTCTTGGTTCAATCAGTCTATCTACACCAGGTCGAAAAGTCACTCACTTCCGTTACATACTTTTGTTTTCTGCATTTCCTAAATGCATGCAAACGTAAAAATATATTATTAATAATTACAAGCATCGGTACTGAGATACAGGTGAATGATAAACGTATTAGCATATCTAAGAAATTATAACCAGTTAGTATAATTATAACAACAATTAAAACAACTTAAAAACGTGCTTATTTATTTCTCATAAGAGTGCTTTTTCTGGCCTATAGAAACAGTCGTAGAATTCAAAGCGTTTACAATGGCAAAAAGATAGTAATGATCTCACTTTTTTCCTTCGACAATATACATCTATATTAAGAACGTATAAAATACGATCGCAAGTAACTGTCATAAATTCAGACTTTCGTTTTGATGTGTGTAAAAGGAATGTAAACTCTATTATTTAAGTTCAACATTTAATTTGGGTGTCAAGAAAAAATGAAACTAAATAACACTGCATGAACTGAGAAAATTGTGAAAAACTTAAGGGTGAATAATATTTTACATATTACATATATATTAATTTATGCATAATATATGTATACATGTGCATATAAATATAAATCCGTGTGCTTATACATGCCTTTATGTGTATTTACAGCTATATCTGTTATTCTATAAATGCGTCTGTACATGTTCGTGTATTATTTCTATCAAACTTAGTTGTTTGCCTATATATATATATATATATATATATATACATATATATATATATATATATATATATATATATATATATATATATATATATATATATACATAATATATATATATATATATATATATATATATATATATATATATTTGAATTTTCACAATTTGAATCCTAATTAAAATATCAAACTTATATAGGAAGATTTAGGAAAAAATGATTACATATTTACTTTCAAAGTGCGTTTATGAAAGATTAATCTACTAATCTTTTTTGGTATACTAATTTTCTAGAAGTTACTTAACACTTTACACTTAAAGGTTACGTAACATTTCGAAACATAACATTCTATATATTTTTCCTTTTGTATTTTATAACTGATTTGAATTTTTATGTTCAATAACGTTAAAATTGTTGAAAGTATATATCCTTAATCTTTTTTAAACTTTAAATATACTAACTAAAAATTCGTTCAACCTAATTTACTTCCTGGCAAAGAAAAAAATATTTTTGTTAAAATTGGCCACATTTCTACATGGGAACAAATTTGAACAAATTAGAATGTATAATTATTATAATATGCCCCAATACCAATAAATAAATAGACTAAAAAGTAATAAAATCAATTAAAATCATACAATAAATTAAATACTTGACTAAGCACTTGAATCTTTATTAAAATATAACTTATCATTCGAAATGTATATAAAAAGCCTAAACACTTTTTTCCCTCCACTTTTTAATTAATAAGTAAGGTTCTTCAGTATCAATAGAAAAAAAATAACACAATCATAACACACCTAATTTTAAATTTTTTCTATTCAAAAATTTCTTTGGATAATAAAAAAAAACAAATATTTAACATTGAAATTCCGACTGTAAACAAATTTCCCACCCCCCCACCCCCGAAAAAAAAGGAAAGAAAGATGTCTCCCCAACAACTGAAGAAGAGTAAAAAAACACCACTATAAAAAAGTTAGAAACAAAAATTATTTTAAAACTAAAATGCTTTATTGATATTGCTAAAATTATACAAAACGATAAACAAACATTTCTAGTCAACTGGTCACGTCAAAATTTCACAAGAGGATACACGAGATCACTGTAAATATATAGCTGAACTCACTTTTCAACTGCATATTTTATTTCACTTCGAAAAACCAAGCAATGATTAATCTTGAATCAACTGGAGCTGCTCATCAGCATACTTGAACACATCTTCTTAACCAGGAAAGGCTCCCTGGTAAACGGTCATATAATATCCAGCCCGTTGAAGAAGGTAGCAGAAGAACCCCTCGTGGTCCACTTCGAAGACATATCACTCAGTATTCTAGTATCAACTGGAGCTACTCTTCAGCATATTTGGCCAGAACTTCATAGCCGGGAAAGGCTTTCTGATAAACGGTCATATAATGTCCAGCACGTTGAAGGAAGTAGCGAACGAATCCTTCGTGCTCATCTACTTCTGCGATTTTGCAGCAAAACTGGCAGACAGTTAACAGGAAAGAAAAGTAAAATCCGGGAGATTTAGAAATTAAATACAAACGGCACCATCCCACGACAAAATTTTCTATTTCCTCAAGGGCCCTGAAGAATTCAGCCCTACTGTTGTTGGTGACGATTATGGAATGGATGCTGATCCGATTGTTGACATCGTAATTTGGGTAACGTCGCCGGGTTTCGTTGAGCATTCGTATGATGAACATCCCGATCTCCGGCTTAAAATCCCCGTTCAAGCTCTCTTGGATGTTTAAGGAGCTCACCCTGGTTCTTGTTTCCTCATCGACAATAGGGTCGTTTGCAATCACGAACAAGAACACGTCTTTGATGAATTGACGCATTCGAACCTTTTCGGGCCGGAGAGCATCCTGTATACGACTTTCAATATCCATTTTAAAGAGGAAAGAAAATACGATACTCCTTCAACGATATACAGGACGAGACTAAAATGGTAGAATAGGTATGCTAACGGCACTTCACTTTCCCTACACAATGACGCGATAAACACAGTACGAAAACGCTCTCCAAAAATTGGTTTCATAGGTAAAGATAGGATTTTTCTGATTGGCGGAAATACATAGGCGGTTTATAACATTCCAGGGAACTGACCAATACTTTCACTCTCACTGATAAGAAATTTCCTAAGAAACAGGTGTGTCCTACGTAAACATATCCATCCCCCCTCCCTATTGTGGTGGGATTACCATACAATAATGAAGACCACTTCTGGTGCAAAGTTTCTGGAAAAGATTCAGAAGAGAAAACTAGTGATTTTCATGTACTTTTCTATACAAAATCTCAGTGCCACTGTTTGGTAATTAGGAAATATTTTCTAAAATTTTCATGAGATTTAAAGTTAAATATATACGTCATTCAAAATAATAAAATGAAAAACGAGTGATTTTTAATCGGATATTAACATGTAGGCAATATTTTAATGTCTATTAAGAGAAAAAATAGTAAACATAAGGAAAAGATGCCATGTTCTGTTAATGTTTCAGAGCCAAACTTTTATTGAAGTAAGCTTTATCTTAATTGCTTTCTAATATAAAGACAAAACGAAAACAATTTTAATAATTGTTATAATTTAAACTTCAATCTAGATTAAATATAAAAAAATGTTTTCAGCTTGATTATATGAAATAAAATTTAAATATCTGGAAAAGGGATTTGAATAGCTGGAGGGACTTGTATACAAATGCAAGTTTAAATAAAAATGGTAAGTGCATCAAATAAATTTTATACTTATATTTATATTTTAAAGTACTATAAACGGTATTTGGAAATATGTATCAATAACAACCTATCAAGCACAAACATCTATATTTTGTTTCTGTATTCACTTTTTCGACAAATCTTACACACTCACTTTTTAGACTCGCGTTACCAAAGTTTAACGAGAAATGAAACTATTTGTGAGACAGTTGTTAGGAAAATTTTCAAATTTTAATAGATACAGTCTTAGAAAATGCTATTACGTATAAAAATTAGAATGTGTAATTTTAGCAAACTTGTATTTTTTTTTTTTTTTTTTTAGTTTATAGATATCATAATTCGAATACTTATCTTATTTGAAATATTTTTGGAATTCGAATTATATTTCTCCGACAAATGTTACGGTAAGAAGGACTGTCTGGTGACTTGGTATGCATCTTGATCTAGAGTTGATCACAACCGTTTGGTTTCACACCCGAAACTATTTATTTCAAGTTTTTTTAGGGAGGAGGTTATAAGACATTAATTTAAGAATCGCTTAAATGTACGGTATAAAGAGTTAATTTTGTATTTTTTCCTCTAAAAACTGTGGAGTAAAAAATGCTTCATTAGCAAGAATCCTACTTGAGGATTTTTCGCATTTCATAAAATCTCCGGTGAAGCTCAAAACAATATGAAATTAGCCTTGACAAAAACTCAACAAAGAATAAAACAATTAAGGAAAATCCAAGTTCAGACTTCATATTTATTAATATTTAATGAAAAAAAATATCATATAACATAAGATTTCCTTATTCGTTTATTAAGTTACAATTTCTTTTATTTCTATTGTAAGATATGTCCTAAGATTTTTATTAGTATTTGAATGTATTATTATTTATTCTGTTTCAAATTTATAGAACTATTTAATGTACACAAAAAACTTTGTTCTGATTAAAAACTATTAATTAAACTGCAATTGATTGTAACTGATCAGGATCATAAAAACATTAATATTTGAACAGAAAGATATTGCCTCAGCTTACACAACGCTATTAAATTTTACACTTAAATAACATTTTTGTCAAATAATAGTATACTTGTGTTGCATTATAATTTAACAAAATGGGGGGAGACCGTTGCATTCACAAATTTATCGATCAGTAGCGCTATCAGTAGCGCCATGGTAGTGTATAAAATTTTTAGCCTAAACTTTATTAGTGTGAATTTAGTGTAAATATTATATACATTTAACAATACACTAAAAACAACATACTTTGTGTAAATTTAGTCTAAATTAGAATTTTAAAATTTCACACTTATATTTTTTAAAAATTATATTACAATACTCACTTGTGTTTTATTATAAATTCACAAAATGATGGAGAGGGCGTTACACTAAAAAAATTATCTATTTATAGCCCTTTCTTTGAAACCCATCCGTAAAATAAGTCTCCCAACGGTACTGCCCGAAAAAACGTCTTTTCTTCAAACTTCTAAAGCTCTTAAAGTTTGTACTCTTTTAAAATTATTTTCTTCTTTCATAATTTGGTTAAAATTGTTTTTAGGAAACACAGACTTAATTCTTCTCTTATCGACACAGTGACTTCATTAGAGCATAAGAAAGAATGAATCGAGTTTAACGAAAAATCGATGTATGATTGCTAAAAATATGTATTTAAGAATTTTGCGTAATGAATTTTGTTTTTCACGTCAAAAAATTATATATCTTATCCTTTTTGTAACACTGTGAGTGAGGAATATTCAGTTAGGAAAATTCAGTGTAACATTTTTGTAACATCGTGAGTGAGGAAAATTCAGTGTAACATTTTTGTAACATCGTGAGTGAGGAAAATTCAGTGATTAAAACGCATTCACTGTGAAATCATGTCACTCACTTTATAATATCACCTTTATTTCTTTGTTTAAAAAATAATCAATACCTCAGGAGGTGGGAGGCCAATCTGGGTTTTCTGCTTTGTCTCTGCTTCTAAATGAGGAGGACCCACTTGAGCGATATTCGTATTTTCATTCTAGTATTGTTCGTTAAAACGAACGACGCACGCATTTGCCTGGATAGGACTAGCATATGGCTCAATCGTGCTTGGTTTGACCACGTGGCATCAGAAATAAGAACAGTACTTCGAGATATCTCAATCAGGGGATCGTGTTTGTATAATCAGTTACAAAAACCATCATAAGTTAATCTTTAGGAGCATAGACAAGACTAAAAAATCTACTCATTTTTCTTAAAAGTAAAACCAACTAACTTTCCTTACCTTAGAACTTCCCTTAATACTCTTAATATATAGCAGGTAAATTAACTTAATTCTTATTCTTTCCAACCTCTCTGACTTTCGCTAAGGTGAAAGTAAGATCTAGGCGAACTTTTCTTGTAACGGAAAAAAAGTTTAATGCATTCATACAGGTGGTGTTATTTTTCAGGCTCAGTAAACAAATCAAGGTAATTTTCCTTACAACAGCGAACGGAAAACTGCGGTCTCCAGCCAACAAGGGCTACAATATACGATATTTATGTGATATAATAAATTTTAATAAAGAATATCAATATCTACAATTCAAATGTATTGCTAATCACTGTCCACTCTCGTATTATTATAAGCATAATTGTCATTCATTTTGTACTTCAAAACGTGGCGATTGGGTCTTTACCCTTTCGTCCTTTAACATTTAGAAGGATCCATAGCAGGCAAATTTCACTCTTAGTACCTGGTGAGAAATCCCACTGCTTCCATGGATGTCCATAGGCATTTGGAATAGGATTTAAGAAGTAGATCCTGGTCTCAATAAATCCCCGTGTAGTAAACAGTATATCGTACCGTTCTAACCAATTCCATTATAGGGTAATTACAGTTTACATTTGAGAGAATTTTCGAGTGAATAGTGATGACATTATTAAAAAGTAAGGTATTGCTTCTTGTTGTTTAGGTTATTGTGCCCCAATATACGCACAACAAAATGCAAAGTGAATTCGGAGTGCCCTTCTGGCTGGACAGAGAAATATCTTTAGGTCGTTAAAATTATAGAATAAGCTATATCGACCCCTTTAATATATTCTTTTTTTCACACGGTTAGGAACTGTGTTTCTCTATCCTGAACTAGAACATTGATTTATATATGTACCAGCACGAATCAATACTTTTTCTTATGATTTAAACTAGTAAGAGGGCGATAGATATGTGTTCATATTTATTACACCATTTCTTATGATTATCGAATTACTTGTCTGGTTCGAATCGTTGAGGTTATTATATTTGATGGTAAGTGAAAATGCAAAATCTGCAAAAAAGCCACTGTTGACACAGAAAATAAATAAAAATTTATAAACTTCATTTTAATAAAGTTAAAAATTTTAAACGCACATAAATTTCAATCTATGTTACACTAGCATTTCTTTATATTATTTTGGTTTTTATATTACAGGAATCATTCGATGCAATTTATCCTCTAAGTTTATATACACTGTTTCTTTAAATTTTTTAAAAATATCAAAGGACAAATTCATATATTTAGAGTTTTATTTTTTATAAGAGTTATATAATATATTTTGTTAAAATAATAACATTTCAAAAATTTGCCATGTGATTAATAATTTGGAACTGTATGAACTGTATGTTTGAATTAGTAAATATATATCGGTGAGTAACTGACCAGAATATCTTTTATATAATTTGAATTAAAATGGAGATATAAAAATTTCAGTTTGGATAATCTAGGAATATATTATTCTGAAATAAATGAATTTTTGATCCATGTAGATGTTGTAGCATATACAGCTGTGATATAAAAATCATATTAAATATTTTATGAAGTATTATATAAATACTATATAAAAATATAATATTCTTATAATTTTTATATATAATAACTGCTTATGTGGTTACTGCAGCCGCATTCAGTTTTATCACCCATTATCTTTTATAATACAGCAATAAATATAAATATGATATTTTCTCAAAAAATATTTTGTACCTCAAAATATTAACAAAAACGATACTAAAGATACTAAATGATTAACATCGATGGGAGAGCAGTATTTTTTTCAAAACTTTTGGAAATTTATTTTCTATAGATCCACCCTGAATGTTTTTTGAAATCTCAATGCAGATATAAATCATCCGCTATCGTTTTTATATTTCTGTTATCTCTGAAACTAGTTTTTGATACCTTCTCTATTGTAGCTAATAACATTTGTGAATTACTTTGAGTAAGAAGGACATCTATTCAATTCTTTCCCAGAAAATCACATTCACATAGAAGTATTAGTCGGATAATCCCTGTCAGACTATTCTTTGCGGTACATTATTGCTGTCAGATCAGAGAGGGAGTGTAAAATGTAACTGCCCTTGTAGTCAATAGAGGATACGATTGTGCAGGTCAGTAACATAAACCCTTTTCTTTACAAAGCATGTTGGTAAATAACCTCAGGCATATGTACGCAGAAGTGTTGGAATACAAGATGAAAAAGAAAATTTTAAACAGACAAAAGTTTTCTGGAATCTTAAAAACGGAAGTACATACAATTCAAACATTCTATGTTCGAGCTCCCTCAGACGTTTGAGGATTGAGAGTTATTCATTGGAAATATTCATAGGGAGTATTAATTTTTATTTTGACAGAGCCTATGAATGACCCTGAGAAAATTAAACATGAATCATTCCTCTATGTTCTAGGCATAAAATGTGCATAATACGGTAGAACCTGAGAAAAAATTTGTAATTATAAAAAATAAAAGATGCCTTTCGTAAAATAAAGCTACCGCAGCAGAAAAGTTAAGCTAAATTGACCACTATTTGTAGTAGATAATAAATATTAAAAGCTAAAAACAGTAATAAAAGTTAACGTGTATTTTTCTTTAGTATTATGTATTCTACAATAGGAATATATTGAAAAATATTGCATTTGAATGAATAGCTTTACATGTATGTATATATGTACGTGTATACATTTCTATGTATATGTGCGTATATATGCATATATATGTATATATACATGTATATATATATATATATATATGTACATATATATATAAATACATATATCTATCTATCTGTCTATCTATCTATATATATATACATTTATGTGTGTGTATATATATATATATATATATATATATATATATATATATATATATATATATATATATAATTCAGTCAGTGAATAAAAAATTGACATCTATTTCAAAAAAAAGCTTAGGTAAATAGGTTTGAAAAATTTTAAGTCGAGGACACTCCTTTAAATAAGACATTTTTAGCTGGTAAAATAGATTTTAAGGAATAAGAATGGAAAAGAGAAATGTTCTTATGAGATATTAAAGTGTAATAATTTTGATATATTACATATATATATATATATATATATATATATATATATATATATATAAATATATATATGTATATATATATATATATATATAATATATATATATATATATATATATATATATATATACATATATATATACATATATATACACATATATATATATATATATATATATATATATATATATATATATATATATGTATATATATATATGTTACGGCCAAAGCCCGAAGTTGGCCAGTTCCCGAATTGGCCGGCCAAATCGCGAAATAGCCAATATCACCTCACAATGACTGGCCAATGTCCGATCTTTCCTTGATTTCGGGGTTTGGCCGGCCAATGCGGGAAGTGGCATGGGACGATCGGCCAAAGTCAGAAGAAGAAGGTCATAAGCAAATTTTGGGTATTTGTATACCGTAATGCTAATGATAATCCCATTATAGCTGCCACAGAGGAGATTTCCGAAGAATCTGCCCCTCTTAGGTGCCTAGGATCGTCCTTCGGAACAAAGGCCAAGGAGCTATGGTGGCCCTAGGAGGGCTGTAGTCTGAATATAGAAGTTTTAGTGAGTAAGGATCTCACAGTACCAGAAATCTCCTGGTCTCTTATGAAAATTTCCTCTCCCTTAGAGAAAACATACAAACGAAAAGATAATCACATTATCTACTGAATTAGTTTATTACAGAAAATTATCGGTATCATCACTTGTCACAACAAGATGAACTTTTATGACATTTCGAATTACACAGCATTTTGTTATTTTTACATCTGCAGCAATATGTTGAGCACTTAGTAGTGCAACTGCATCGAGTGCAGCCTTGGCCGCCGGTCACTGATTGTGAAGAGGCAAGGGTTCGTAATGACTTTACCTCTGTGCATAGGGATGCCAATGTAAGTAGTTTCTCTTGCAAAATGGAAACCTTTCAGAGCTTTTCAGAGCTCGCAATAATACGAACTTTGTTAAATGATCCTGGTAATTGAGTATAAACTTGAATTCGCTGTCTCGGTTACTTTGCATGTCGATAAGATCTACTTGGCATCTTGAGTTAAATTATTTAAATATTAAAGGTATAAAAACTAGACTTTTCTTAGGATTAGATAATTTGGTCTGACACTGTTTTTTGTATAAGCGGAGATACAATGTAATGATTTCTTTGTCGACATTTTGTACGTAGTTTGCAGCTCCTTCTGCATCCTTGTGCGACCTCCATGTTCTATTTTCAAGTGAGTATTATGTAGGAAGTCGAATAACTCTTCTGTGTGCACATAATACAAAATAACGCTATTACCTTCTGTTACTGGCACAATAAGTTTTTCTTTTCAATCAACCTTAATAACATCATATTTTCTTAGTCGATGATAGTCAACATTTTCTTTTTTTCTGCTTTGATTTAGCCTTTTTAACGTCCTCTATGAAACTACAGTACATGTCTTTGCTGAGGATACAGCTATTATCTGCTTTTCCTTGCAGCAATATATTTAATTTACTTAAGAACACGGTTCTCATATCGAAAGCCCAGCATACGAGTTTCGTCAGGAGAAGCCATGGGAAAAAAATGTAGAAAAACAATACGATATTCTCAAATCACGCGGCAATCCCTTTCGTGGTTTAGCAGTTAATGTACAAGTTTTACGTGAAACTATAAAGTACTAATACTGTAAATATAGTAATAATAGTATTAAAATATAAATTTGTAAGCATGTACAAATTCTTGAAACTGAGTTTTATAAGTAGTATAGCAAAAAACAAACGAATATTGAAAGGGCTTACCTATCCGGGGAAAGCACACTAACCCGCAATCGAAACTATTCAGTTGACGGGCCTGTAAAGAATAACGCGTTGCCAGATTCGATACTTGGATGCCAGATACACTTAAAATATAACACACTGTCCTTGCTACCATGTGCATGCCGTCATCACACCAGAATATACACCTGCACCTCCTGCCGAACAGTTTTGCTTCAGCACATCGAACATTGGCCAGGAAATTCCGGGCACTTCGGGAAGTGGCCGGCCAAAGTCACATATACGCTATTCATTTTCAGTACATCACACATTGGCCAAACGCCCAGGCCAATGTGCGATTTGGCCAGCCAATTCGGGAACTGGCCGAACTTTGGGCTTTGGCCGTAAGATATATATATATATACATATATATATACATAAATATATATGTGTATATATATATATATATATATATATATATATATATATATATATATATATATTGATATATATTTAAATATATATATATATATATGTTTGATTCAAAGCCTGAAAAGAAATATATTTCGAGCGATACCATCTACTTTTACGCTATCATATATGTGTGTTTGTGTGTGGTTAGATGCGCAACCATATATATGTGTATGTGTGTGTACATGTATACATTTATAACTCTTCTGAGCGCCTCGGCCAGAAGGCATGCATCCCTGTTCTCCTCAACTATATTTTATACTCTGTATAGGAAAGAAAATTTTAATAAACTATGGTAATTTTAAACAAAGGGGGCTGTTATAAAATTAACACTCATTCGAATACATCTATGTAATTTTAAAATTTTCTATTCTGTAATTTACATTAATTTCATTGGTAGCATACTAAATTTTTATGCGATGTTCTTGGTGCAATCAGTTTATCTACACCAGGTCAAAAAGTCACTCACTTCCGTTACATACTTTTGTTTTCTGCATTTCTTAAATGCATGCGAACGTAAAAATATATTATTAATAATTACAAGCATCGGTACTGAGATACAGGTGAATGATAAACGTATTAAAATATCAAAGAAATTATAACCAGTTAGTATAATTATAACAACAATTAAAACAACTTAATAAACGTGCTTATTTATTTCTCATAAGAGTGCTTTTTCTGGCCTATAGAAACAGTCGTAGAATTCAAAGCGTTTACAATGGCAAAAAGATAGTAATGATCTCACTATTTTCCTTCGACAATATACATCTAGATTAAGAACGTATAAAATACGATCGGAAGGAACTGTCATAAATTCAGACTTTCGTTTTGATGTGTGTAAAAGGAATGTAAACTCTATTATTTAAGTTCAACATTTAATTTGGGTGTCAAGAAAAAATGAAACTAAATAACACTGCATGAACTGAGAAAATTGTGAAAAACTTAAGGGTGAATAATATTTTACATATTACATATATATTAATTTATGCATAATATATGTATACATGTGCATATAAATATAAATCCGTGTGCTTATACATGCCTTTATGTGTATTTACAGCTATATCTGTAATTCTATAAATGCGTCTGTATATGTTCGTGAATTATTTCTATCAAACTTAGTTGTTTGCCTATATATATATATATATATATATATATATATATATATATATACTTGTATATATATACATGTATATATATATGTATACACATATACATACATACATACATAAATATATATATATATATTATATAAAATATATATATATATATATATATATATATTTATGATAAGTATATATATATATTTTTTATATAATATATATAAATTTTCACAATTTGAATCCTAATTTATCACTTATATAGGAAGTTACGTAACATTTACTTTCAAAGTGCGTTTATGAAAGATTAATCTACTAATCTTTTTTTTATACTATTTTGTTACTTAACACTTTACACTTAAAGGTTACGTAACATTTCGAAACATAACATTCTATATATTTTTCCTTTTGTATTTTATAACTGATTTGAATTTTTATGTTCAATAACGTTAAAATTGTTGAAAGTATATATCCTTAATCTTTTTTAAACTTTAAATATACTAACTAAAAATTCGTTCAACCTAATTTACTTCCTGGCAAAGAAAAAAATATTTTTGTTAAAATTGGCCACATTTCTACATGGGAACAAATTTGAACAAATTAGAATGTATAATTATTATAATATGCCCCAATACCAATAAATAAATAGACTAAAAAGTAATAAAATCAATTAAAATCATACAATAAATTAAATACTTGACTAAGCACTTGAATCTTTATTAAAATATAACTTATCATTCGAAATGTATATAAAAAGCCTAAACACTTTTTTCCCTCCACTTTTTAATTAATAAGTAAGGTTCTTCAGTATCAATAGAAAAAAAAATAACACAATCATAACACACCTAATTTTAAATTTTTTCTATTCAAAAATTTCTTTGAATAATAAAAAAAACAAATATTTAACATTGAAATTCCGACTGTAAACAAATTTCCCACCCCCCCACCCCCGAAAAAAAGGAACGAAAGATGTCTCCCCAACAAGTGAAGAAGAGTAAAAAAAACACCACTATAAAAAAGTTAGAAACAAAAATTATTTTAAAACTAAAATGCTTTATTGATATTGCTAAAATTATACAAAACGATAAACAAACATTTCTAGTCAACTGGTCACGTCAAAATTTCACAAGAGGATACACGAGATCACTGTAAATATATAGCTGAACTCACTTTTCAACTGCATATTTTATTTCACTTCGAAAAACCAAGCAATGATTAATCTTGAATCAACTGGAGCTGCTCATCAGCATACTTGAACACATCTTCTTAACCAGGAAAGGCTCCCTGGTAAACGGTCATATAATATCCAGCCCGTTGAAGAAGGTAGCAGAAGAACCCCTCGTGGTCCACTTCGAAGACATATCACTCAGTATTCTAGTATCAACTGGAGCTACTCTTCAGCATATTTGGCCAGAACTTCATAGCCGGGAAAGGCTTTCTGATAAACGGTCATATAATGTCCAGCACGTTGAAGGAAGTAGCGAACGAATCCTTCGTGCTCATCTACTTCTGCGATTTTGCAGCAAAACTGGCAGACAGTTAACAGGAAAGAAAAGTAAAATCCGGGAGATTTAGAAATTAAATACAAACGGCACCATCCCACGACAAAATTTTCTATTTCCTCAAGGGCCCTGAAGAATTCAGCCCTACTGTTGTTGGTGACGATTATGGAATGGATGCTGATCCGATTGTTGACATCGTAATTTGGGTAACGTCGCCGGGTTTCGTTGAGCATTCGTATGATGAACATCCCGATCTCCGGCTTAAAATCCCCGTTCAAGCTCTCTTGGATGTTTAAGGAGCTCACCCTGGTTCTTGTTTCCTCATCGACAATAGGGTCGTTTGCAATCACGAACAAGAACACGTCTTTGATGAATTGACGCATTCGAACCTTTTCGGGCCGGAGAGCATCCTGTATACGACTTTCAATATCCATTTTAAAGAGGAAAGAAAATACGATACTCCTTCAACGATATACAGGACGAGACTAAAATGGTAGAATAGGTATGCTAACGGCACTTCACTTTCCCTACACAATGACGCGATAAACACAGTACGAAAACGCTCTCCAAAAATTGGTTTCATAGGTAAAGATAGGATTTTTCTGATTGGCGGAAATACATAGGCGGTTTATAACATTCCAGGGAACTGACCAATACTTTCACTCTCACTGATAAGAAATTTCCTAAGAAACAGGTGTGTCCTACGTAAACATATCCATCCCCCCTCCCTATTGTGGTGGGATTACCATATAATAATGAAGACCACTTCTGGTGCAAAGTTTCTGGAAAAGATTCAGAAGAGAAAACTAGTGATTTTCATGTACTTTTCTATACAAAATCTCAGTGCCACTGTTTGGTAATTAGGAAATATTTTCTAAAATTTTCATGAGATTTAAAGTTAAATATATACGTCATTCAAAATAATAAAATGAAAAACGAGTGATTTTTAATCGGATATTAACATGTAGGCAATATTTTAATGTCTATTAAGAGAAAAAATAGTAAACATAAGGAAAAGATGCCATGTTCTGTTAATGTTTCAGAGCCAAACTTTTATTGAAGTAAGCTTTATCTTAATTGCTTTCTAATATAAAGACAAAACGAAAACAATTTTAATAATTGTTATAATTTAAACTTCAATCTAGATTAAACAGGAAAAATGTGTTCCGCTTGATTATATGAAATAAAATTTAAATATATGTAAAAGGGATTTGAATAGCTGGAGGGACTTGTATACAAATGCAAGTTTAAATAAAAATGGTAAGTGCATCAAATAAATTTTATACTTATATTTATATTTTAAAGTACTATAAACGGTATTTGGAAATATGTATCAATAACAACCTATCAAGCACAAACATCTATATTTTGTTTCTGTATTCACTTTTTCGACAAATCTTACACACTCACTTTTTAGACTCGCGTTACCAAAGTTTAACGAGAAATGAAACTATTTGTGAGACAGTTGTTAGGAAAATTTTCAAATTTTAATAGATACAGTCTTAGAAAATGCTATTACGTATAAAAATTAGAATGTGTAATTTTAGCAAACTTGTATTTTTTTTTTTTTTTTTTTTTAGTTTATAGATATCATAATTCGAATACTTATCTTATTTGAAATATTTTTGGAATTCGAATTATATTTCTCCGACAAATGTTACGGTAAGAAGGACTGTCTGGTGACTTGGTATGCATCTTGATCTAGAGTTGATCACAACCGTTTGGTTTCACACCCGAAACTATTTATTTCAAGTTTTTTTAGGGAGGAGGTTATAAGACATTAATTTAAGAATCGCTTAAATGTACGGTATAAAGAGTTACTTTTGTATTTTATCTTCTCAAAACTGAGGAATAAAAAATTCTGCGTTAGCAAGAATCCTACTTGAGGATTTTTCGCATTTCATAAAATCTGCGGTGAAGCTCAAAACAATATGAAATTAGCCTTGACAAAAACTCAACAAAGAATAAAACAATTAAGGAAAATCCAAGTTCAGACTTCATATTTATTAATATTTAATGAAAAAAAATATCATATAACATAAGATTTCCTTATTCGTTTATTAAGTTACAATTTCTTTTATTTCTATTGTAAGATATGTCCTAATATTTTTATTAGTATTTGAATGTATTATTATTTATTCTGTTTCAAATTTTAGAACTATTTAATGTACATAAAAACTTTGTTCTGATTAAAAACTATTAATTAAACTGCAATTGATTGTAACTGATCAGGATCATAAAAACATTAATATTTGAACAGAAAGATATTGCCTCAGCTTACACAACGCTATTAAATTTTACACTTAAATAACATTTTTGTCAAATAATAGTATACTTGTGTTGCATTATAATTTAACAAAATGGGGGGGAGACCGTTGCATTCACAAATTTATCGATCAGTAGCGCTATCAGTAGCGCCATGGTAGTGTATAAAATTTTTAGCCTAAACTTTATTAGTGTGACTTTAGTGTAAATACTATATACATTTAACAATACACTAAAAACAACATACTTTGTGTAAATTTAGTCTAAATTAGAATTTTAAAATTTCACACTTATATTTTTTAAAAATTATATTACAATACTCACTTGTGTTTTATTATAAATTCACAAAATGATGGAGAGGGCGTTACACTAAAAAAATTATCTATTTATAGCCCTTTCTTTGAAACCCATCCGTAAAATAAGTCTCCCAACGGTACTGCCCGAAAAAACGTCTTTTCTTCAAACTTCTAAAGCTCTTAAAGTTTGTACTCTTTTAAAATTATTTTCTTCTTTCATAATTTGGTTAAAATTGTTTTTAGGAAACACAGACTTAATTCTTCTCTTATCGACACAGTGACTTCATTAGAGCATAAGAAAGAATGAATCGAGTTTAACGAAAAATCGATGTATGATTGCTAAAAATATGTATTTAAGAATTTTGCGTAATGAATTTTGTTTTTCACGTCAAAAAATTATATATCTTATCCTTTTTGTAACACTGTGAGTGAGGAATATTCAGTTAGGAAAATTCAGTGTAACATTTTTGTAACATCGTGAGTGAGGAAAATTCAGTGTAACATTTTTGTAACATCGTGAGTGAGGAAAATTCAGTGATTAAAACGCATGCACTGTGAAATCATGTCACTCACTTTATAATATCACCTTTATTTCTTTGTTTAAAAAGTAATCAATACCTCAGGAGTTGGGAGGCCAAGCTGGGTTTTCTGATTTTTCTCTGCTTCTAAATGACGAGGACCCACTTGAGCGATATTCGTATTTTCATTCTAGTATTGTTCGTTAAAACGAACGACGCACGCATTTGCCTGGATAGGACTAGCATATGGCTCAATCGTGCTTGGTTTGACCACGTGGCATCAGAAATAAGAACAGTACTTCGAGATATCTCAATCAGGGGATCGTGTTTGTATAATCAGTTACAAAAACCATCATAAGTTAATCTTTAGGAGCATAGACAAGACTAAAAAATCTACTCATTTTTCTTAAAAGTAAAACCAACTAACTTTCCTTACCTTAGAACTTCCCTTAATACTCTTAATATATAGCAGGTAAATTAACTTAATTCTTATTCTTTCCAACCTCTCTGACTTTCGCTAAGGTGAAAGTAAGATCTAGGCGAACTTTTCTTGTAACGGAAAAAAAGTTTAATGCTCTCATACAGGTGGTGTTATTTTTCAGGCTCAGTAAACAAATCAAGGTAAATTTTCCTTACAACAGCGAACGGAAAACTGCGGTCTCCAGCCACCAAGGGCTACAATATACGATATTTATGTGATATAATAAATTTTAATAAAGAATATCAATATCTACAATTCAAATGTATTGCTAATCACTGTCCACTCTCGTATTATTATAAGCATAATTGTCATTCATTTTGTACTTCAAAACGTGGCGATTGGGTCTTTACCCTTTCGTCCTTTAACATTTAGAAGGATCCATTGCAGGCAAATTTCACTCTTAGTACCTGGTGAGAAATCCCACTGCTTCCATGGATGTCCATAGGCATTTGGAATAGGATTTAAGAAGTAGATCCTGGTCTCAATAAATCCCCGTGTAGTAAACAGTATATCGTACCGTTCTAACCAATTCCATTATAGGGTAATTACAGTTTACATTTGAGAGAATTTTCGAGTGAATAGTGATGACATTATTAAAAAGTAAGGTATTGCTTCTTGTTGTTTAGGTTATTGTGCCCCAATATACGCACAACAAAATGCAAAGTGAATTCGGAGTGCCCTTCTGGCTGGACAGAGAAATATCTTTAGGTCGTTAAAATTATAGAATAAGCTATATCGACCCCTTTAATATATTCTTTTTTTCACACGGTTAGGAACTGTGTTTCTCTATCCTGAACTAGAACATTGATTTATATATGTACCAGCACGAATCAATACTTTTTCTTATGATTTAAACTAGTAAGAGGGCGATAGATATGTGTTCATATTTATTACACCATTTCTTATGATTATCGAATTACTTGTCTGGTTCGAATCGTTGAGGTTATTATATTTGATGGTAAGTGAAAATGCAAAATCTGCAAAAAAGCCACTGTTGACACAGAAAATAAATAAAAATTTATAAACTTCATTTTAATAAAGTTAAAAATTTTAAACGCACATAAATTTCAATCTATGTTACACTAGCCATTTCTTTATATTATTTTGGTTTTTATATTACAGGAATCATTCGATGCAATTTATCCTCTAAGTTTATATACACTTTTTCTTTAAATTTTTTAAAAATATGAAAGGACAAATTCATATTTTTAGAGTTTTATTTTTTATAAGAGTTATATAATATATTTTGTTAAAATAATAACATTTCAAAAATTTGCCATGTGATTAATAATTTGGAACTGTATGAACTGTATGTTTGAATTAGTAAAAATATATCGGTGAGTAACTGACCAGAATATCTTTTATATAATTTGAATTAAAATGGAGATATAAAAATTTCAGTTTGGATAATCTAGGAATATATTATTCTGAAATAAATGAATTTTTGATCCATGTAGATGTTGTAGCATATACAGCTGTGATATAAAAATCATATTAAATATTTTATGAAGTATTATATTAAATACTATATAAAAATATAATATTCTTATAATTTTATATATAATAACTACTTATGTGGTTACTGCAGCCGCATTCAGTTTTTATCACCCATTATCTTTTATAATACAGCAATAAATATAAATATGATATTTTCTCAAAAAATATTTTGTACCTCAAAATATTAACAAAAACGATTCTAAAGATACTAAATGATTAACATCGATGGGAGAGCAGTATTTTTTTCAAAACTCTTGGAAATTTATTTTCTATAGATCCACCCTGAATGTTTTTTGAAATCTCAATGCAGATATAAATCATTCGCTACCGTGTTTATATTTCTGTTATCTCTGAAACTAGTTTTTGATACCTTCTCTATTGTAGCTAATAACATTTGTGAATTACTTTGAGTAAGAAGGACATCTATTCAATTCTTTCCCAGAAAATCACAGTCACATAGAAGTATTAGTCGGATAATCCCTGTCAGACTATTCTTTGCGGTACATTATTGCTGTCAGATCAGAGATGGAGTGTAAAATGTAACTGCCCTTGTGGTCAATAGAGGATACGATTGTGCAGGTCAGTAACATAAACCGTTTTCTTTACAAAGCATGTTGGTAAATAACCTCAGACATATGTACGCAGAAGTGTTGGAATACAAGATGAAAAAGAAAATTTTAAACAGGACAAAAGTTTTCTGGAATCTTAATAACGGAAGTACATACAATTCAAACATTCTATGTTCGAGCTCCCTCAGACGTTTGAGAATTGAGAGTTATTCATTGGAAATATTCATAGGGAGTATTAATTTTTATTTTGACAGAGCCTATGAATGACCCTGAGAAAATTAAACATGAATCATTCCTCTATGTTCTAGGCATAAAATGCACATAATACGGTAGAACCTGAGAAAAAATTTGTAATTATAAAAAATAAAAGATGCCTTTCGTAAAATAAAGCTACCGCAGCAGAAAGGTTAAGCTAAATTGACCACTATTTGTAGGAGATAATAAAAATTAAAAGCTAAAAACAGTAATAAAAGTTAACGTGTATTTTTCTTTAGTATTATGTATTCTACAATAGGAATATATTGAAAAATATTGCATTTGAATGAATAGCTTTACATGTATGTATATATGTACGTGTATACATTTCTATGTATATGTGCGTATATATGCATATATATGTATATATACATGTATATATATATATATATATATATATATATATACATCTATCTATATATTATATATATATATATATATATATATAATATATACATATATATCTATCTCTATCTATATATATATATACCATATATATATATATATTATATATATCTATATCTACACAATGTGTGTATCTATATATCTATATATATATACATTTATATATGTATATATTGTGGTATATATATATATAATTCAGTCAGTGGATAAAAAATTGACATCTATTTCAGAAAAAAGCTTAGGTAAATAGGTTTGAAAAATTTTAAGTCGAGGACACTCCTTTAAATAAGACATTTTTAGCTGGTAAAATAGATTTTAAGGAATAAGAATGGAAAAGAGAAATGTTTTTATGAGATATTAAAGTGTAATAAATTTGATATATCCCAACACACATACATATATATATATATATATATATATATATGTATATGTATATATATATATATAAATATATATATATATATATATATATATATATATATATATACATATATATATACATAAATATATATGTGTATAAATATATACATATATATATAAAATATATATATATATATTTGATATATATTGATATATATTTAAATATATATATATATGTTTGATTCAAAGCCTGAAAGAAATATATTTCGAGCGATACCATCTACTTTTACGCTATCATATGTGTGTTTGTGTGTGGTTAGATGCGCAACCATATATATGTGTATGTGTGTGTACATGTATACATTTATAACTCTTCTGAGCGCCTCGGCCAGAAGGCATGCATCCCTGTTCTCCTCAACTATATTTTATACTCTGTATAGGAAAGAAAATTTTAATAAACTATGGTAAATTTAAACAAAGGGGGCTGTTATAAAATTAACACTCATTCGAATACATCTATGTAATTTTAAAATTTTCTATTCTGTAATTTACATTAATTTCATTGGTAGCATACTAAATTTTTATGCGATGTTCTTGGTGCAATCAGTCTATCTACACCAGGTCAAAAAGTCACTCACTTCCGTTACATACTTTTGTTTTGTGCATTTCTTAAATGCATGCGAACGTAAAAATATATTATTAATAATTACAAGCATCGGTACTGAGATACAGGTGAATGATAAACGTATTAAAATATCTAAGAAATTATAACCAGTTAGTATAATTATAACAACAATTAAAACAACTTAATAACGTGCTTATTTATTTCTCATAAGAGTGCTTTTTCTGGCCTATAGAAACAGTCGTAGAATTCAAAGCGTTTACAATGGCAAAAAGATAGTAATGATCTCACTTTTTTCCTTGGACGATATACATCTAGATTAAGAACGTATAAAATACGATCGCAAGTAACTGTCATAAATTCAGACTTTCGTTTTGATGTGTGTAAAAGGAATGTAAACTCTATTATTTAAGTTCAACATTTAATTTGGGTGTCAAGAAAAAATGAAACTAAATAACACTGCATGAACTGAGAAAATTGTGAAAAACTTAAGGGTGAATAATATTTTACATATTACATATATATTAATTTATGCATAATATATGTATACATGTGCATATAAATATAAATCCGTGTGCTTATACATGCCTTTATGTGTATTTACAGCTATATCTGTAATTCTATAAATGCGTCTGTACATGTTCGTGTATTATTTCTATCAAACTTAGTTGTTTGCTTATATATATATATTTAAAATTTCACAATTTGAATCCTAATTAAAATATCAAACTTATATAGGAAGATTTAGGAAAAAATGATTACATATTTACTTTCAAAGTGCATTTATGAAAGATTAAGCTAATCTACTATCTTTTTATGTATACTATTTTTACTTAAAAATTACTTAACACTTTACACTTAAAGGTTACGTAACATTTCGAAACATAACATTCTATATTTTTTTTATTTTGTATTTTATAACTGATTTGAATTTTTATGTTCAATAACGTTTAAAATTGTTGAAAGTATATATCCTTAATCTTTTTTAAACTTTAAATATACTAACTAAAATTTCGTTCAACCTAATTTACTTCCTGAGAAAAAAAAATATTTCTGTTAAAATTGGCCACATTTCTACATGGGAACAAATTTGAACAAATTAGAATGTATAATTATTATAATATGCCCCAATACCAATAAATAAATAGACTAAAAAGTAATAAAATCAATTAAAATCATACAATAAATTAAATACTTGACTAAGCACTTGAATCTTTATTAAAATATAACTTATCATTCGAAATGTATATAAAAAGCCTAAACACTTTTTTTCCTCCACTTTTTATTTAATAAGTAAGGTTCTTCAGTATTAATAGAAAAAAAATAACACAATCATAACACACCTAATTTTAAATTTTTTCTATAAAACATTTCTTTGGATAATAAAAACAACATATATTTAACATTGAAATTCCGTCTGTAAACAAATTTCCCACCCCCCACCCCCGAAAAAAAGGAAAGAAAGATGTCTCCCCAACAACTGAAGAAGAGTAAAAAAACACCACTATAAAAAAGTTAGAAACAAAAATTATTTTAAAACTAAAATGCTTTATTGATATTGCTAAAATTATACAAAACGATAAACAAACATTTCTAGTCAACTGGTCACGTCAAAATTTCACAAGAGGATACACGAGATCACTGTAAATATATAGCTGAACTCACTTTTCAACTGCATATTTTATTTCACTTCGAAAAACCAAGCAATGATTAATCTTGAATCAACTGGAGCTGCTCATCAGCATACTTGAACACATCTTCTTAACCAGGAAAGGCTCCCTGGTAAACGGTCATATAATATCCAGCCCGTTGAAGATGGTAGCAGAAGAACCCCTCGCGGTCCACTTCGAAGACATATCACTCAGTATTCTAGTATCAACTGGAGCTACTCTTCAGCATATTTGGCCAGAACTTCATAGCCGGGAAAGGCTTTCTGATAAACGGTCATATAATGTCCAGCACGTTGAAGGAAGTAGCGAACGAATCCTTCGTGCTCATCTACTTCTGCGATTTTGCAGCAAAACTGGCAGACAGTTAACAGGAAAGAAAAGTAAAATCCGGGAGATTTAGAAATTAAATACAAACGGCACCATCCCACGACAAAATTTTCTATTTCCTCAAGGGCCCTGAAGAATTCAGCCCTACTGTTGTTGGTGACGATTATGGAATGGATGCTGATCCGATTGTTGACATCGTAATTTGGGTAACGTCGCCGGGTTTCGTTGAGCATTCGTATGATGAACATCCCGATCTCCGGCTTAAAATCCCCGTTCAAGCTCTCTTGGATGTTTAAGGAGCTCACCCTGGTTCTTGTTTCCTCATCGACAATAGGGTCGTTTGCAATCACGAACAAGAACACGTCTTTGATGAATTGACGCATTCGAACCTTTTCGGGCCGGAGAGCATCCTGTATACGACTTTCAATATCCATTTTAAAGAGGAAAGAAAATACGATACTCCTTCAACGATATACAGGACGAGACTAAAATGGTAGAATAGGTATGCTAACGGCACTTCACTTTCCCTACACAATGACGCGATAAACACAGTACGAAAACGCTCTCCAAAAATTGGTTTCATAGGTAAAGATAGGATTTTTCTGATTGGCGGAAATACATAGGCGGTTTATAACATTCCAGGGAACTGACCAATACTTTCACTCTCACTGATAAGAAATTTCCTAAGAAACAGGTGTGTCCTACGTAAACATATCCATCCCCCCTCCCTATTGTGGTGGGATTACCATATAATAATGAAGACCACTTCTGGTGCAAAGTTTCTGGAAAAGATTCAGAAGAGAAAACTAGTGATTTTCATGTACTTTTCTATACAAAATCTCAGTGCCACTGTTTGGTAATTAGGAAATATTTTCTAAAATTTTCATGAGATTTAAAGTTAAATATATACGTCATTCAAAATAATAAAATGAAAAACGAGTGATTTTTAATCGGATATTAACATGTAGGCAATATTTTAATGTCTATTAAGAGAAAAAATAGTAAACATAAGGAAAAGATGCCATGTTCTGTTAATGTTTCAGAGCCAAACTTTTATTGAAGTAAGCTTTATCTTAATTGCTTTCTAATATAAAGACAAAACGAAAACAATTTTAATAATTGTTATAATTTAAACTTCAATCTAGATTAAACAGGAAAAATGTGTTCCGCTTGATTATATGAAATAAAATTTAAATATATGTAAAAGGGATTTGAATAGCTGGAGGGACTTGTATACAAATGCAAGTTTAAATAAAAATGGTAAGTGCATCAAATAAATTTTATACTTATATTTATATTTTAAAGTACTATAAACGGTATTTGGAAATATGTATCAATAACAACCTATCAAGCACAAACATCTATATTTTGTTTCTGTATTCACTTTTTCGACAAATCTTACACACTCACTTTTTAGACTCGCGTTACCAAAGTTTAACGAGAAATGAAACTATTTGTGAGACAGTTGTTAGGAAAATTTTCAAATTTTAATAGATACAGTCTTAGAAAATGCTATTACGTATAAAAATTAGAATGTGTAATTTTAGCAAACTTGTATTTTTTTTTTTTTTTAGTTTATAGATATCATAATTCGAATACTTATCTTATTTGAAATATTTTTGGAATTCGAATTATATTTCTCCGACAAATGTTACGGTAAGAAGGACTGTCTGGTGACTTGGTATGCATCTTGATCTAGAGTTGATCACAACCGTTTGGTTTCACACCCGAAACTATTTATTTCAAGTTTTTTTAGGGAGGAGGTTATAAGACATTAATTTAAGAATCGCTTAAATGTACGGTATAAAGAGTTACTTTTGTATTTTATCTTCTCAAAACTGAGGAATAAAAAATTCTGCGTTAGCAAGAATCCTACTTGAGGATTTTTCGCATTTCATAAAATCTGCGGTGAAGCTCAAAACAATATGAAATTAGCCTTGACAAAAACTCAACAAAGAATAAAACAATTAAGGAAAATCCAAGTTCAGACTTCATATTTATTAATATTTAATGAAAAAAAATATCATATAACATAAGATTTCCTTATTCGTTTATTAAGTTACAATTTCTTTTATTTCTATTGTAAGATATGTCCTAATATTTTTATTAGTATTTGAATGTATTATTATTTATTCAGTTTCAATTTTATAGAACTATTTAATGTACATAAAAACTTTGTTCTGATTAAAAACTATTAATTAAACTGCAATTGATTGTAACTGATCAGGATCATAAAAACATTAATATTTGAACAGAAAGATATTGCCTCAGCTTACACAACGCTATTAAATTTTACACTTAAATAACATTTTTGTCAAATAATAGTATACTTGTGTTGCATTATAATTTAACAAAATGGGGGGGAGACCGTTGCATTCACAAATTTATCGATCAGTAGCGCTATCAGTAGCGCCATGGTAGTGTATAAAATTTTTAGCCTAAACTTTATTAGTGTGACTTTAGTGTAAATACTATATACATTTAACAATACACTAAAAACAACATACTTTGTGTAAATTTAGTCTAAATTAGAATTTTAAAATTTCACACTTATATTTTTTAAAAATTATATTACAATACTCACTTGTGTTTTATTATAAATTCACAAAATGATGGAGGGGGCGTTACACTAAAAAAAATTATCTATTTATAGCCCTTTTTTTTAAACCCATCCGTAAAATAAGTCTCCCAACGGTACTGCCCGAAAAAAACGCCTTTTCTTCAAACTTCTAAAGCTCTTAAAGTTTGTACTCTTTTAAAATTATTTTCTTCTTTCATAATTTGGTTAAAATTGTTTTTAGGAAACACAGACTTAATTCTTCTCTTATCGACACAGTGACTTCATTAGAGCATAAGAAAGAATGAATCGAGTTTAACGAAAAATCGATGTATGATTGCTAAAAATATGTATTTAAGAATTTTGCGTAATGAATTTTGTTTTTCACGTAAAAAAATTATATATCTTATCCTTTTTGTAACACTGTGAGTGAGGAATATTCAGTTAGGAAAATTCAGTGTAACATTTTTGTAACATCGTGAGTGAGGAAAATTCAGTGATTAAAACGCATGCACTGTGAAATCATGTCACTCACTTTATAATATCAGCTTTATTTCTTTGTTTAAAAAATAATCAATACCTCAGGAGGTGGGAGGCCAAGCTGGGGTTTTCTGCTTTGTCTCTGCTTCTAAATGACGAGGACCCACTTGAGCGACATTCGTATTTTCATTCTAGTATTGTTCGTTAAAACGAACGACGCACGCATTTGCCTGGATAGGACTAGCATATGGCTCAATCGTGCTTGGTTTGACCACGTGGCATCAGAAATAAGAACAGTACTTCGAGATATCTCAATCAGGGGATCGTGTTTGTATAGTCAGTTACAAAAACCATCCTAAGTTAATCTTTAGGAGCATAGACAAGACTAAAAAATCTACTCATTTTTCTTAAAAGTAAAACCAACTAACTTTCCTTACCTTATAACTTCCCTTAATACTCTTAATATATAGCAGGTAAATTAACTAAATTCTTATTCTTTCTAACCTTTCTGACTTTCGCTAAGGTGAAAGTAAGATCTAGGCGAACTTTTCTTGTAACGGAAAAAACGTTTAATGCCCTCATACAGGAGGTGTTATTTTTCAGGCTCAGTAAACAAATCAAGGTAATTTTCCTTACAACAGCGAACGGAAAACTGCGGTCTCCAGCCAACAAGGGCTACAATATACGATATTTATGTGATATAATAAATTTTAATAAAGAATATCAATATCTACAATTCAAATATATTGCTAATCACTGTCCACTCTCGTATTATTATAAGCATAATTGTCATTCATTTTGTACTTCAAAACGTGGCGATTGGGTCTTTACCCTTTCGTCCTTTAACATTTAGAAGGATCCATAGCAGGCAAATTTCACTCTTAGTACCTGGTGAGAAATCCCACTGCTTCCATGGATGTCCATAGGCATTTGGAATAGGATTTAAGAAGTAGATCCTGGTCTCAATAAATCCCCGTGTAGTAAACAGTATATCGTACCGTTCTAACCAATTCCATTATAGGGTAATTACAGTTTACATTTGAGAGAATTTTGGAGTGAATAGTGATGACATTATTAAAAAGTAAGGTATTGCTTCTTGTTGTTTAGGTTATTGTGCCCCAATATACGCACAACAAAATGCAAAGTGAATTCGGAGTGCCCTTCTGGCTGGACAGAGAAATATCTTTAGGTCGTTAAAAATTATAGAATAAGCTATATCGACCCCTTTAATATATTCTTTTTTTCACACGGTTAGGAACTGTGTTTCTCTATCCTGAACTAGAACATTGATTTATATATGTACCAGCACGAATCAATACTTTTTCTTATGATTTAAACTAGTAAGAGGGCGATAGATATGTGTTCATATTTATTACACCATTTCTTATGATTATCGAATTACTTGTCTGGTTCGAATCGTTGAGGTTATTATATTTGATGGTAAGTGAAAATGCAAAATCTGCAAAAAAGCCACTGTTGACACAGAAAATAAATAAAAATTTATAAACTTCATTTTAATAAAGTTAAAAATTTTAAACGCACATAAATTTCAATCTATGTTACACTAGCATTTCTTTATATTATTTTGGTTTTTATATTACAGGAATCATTCGATGCAATTTATCCTCTAAGTTTATATACACTTTTTCTTCTTTAAATTTTTTAAAAATATGAAAGGACAAAATTCATATTTTTAGAGTTTTATTTTTTATAAGAGTTATATAATATATTTTGTTAAAATAATAACATTTCAAAAATTTGCCATGTGATTAATAAATTTGGAACTGTATCAACTGTATGTTTGAATTAGTAAATATATATCGGTGAGTAACTGACCAGAATATCTTTTATATAATTTGAATTAAAATGGAGATATAAAAATTTCAGTTTGGATAATCTAGGAATATATTATTCTGAAATAAATGAATTTTTGATCCATGTAGATGTTGTAGCATATACAGCTGTGATATAAAAATCATATTAAATATTTTATGAAGTATTATATAAATACTATATAAAAATATAATATTCTTATAATTTTTATATATGTAACTGCTTATGTGGTTACTGCAGCCGCATTCAGTTTTTATCACCCATTATCTTTTATAATACAGCGATAATTATAAATATGATATTTTCTCAAAAACTATTTTGTACCTCAAAATATTAACAAAAACGATACTAAAGATACTAAATGATTAACATCGATGGGAGAGCAGTATTTTTTTCAAAACTTTTGGAAATTTATTTTCTATAGATCCAACCTGAATGTTTTTTGAAATCTCAATGCAGATATAAATCATTCGCTATCGTTTTTATATTTCTGTTATCTCTGAAACTAGTTTTTGATACCTTCTCTATTGTAGCTAATAACATTTGTGAATTACTTTGAGTAAGAAGGACACCTATTCAATTCTTTCCCAGAAAATCACAGTCACATAGAAGTAGTAGTCGGATAATCCCTGTCAGACTATTCTTTGCGGTACATTATTGCTGTCAGATCAGAGAGGGAGTGTAAAATGTAACTGCCCTTGTGGTCAATAGAGGATACGATTGTGCAGGTCAGTAACATAAACCCTTTTCTTTACAAAGCATGTTGGTAAATAACCTCAGGCATATGTACGCAGAAGTGTTGGAATACAAGATGAAAAAGAAAATTTTAAACAGACAAAAGTTTTCTGGAATCTTAATAACGGAAGTACATACAATTCAAACATTCTATGTTCGAGCTCCCTCAGACGTTTGAGGATTGAGAGTTATTCATTGGAAATATTCATAGGGAGTATTAATTTTTATTTTGACAGAGCCTATGAATGACCCTGAGAAAATTAAACATGAATCATTCCTCTATGTTCTAGGCATAAAATGTGCATAATACGGTAGAACCTGAGAAAAAAATTGGTAATTATAAAAAATAAAAGATGCCTTTCGTAAAATAAAGCTACCGCAGCAGAAAGGTTAAGCTAAATTGACCACTATTTGTAGTAGATAATAAATATTAAAAGCTAAAAACAGTAATAAAAGTTAACGTGTATTTTTCTTTAGTATTATGTATTCTACAATAGGAATATATTGAAAAATATTGCATTTGAATGAATAGCTTTACATGTATGTATATATGTACGTGTATACATTTCTATGTATATGTGCGTATATATGCATATATATGTATATATACATGTATATATATATATATATATATATATATATATATATATATATATATACATATATCTATCTATCTATCTATATATATATCTATCTACATATATATATATATATATATGTATATATATACATTTATGTGTGTATATATATGTATATATGTATATATATACACACATATATATACACAAGTGTGTGTATATATATATATATAATTCAGTCAGTGGATAAAAAATTGACATCTATATTAGAAAAAAGCTTAGGTAAATAGGTTTGAAAAATTTTAAGTCGAGGACACTCCTTTAAATAAGACATTTTTAGCTGGTAAAATAGATTTTTAAGGAATAAGAATGGAAAAGAGAAATGTTTTTATGAGATATTAAAGTGTAATAAATTTGATATATCCCAACACTCACACACACACACACACACACACATATATATATATATATGTTTGATTCAAAGCCTGAAAAGAAATATATTTAGAGCGATACCATCTACTTTTACGCTATTATATATGTGTGTTTGTGTGTGGTTAGATGCGCAACCATATATGTGTGTTTGTGTGTGGTTAGATGCGCAACCATATATATGTGTATGTGTGTGTACATGTATACATTTATAACTCTTCTGAGCGCCTCGGCCAGAAGGCATGCATCCCTGTTCTCCTCAACTATATTTTATACTCTGTATAGGAAAGAAAATTTTAATAAACTATGGTAAATTTAAACAAAGGGGGCTGTTATAAAATTAACACTCATTCGAATACATCTATGTAATTTTAAAATTTTCTATTCTGTAATTTACATTAATTTCATTGGTAGCATACTAAATTTTTATGCGATGTTCTTGGTGCAATCAGTCTATCTACACCAGGTCAAAAAGTCACTCACTTCCGTTACATACTTTTGTTTTGTGCATTTCTTAAATGCATGCGAACGTAAAAATATATTATTAATAATTACAAGCATCGGTACTGAGATACAGGTGAATGATAAACGTATTAAAATATCTAAGAAATTATAACCAGTTAGTATAATTATAACAACAATTAAAACAACTTAATAACGTGCTTATTTATTTCTCATAAGAGTGCTTTTTCTGGCCTATAGAAACAGTCGTAGAATTCAAAGCGTTTACAATGGCAAAAAGATAGTAATGATCTCACTTTTTTCCTTCGACAATATACATCTAGATTAAGAACGTATAAAATACGATCGCAAGTAACTTTCATAAATTCAGACTTTCGTTTTGATGTGTGTAAAAGGAATGTAAACTCTATTATTTAAGTTCAACATTTAATTTGGGTGTCAAGAAAAAATGAAACTAAATAACACTGCATGAACTGAGAAAATTGTGAAAAACTGAAGGGTGAATAATATTTTACATATTACATATATATTAATTTATGCATAATATATGTATACATGTGCATATAAATATAAATCCGTGTGCTTATACATGCCTTTATGTGTATTTACAGCTATATCTGTAATTCTATAAATGCGTCTGTACATGTTCGTGTATTATTTCTATCAAACTTAGTTGTTTGCTTATATATATATATTTAAAATTTCACAATTTGAATCCTAATTAAAATATCAAACTTATATAGGAAGATTTAGGAAAAAATGATTACATATTTACTTTCAAAGTGCATTTATGAAAGATTAAGCTACTAATCTTTTTTGTATACTATTTTTCTAAAAATTACTTAACACTTTACACTTAAAGGTTACGTAACATTTCGAAACATAACATTCTATATTTTTTTTATTTTGTATTTTATAACTGATTTGAATTTTTATGTTCAATAACGTTAAAATTGTTGAAAGTATATATCCTTAATCTTTTTTAAACTTTAAATATACTAACTAAAATTTCGTTCAACCTAATTTACTTCCTGACAAAGAAAAAAAAATATTTTTGTTAAAATTGGCCACATTTCTACATGGGAACAAATTTGAATAAATTAGAATGTATGATTATTATAATATGCCCCAATACCAATAAATAAATAGACTAAAAAGTAATAAAATGAATTAAAATCATACAATAAATTAAATACTTGACTAAGCACTTGAATCTTTATTAAAATATAACTTATCATTCGAAATGTATATAAAAAGCCTAAAAACTTTTCCCTCCACTTCTTATTTAATAAGTTAGGTTCTTCAGTATCGATAGAAAAAATTAAAAATATAACAAAAAGTAACACATCTAATTTTAAATTTTTTCTATTAAAAAATTTCTTTGGATAATAAAAACAACAGATATTTAACATTGAATTTCCGTCTGTAAACAAATTTCCCACCCCCCACCCCCGAAAAAAAAGGAAAGAAAGATGTCTCCCAAACAAGTGAAGAAGAGTAAAAAAACACCACTATAAAAAAGTTAGAAACAAAAATTATTTTAAAACTAAAATGCTTTATTGATATTGCTAAAATTATACAAAACGATAAACAAACATTTCTAGTCAACTGGTCACGTCAAAATTTCACAAGAGGATACACGAGATCACTGTAAATATATAGCTGAACTTTTCAACTGCATATTTTATTTCACTTCGAAAACCAAGCAATGATTAATCTTGCATCAACTGGAGCTGCTCATCAGCATACTTGAACAGATCTTCTTAACCAGGAAAGGCTCCCTGGTAAACGGTCATATAATATACCAGCCCGTTGAAGAAGGTAGCAGAAGCACCCCTCGTGGTCCACTTCGAAGACATATCACTCAGTATTCTAGTATCAACTGGAGCTACTCTTCAGCATATTTGGCCAGAACTTCATAGCCGGGAAAGGCTTTCTGATAAACGGTCATATAATGTCCAGCACGTTGAAGGAAGTAGCGAACGAATCCTTCGTGCTCATCTACTTCTGCGATTTTGCAGCAAAACTGGCAGACAGTTAACAGGAAAGAAAAGTAAAATCCGGGAGATTTAGAAATTAAATACAAACGGCACCATCCCACGACAAAATTTTCTATTTCCTCAAGGGCCCTGAAGAATTCAGCCCTACTGTTGTTGGTGACGATTATGGAATGGATGCTGATCCGATTGTTGACATCGTAATTTGGGTAACGTCGCCGGGTTTCGTTGAGCATTCGTATGATGAACATCCCGATCTCCGGCTTAAAATCCCCGTTCAAGCTCTCTTGGATGTTTAAGGAGCTCACCCTGGTTCTTGTTTCCTCATCGACAATAGGGTCGTTTGCAATCACGAACAAGAACACGTCTTTGATGAATTGACGCATTCGAACCTTTTCGGGCCGGAGAGCATCCTGTATACGACTTTCAATATCCATTTTAAAGAGGAAAGAAAATACGATACTCCTTCAACGATATACAGGACGAGACTAAAATGGTAGAATAGGTATGCTAACGGCACTTCACTTTCCCTACACAATGACGCGATAAACACAGTACGAAAACGCTCTCCAAAAATTGGTTTCATAGGTAAAGATAGGATTTTTCTGATTGGCGGAAATACATAGGCGGTTCAAAACATTCCAAGGAACTGACCAATACTTTCACTCTCACTGATAAGAAATTTCCTAAGAAACAGGTGTGTCCTACGTAAACATATCCATCCCCCCTCCCTATTGTGGTGGGATTACCATATAATAATGAAGACCACTTCTGGTGCAAAGTTTCAGGAAAAGATTCAGAAGAGAAAACTAGTGATTTTCATGTACTTTTCTATACAAAATCTCAGTGCCACTGTTTGGTAATTAGGAAATATTTTCTAAAATTTTCATGAGATTTAAAGTTAAATATATACGTCATTCAAAATAATAAAATGAAAAACGAGTGATTTTTAATCAGATATTAACATGTAGGCAATATTTTAATGTCTATTAAGAGAAAAAATAGTAAACATAAGGAAAAGATGCCATGTTCTGTTAATGTTTCAGAGCCAAACTTTTATTGAAGTAAGCTTTATCTTAATTGCTTTCTAATATAAAGACAAAACGAAAACAATTTTAATAATTGTTATAATTTAAACTTCAATCTAGATTAAACAGGAAAAATGTGTTCCGCTTGATTATATGAAATAAAATTTAAATATATGTAAAAGGGATTTGAATAGCTGGAGGGACTTGTATACAAATGCAAGTTTAAATAAAAATGGTAAGTGCATCAAATAAATTTTATACTTATATTTATATTTTAAAGTACTATAAACGGTATTTGGAAATATGTATCAATAACAACCTATCAAGCACAAACATCTATTTTGTTTCTGTATTCACTTTTTCGACAAATCTTACACACTCACTTTTTAGACTCGCGTTACCAAAGTTTAACGAGAAATGAAAACTATTTGTGAGACAGTTGTTAGGAAAATTTTCAAATTTTAATAGATACAGTCTTAGAAAATGCTATTACGTATAAAAATTAGAATGTGTAAATTTAGCAAACTTGTATTTTTTTTTTTTTTTTTTTTTTTTTTTTTTTTTTTTTTTTTTAGTGTATAGATATCATAATTCGAATACTTATCTTATTTGAAATATTTTTGGAATTCGAATTATATTTCTCCGACAAATGTTACGGTAATAAGGACTGGCTGGTGACTTGGTATGCATCTTGATCTAGAGTTGATCACAACCGTTTGGTTTCACACCCGAAACTATTTATTCCAAGTTTTTTTAGGGAGGAGGTTATAAGACATTAATTTAAGAATCGCTTAAATGTACGGTATAAAGAGTTAATTTTGTATTTTTTCCTCTAAAAACTGTGGAGTAAAAAATGCTTCATTAGCAAGAATCCTACATCAGGATTTTTCGCATTTCATAAAATGTCCGGTGAAGCTCAAAATAATATGAAATTAGCCTTGACAAAAACTCAACAAAGAATAAAACAATTAAGAAAAATCCAAGTTCAGACTTCATATTTATTAATATTTAATGAAAAAAATATCATGTAGCATAAGATTTCCTGATTCGTTTATTAAGTTACAATTTCTTTTATTTCTATTGTAAGATATGTCCTAAGGTTTTTATTAGCATTTGAATGTATTATTATTTATTCTGTTTCAATTTTATAGAACTATTTAATGTACATAAAAACTTTGTTCTGATTAAAAACTATTAATTAAACTGCAATTGATTGTAACTGATCAGGATCATAAAAACATTAATATTTGAACAGAAAGATATTGCCTCAGCTTACACAACGCTATTAAATTTTACACTTAAATAACATTTTTGTCAAATAATAGTATACTTGTGTTGCATTATAATTTAACAAAATGGGGGGAGACCGTTGCATTCACAAATTTATCGATCAGTAGCGCTATCAGTAGCGCCATGGTAGTGTATAAAATTTTTAGCCTAAACTTTATTAGTGTGAATTTAGTGTAAATATTATATACATTTAACAATACACTAAAAACAACATACTTTGTGTAAATTTAGTCTAAATTAGAATTTTAAAATTTCACACTTATATTTTTTAAAAATTATATTACAATACTCACTTGTGTTTTATTATAAATTCACAAAATGATGGAGAGGGCGTTACACTAAAAAAATTATCTATTTATAGCCCTTTCTTTGAAACCCATCCGTAAAATAAGTCTCCCAACGGTACTGCCCGAAAAAACGTCTTTTCTTCAAACTTCTAAAGCTCTTAAAGTTTGTACTCTTTTAAAATTATTTTCTTCTTTCATAATTTGGTTAAAATTGTTTTTAGGAAACACAGACTTAATTCTTCTCTTATCGACACAGTGACTTCATTAGAGCATAAGAAAGAATGAATCGAGTTTAACGAAAAATCGATGTATGATTGCTAAAAATATGTATTTAAGAATTTTGCGTAATGAATTTTGTTTTTCACGTAAAAAAATTATATATCTTATCCTTTTTGTAACACTGTGAGTGAGGAATATTCAGTTAGGAAAATTCAGTGTAACATTTTTGTAACATCGTGAGTGAGGAAAATTCAGTGATTAAAACGCATGCACTGTGAAATCATGTCACTCACTTTATAATATCACCTTTATTTCTTTGTTTAAAAAATAATCAATACCTCAGGAGGTGGGAGGCCAAGCTGGGTTTTCTGCTTTGTCTCTGCTTCTAAATGACGAGGACCCACTTGAGCGACATTCGTATTTTCATTCTAGTATTGTTCGTTAAAACGAACGACGCACGCATTTGCCTGGATAGGACTAGCATATGGCTCAATCGTGCTTGGTTTGACCACGTGGCATCAGAAATAAGAACAGTACTTCGAGATATCTCAATCAGGGGATCGTGTTTGTATAGTCAGTTACAAAAACTATCCTAAGTTCATCTTTAGGAACTTATTTAAACTTTCAGTATAAAAATAGACAAGACTAAAAAAATCTACTCATTTTTCTTAAAAGTAAAACCAACTAACTTTCCCTACCTTATAACTTCCCTTAATACTCTTAATATATAGCAGGTAAATTAACTTAATTCTTATTCTTTCCAACCTCTCTGACATTCGCTAAGGTGAAAGTAAGATCTAGGCGAACTTTTCTTGTAACGGAAAAAACGTTTAATGCCCTCATACAGGTGGTGTTATTTTTCAGGCTCAGTAAACAAATCAAGTTAATTTTCCTTACAACAGCGAACGGAAAACTGCGGTCTCCAGCCAACAAGGGCTACAATATACGATATTTATGTGATATAATAAATTTTAATAAAGAATATCAATATCTACAATTCAAATGTATTGCTAATCACTGTCCACTCTCGTATTATTATAAGCATAATTGTCATTCATTTTGTACTTCAAAACGTGGCGATTGGGTCTTTACCCTTTCGTCCTTTAACATTTAGAAGGATCCATAGCAGGCAAATTTCACTCTTAGTACCTGGTGAGAAATCCCACTGCTTCCATGGATGTCCATAGGCATTTGGAATAGGATTTAAGAAGTAGATCCTGGTCTCAATAAATCCCCGTGTAGTAAACAGTATATCGTACCGTTCTAACCAATTCCATTATAGGGTAATTACAGTTTACATTTGAGAGAATTTTGGAGTGAATAGTGATGACATTATTAAAAAGTAAGGTATTGCTTCTTGTTGTTTAGGTTATTGTGCCCCAATATACGCACAACAAAATGCAAAGTGAATTCGGAGTGCCCTTCTGGCTGGACAGAGAAATATCTTTAGGTCGTTAAAAATTATAGAATAAGCTATATCGACCCCTTTAATATATTCTTTTTTTCACACGGTTAGGAACTGTGTTTCTCTATCCTGAACTAGAACATTGATTTATATATGTACCAGCACGAATCAATACTTTTTCTTATGATTTAAACTAGTAAGAGGGCGATAGATATGTGTTCATATTTATTACACCATTTCTTATGATTATCGAATTACTTGTCTGGTTCGAATCGTTGAGGTTATTATATTTGATGGTAAGTGAAAATGCAAAATCTGCAAAAAAGCCACTGTTGACACAGAAAATAAATAAAAATTTATAAACTTCATTTTAATAAAGTTAAAAATTTTAAACGCACATAAATTTCAATCTATGTTACACTAGCATTTCTTTATATTATTTTGGTTTTTATATTACAGGAATCATTCGATGCAATTTATCCTCTAAGTTTATATACACTTTTTCTTTAAATTTTTTAAAAATATGAAAGGACAAATTCATATTTTTAGAGTTTTATTTTTTATAAGAGTTATATAATATATTTTGTTAAAATAATAACATTTCAAAAATTTGCCATGTGATTAATAATTTGGAACTGTATGAACTGTATGTTTGAATTAGTAAAAATATATCGGTGAGTAACTGACCAGAATATCTTTTATATAATTTGAATTAAAATGGAGATATAAAAATTTCAGTTTGGATAATCTAGGAATATATTATTCTGAAATAAATGAATTTTTGATCCATGTAGATGTTGTAGCATATACAGCTGTGATATAAAAATCATATTAAATATTTTATGAAGTATTATATAAATACTATATAAAAATATAATATTCTTATAATTTTATATATAATAACTGCTTATGTGGTTACAGCAGCCGCATTCAGTTTTTATCACCCATTATCTTTTATAATACAGCAATAATTATAAATATGATATTTTCTCAAAAAATTTTTGTACCTCAAAATATTAACAAAAACGATACTAAAGATACTAAATGATTAACATCGATGGGAGAGCAGTATTTTTTTCAAAACTTTTGGAAATTTATTTTCTATAGATCCACCCTGAATGTTTTTTGAAATCTCAATGCAGATATAAATCATTCGCTATCGTTTTTATATTTCTGTTATCTCTGAAACTAGTTTTTGATACCTTCTCTTTTGTAGCTAATAACATTTGTGAATTACTTTGAGTAAGAAGGACACCTATTCAATTCTTTCCCAGAAAATCACAGTCACACAGAAGTAGAAGTCGGATAATCCCTGTCAGACTATTCTTTGCGGTACATTATTGCTGTCAGATCAGAGAGGGAGTGTAAAATGTAACTGCCCTTGTGGTCAATAGAGCATACGATTGTGCAGGTCAGTAACATAAACCCTTTTCTTTACAAAGCATGTTGGTAAATAACCTCAGGCATATGTACGCAGAAGTGTTGGAATACAAGATGAAAAAGAAAATTTTAAACAGACAAAAGTTTTCTGGAATCTTAATAACGGAAGTACATACAATTCAAACATTCTATGTTCGAGCTCCCTCAGACGTTTGAGGATTGAGAGTTATTCATTGGAAATATTCATAGGGAGTATTAATTTTTATTTTGACAGAGCCTATGAATGACCCTGAGAAAATTAAACATGAATCATTCCTCTATGTTCTAGGCATAAAATGTGCATAATACGGTAGAACCTGAGAAAAAATTTGTAATTATAAAAAATAAAAGATGCCTTTCGTAAAATAAAGCTACCGCAGCAAAAAGGTTAAGCTAAATTGACCACTATTTGTAGTAGATAATAAATATTAAAAGCTAAAAACAGTAATAAAAGTTAACGTGTATTTTTCTTAAGTATTATGTATTCTACAATAGGAATATATTGAATAATATTGCATTTGAATGAATAGCTTTACATGTATGTATATATGTACGTGTATACATTTCTATGTATATGTGCGTATATATGCATATATATGTATATATACATGTATATATATATATAAATGTATATATACATGTATATATATATATAAATACATCTATCTATCTATATATATATATACATTTATGTGTGTATATATATATATGTATATATATACACACATATATATACACAAGTGTGTGTATATATATATATATAATTCAGTCAGTGGATAAAAAATTGACATCTATATTAGAAAAAAGCTTAGGTAAATAGGTTTGAAAAATTTTAAGTCGAGGACACTCCTTTAAATAAGACATTTTTAGCTGGTAAAATAGATTTTAAGGAATAAGAATGGAAAAGAGAAATGTTTTTATGAAATATTAAAGTGTAATAAATTTGATATATCCCAACACACACACATACATATATATATAAATATATATATATATACATAAATATATATGTGTATATATATATATATATATATATATATATATATATATATATATATATATACATACACACACACACACACACACACACACACACATATATATATATATATATATATATATATATATATATATATGTTTGATTCAAAGCCTGAAAAGAAATATATTTCGAGCGATACCATCTACTTTTACGCTATCATATATGTGTGTTTGTGTGTGGTTAGATGCGCAACCATATATATGTGTATGTGTGTGTACATGTATACATTTATAACTCTTCTGAGCGCCTCGGCCAGAAGGCATGCATCCCTGTTCTCCTCAACTATATTTTATACTCTGTATAGGAAAGAAAATTTTAATAAACTATGGTAATTTTAAACAAAGGGGGCTGTTATAAAATTAACACTCATTCGAAGACATCTATGTAATTTTAAAATTTTCTATTCTGTAATTTACATTAATTTCATTGGTAGCATATTAAATTTTTATGCGATGTTCTTGGTGCAATCAGTCTATCTACACCAGGTCAAAAAGTCACTCACTTCCGTTACATACTTTTGTTTTGTGCATTTCTTAAATGCATGCGAACGTAAAAATATATTATTAATAATTACAAGCATCGGTACTGAGATACAGGTGAATGATAAACGTATTAAAATATCTAAGAAATTATAACCAGTTAGTATAATTATAACAACAATTAAAACAACTTAATAACGTGCTTATTTATTTCTCATAAGAGTGCTTTTTCTGGCCTATAGAAACAGTCGTAGAATTCAAAGCGTTTACAATGGCAAAAAGATAGTAATGATCTCACTTTTTTCCTTGGACGATATACATCTAGATTAAGAACGTATAAAATACGATCGCAAGTAACTGTCATAAATTCAGACTTTCGTTTTGATGTGTGTAAAAGGAATGTAAACTCTATTATTTAAGTTCAACATTTAATTTGGGTGTCAAGAAAAAAATGAAATTAAATAACACTGCATGAACTGAGAAAATTGTGAAAAACTTAAGGGTGAATAATATTTTACATATTACATATATATTAATTTATGCATAATATATGTATACATGTGCATATAAATATAAATCCGTGTGCTTATACATGCCTTTATGTGTATTTACAGCTATATCTGTAATTCTATAAATGCGTCTGTACATGTTCGTGTATTATTTCTATCAAACTTAGTTGTTTGCCTATATATATATATATATATATATATATATATATATATATATATATATATATATATATATATATATATATATATATATATATATATATTATATTAATATATTTATATTTAAAATTTCACAATTTGAATCCTAATTAAAATATCAAACTTATATAGGAAGATTTAGGAAAAAATGATTACATATTTACTTTCAAAGTGCATTTATGAAAGATTAAGCTACTAATCTTTTTTGGTATACTAATTTTTCTAAAAATTACTTAACACTTTACACTTAAAGGTTACGTAACATTTCGAAACATAACATTCTATATTTTTTTTATTTTGTATTTTATAACTGATTTGAATTTTTATGTTCAATAACGTTAAAATTGTTGAAAGTATATATCCTTAATCTTTTTTAAACTTTAAATATACTAACTAAAATTTCGTTCAACCTAATTTACTTCCTGAGAAAAAAAAATATTTCTGTTAAAATTGGCCACATTTCTACATGGGAACAAATTTGAATAAATTAGAATGTATAATTATTATAATATGCCCCAATACCAATAAATAAATAGACTAAAAAGTAATAAAATCAATTAAAATCATACAATAAATTAAATACTTGACTAAGCACTTGAATCTTTATTAAAATATAACTTATCATTCGAAATGTATATAAAAAGCCTAAAAACTTTTTTCCCTCCACTTTTTATTTAATAAGTAAGGTTCTTCAGTATCAATAGAAAAAAATAACACAATCATAACACACCTAATTTTAAATTTTTTCTTTTCTTTGGATAATAAAAACAACATATATTTAACATTGCAATTCCGTCTGTAAACAAATTTCCCACCCCCACCCCCGAAAAAAAAGGAAAGAAAGATGTCTCCCCAACAAGTGAAGAAGAGTAAAAAAACACCACTATAAAAAAGTTAGAAACAAAAATTATTTTAAAACTAAAATGCTTTATTGATATTGCTAAAATTATACAAAACGATAAACAAACATTTCTAGTCAACTGGTCACGTCAAAATTTCACAAGAGGATACACGAGATCACTGTAAATATATAGCTGAACTCACTTTTCAACTGCATATTTTATTTCACTTCGAAAAACCAAGCAATGATTAATCTTGAATCAACTGGAGCTGCTCATCAGCATACTTGAACACATCTTCTTAACCAGGAAAGGCTCCCTGGTAAACGGTCATATAATATCCAGCCCGTTGAAGAAGGTAGCAGAAGAACCCCTCGTGGTCCACTTCGAAGACATATCACTCAGTATTCTAGTATCAACTGGAGCTACTCTTCAGCATATTTGGCCAGAACTTCATAGCCGGGAAAGGCTTTCTGATAAACGGTCATATAATGTCCAGCACGTTGAAGGAAGTAGCGAACGAATCCTTCGTGCTCATCTACTTCTGCGATTTTGCAGCAAAACTGGCAGACAGTTAACAGGAAAGAAAAGTAAAATCCGGGAGATTTAGAAATTAAATACAAACGGCACCATCCCACGACAAAATTTTCTATTTCCTCAAGGGCCCTGAAGAATTCAGCCCTACTGTTGTTGGTGACGATTATGGAATGGATGCTGATCCGATTGTTGACATCGTAATTTGGGTAACGTCGCCGGGTTTCGTTGAGCATTCGTATGATGAACATCCCGATCTCCGGCTTAAAATCCCCGTTCAAGCTCTCTTGGATGTTTAAGGAGCTCACCCTGGTTCTTGTTTCCTCATCGACAATAGGGTCGTTTGCAATCACGAACAAGAACACGTCTTTGATGAATTGACGCATTCGAACCTTTTCGGGCCGGAGAGCATCCTGTATACGACTTTCAATATCCATTTTAAAGAGGAAAGAAAATACGATACTCCTTCAACGATATACAGGACGAGACTAAAATGGTAGAATAGGTATGCTAACGGCACTTCACTTTCCCTACACAATGACGCGATAAACACAGTACGAAAACGCTCTCCAAAAATTGGTTTCATAGGTAAAGATAGGATTTTTCTGATTGGCGGAAATACATAGGCGGTTTATAACATTCCAGGGAACTGACCAATACTTTCACTCTCACTGATAAGAAATTTCCTAAGAAACAGGTGTGTCCTACGTAAACATATCCATCCCCCCTCCCTATTGTGGTGGGATTACCATATAATAATGAAGACCACTTCTGGTGCAAAGTTTCTGGAAAAGATTCAGAAGAGAAAACTAGTGATTTTCATGTACTTTTCTATACAAAATCTCAGTGCCACTGTTTGGTAATTAGGAAATATTTTCTAAAATTTTCATGAGATTTAAAGTTAAATATATACGTCATTCAAAATAATAAAATGAAAAACGAGTGATTTTTAATCGGATATTAACATGTAGGCAATATTTTAATGTCTATTAAGAGAAAAAATAGTAAACATAAGGAAAAGATGCCATGTTCTGTTAATGTTTCAGAGCCAAACTTTTATTGAAGTAAGCTTTATCTTAATTGCTTTCTAATATAAAGACAAAACGAAAACAATTTTAATAATTGTTATAATTTAAACTTCAATCTAGATTAAACAGGAAAAATGTGTTCCGCTTGATTATATGAAATAAAATTTAAATATATGTAAAAGGGATTTGAATAGCTGGAGGGACTTGTATACAAATGCAAGTTTAAATAAAAATGGTAAGTGCATCAAATAAATTTTATACTTACATTTATATTTTAAAGTACTATAAACGGTATTTGGAAATATGTATCAATAACAACCTATCAAGCACAAACATCTATATTTTGTTTCTGTATTCACTTTTTCGACAAATCTTACACACTCACTTTTTAGACTCGCGTTACCAAAGTTTAACGAGAAATGAAACTATTTGTGAGACAGTTGTTAGGAAAATTTTCAAATTTTAATAGATACAGTCTTAGAAAATGCTATTACGTATAAAAATTAGAATGTGTAATTTTAGCAAACTTGTATTTTTTTTTTTTTTTTTTTAGTTTATAGATATCATAATTCGAATACTTATCTTATTTGAAATATTTTTGGAATTCGAATTATATTTCTCCGACAAATGTTACGGTAATAAGGACTGGCTGGTGACTTGGTATGCATCTTGATCTAGAGTTGATCACAACCGTTTGGTTTCACACCCGAAACTATTTATTTCAAGTTTTTTTAGGGAGGAGGTTATAAGACATTAATTTAAGAATCGCTTAAATGTACGGTATAAAGAGTTAATTTTGTATTTTTTCCTCTAAAAACTGTGGAGTAAAAAATGCTTCATTAGCAAGAATCCTACATGAGGATTTTTCGCATTTCATAAAATGTCCGGTGAAGCTCAAAATAATATGAAATTAGCCTTGACAAAAACTCAACAAAGAATAAAACAATTAAGGAAAATCCAAGTTCAGACTTCATATTTATTAATATTTAATGAAAAAAAATATCATATAACATAAGATTTCCTTATTCGTTTATTAAGTTACAATTTCTTTTATTTCTATTGTAAGATATGTCCTAATATTTTTATTAGTATTTGAATGTATTATTATTTTTTCAGTTTCAATTTTATAGAACTATTTAATGTACATAAAAAACTTTGTTCTGATTAAAAACTATTAATTAAACTGCAATTGATTGTAACTGATCAGGATCATAAAAACATTAATATTTGAACAGAAAGATATTGCCTCAGCTTACACAACGCTATTAAATTTTACACTTAAATAACATTTTTGTCAAATAATAGTATACTTGTGTTGCATTATAATTTAACAAAATGGGGGGAGACCGTTGCATTCACAAATTTATCGATCAGTAGCGCTATCAGTAGCGCCATGGTAGTGTATAAAATTTTTAGCCTAAACTTTATTAGTGTGAATTTAGTGTAAATATTATATACATTTAACAATACACTAAAAACAACATACTTTGTGTAAATTTAGTCTAAATTAGAATTTTAAAATTTTACACTTATATTTTTTAAAAAATTATATTACAATACTCACTTGTGTTTTATTATAAATTCACAAAATGATGGAGAGGGCGTTACACTAAAAAAATTATCTATTTATAGCCCTTTCTTTGAAACCCATCCGTAAAATAAGTCTCCCAACGGTACTGCCCGAAAAAACGTCTTTTCTTCAAACTTCTAAAGCTCTTAAAGTTTGTACTCTTTTAAAATTATTTTCTTCTTTCATAATTTGGTTAAAATTGTTTTTAGGAAACACAGACTTAATTCTTCTCTTATCGACACAGTGACTTCATTAGAGCATAAGAAAGAATGAATCGAGTTTAACGAAAAATCGATGTATGATTGCTAAAAATATGTATTTAAGAATTTTGCGTAATGAATTTTGTTTTTCACGTAAAAAAAATTATATATCTCATCCTTTTTGTAACACTGTGAGTGAGGAATATTCAGTTAGGAAAATTCAGTGTAACATTTTTGTAACATCGTGAGTGAGGAAAATTCAGTGTAACATTTTTGTAACATCGTGAGTGAGGAAAATTCAGTGATTAAAACGCATGCACTGTGAAATCATGTCACTCACTTTATAATATCACCTTTATTTCTTTGTTTAAAAAATAATCAATACCTCAGGAGGTGGGAGGCCAATCTGGGTTTTCTGCTTTGTCTCTGCTTCTAAATGACGAGGACCCACTTGAGCGATATTCGTATTTTCATTCTAGTATTGTTCGTTAAAACGAACGACGCACGCATTTGCCTGGATAGGACTAGCATATGGCTCAATCGTGCTTGGTTTGACCACGTGGCATCAGAAATAAGAACAGTACTTCGAGATATCTCAATCAGGGAATCGTGTTTGTATAGTCAGTTACAAGAACCATCCTAAGTTAATCTTTAGACATAGACATAATCATAGACAAGACTAAAAAAATCTACTCATTTTTCTTAAAAACAAAACCAACTAACTTTCCTTACCTTATAACTTCCCTTAATACTCTTAATATATAGCAGGTAAATTAACTAAATTCTTATTCTTTCCAACCTCTCTGACTTTCGCTAAGGTGAAAGTAAGATCTAGGCGAACTTTTCTTGTAACGGAAAAAAAACGTTTAATGCCCTCATACAGGTGGTGTTATTTTTCAGGCTCAGTAAACAAATCAAGGTAATTTTCCTTACAACAGCGAACGGAAAACTGCGGTCTCCAGCCAACAAGGGCTACAATATACGATATTTATGTGATATAATAAATTTTAATAAAGAATATCAATATCTACAATTCAAATATATTGCTAATCACTGTCCACTCTCGTATTATTATAAGCATAATTGTCATTCATTTTGTACTTCAAAACGTGGCGATTGGGTCTTTACCCTTTCGTCCTTTAACATTTAGAAGGATCCATAGCAGGCAAATTTCACTCTTAGTACCTGGTGAGAAATCCCACTGCTTCCATGGATGTCCATAGGCATTTGGAATAGGATTTAAGAAGTAGATCCTGGTCTCAATAAATCCCCGTGTAGTAAACAGTATATCGTACCGTTCTAACCAATTCCATTATAGGGTAATTACAGCTTACATTTGAGAGAATTTTCGAGTGAATAGTGATGACATTATTAAAAAGTAAGGTATTGCTTCTTGTTGTTTAGGTTATTGTGCCCCAATATACGCACAACAAAATGCAAAGTGAATTCGGAGTGCCATTCTGGCTGGACAGAGAAATATCTTTAGGTCGATAAAAATTATAGAATAAGCTATATCGACCCCTTTAATATATTCTTTTTTTCACACGGTTAGGAACTGTGTTTCTCTATCCTGAACTAGAACATTGATTTATATATGTACCAGCACGAATCAATACTTTTTCTTATGATTTAAACTAGTAAGAGGGCGATAGATATGTGTTCATATTTATTACACCATTTCTTATGATTATCGAATTACTTGTCTGGTTCGAATCGTTGAGGTTATTATATTTGATGGTAAGTGAAAATGCAAAATCTGCAAAAAAGCCACTGTTGACACAGAAAATAAATAAAAATTTATAAACTTCATTTTAATAAAGTTAAAAATTTTAAACGCACATAAATTTCAATCTATGTTACACTAGCATTTCTTTATATTATTTTGGTTTTTATATTACAGGAATCATTCGATGGCAATTTATCCTCTAAGTTTATATACACTTTTTCTTTAAATTTTTTAAAAATATGAAAGGACAAATTCCTATTTTTAGAGTTTTATTTTTTATAAGAGTTATATAATATATTTTGTTAAAATAATAGCATTTCAAAAATTTGCCATGTGATTAATAATTTGGAACTGTATGAACTGTATGTTTGAATTAGTAAAAATATATCGGTGAGTAACTGACCAGAATATCTTTTATATAATTTGAATTAAAATGGAGATATAAAAATTTCAGTTTGGATAATATTGGAATATATTATTCTGAAATAAATGAATTTTAGATCCATGTAGATGTTGTAGCATATACAGCTGTGATATAAAAATCATATTAAATACTAGCATATAGCCCGTCATATGACGGGATCAGTAAAATTTACAATTTTCCAGAATTGTAAACTACCCTATGAGGCAGGTAAAAAAAAAGGGTTTTTTTTTGGCTGAGAATTATCTTGCAGCAAAAAATAATCGTTGATTGAATTTTAAATTATCACATACGTACCTAATCTATTATTTAAGAGAAATATAAAAGAAAATTAATTACGTAATATATAAGTTCAGTGATAAAACGTGTGAAAATAATGCAGACGATATTTAAATAATTTAAAATAAGAAATGATTAAATGAGATGGTTAAAGGAATGACGTCATAATGATAGAAAAATGTTTTTTTCATCTATTTATTCTATAATAAATTGATAAATTTAATCGCCTGCTCTTAATCGGGGGAAAATGGGGCTTGAAATAATCGCATTAAACTCTCGAAAAGGGGGGAAGGAGTGAATTTCAATATTTTTGCTGTGATATGAAGCTTATTTATACCAATTTATTTTAGAATCAGATCGATAGTTAAGGAGAAAATAAACTTTACTCGCTTTAAATTTTGCTAACCCTAACTCATTAAGAATTCAATATGGAGCCTATTTCCATTCCAGGTCCAACCGCTTCAAAAATTCGTGGACAGACGGACAGATAACTTAGGCTATTATTATATAGGGGACTAGACTTGTGAACTGTTACTATTATGTTATTGTTATTGTTGTGTAGTTAGTTGTAAGTTAAATTTTAAGATAAAAGTTAACTTAGGTGGGAGAATGTCAAATCGTCTGTTAAAATTGATGTTCTACCCACATATTATCTTTTTTATTTTATTTTTTCTCTGTAAGTTGCGAGTGGCAACGAACGATTTTGTTTAGTGAAAACATGGCTGTTCTTTCGTATGCGAGAAAAATGGCTCTTGAGTTGCTTTTGTGCTTTAATATGTTAATATTATTTACGCCATAAATTCTTCTATGTGACATTTTCTGTGCATTTAAAGATCTCGCATACGTAAATATAATAAAAAGTGTTTTATATTAAAAGGGCGTCTGTTTTGAGCAATTAATTAACGCCATTGAGAACATTCTTCAGTATCACACTTCTGATTTCGAAACCCAAACGGGACAGTGATTATTTGGTGGTATATATGAATGGTATCGAAAATGATAAATTTAATCGCCTGCTTTTAACGGGGGGAGAATAAGGCTTGAAATAATAGTATTAAACGCTAAAAAAGGGGGGATGGCTTAGATTTTGAACTCGCTTTGAATTTTGCTAACCCTAACTCATAAAAAAATTCAATATGGATGCCTGTATCCGTTCCAGGTACAACCGCTTCAAAAATTTGCCGACAGACACCTTAGGCTATTATTATATAGGGGATTTTATGAAGTATTATATAAATACTATATAAAAATATAATATTCTTATAATTTTATATATAATAACTGCTTATGTGGTTTACTGCAGCCGCATTCAGTTTTTATCACCCATTATCTTTTATAATACAGCAATAATTATAAATATGATATTTTCTCAAAAAATATTTTGTACCTCAAAATATTAACAAAAACGATACTAAAGATACTAAATGATTAACATCGATGGGAGAGCAGTATTTTTTTCAAAACTTTTGGAAATTTATTTTCTATAGATCCACCCTGAATGTTTTTTGAAATCTCAATGCAGATATAAATCATTCGCTATCGTTTTTATATTTCTGTTATCTCTGAAACTAGTTTTTGATACCTTCTCTATTGTAGCTAATAACATTTGTGAATTACTTTGAGTAAGAAGGACACCTATTCAATTCTTTCCCAGAAAATCACAGTCACACAGAAGTAGAAGTCGGATAATCCCTGTCAGACTATTCTTTGCGGTACATTATTGCTGTCAGATCAGAGAGGGAGTGTAAAATGTAACTGCCCTTGTGGTCAATAGAGCATACGATTGTGCAGGTCAGTAACATAAACCCTTTTCTTTACAAAGCATGTTGGTAAATAACCTCAGGCATATGTACGCAGAAGTGTTGGAATACAAGATGAAAAAGAAAATTTAAAACAGACAAAAGTTTTCTGGAATCTTAAAAACGGAAGTACATACAATTCAAACATTCTATGTTCGAGCTCCCTCAGACGTTTGAGAATTGAGAGTTATTCATTGGAAATATTCATAGGGAGTATTAATTTTTATTTTGACAGAGCCTATGAATGACCCTGAGAAAATTAAACATGAATCATTCCTCTATGTTCTAGGCATAAAATGCACATAATACGGTAGAACCTGAAAAAAAATTGTAATTATAAAAAATAAAAGATGCCTTTCGTAAAATAATGCTACCGCAGCAGAAAGTTAAGCTAAATTGATCACTATTTGTAGTAGATAATAAATATTAAATAAAAACAGTAATAAAAGTTAACGTGTATTTTTCTTTAGTATTATGTATTCTACAATAGGAATATATTGAAAAATATTGCATTTGAATGAATAGCTTTACATGTATGTATATATGTACGTGTATACATTTCTATGTATATGTGCGTATATATGCATATATATGTATATATAGATGTGTATATATATGTATATATATATATATATGTATATATATATATATATATATATATATATATATATATATATATATATATATATATATATATATATATATATATATATATATATATATATATACATATATCTATCTATCTATCTATATATATATATATATATATATATATATATATATATATATATATATATATATATATATACACACATATATATACACAAGTGTGTGTATATATATATATAATTCAGTCAGTGGATAAAAAAATTGACATCTATTTCAGAAAAAAGCTTAGGTAAATAGGTTTGAAAAATTTTAAGTCGAGGACACTCCTTTAAATAAGACATTTTTAGCTGGTAAAATAGATTTTAAGGAATAAGAATGGAAAAGAGAAATGTTTTTATGAGATATTAAAGTGTAATAAATTTGATATATCCCAACACACACACACACACATATATATATATCTATATATATATATATATATATATATATATATATATATATATATATATATATATATATATGTTTGATTCAAAGCCTGAAAAGAAATATATTTCGAGCGATACCATCTACTTTTACGCTATATATATGTGTGTTTGTGTGTGGTTAGATGCCCAACCATATATATGTGTATGTGTGTGTACATGTATACATTTATAACTCTTCTGAGCGCCTCGGCCAGAAGGCATGCATCCCTGTTCTCCTCAACTATATTTTATACTCTGTATAGGAAAGAAAATTTTAATAAACTATGGTAACTTTAAACAAAGGGGGCTGTTATAAAATTAACACTCATTCGAATACATCTATGTAATTTTAAAATTTTCTATTCTGTAATTTACATTAATTTCATTGGTAGCATATTAAATTTTTATGCGATGTTCTTATTGCAATCAGTCTATCTACACCAGGTCAAAAAGTCACTCACTTCCGTTACATACTTTTGTTTTCTGCATTTCTTAAATGCATGCGAACGTAAAAATATATTATTAATAATTACAAGCATCGGTACTGAGATACAGGTGAATGATAAACGTATTAAAATATCTAAGAAATTATAACCAGTTAGTATAAGTATAACAACAATTAAAACAACTTAATAACGTGCTTATTTATTTCTCATAAGAGTGCTTTTTCTGGCCTATAGAAACAGTCGTAGAATTCAAAGCGTTTACAATGGCAAAAAGATAGTAATGATCTCACTTTTTTCCTTCGACAATATACATCTAGATTAAGAACGTATAAAATACGATCGGAAGGAACTGTCATAAATTCAGACTTTCGTTTTGATGTGTGTAAAAGGAATGTAAACTCTATTATTTAAGTTCAACATTTAATTTGGGTGTCAAGAAAAAATGAAACTAAATAACACTGCATGAACTGAGAAAATTGTGAAAAACTTAAGGGTGAATAATATTTTACATATTACATATATATTAATTTATGCATAATATATGTATACATGTGCATATAAATATAAATCCGTGTGCTTATACATGCCTTTATGTGTATTTACAGCTATATCTGTAATTCTATAAATGCGTCTGTACATGTTCGTGTATTATTTCTATCAAACTTAGTTGTTTGCCTATATATATATATATATATATATATATATATATATATATATATATATATATATATATTTAAAATTTCACAATTTGAATCCTAATTAAAATATCAAACTTATATAGGAAGATTTAGGAAAAAATGATTACATATTTACTTTCAAAGTGCATTTATGAAAGATTAAGCTACTAATCTTTTTTGTATACTATTTTTCTAAAAATTACTTAACACTTTACACTTAAAGGTTACGTAACATTTCGAAACATAACATTCTATATTTTTTTTATTTTGTATTTTATAACTGATTTGAATTTTTATGTTCAATAACGTTAAAATTGTTGAAAGTATATATCCTTAATCTTTTTTAAACTTTAAATATACTAACTAAAATTTCGTTCAACCTAATTTACTTCCTGACAAAAAAAAAAAAAAAAAAAAAATATTTTTGTTAAAATTGGCCACATTTCTACATGGGAACAAATTTGAATAAAGTAGAATGTATAATTATTAGAATATGCCCCAATACCAATAAAAAAAAATAGACTAAAAAGTAATAAAATCAATTAAAATCATACAATAAATTAAATACTTGACTAAGCACTTGAATCTTAATTAAAATATAACTTATCATTCGAAATGTATATAAAAAGCCTAAAAACTTTTTTTCCTCCACTTTTTATTTATTAAGTAAGGTTCTTCAGTATCAATAAAAAAAATTTAGCACAATCATAACACACCTAATTTTAAATTTTTTCTATAAAACATTTCTTTGGATAATAAAAACAACATATATTTAACATTGAAATTCCGTCTGTAAACAAATTTCCCACCCCCCACCCCCGAAAAAAAAGGAAAGAAAGATGTCTCCCCAACAAGTGAAGAAGAGTAAAAAAAACACCACTATAAAAAAGTTAGAAACAAAAATTATTTTAAAACTAAAATGCTTTATTGATATTGCTAAAATTATACAAAACGATAAACAAACATTTCTAGTCAACTGGTCACGTCAAAATTTCACAAGAGGATACACGAGATCACTGTAAATATATAGCTGAACTCACTTTTCAACTGCATATTTTATTTCACTTCGAAAACCAAGCAATGATTAATCTTGCATCAACTGGAGCTGCTCATCAGCATACTTGAACAGATCTTCTTAACCAGGAAAGGCTCCCTGGTAAACGGTCATATAATATCCAGCCCGTTGAAGAAGGTAGCAGAAGAACCCCTCGTGGTCCACTTCGAAGACATATCACTCAGTTTTCTAGTATCAACTGGAGCTACTCTTCAGCATATTTGGCCAGAACTTCATAGCCGGGAAAGGCTTTCTGATAAACGGTCATATAATGTCCAGCACGTTGAAGGAAGTAGCGAACGAATCCTTCGTGCTCATCTACTTCTGCGATTTTGCAGCAAAACTGGCAGACAGTTAACAGGAAAGAAAAGTAAAATCCGGGAGATTTAGAAATTAAATACAAACGGCACCATCCCACGACAAAATTTTCTATTTCCTCAAGGGCCCTGAAGAATTCAGCCCTACTGTTGTTGGTGACGATTATGGAATGGATGCTGATCCGATTGTTGACATCGTAATTTGGGTAACGTCGCCGGGTTTCGTTGAGCATTCGTATGATGAACATCCCGATCTCCGGCTTAAAATCCCCGTTCAAGCTCTCTTGGATGTTTAAGGAGCTCACCCTGGTTCTTGTTTCCTCATCGACAATAGGGTCGTTTGCAATCACGAACAAGAACACGTCTTTGATGAATTGACGCATTCGAACCTTTTCGGGCCGGAGAGCATCCTGTATACGACTTTCAATATCCATTTTAAAGAGGAAAGAAAATACGATACTCCTTCAACGATATACAGGACGAGACTAAAATGGTAGAATAGGTATGCTAACGGCACTTCACTTTCCCTACACAATGACGCGATAAACACAGTACGAAAACGCTCTCCAAAAATTGGTTTCATAGGTAAAGATAGGATTTTTCTGATTGGCGGAAATACATAGGCGGTTTATAACATTCCAGGGAACTGACCAATACTTTCACTCTCACTGATAAGAAATTTCCTAAGAAACAGGTGTGTCCTACGTAAACATATCCATCCCCCCTCCCTATTGTGGTGGGATTACCATATAATAATGAAGACCACTTCTGGTGCAAAGTTTCTGGAAAAGATTCAGAAGAGAAAACTAGTGATTTTCATGTACTTTTCTATACAAAATCTCAGTGCCACTGTTTGGTAATTAGGAAATATTTTCTAAAATTTTCATGAGATTTAAAGTTAAATATATACGTCATTCAAAATAATAAAATGAAAAACGAGTGATTTTTAATCGGATATTAACATGTAGGCAATATTTTAATGTCTATTAAGAGAAAAAATAGTAAACATAAGGAAAAGATGCCATGTTCTGTTAATGTTTCAGAGCCAAACTTTTATTGAAGTAAGCTTTATCTTAATTGCTTTCTAATATAAAGACAAAACGAAAACAATTTTAATAATTGTTATAATTTAAACTTCAATCTAGATTAAACAGGAAAAATGTGTTCCGCTTGATTATATGAAATAAAATTTAAATATATGTAAAAGGGATTTGAATAGCTGGAGGGACTTGTATACAAATGCAAGTTTAAATAAAAATGGTAAGTGCATCAAATAAATTTTATACTTATATTTATTTTTAAAGTACTATAAACGGTATTTGGAAATATGTATCAATAACAACCTATCAAGCACAAACATCTATATTTTGTTTCTGTATTCACTTTTTCGACAAATCTTACACACTCACTTTTTAGACTCGCGTTACCAAAGTTTAACGAGAAATGAAACTATTTGTGAGACAGTTGTTAGGAAAATTTTCAAATTTTAATAGATACAGTCTTAGAAAATGCTATTACGTATAAAAATTAGAATGTGTAATTTTAGCAAACTTGTATTTTTTTTTTTTTTTTAGTTTATAGATATCATAATTCGAATACTTATCTTATTTGAAATATTTTTGGAATTCGAATTATATTTCTCCGACAAATGTTACGGTAAGAAGGACTGTCTGGTGACTTGGTATGCATCTTGATCTAGAGTTGATCACAACCGTTTGGTTTCACACCCGAAACTATTTATTTCAAGTTTTTTTAGGGAGGAGGTTATAAGACATTAATTTAAGAATCGCTTAAATGTACGGTATAAAGAGTTACTTTTGTATTTTATCTTCTCAAAACTGAGGAATAAAAAATGCTGCATTAGCAAGAATCCTACTTGAGGATTTTTCGCATTTCATAAAATCTGCGGTGAAGCTCAAAATAATATGAAATTAGCCTTGACAAAAACTCAACAAAGAATAAAACAATTAAGGAAAATCCAAGTTCAGACTTATTAGATTTATTAATATTTAATGAAAAAAAATATCATGTAACATAAGATTTCCTTATTCGTTTATTAAGTTACAATTTCTTTTATTTCTATTGTAAGATATGTCCTAAGATTTTTATTAGTATTTGAATGTATTATTATTTATTCTGTTTCAAATTTATAGAACTATTTAATGTACACAAAAAACTTTGTTCTGATTAAAAACTATTAATTAAACTGCAATTGATTGTAACTGATCAGGATCATAAAAACATTAATATTTGAACAGAAAGATATTGCCTCAGCTTACACAACGCTATTAAATTTTACACTTAAATAACATTTTTGTCAAATAATAGTATACTTGTGTTGCATTATAATTTAACAAAATGGGGGGAGACCGTTGCATTCACAAATTTATCGATCAGTAGCGCTATCAGTAGCGCCATGGTAGTGTATAAAATTTTTAGCCTAAACTTTATTAGTGTGAATTTAGTGTAAATATTATATACATTTAACAATACACTAAAAACAACATACTTTGTGTAAATTTAGTCTAAATTAGAATTTTAAAATTTCACACTTATATTTTTTAAAAATTATATTACAATACTCACTTGTGTTTTATTATAAATTCACAAAATGATGGAGAGGGCGTTACACTAAAAAAATTATCTATTTATAGCCCTTTCTTTGAAACCCATCCGTAAAATAAGTCTCCCAACGGTACTGCCCGAAAAAACGTCTTTTCTTCAAACTTCTAAAGCTCTTAAAGTTTGTACTCTTTTAAAATTATTTTCTTCTTTCATAATTTGGTTAAAATTGTTTTTAGGAAACACAGACTTAATTCTTCTCTTATCGACACAGTGACTTCATTAGAGCATAAGAAAGAATGAATCGAGTTTAACGAAAAATCGATGTATGATTGCTAAAAATATGTATTTAAGAATTTTGCGTAATGAATTTTGTTTTTCACGTCAAAAAATTATATATCTTATCCTTTTTGTAACACTGTGAGTGAGGAATATTCAGTTAGGAAAATTCAGTGTAACATTTTTGTAACATCGTGAGTGAGGAAAATTCAGTGTAACATTGTAACATCGTGAGTGAGGAAAATTCAGTGATTAAAACGCATGCACTGTGAAATCATGTCACTCACTTTATAATATCACCTTTATTTCTTTGTTTAAAAAATAATCAATACCTCAGGAGGTGGGAGGCCAAGCTGGGTTTTCTGCTTTTTGTCTCTGCTTCTAAATGACGAGGACCCACTTGAGCGATATTCGTATTTTCATTCTAGTATTGTTCGTTAAAACGAACGACGCACGCATTTGCCTGGATAGGACTAGCATATGGCTCAATCGTGCTTGGTTTGACCACGTGGCATCAGAAATAAGAACAGTACTTCGAGATATCTCAATCAGGGGATCGTGTTTGTTTGTATAGTCAGTTACAAAAACCATCCTAAGTTAATCTTTAGACATAGACATAATCATAGACAAGACTAAAAAATCTACTCATTTTTCTTAAAAGTAAAACCAACTAACTTTCCTTACCTTATAACTTCCCTTAATACTCTTAATATATAGCAGGTAAATTAACTAAATTCTCTTCTAAATTATTAAGATCTAGGCGAACTTTTCTTGTAACGGAAAAAAACGTTTAATGCCCTCATACAGGTGGTGTTATTTTTCAGGCTCAGTAAACAAATCAAGGTAATTTTCCTTACAACAGCGAACGGAAAACTGCGGTCTCCAGCCAACAAGGGCTACAATATACGATATTTATGTGATATAATAAATTTTAATAAAGAATATCAATATCTACAATTCAAATATATTGCTAATCACTGTCCACTCTCGTATTATTATAAGCATAATTGTCATTCATTTTGTACTTCAAAACGTGGCGATTGGGTCTTTACCCTTTCGTCCTTTAACATTTAGAAGGATCCATAGCAGGCAAATTTCACTCTTAGTACCTGGTGAGAAATCCCACTGCTTCCATGGATGTCCATAGGCATTTGGAATAGGATTTAAGAAGTAGATCCTGGTCTCAATAAATCCCCGTGTAGTAAACAGTATATCGTACCGTTCTAACCAATTCCATTATAGGGTAATTACAGTTTACATTTGAGAGAATTTTCGAGTGAATAGTGATGACATTATTAAAAAGTAAGGTATTGCTTCTTGTTGTTTAGGTTATTGTGCCCCAATATACGCACAACAAAATGCAAAGTGAATTCGGAGTGCCCTTCTGGCTGGACAGAGAAATATCTTTAGGTCGTTAAAAATTATAGAATAAGCTATATCGACCCCTTTAATATATTCTTTTTTTCACACGGTTAGGAACTGTGTTTCTCTATCCTGAACTAGAACATTGATTTATATATGTACCAGCACGAATCAATACTTTTTCTTATGATTTAAACTAGTAAGAGGGCGATAGATATGTGTTCATATTTATTACACCATTTCTTATGATTATCGAATTACTTGTCTGGTTCGAATCGTTGAGGTTATTATATTTGATGGTAAGTGAAAATGCAAAATCTGCAAAAAAGCCACTGTTGACACAGAAAATAAATAAAAATTTATAAACTTCATTTTAATAAAGTTAAAAATTTTAAACGCACATAAATTTCAATCTACGTTACATTAGCATTTCTTTATATTATTTTGGTGTTTATAGTACAGGAATCATTCGATGCAATTTATCCTCTAAGTTTATATATAATTTTTCTTTAAATTTTTAAAAATATTAAAGGACAAATTCATATTTTTAGAGTTTCATTTTTTAAAAGAGTTATATAATATATTTTGTTAAAATAATAACATTTCAAAAATTTGCCATGTGATTAATAATTTGGAACTGTATGAACTATATATTTGAATTAGTATGAAAATATATCAATGAGTAACTGAACAGAATTTCTTTTATATAATTTGAATTAAAATGGAGATATAAAAATTTCAGTTTGGATAATCTTGGAATATATTATTCAGAAATAAATGAATTTTAGTTCCATGTAGATGTTGTAGCATATACAGCTGTGATATAAAAATCATATTAAATATTTTATGAAGTATTATATAAATACTATATAAAAATATAATATTCTTATAATTTTATATATAATAACTGCTTATGTGGTTACAGCAGCCGCATTCAGTTTTTATCACCCATTATCTTTTATAATACAGCAATAATTATGATATTTTCTCAAAAAATATTTTGTACCTCAAAATATTAACAAAAACGATACTAAAGATACTAAATGATTAACATCGATGGGAGAGCAGTATTTTTTTCAAAACTTTTGGAAATTTATTTTCTATAGATCCACCCTGAATGTTTTTTGAAATCTCAATGCAGATATAAATCATCCGCTATCGTTTTTATATTTCTGTTATCTCTGAAACTAGTTTTTGATACCTTCTCTATTGTAGCTAATAACATTTGTGAATTACTTTGAGTAAGAAGGACATCTATTCAATTCTTTCCCAGAAAATCACATTCACATAGAAGTATTAGTCGGATAATCCCTGTCAGACTATTCTTTGCGGTACATTATTGCTGTCAGATCAGAGAGGGAGTGTAAAATGTAACTGCCCTTGTAGTCAATAGAGGATACGATTGTGCAGGTCAGTAACATAAACCCTTTTCTTTACAAAGCATGTTGGTAAATAATCTCAGGTAGATGTACGCAGAAGTGTTGGAATACAAGATGAAAAAGAAAATTTAAAACAGACAAAAGTTTTCTGGAATCTTAAAAACGGAAGTACATACAATTCAAACATTCTATGTTCGAGCTCCCTCAGACGTTTGAGAATTGAGAGTTATTCATTGGAAATATTCATAGGGAGTATTAATTTTTATTTTGACAGAGCCTATGAATGACCCTGAGAAAATTAAACATGAATCATTCCTCTATGTTCTAGGCATAAAATGCACATAATACGGTAGAACCTGAGAAAAAATTTGTAATTATAAAAAATAAAAGATGCCTTTCGTAAAATAAAGCTACCGCAGCAGAAAGGTTAAGCTAAATTGACCACTATTTGTAGTAGATAATAAAAATTAAAAGCTAAAAACAGTAATAAAAGTTAACGTGTATTTTTCTTTAGTATTATGTATTCTACAATAGGAATATATTGAAAAATATTGCATTTGAATGAATAGCTTTACATGTATGTATATATGTACGTGTATACATTTCTATGTATATGTGCGTATATATGCATATATATGTATATATACATGTATATATATATATAAATACATCTATCTATCTATATATATATATACATTTATGTGTGTATATATATATATGTATATATATACACACATATATATACACAAGTGTGTGTATATATATATAATTCAGTCAGTGGATAAAAAAATTGACATCTATTTCAGAAAAAAGCTTAGGTAAATAGGTTTGAAAAATTTTAAGTCGAGGACACTCCTTTAAATAAGACATTTTTAGCTGGTAAAATAGATTTTAAGGAATAAGAATGGAAAAGAGAAATGTTTTTATGAGATATTAAAGTGTAATAAATTTGATATATCCTAACACACACACACACACACACACACACACACACACATATATATATATATATATATATATATATATAATATATATATATATATATATGTTTGATTCAAAGCCTGAAATAAATATATTTCGAGCGATACCATCTACTTTTACGCTATCATATATGTGTGTTTGTGTGTGGTTAGATGCGCAACCATATATATGTGTATGTGTGTGTACATGTATACATTTATAACTCTTCTGAGCGCCTCGGCCAGAAGGCATGCATCCCTGTTCTCCTCAACTATATTTTATACTCTGTATAGGAAAGAAAATTTTAATAAACTATGGTAAATTTAAACAAAGGGGGCTGTTATAAAATTAACACTCATTCGAATACATCTATGTAATTTTAAAATTTTCTATTCTGTAATTTACATTAATTTCATTGGTAGCATACTAAATTTTTATGCGATGTTCTTGGTGCAATCAGTCTATCTACACCAGGTCAAAAAGTCACTCACTTCCGTTACATACTTTTGTTTTGTGCATTTCTTAAATGCATGCGAACGTAAAAATATATTATTAATAATTACAAGCATCGGTACTGAGATACAGGTGAATGATAAACGTATTAAAATATCTAAGAAATTATAACCAGTTAGTATAATTATAACAACAATTAAAACAACTTAATAACGTGCTTATTTATTTCTCATAAGAGTGCTTTTTCTGGCCTATAGAAACAGTCGTAGAATTCAAAGCGTTTACAATGGCAAAAAGATAGTAATGATCTCACTTTTTTCCTTCGAGAATATACATCTAGATATATATATATATATATATATATATATATATATATATATATATATATATATATATATATATATATATTAAAATCATTCGAAATGTATATTATATGAAATGAATATCATTCGAATTGTATATAAAATGCCTAAAAACTTTTTTTCCTCCACTTTTTATTTATTAAGTAAGGTTCTTCAGTATGAATAGAAAAAAATTAGCACAATCATAACACACCTAATTTTAAATTTTTTCTATAAAAAATTTCTTTGGATAATAAAAACAACAGATATTTAACATTGAAATTCCGTCTGTAAACAAATTTCCCTATATACGTCATTCATAATAAAATGAAAAACGAGTGATTTTTAATCGGATATTAACATGTAGGCAATATTTTAATGTCTATTAAGAGAAAAAATAGTAAACATAAGGAAAAGATGCCATGTTCTGTTAATGTTTCAGAGCCAAACTTTTATTGAAGTAAGCTTTATCTTAATTGCTTTCTAATATAAAGACAAAACGAAAACAATTTTAATAATTGTTATAATTTAAACTTCAATCTAGATTAAACAGGAAAAATGTGTTCCGCTTGATTATATGAAATAAAATTTAAATATATGTAAAAGGGATTTGAATAGCTGGAGGGACTTGTATACAAATGCAAGTTTAAATAAAAATGGTAAGTGCATCAAATAAATTTTATACTTATATTTATATTTTAAAGTACTATAAACGGTATTTGGAAATATGTATCAATAACAACCTATCAAGCACAAACATCTATATTTTGTTTCTGTATTCACTTTTTCGACAAATCTTACACACTCACTTTTTAGACTCGCGTTACCAAAGTTTAACGAAAAATGAAACTATTTGTGAGACAGTTGTTAGGAAAATTTTCAAATTTTAATAGATACAGTCTTAGAAAATGCCATTACGTATAAAAATTAGATTATGTAATTTTAGCAGACTTGTATTTTTTTTTTTTTTTTAGTTTATAGATATCATAATTCGAATACTTATCTTATTTGAAATATTTTTGGAATTCGAATTATATTTCTCCGACAAATGTTACGGTAATAAGGACTGGCTGGTGACTTGGTATGCATCTTGATCTAGAGTTGATCACAACCGTTTGGTTTCACACCCGAAACTATTTATTCCAAGTTTTTTTAGGGAGGAGGTTATAAGACATTAATTTAAGAATCGCTTAAATGTACGGTATAAAGAGTTACTTTTGTATTTTTTCTTCTCAAAACTGTGGAATAAAAAATGCTGCATTAGCAAGAATCCTACTTGAGGATTTTTCGCATTTCCTAAAATCTGCGGTGAAGCTCAAAATAAAATATGAAATTAGCCTTGACAAAAACTCAACAAAAAATAAAACAATTAAGGAAAATCCAAGTTCAGACTTATTAGATTTATTAATATTTAATGAAAAAAAATATCATGTAACATAAGATTTCCTTATTCGTTTATTAAGTTACAATTTCTTTTATTTCTATTGTAAGATATGTCCTAAGATTTTTATTAGTATTTGAATGTATTATTATTTATTCTGTTTCAATTTTATAGAACTATTTAATGTACATAAAAAACTTTGTTCTGATTAAAAACTATTAATTAAACTGCAATTGATTGTAACTGATCAGGATCATAAAAACATTAATATTTGAACAGAAAGATATTGCCTCAGCTTACACAACGCTATTAAATTTTACACTTAAATAACATTTTTGTCGAATAATAGTATACTTGTTGCATTATAATTTAACAAAATGGGGGGAGACCGTTACATTCACAAATTTATCGATCTGTAGCGCTATCAGTAGCGCCATGGTAGTGTATAAAAGTTTTAGCCTAAACTTTATTAGTGTGAATTTAGCGTAAATATTATATACATTTAATAATACACTAAAAATAACATATTTTGTGTAAATTTAATGTAAATTAGAATTTTAAAATTTTACACTTATATATTTTTAAAATTATATTACAATACTCACTTGTGTTTTATTATAAATTCACAAAATGATGGAGGGGGCGTTACACTAAAAAAAATTATCTATTTATAGCCCTTTTTTTTAAACCCATCCGTAAAATAAGTCTCCCAACGGTACTGCCCGAAAAAAACGCCTTTTCTTCAAACTTCTAAAGCTCTTAAAGTTTTGTACTCTTTTAAAATTATTTTCTTCTTTCATAATTTGGTTAAAATTATTTTTAGGAAACACAGACTTAATTCTTCTCTTATCGACACAGTGACTTCATTAGAGCATAAGAAAGAATGAATCGAGTTTTACGAAAAATCGATGTATGATTGCTAAAAATATGTATTTAAGAATTTTGCGTCATGAATTTTGTTTTTCACGTAAAAAAATTATATATCTTATCCTTTTTGTAGCACTGTGAGTGAGGAATATTCAGTTAGGAAAATTCAGTGTAACATTTTTGTAACATCGTGAGTGAGGAAAATTCAGTGTAACATTTTTGTAACATCGTGAGTGAGGAAAATTCAGTGATTAAAACGCATGCACTGTGAAATCATGTCACTCACTTTATAATATCACCTTTATTTCTTTGTTTAAAAAATAATCAATACCTCAGGAGGTGGGAGGCCAATCTGGGTTTTCTGCTTTGTCTCTGCTTCTAAATGAGGAGGACCCACTTGAGCGATATTCGTATTTTCATTCTAGTATTGTTCGTTAAAACGAACGACGCACGCATTTGCCTGGATAGGACTAGCATATGGCTCAATCGTGCTTGGTTTGACCACGTGGCATCAGAAATAAGAACAGTACTTCGAGATATCTCAATCAGACGATCGTGTTTGTATAGTCAGTTACAAAAACCATCCTAATTAATCTTTAGACATAGACATAATCATAGACAAGACTAAAAAATCTACTCATTTTTCTTAAAAGTAAAACCAACTAACTTTCCTTACCTTATAACTTCCCTTAATACTCTTAATATATAGCAGGTAAATTAACTAAATTCTCTTCTAAATTATTAAGATCTAGGCGAACTTTTCTTGTAACGGAAAAAACGTTTAATGCCCTCATACAGGTGGTGTTATTTCTCAGGCTCAGTAAACAAATCAAGGTAATTTTCCTTACAACAGCGAACGGAAAACTGCGGTCTCCAGCCAAGAAGGGCTACAATATACGATATTTATGTGATATAATAAATTTTAATAAAGAATATCAATATCTACAATTCAAATGAATTGCTAATCACTTTGCACTCTCGTATTATTATAAGCTTAATTGTCATTCATTTTGTACTTCAAAACGTGGCGATTGGGTCTTTACCCTTTCGTCCTTTAACATTTAGAAGGATCCATAGCAGGCAAATTTCACTCTTAGTACCTGGTGAGAAATCCCACTGCTTCCATGGATGTCCATAGGCATTTGAAATAGGATTTAAGAAGTAGATCCTGGTCTCAATAAATCCCCGTGTAGTAAACAGTATATCGTACCGTTCTAACCAATTCCATTATAGGGTAATTACAGTTTACATTTGAGAGAATTTTCGAGTGAATAGTGATGACATTATTAAAAAGTAAAGTATTGCTTCTTGTTGTTTAGGTTATTGTGCCCCAATATACGCACAACAAAATGCAAAGTGAATTCGGAGTGCCATTCTGGCTGTACAGAGAAATATCTTTAGGTCGATAAAAATTATAGAATAAGCTACATCGACCCCTTTAATATATTCTTTTTTTCACACGGTTAGAATATGTGTTTCTCTATCCTGAACTAGAACATTGATTTATATATGTACCAGCACGAATCAATACTTTTTCTTATGATTTAAACTAGTAAGAGGGCAATAGATATGTGTTCATATTTATTACACCATTTCTTATGATTATCGAATTACTTGTCTGGTTCGAATCGTTGAGGTTATTATATTTGATGGTAAGTGAAAATGCAAAATCTGCAAAAAAGCCACTGTTGACACAGAAAATAAATAAAAATTTATAAACTTCATTTTAATAAAGTTAAAAATTTTAAACGCACATAAATTTCAATCTATGTTACACTAGCATATCTTTATATTATTTTGGTTTTTATATTACAGGAATCATTCGATGCAATTTATCCTCTAAGTTTATATATAATTTTTCTTTAAATTTTTTAAAAATATGAAAAGAAAAATTCATATTTTTAGAGTTTTATTTTTTATAAGAGTTATATAATATATTTTGTTAAAATAATAACATTTCAAAAATTTGCATGTGATTAATAATTTGGAACTGTATGAACTGTATGTTTGAATTAGTAAAAATATATCGGTGAGTAACTGACCAGAATATCTTTTATATAATTTGAATTAAAATGGAGATATAAAAATTTCAGTTTGGATAATCTAGGAATATATTATTCAGAAATAAATGAATTTAAGTTCCATGTAGATGTTGTAGCATATACAGCTGTGATATAAAAATTATATTAAATATTTTATGAAGTATTATATAAATACTATATAAAAATATAATATTCTTTTAATTTTATATATAATAACTGCTTATGTGGTTACTGCAGCCGCATTCACTTTTTATCACAGATTATCTTTTATAATACAGCAATAAATATAAATATGATATTTTCTCAAAAAATATTTTGTACCTTAAAATTTTAACAAAAACGATACTAAAGATACTAAACGATTAACATCGATGGGAGAGCAGTATTTTTTTCAAAACTTTTGGAAATTTATTTTCTATAGATCCACCCTGAATGTTTTTTGAAATCTCAATGCAGATATAAATCATCCGCTATCGTTTTTATATTTCTGTTATCTCTGAAACTAGTTTTTGATACCTTCTCTATTGTAGCTAATAACATTTGTGAATTACTTTGAGTAAGAAGGACATCTATTCAATTCTTTCCCAGAAAATCACATTCACATAGAAGTATTAGTCGGATAATCCCTGTCAGACTATTCTTTGCGGTACATTATTGCTGTCAGATCAGAGAGGGAGTGTAAAATGTAACTGCCCTTGTGGTCAATACAGGATACGATTGTGTAGGTCAGTAACATAAACCCTTTTCTTTACAAAGCATGTTGGTAAATAATCTCAGGTAGATGTACGCAGAAGTGTTGGAATACAAGATGAAAAAGAAAATTTTAAACAGGCAAAAGTTTTCTGGAATCTTAATAACGGAAGTACATACAATCCAAACATTCTATGTTCGAGCTCCTTCAGACGTTGGAGGATTGAGAGTTATTCATTGGAAAATATTCATAGGGAGTATTAATTTTTATTTTGACAGAGCCTATGAATGACCCTGAGAAAATTAAACATGAATCATTCCTCTATGTTCTAGGCATAAAATGTGCATAATACGGTAGAACCTGAAAAAAAATTTGTAATTATAAAATATAAAAGATGCCTTTCGTAAAATAATGCTACCGCAGAAGAAAGGTTAAGCTAAATTGATCACTATTTGTAGTAGATAATAAATATTAAAATCTAAAAACAGTAATAAAAGTTAACGTGAATTTTTCTTTAGTATTATGTATTCTACAATAGGAATATATTGAAAAATATTGCATTTGAATGAATAGCTTTACCTGTATGTATATATGTACGTGTATACATTTCTATGTATATGTGCGTATATATTCATATATATGTATATATACATGTATATATATATATACATATATATATATACATCTATCTATCTATCTATCTATCTATCTATCTATCTATATATATATGTATATATATATATACATTTATGTGTGTATATATATATGTATATATATACACACATATTATACACAAGTGTGTGTATATATATATAATTCAGTCAGTGGATAAAAAATTGACATCTATTTCAGAAAAAAGCTTAGGTAAATAGGTTTGAAAAATTTTAAGTCGAGGACACTCCTTTAAATAAGACATTTTTAGCTGGTAAAATATATTTTAAGGAATAAGAATGGAAAAGAGAAATGTTTTTATGAGATATTAAAGTTTAATAATTTGATATATCCCAACACACACACACACACACACACACACACATATATATATATATATATATATATATATATATATATATATATATATATATATATATGTTTGATTCAAAGCCTGAAATAAATATATTTCGAGCGATACCATCTACTTTTTCGCTATCATATATGTGTGTTTGTGTGTGGTTAGATGCCCAACTATATATATGTGTATGTGTGTGTACATGTATACATTTATAACTCTTCTGAGCGCCTCCGCCAGAAGGCATGCATCCCTGTTCTCCTCAACTATATTTTATACTCTATATAGGAAAGAAAATTTTAATAAACTATTGTAATTTTAAACAAAGGGGGCTGTTATAAAATTAACACTCATTCAAATACATCTATGTAATTTTTAAAATTTTCTATTCTGTAATTTACATTAATTTCATTGGTAGCATACTAAAGTTTTATGCGATGTTCTTGGTGCAATCAGTCTATATACACCAGGTCAAAAAGTCACTCACTTCCGTTACATACTTTTGTTTTCTGCATTTCATAAATGCATGCGAACGTAAAAATATATTATTAATAATTACAAGCATCGATACTGAGATACAGGTGAATGATAAACTTATTAAAATATCTAAGAAATTATAACCAGTTAGTATAATTATAACAACAATTAAAACAAGTTAATAACGTGCTTATTTATTTCTCATAAGAGTGCTTTTTCTGGCCTATAGAAGCAGTCGTAGAATTCAAAGCGTTTACAATGGCAAAAAGATAGTAATGATCTCACTTTTTTCCTTCGAGAATATACATCTAGATATATATATATATATATATATATATATATATATATATATATATATATATATATATATATATATATATATTTAAAATCATTCGAAATGTATATTATATGAAATGAATATCATTCGAATTGTATATAAAATGCCTAAAACTTTTTTTCCTCCACTTTTTATTTATTAAGTAAGGTTCTTCAGTATGAATAGAAAAAAATTAGCACAATCATAACACACCTAATTTTAAATTTTTTCTATAAAAAATTTCTTTGGATAATAAAAACAACAGATATTTAACATTGAAATTCCGTCTGTAAACAAATTTCCCTATATACGTCATTCAAAATAATAAAATGAAAAACGAGTGATTTTTAATCGGATATTAACATGTAGGCAATATTTTAATGTCTATTAAGAGAAAAAATAGTAAACATAAGGAAAAGATGCCATGTTCTGTTAATGTTTCAGAGCCAAACTTTTATTGAAGTAAGCTTTATCTTAATTGCTTTCTAATATAAAGACAAAACGAAAACAATTTTAATAATTGTTATAATTTAAACTTCAATCTAGATTAAACAGGAAAAATGTGTTCCGCTTGATTATATGCAATAAAATTTAAATATATGTAAAAGGGATTTGAATAGCTGGAGGGACTTGTATACAAATGCAAGTTTAAATAAAAATGGTAAGTGCATCAAATAAATTTTATACTTATATTTATATTTTAAAGTACTATAAACGGTATTTGGAAATATGTATCAAT
>CM063498.1:50902345-50922345 GCA_032207245.1 Pardosa pseudoannulata
ATCGAAGTTCAAGAATTGCTTCTGCCAAACCTGAAGGTTCTTCTGGTATCGTAGCAATATCACATTTAAAAGGATCTACAATCCAACTGATAGTACGTGTATCAAGATCTGGAAAGTAATCTGAAAACCCCTTTCTGAGTTTGATAAGATGACTTACAATTGTATCCTTGATGTCAGCAAAAGTAATATTTTCGCAATCTTCCAAAAACAAAGCTAACCTTGAAAAAGAAGCTATCTTGTTCTGTTCTACTTTCTGTCTCCAATATTGCAACTATAATCCAAATGCTGACACTATTTCTCTCGCTGAAATGATATTGATATTCTTTCCTTGCAATTTTTCGTTTAATATATTTACACTCTCAAAAATGTCCACTAAATATGCGACATATGAAAACCCAGGAAGAGTTTTTAAACTTATCTGCGAAAATATTTTTTGATCAACCATAAAAATTTCGACTTCAGTTTTGAGAGTCCATACTCGATTTAGTACATTTCCGCGAGAGAGCTACCTTACTTCTGTATAATAAAGTAGGTCCGTATATTCAGCTTCACCATCCTGACAAAATTCACGAAATAGCCGCTTGTTTAGTTCATGTCCCTTGATAAAATTTACAATCTTGATGACATCATGCATGACAGCTTCCAGTGTAGATTTTAATATTTGACCATAAGGGCCTGGCAATGGATCATACAGTGAATAACTTCAATATTTGGGTTACTTTTTTTTACGAAAGCCGAAAAACCGTTAATATGACCCAGCATAGCTGGAGCTCCATCCAAAGATACAGAAATACAGTTTTCTCATTTTAAACTTTGCGCTATGAAGTATTCATTTACTTTATTGTAGACATCAATTCCACGAGATCTCAACTCGAGAAAAGAACAAAACAGCAGTTCCTCTTCAAAATTATCTGCACCTTTGTAGCGAACATATACCGTTAGCTGTGAATTGCTACTACAATCAGTTGTCTCATCAAGCTGAATAGCAAAATATTTAGCCTGTTTTAATGCGAAAATAATCTGTTCCTTCACATTTTCTGCTAATATAGAAATTCGTTCTTTCAAACTTTTTGCAGACAAGGGCACTGAATTCAGTTTCTTCTCTTCTTTTTGACCACACATAATCTCTGCCATTTTTACAGCATCTTGTTTAACCAAATCTTCACCAATAGTGTATGGTTTCTTATTTCGAGCAATCAACCAGGCTACTTCAAAGCTAGCCCTTGATGCTGAACGCTGATCGAATGTACCAAACAAATTGCTATTCAATATTTGTCTTTTAACAGATATTTCTAAATTTGCAAAGTATTCTCGCGGTTTGGAAGACAGATGTGAATGCAAATTATCTAAATGTTTCTTCAATTGACTTTTCTTGAAAGATTCTGAAGTCAGTACCTTCATACATACAACACACTGTGGTTTCATTGTACCATTGTCTTCTATTTGTGTAAAACCGTAATTAAGGAATTATTCTTGGTATGTTTTTTTTCTATTTGCTGCCATCTGAAGGGAGACAGAAAATAATATTTGTAAAGTATTTAAATTAAATTTCTAAATTGCGGCTTACCTTTATCGATATTTTATCGATATATCGATGATTAATGATAAAATCAGCAACTAACTAATAAAAACTCGCTCTCTGTCTTGTCACTTTATTTGTACTCAATTTAAAGTAAAATAAAATGTGCTTTATTGCGCAAAGAGAACACTTTAGTGGTGGGTAGTGAGATGGCGAGAACCCTTTAGTGTGGTGTGTAGTGAGATGGCGTGGCCTGCATTTGTCGCTAAATTGTTTTAGTTGAAAAAAATACTAACAAGTTTATAAAATAGCAAATTAAAATTATATACTTTTTACTCAAAAAAGTTTCATTTTTAACCCCCAAAATTTCATTTTTACCCCATTTGGGGTAATTTATCCCGGTTCCCCGACCGCTGGTTTAAGGTAACTACTTATTAGATTCTGTAAATTTTTTTTAAAGAGAGAAATAATCAGTTTCTATTGTAATGTCTGTTGGAAAATAAGTATGCAATTTATATTAATGAAGTATTTTGCTGGAGACATTTCGTTTAGTTAAAAATATTGAATTTTTGAAGTTAAAGATTTTGACATTCTGTTAAGTCGAAAACATCCCAGCTTCCTAAAAAATGTCTGGTACTAGAAGAAAAAATATAGAATCTGGGTTTCATTTGAAGAAATAACAATGTTTCACTAAGAATTGTACTACTGTTTACGGTAAGTACTTATTTGATTTTATATATTTAGTTAAAAAATAAAAATAATGAAGACGTTTACATTTTAACAAAAGAGGATAAGCATATAGTTTACACTACTATAGTATTTAAAAAAATGTTTTTTTATTTAAATATATTCAAGGTTTTTTCCCCAATTCTATGAAGTCGAAAACGTTTCAGTTTCTTTAAATGAAAGAATTTCTGGTTCTTGAAGGGAAAAAGATATGATATGGATATCATATGAGGAAATAATAAGTATCACTAAGTATTGCATGAATATCTGAGGTAAGTACTTATTTAATTCCCCGTATTTTGTTAAAAAATGAAACTAATTAGGACTTTTGCATTTTAATATAAGAGAATAAACATATAGTTTACACTAATGTAGTATTTTACTTAAATTTGTTTAGTTAATTATATTGAAGGTTTTTTCCCATTTCTATGAAGTTGAAAATGTCTCAGTTCCTTTAAATAAAACAATGTCTGGTTCTTGAAGGGAAAAAGATATGATATGGATATCATATGAGGAAATAATAAGTATCACTAAGTATTGCATGAATATTTGAGGTAAGTACTTATTTAATTCCCCCTATTTTGTTAAAAAATGAAACTAATTAGGACTTTTGCATTTTAATATAAGAGAATAAACATATAGTTTACACTAATGTAGTATTTTACTTAAATTTGTTTAGTTAATTATATTGAAGGTTTTTTTCCCATTTCTATGAAGTTTAAAACGTCTCAGTTCCTTTGAATAAAAGAATGTCTGGTTCTTGAAGGGAAAAAGATATGATATGGATATCATATGAGGAAATAATAAGTATCACTAAGTATTGCATGAATATCTGAGGTAAGTACTTATTTAATTCCCCGTATTTTGTTAAAAAATGAAACTAATTAGGACTTTTGCATTTTAATATAAGAGAATAAACATATAGTTTACACTAATATAATATTTTACTTAAATTTGTTTAGTTAATTATATTGAAGGTTTTTTCCCATTTCTATGAAGTTGAAAATGTCTCAGTTCCTTTAAATAAAACAATGTCTGGTTCTTGAAGGGAAAAAGATATGATATGGATATCGTATGAGGAAATAATAAGTATCACTAAGTACTGCATGACTATTTGAGGTAAGTACTTATTTAATTCCCCATATTTTGTTAGAAAATGAAACTAATTAGGACGTTTGTATTTTAATATAAGAGAATAAGCATATAGTTTACACTAATATAGTATTTTACTTAAATTTGTTTAGTTAAATATATTGGAGGTTTTTTTCCATTTCTATGAAGTTTAAAACGTCTCAGTTCCTTTGAATAAAAGAATGTCTGGTTCTTGAAGGGAAAAAGATATGATATGGATATCATATGAGGAAATAATAAGTATCACTACTTACGGTAAGTACTTATTTTGTCCCCCATATTTAGTTAAAAAATAAAAATAATCAAGACGTTTGCATTTTAACATAAGAGAATAAGCATATAGTTTACACTAATATAGTATTTTATTTAAATTTGTTTAGTTAAATATATTGAAGGTTTTTTTTTATTTCAATGAAGTTTAAAACGTCTCAGTTCCTTTGAATAAAAGAATGTCTGGTTCTTGAAGGGAAAAAGATATAATTTGGTTTTTATTTGAGGAAATAACTAAGTATCACTAACTATTGTATGACTATTTGAGGTAAATACTTATTTTGTTCCCCATATTTAGTTAAAAAATGAAAATAATCAAGACGTTTGCATTTTAACATAAGAGAATAAGCATATATTTTACACTAATATGGTATTGTACTTAAATTTGTTTAGTTAAATATATTGAAGGTTTTTTTTTTATTTTTATGAAGTTGAAAACGTCTCAGTTCTTTTAAATAAAAAAAGTGTCTGGTTTTGAAGAGTAAAAGATATAATTTGGGTTTTATTTGAGGAAATAATTAAGTATCACTAAGTATTGTATGACTATTTGGGGTAAGTACTTATTTTGTTCCCCATATTTAGTTAAAAAATGAAAATAATCAAGACGTTTGCATTGTAATATAAGAGGAAAAGCATACAGTTAACATTAATATATTATTTAACTTCCGAAATATTTTCGTTTAATTAAAAATATTGAAAGATTTTCTTTTATTTTTTTAAACTTGAAAAGGGTTTCAATTTCTTTGAATAAAAAAATATCTGGTTCTTGGAGGGAAAAATATATAATCTGGGTTTCATTTGAAGAAATAACAATGTTTCACTAATAATTGTACTCCTGTTTACGGTAAGTACTTATTTGATTTTATATATTTAGTTAAAAAATAAAAATAATGAAGACGTTTACGTTTTAACAAAAGAGGATAAGCATATAGTTTACACTACTATAGTATTTAAAAAAATGTTTTTTTTTATTTAAATATATTCAAGGTTTTTTTCCCCAATTCTATGAAGTCGAAAACGTTTCAGTTTCTTTAATTGAAAGAATTTCAGGTTCTTGAAGGGAAAAAGATATGATATGGATATCATATGAGGAAATAATAATTAGCATTAAGTATTGCATGACTATTTGAGGTAAGTACTTATTTAATTCCCCATATTTTGTTAAAAAATGAAACTAATTAGGACGTTTGTATTTTAATATAAGAGAATAAGCATATAGTTTAAACTAATATAGTATTTTACTTAAATTTGTTTAGTTAGTTATATTGAAGGTTTTTTTTTCCATTTGTATGAAGTTGAAAACGTCTCTGTTCCTTTAAATAAAAGAATGTCTGGTTCTTGAAGGGAAAAAGATAAGATATGGATATCATATGAGGAAATAATAAGTATCACTAAGTATTTTATCACTACTTACGGTAAGTACTTATTTTGTTCCCCATATTTAGTTAAAAAATGAAAATAATCAAGACATTTGCATTTTAACATAAGAGAATAATCATATAGTTTGCACTAATATAGTATTTTACTTAAATTTGTTTAGTTAAATATATTGAAGGTTTTTTTTTTATTTCTATGAAGTTTAAAGAGTCTCAGTTCCTTTGAATAAAAGAATGCCTGGTTCTTGAAGGGAAAAAGATATAATTTGGTTTTTATTTGAGGAAATAACTAAGTATCACTAAATATTGTATGACTATTTGAGATAAATACTTATTTTGTTCGCCATATTTAGTTAAAAAATGAAAATAATCAAGACGTTTGCTTTTTAACATAAGAGAATACGCATATATTCTACACTAATATGGTATTTTACTTAAATTTGTTTAGTTAAATATATTGAAGGTTTTTTATATTTTTATGAAGTTGAAAAACGTCTCAGTTCTTTTAAATAGAAAAAGTGTCTGGTTTTTGAAGAGTAAAAGATATAATTTGGGTTTCATTTGAGGAAATAATTAAGTATCACTAAGTATTGTATGACTATTTGGGGTAAGTGCTTATTTTGTTCCCCATATTTACTTAAAAAATGAAAATAATCAAGATGTTTGCATTGTAATATAAGAGGAAAAGCATACAGTCAACATTAATATATTATATAACTTCCGAAATATTTTCGTTTAATTAAAAATATTGAAAGATTTTCTTTTATTTTTTTAAACTTAAAAAGGGTTTCAATTTCTTTGAATAAAAAAATATCTGGTTCTTGGAGGGAAAAATATATAATCTGGGTTTCATTTGATGAAATAATAAGTACCACTAGGTATTGTACCACTCTTTACGGTAAATACTTGCTTTATTCTCTACATTTAGATAAAAAATGAAAATTATCAGGACGGTTGCATTTTAATATAAGAGAATAAGTATACAGTATGCATTAATATAGTATTTATCTTGAGAAATTTCGTTTAGTTAATAATATTAAAGATTTTTTTATATTCTGTAAAGTCAAAAACATCTCAGTTCTCTTATATAAAAGAATATCTGATTCTTGAAGGACTAAATTTATTTATATAATACATGGGGATATAATATATATATATATATATATATATATAATTGGGTATAATTTCAGGAAATAACTAAGTATTACTCAGTATTTTATCACTATTTACGGTTCTCACTATTCGCTGTATTTAGATGAAAAATGAAAATATTCATGACGTTTGCATTGTAATAAAAGATAATAATCATACAGTATATCAATATAGTATTTTACTTAAGAAATTTCGTTTGCTTAAAAATATTGAATTTTTTTAATACTTATTCTGTGAATTCGAAAATGTTTCAATTCTCTTAAAAAAGAAATTATGGTTCTGGAAAAAATTATAATGTTGGTTTCATTTGACGAAATAATAAGTCTCATTAAGTATTGTACTACTGCTTAAGTACTTATTTGATTCTCTATATTTAGTTAAAATACGAAAATAACCAGCTTCTACTGTAACATTTGTTTGAGAATAAGCATACAATTTACGTTAGTGTTATATTTCATTTGAGAAATTTCGTTTAGATAAAATATTGAGGTTTTTAAAATTCAAAATATTTATTTTCTGTGTAGATGCAAATGTCTAAACTTTCTTAAATAAAAAAATATCTTTTGAGGAAATTGATATAAAGAAAGGGTCTAATAGCTAAATGTAAAAACTGTAGCCATGAGATGTTAGGTCAAATAAAAACAAAAATGAATGATCTCGGATAAATGAAGGTATTTTTTAATAATGAAAGTAAGTGTTAATTTATTGTTTATAAAATATATGAGGATATGTACATAATTGTTTTATAAGGACACATATTGATGTAATTAAAATGAATCAATTTTTTAACTATTGTATATTTAAAGTAACATACCTCAGATTTTAGGTTTTTAACCCAAACCTGATTTGTATTAGAGTGATATAAATCAACCTGTATACACCTCTTTATTTTTTTAGGCACCGAAATCTCCATTTAGCTGTTTTGAAGATGAGGCATAATATAAAGAAAGGTATAAGAAACTAAAAAAGAAAAGACAATACAGTAGTGACTTTTATTACCCATTTGGAAACATCGATTGTTAAATACAATGGCTCCATTTCACCTTAAATTTAAAATAAGATACATCTTTATGTATTTTAAAATGTGTAAGTCCAAAACTGTAAATCTCAGAATTTACGACCTCTTAAATTATATTTTAAACTCCACTGCTGTTGAAATAGAAAAAAAAACATTGTTTTCTTTTACACTGCGTGCTTCGTTATACTATAAATATTCGGCAGTTTTAAACTTTAGCTTCAAAGGTGAACTGCCTGTCTGTAAAATCTTGCTACTTGTTCTCCTAAATATCCAGTGTCTTTGATCAGTTATGATGAAAACCTTCGTTTTCACTTTGTTGGTTCTATTGGTTTTAGAAGATGTGGTGAGTAGCTATATATATATATCCATATAAATTAGAAGTTCTCACAATTTTCTGGATTACTCCCCTCCCACGTTTTCGAGGAAAAAAACTCCTATTCTATAACAGTTAATCGTTACTTATGCCAAATGTTAAGAAAATGACCATATTGTTCATAATGTTGTAATAACCATAATGTTCATAATGTTGTAATAACCATAATGTTGATCATACTGTTTTAATAATAATCATAATGTTGTATATATGTCTATCTATACTTTGAATAATCACAAAGTAGAAATTAATTTAAAACAGCCATCAAATGTAGTAAAAATTGTGTGTTGAAAACTTAAAAATAACCATGAAATGTATAAGAAATAAATTAATGAGATGGTTAAGGTTGGTAGAGTTTTAACAATTTGTTAATATCGGGTTTCAATTTCGTTAACATCATTCGCAAATCTTAGACAGTAAATAAGACATTGCAATTAACCCACGCTCATCCAAATACGACGAGGCAGTTGGTATCGATATTTGAAGCTAAAATTCTTGGTATCTATTTCTGAATTTTAATTTTAATTCTTCTTTAGTAATGGGCTCTACGAGCTTCTTTTTCAAAAATTGATGATTTTGCTATATGTGTATTGGAGAAAGGATCTGAAAACCAACACTTATGTACGCGATAAAATTAAGATAAAATGTATATTTCTTTTCCTAGACAGTAAATTATATACTGCAACCTAAGTTCAATTTCGTTAACATCATTCGCAAATCTTAGACAGTAAATAAGACATTGCAATTAACCCACGCTCATCCAAATACGACGAGACAGTTGGTATCGATATTTGAAGCTAAAATTCTTGGTATTTATTTCTGAATTTAACTTTTAATTCTCCGTTAGTAATGGGTCCTAAGAACTTCTGCTTCTAAAATTGATGATTTTGCTATATGTGTATTGGAGAAAGGATCTAAAAACCAATACTTATGTACGTGATAACAGTAAGATAAAAATTCTATTTCTTTTCCTAGACAGTAAATTATATACTGCAACCTAAGTTCAATTTCGTTAACATCATTCGCAAATCTTAGACAGTAAATAAGACACTGCAATTAACCCACGCTCATCCAGATACGACGAGACAGTTGGTATCGATATTTGAAGCTAAAATTCATGGTATTTATTTCTGAATTTAACTTTTAATTCTCCGTTAGTAATGGGTCCTAAGAACTTCTGCTTCTAAAATTGATGATTTTGCTATATGTGTATTGGAGAAAGGATCTAAAAACCAATACTTATGTACGTGATAACAGTAAGATAAAAATTCTATTTCTTTTCCTAGACAGTAAATTATATACTGCAACCTAAGTTTAATTTCGTTAACTTCATTCGCAAATCTTAGACAGTAAATAAGACATTGCAATTAACCCACGCTCATCCAGATACGACGAGACAGTTGGTATCGATATTTGAAGCTAAAATTCTTGGTATTTATTTCTGAATTTAACTTTTAATTCTCCGTTAGTAATGGGTCCTAAGAACTTCTTCTTCTAAAATTGATGATTTTGCTATATGTGTATTGGAGAAAGGATCTAAAAACCAATACTTATGTACGTGATAACAATAAGATAAAAATTCCATTTCTTTTCCTAGACAGTAAATTATATACTGCAACCTAAGTTTAATTTCATTAACTTCATTCGCAAATCTTAGACAGTAAATAAGGCACTGCAATTAACCCACGCTCATCCAGATACGACGAGACACTTGGTATCGATATTTGAAGCTAAAATTCTTGGTAACTATATCTGAATTTTAATTTTAATTCTTCTTCAGTAATGGGCTCTAAGACCTTCTTTTTCAGAAATTGATGATTTTCCTCTAGGCGTATTGGAGAAAGGATCTGAAAACCAACACTTATGTACACGATAAAATTAAAATCAAAAAGTCTATTTTTTTTTCCTAGACAGTAAATTATATATTGCAATCTAAGTTCAGCCATGAGAAAGCTAGTATTGATATTTGAAGCCTTATTTTTTCTATCCATTTCTGAATTTTACTCTTATTTCTTCGTTAGCTGTGAGTTTTAAGAACTTCTCTTTCTAAAATTGATGACTCTGATACGTCTGGATGATATGTGCCTGTTAGCATAAGGAAATAGTAAAATTAAAAAGTTTTGTGTCCAAATTGGAGTCTTTATTTTGAAACCATGCTAGTTCATACTGCCTTTTCCAATTCGTTGTTTCAATTTTATGAAATGAAGGCAAATTGCATGGAAATTCGCTTTCTATTTTGCCACTTAATACTGTGATTCTGTCATATGTATATACGTATATATATTAATTGTAATTATTTAATATAATGTAACTTAAATAAATTTTTTTGTTGACCTAAGTAGGAACTGATTTAAAAACTTTTGTTTTAAATATATTACTTGTTGGTATTTAATACATATTTTTAATTTTTATAGAGGTTTCCTGTATAAAGTAAAAGTGCGTATGAGTTTAGCAATAAGTGCTCATTTCTCTTTTATGTGTACAAATATATACAAGTGAAATTCATTTTTTTTTCTTTCTCTGTAATAGCAGTATTTTTTTAAAACATAAATCTGGAATTTCTGAAAATCCATGCACAATACTGCATAGAAATCTTTGACGGATCTCAAAATATAATTCGAAGCGAGAACATTTACTTTTGACTATTCACTAAAGATTAAAGAAAATTTTAAAAGTTTAAAAGAATTACGTTTTAATTAAGCAGATTGTTTCAACCAGAGCTGACAAACCTATGGCACGCTTGCCACCCAGTAGCACGCTACAGGTATGTATTAAAAATTTTTTTAGCCCTCGTGTGCAAAACAATAGACCGTAGCGCTCAAAAAAAATATATTCACTTAAAACACTGAAAAAACATTTCAAAACGTTAACAAAAAAACCTATCTCCATCACTAGCCGTCAATTAAAGGCAGATTAAAAGTAAACTTTAAAACTTTAAAATCAATTACGTTTTTCAACAAAACTTTTTAATCCAGAGATAGTGAATTTATGGCACGCGATAGGTATTTCAGTGGCACGAGACAGGTACATATTACATAATTTTTATTCAGCTTAATCTCTGAAAAAACATTTAAAAACATTAAAAAATAACTCAACCCCATCACTGTCGAACCTAGGACACGCGTGTTACACAGTCTAAAATGTACCAAGGTAGAAGCTTCTGTACACCACACACATTTTTCATTAAATGTCACTTAAAACTTTTATATTAGAACAGTAATTCTCAAATTATTTGAAGTTACGAGGAATAATTTTGAAAATTAAACACTTTTATGTAACTTATAGAGGTTTGAAGATGATTTTTAGATTTACGGTAGATCAGTCGGCAAAGGCCACGTTCTCGTAGCCGGCCTACGATCCACCGTGTTCGTTAAAGGTGACTGGAGGCACGTAAAATACGTTCGTGGTCACAATGTCCTCCAAGTTCTCAATCAGTACCTCTGAGGGTGGCAGGTCAAGCCTGTGGATCTACTACTTGATCACCTACTTCAAAATTACCAGGACCCACTTGTGCAGGGATGCACAAACTTTTTCGGCCGCGGGCCAAAAATCGAAAGAAAATAAACTTGGCGGGCCAAGATAAATTTTTCTAAAATTTGAAAAACAATATACAAGTACCTAATGGTTTAAATACGTTAATAAGCTGAATGAAATTGCCATTTCATTTTTAAAAGTTCCTTATACTGAGGTTAGAAGTGAGATGTACTGATTTTAAAGAAAGGTGCTAAATGCTGATATGTCAGTCTATTTCTGAAATTATTCTTTCTAAGGTTCCAAGTTGAAAACACTTATTCACATATAAGAAGCAAATATACCGCTGATCTTCTGGGCGTGAGATAATAAATTTGGGATATAATATTTAAGTAAAAAAGGAGATGGATATATAATGTATAAATATATATTTCTTTTAATTTGCGTCGGACCGGCAACTTAAAATTCTATCCGCGGGCCGGATAAAACCTTCTGTCGGGCCATAGATTTCCTATTCCTGCACTTGAGCATAAATTAGTATAATGAACCTATAACAGATGACAGTTACTCCCATAGCAACCAAAAAGGTTTTTTTTTTGAAGCTACGGTGGGAGGAGAGATTAATATCCCCAATCAACAAAAATATTAAAATATTTTACAAAGAATAATATTACATAATTCAAAAGGCACTAGGCAAACAATATTTTACAAATTACTAAAATAGTTACAAATTTCAAAAATACAATATTTTTAACACTATAACAGCGTAAAATAACCTATAATAGTATAAAATAAACTATCCCAAAAATTTTTCATTTCCAGTAAAAGTCCAGAGAGGTGCAAAAATTCCTTTGAACCCTCTCTGGGTGCGCACTGCACTCAAAGATTAATTCAAAAACATATATGGACTCAAAATGGTCCAAAATGTTAACATCAATGAAAATCTGAATGTCAAATTTTTGGATGATTTCTATACTTTTCTTATGCTTGTGGAAGAGAAATCAAACTAGAAAAAGTGCTCATTTCTTTGTAGAACTCTATACAATGAGAAAATATCTTTGTGACACAATGAGGTAGTTTTCTTGAACTTCTTCATCTTGCTTTATTGTCTTAATACTTTCATAACGACAGCCAAATGTGCCCTATTGAGAAACCAATACCATTAAGTTCATTTTCTTTAACCATTTCAGTGTTTTGCAAAATTAAGTGTAATAAATACTGTTCTTTTCAATTCTTAAAATATTTGACTCTTTGCATTCGTCAAGAATTATGGTTTTTAGTTTTTAATAACCTTTATCTCAGCGTGTCACGTACTATACACTCGTCCTTAAAGGGATCATTTTAGCCGAACCAAAGTTGATTTTAACCAAAATCAAACCTAGGGCATGAAATGGCCTGCCCTAGTTTAGCGTACTGGGCTGGATGCCAAATCGGTTCAATCAAGAGATTTTTGGACAGAGCGCTACTCTGTGACACCTAGGCTAGCTGGTTGATACACGAATACGTAGATTTACTGCTTCTCTTTAATTTTCAGAGGTTTTTTTTATTTAACAAATTATTCTTTATAGAGAAATTTAAACTTTTGTCAATACATTATAGCTTATACATAAATTCTTTAAGAATGGTTTGCTACATTTTCAACCAAAATTAAACCTAGGGCATGAGATAGTATACTGGGAATTAATCTGGGGATGTCGTATTCGTACCGTTGAGAGAGAAATCCAGAACGCTGCTCTGTGACATCACGATCATGAAGCGAGCTACTTAATACATGAATGCGTAGCTTTAGCGTTTGTTTGCAACTTGCTCAAATTTATATTTATCAAATCATACCTTTATAGGGAAATTTAAATTTTGTCAATGAAACCACATAATACAATAATCATATCAATTTCAGATTATACATTAACTCCTTAAAAGTGGTTATTACATTTTCATTTATTATTATCTAGAAAAACTCTTTTTAATCGTTTAATCAATTCAGTAGTTGAATGTACCTAATTCCTTCTATGTACAAGAATCGATAACGACTCTGAAACAAGTGTCTCTCAAAATATTTTATAAGCTAAATATGTTGAGAGTCACGTAACAAAATTTTTGTAGTTCTGCAGCCAGAAAGTTTGTCTCTCGACGTTAACGGGGAGGCACACTAAAAAACACCCATAGAATGTGTAATTTTAAGGAATACGCACCTCTCTCTGTTACCTGCAGCTAGCAAGCTCCCTTTCTCCCCACCTCTTGGCTGCGAATATGAATTTTATTGGCGTTTTCCTTGTCCCTCAGTTCTTGAAAACTGTTGCTTACGTTCCTTCAGCAATCAAATCTGATATTTCACATCTAATGTGTCTTTGATGCTATTTGACTTAAAAATTATCCTATCGCAACATGTAGATTATTTTAACTTAAATTGAACTTTACTCAAGTTGATATTTGAATTTGTATCGTAACATCCCATACTGAACTCGTGGATCCTATTTTTTAAAATTCTGTTTAAGTTACTTATTTTAAGCCTTCATATTAATCAATAGTAATTTTATCTGTCCTCAATATCATGCTTAATATCCGATATCTCACATATACAAAAAAGGTAACTATGATCTAGTGTAAAGGGCTTTTCCCAGGCAGAGCAGATTCTATCATCCTGTGCAATTGTCCTCTCTCTGGGAGGTTGGCATTTGGGAGAAAAGTACGGAATTAGGAACAAAAATCCTTCTTGAGGATGATCAGTATTTGGGAAGACTCTTCGCCGAGGTATCACACATCATGCATCCGCCTGAGTTTCAGCCCGTTGCGAGGTATCAGCAACAAACCTAATTCTTCATTTGTTTCCGTTAGTGTTGGTGCTGCAAGAAGACGGGAGATTGTCCAAAAAATCAATGCTGCGTAGGAAATAAAGCAGGGGGAATGGGAAAGTGCAAAACATTTCCAACTGAAGGTAAGAGAATAACGCCAGATCCCTCCATAATGGACATACTCGCTTATTGCACTGGTTCTTTAATCGGTTTCTTTCTATGGATTATTAACAGGGCAGAGCTGCTCTCCACTTCTTGAAGGAAAATCGAAAGAGGACAGTATGTTCACCCATCACTGCATGTGTAAACCTCCTTTGATTTGTAAAAAGGTAAGGACGACGAGAGTATTTAGAATTTATTATCTTAAGTAGTATGAATAGTTTAGCTCGATCAGGACGGATAACATACATACGATAACGAAAGTCTTCCTCCATGACCCATGGTCTAATACAGGGTTAGCAAGAAATAAGTTTCTGACTTCTAAGGACTCTAAAATATGTTCTATTGGTCCAATTGGTATACAATTGGTACTACAGATAATTCAAATGATGCACTTGATAATTATAACATAAAATATTTTAGTACTGTAGTCTTTAGTACTGTATGTCTTTAGTATCACGGCACCAATTGTTAGAAGATGGTTTTGCTATGGTAAATATGTAAAAACACAAAAGAACAGACTCAGGTGGAGGAAAAAATGAAAGTATTTTATTGAACATAAATGTGTTGGTCAAAGTAATATACCAAGAATATAAACTCACATACCATCAGGGGTCATAAATGCAAGCCTCCTGTTCAAGGTGGGGTTATTTAAGGTTCAGTCACACTCTCTGCCTGAATCATTAAGGGAGATGTGTCAAGGCGGAACTGGAACAAATTTCTTTTGCCCAGTAGTATCATCTCCCAGACAGGACGCCAATTCTCTGGTCGAGTATCTATTGTGCTCTGACAACTGATGGTCGCAACGATGATGGAGCACATTTCATTTATATATATATATATATATATATATATATATATATATATATATATATATATATATATATATATATATATATATATATGTGTGTGTGTGTGTGTGTGTGTGTATGTGTATGTGTGTGCGTGTAACGAAATTGTTACACTAAAACCAATGTAATTATGTAGTAACCAACGTATTAACAAATGTATTTATGCATATCTGAAAGTACTAGTTTTCGGGTGGTTCTACCCTTTTCTGGCAATTTTGGAGAATAACTTTGTTCTTTCTATTATTTTGGCGATTTCGATAACAAAAACTTCATATTTCAACGATGTTTTAAGTCACGACTTCATCGTATTCAGCATGGATACTCTTCACTTAAATAACCCATTACATATAAAAAATTACGAAATACCTATTTTATATATATATATATATATATATATATATATATATATATATATATATATATATATATATATATATATATATATATATATATATATATATATATATATATATATATATATATATATATATGTGTGTGTGTGTGTGTGTGTGTGTGTGTGTAATATGGGCAAGACTCATTCAAAATCACAACACAGTTTATTTCTGGTGAGATACATGAAATCCATACAACATGCAAGCACTTTTACAACATCCTGCACACAGACAATGTGATTCTGCACACACACACACACTTTTTAAGTAGGGATATCTCAGGTAAAGAGACTACGAATAATCCCTAAGCACAATTGATAACTTGATAAAAAAAGTACCCATGTTTAAAGAGAACGCGTTAACTATTGGCTAAAATAGTACGGACTCGGGCTGAATTAAGTCTATTGCGTGTCTGGAGGGAAAAATCAGAATTACTGAGCAAACCCCCAACGTACTTTATCAACAAAAGTTATTAAATTAATATTAAAATATGCAAATAAAGGATTTTAATATTACATATATATATACACGTATATGTATCTGCATATATGTGCATGTATGCATAAAATGTATTATTGAACATTATGAGTTAAAAAATTAAGTAATCTTTTACAATTTTTAAAATAGAATTTTTATTACTAATAGAAAATTTTATGTGTTTTGGATAGTGTGTGTTTCATAAGATGGAAGTTAATACATTATAAAAACATACAATACTTGAATGTTGATAAATTTTCATTTCAGCATATATGTAGAGCTGCTGTTTGAACTTTTCATCTGACAGTTCATTGGATCAACAACAGATCGCAGAAATCCAGATATTTGACATGCACGTGCTTCATTTAAATAATTATTTGTGTATAGTAAAATATATGTCATGAAATATACAATAAAGACTTATGTAGAGATTATGTGTATAGATTTATTTGAATTTCAGCCTTTCATCCCTTCAGTGGGTAGACAAATTGAAGATAAGCATGGTTGGGCCTTAAACACTGGGGGTTCTACGTAAGGTTGACCAACTAACCAGGACATATGTTTCGCAACCCAGGACTCTTGGTCTCTAAAACGGATATTGGCACCATAAGCCATGACACCACGTGGCATGTTGTGACGAGGACTTTAGTACTTTATCTGAATTACGCCCATTCAGTTAGAAATATTCTGTAGATATATTTTGAGGCAAATTAGATAAGGTAATAACATTTACATACGGATATTAGCCAAAATAGAAGACCAGTGGCTTTGGGGTAGCGCTTATAGCTCTCATAACACAGGTCCGAGGTTCGATCTCAGTCTTTCATCCCTTCAGTGGGTAGACAAATTGAAGATAAGCATGGTTGGGCCTTAAACACTGGGGGTTCTACGTAAGGTTGACCAACTAACCAGGACATATGTTTCGCAACCCAGGACTCTTGGTCTCTAAAACGGATATTGGCACCATAAGCCATGACACCACGTGGCATGTTGTGACGAGGACTTTAGTACTTTATCTGAATTACGCCCATTCAGTTAGAAATATTCTGTAGATATATTTTGAGGCAAATTAGATAAGGTAATAACATTTACATACGGATATTAGCCAAAATAGAAGACCAGTGGCTTTGGGGTAGCGCTTATAGCTCTCATAACACAGGTCCGAGGTTCGATCTCAGTCTTTCATCCCTTCAGTGGGTAGACAAATTGAAGATAACCATGGTTGGGCCTTAAACACTGGGGGTTCTACGTAAGGTTGACCAACTAACCAGGACATATGTTTCGCAACCCAGGACTCTTGGTCTCTAAAACGGATATTGGCACCATAAGCCATGACACCACGTGGCATGTTGTGACGAGGACTTTAGTACTTTATCTGAATTACGCCCATTCAGTTAGAAATATTCTGTAGATATATTTTGAGGCAAATTAGATAAGGTAATAACATTTACATACGGATATTAGCCAAAATAGAAGACCAGTGGCTTTGGGGTAGCGCTTATAGCTCTCATAACACAGGTCCGAGGTTCGATCTCAGTCTTTCATCCCTTCAGTGGGTAGACAAATTGAAGATAAGCATGGTTGGACTTTAAACACTGGGGGTTCTACGTAAGGTGGACCAACTAACCAGGACATATGCTTCGCAACCCAGGACTCTTCGTCTCTAAAACGGATATTGGCACCATAAGCCATGACACCACGTGGCATGTTGTGACGAGGACTTTAGTACTTTATCTGAATTACGCCCATTCAGTTAGAAATAGTCTGTAGATATATTTTGAGGCAAATTAGATAAGTAATAACATTTACATACGGATATTAGCCAAAATAGAAGACCAGTGGCTTTGGGGTAGCGCTTATAGCTCTCATAACACAGGTCCGAGGTTCGATCTCAGTCTTTCATCCCTTCAGTGGGTAGACAAATTGAAGATAAGCATGGTTGGGCCTTAAACACTGGGGGTTCTACGTAAGGTTGACCAACTAACCAGGACATATGTTTCGCAACCCAGGACTCTTGGTCTCTAAAACGGATATTGGCACCATAAGCCATGACACCACGTGGCATGTTGTGACGAGGACTCTAGTACTTTATCTGAATTACGCCCATTCAGTTAGAAATATTCTGTAGATATATTTTGAGGTAAATTAGATAAGGTAATAACATTTACATACGGATATTAGCCAAAATAGAAGACCAGTGGCTTTGGGGTAGCGCTTATAGCTTTCATAACACAGGTCCGAGGTTCGATCTCAGCCTTTCATCCCTTCAGTGGGTAGACAAATTGAAGATAACCATGGTTGGGCCTTAAACACTGTGGGTTCTACGTAAAGGTTGACCAACTAACCAGGACATATGCTTCGCAACCCAGGACTCTTAGTCTCTAAAACGGATATTGGCACCATAAGCCATGACACCACGTGGCATGTTGTGACGAGGACTTTAGTACTTTATCTGAATTACGCCCATTCAGTTAGAAATATTCTGTAGATATATTTTGAGGCAAATTAGATAAGGTAATAACATTTACATACGGATATTAGCCAAAATAGAAGACCAGTGGCTTTGGGGTAGCGCTTATAGCTCTCATAACACAGGTCCGAGGTTCGATCTCAGCCTTTCATCTCTTCAGTGGGTAGACAAATTGAAGATAAGCATGGTTGGGCCTTAAACACTGGGGGTTCTACGTAAGGTTGACCAACTAACCAGGACATATGCTTCGCAACCCAGGACTCTTAGTCTCTAAAACGGATATTGGCACCATAAGCCATGACACCACGTGGCATGTTGTGACGAGGACTTTAGTACTTTATCTGAATTACGCCCATTCAGTTAGAAATATTCTGTAGATATATTTTGAGGCAAATTAGATAAGGTAATAACATTTACATACGGATATTAGCCAAAATAGAAGACCAGTGGCTTTGGGGTAGCGCTTATAGCTCTCATAACACAGGTCCGAGGTTCGATCTCAGTCTTTCATCCCTTCAGTGGGTAGACAAATTGAAGATAAGCATGGTTGGACTTTAAACACTGGGGGTTCTACGTAAGGTGGACCAACTAACCAGGACATATGCTTCGCAACCCAGGACTCTTCGTCTCTAAAGCGGATATTGGCATCATAAGCCATGACGCCACGGGGCATGTTGTGACGAGGACTCTAGTACTTTATCTGAATTACGCCCATTCAGTTAGAAATATTCTGTAGATATATTTTGAGGTAAATTAGATAAGGTAATAACATTTACATACGGATATTAGCCAAAATAGAAGACCAGTGGCTTTGGGGTAGCGCTTATAGCTTTCATAACACAGGTCCGAGGTTCGATCTCAGCCTTTCATCCCTTCAGTGGGTAGATTCTGAGGACCAAGCGTGCTTGGGTACTAAACACTGGGGGTTCCGCGTAAGGTTGACCACCTAACCGGAACATATGCTTCGCACTCCAGGGCCCTTGATCTCGGAAACTTAGAATGACACCGTACGCCCTACCCCCCTAGGGGCTGTTGCTCCGAGGAGTTTAGTTTATTAGCCAAACTATTATACCCGAATATTACCAATCAGACTTTTCTTTAAATTTCTAAAAATACATTTGTTGATTCGTTCTGAAACTTTGGCTATGTTACCTAACTTTTGGTTAAAGAACATACTTAAAATCATATTTCCAGTAAAGTTTCGGAGACCTATGCATTAAGGAATAACCCACTCACGAAAAAGAAAAAAAAATGTTTTTGATAACTCCTGTTACATAAATAACTGGAAATGATTTGTTACTTTTCTATAACATTTATCTGACTACAATTTTGGGATTTTTCGGAAACATAGGTCATCTTTATATATAAAATTCATCTATGTGTTTGTAATAAACTCCTCCTAAACGGCTGGACTGATTTTGATGAAATTTTGTGCATGTTATTAAGTTGATTCGAGAATGTTTAGATTCAAAATTTAATTCGATAGGAAACGTTTTTTTTAAAGTAAAAATCCAGAATTGGGCTCTTATTGAGATCATTATAATGCTGCTTGAAGCCCATCACGTATCTGTGGCGCAGTGGTCAGCGCAAAGGGCTTCAGTACGAGAAGTACCAGGATCGAATCATCGTACAAGCGATGCGGGAGTTTTTATTTAATCGAATTACGTTTGAGGTGACGGTACGTGCGGTGGCATCATGTATTTTTAAAATAATTTTTTCCCTTCCTTTTGCATCAAAACGGTCCAATTTATAAGTTATTTAAAAATATTGTACAATTTTTGGATTTACAGCTTTAAAATAGGACATTATCTATCGGGTCGTCT
>CM063498.1:50924845-50932345 GCA_032207245.1 Pardosa pseudoannulata
ATTCACAAATGTTGTTAGCTACAATAGAGAAGGTATCAAAAAGCAGTTTCAGAGATAACAGAAATATAAAAACGATAGCTAATCATTTATATCTGCATTGAGATTTCAAAAAACATTCAGGGTGGATCTATAGAAAATAAATTTCCAAAAGTTTTTAAAAATTACTGCTCTCCCTTTCCTTTCCCATCGACTTTAATCATTTAGTATCGTTTTTCTTAAAATTTTGATGTACAAAATATTTTTTGAGAAAATATCATATTTATAATTATTGCTGTATTATAAAAGATAATGGGTGATAAAAACTGAATGCGGCTTCAGTAACCACATAAGCAGTTATTATATATAAAATTATAAGAATATTATATTTTTATATAGTATTTATATAATACTTCATAAAATATTTAATATAATTTTTATATCACAGCTGTATATGCTACAACATCTACATGGAACTTAAATTCATTTATTTCTGAATAATATATTCCTAGATTATCCAAACTGAAATTTTTATATCTCCATTTTAATTCAAATTATATAAAAGAAATTCTGCTCAATTACTCACCGATATATTTTCATACTAATTCAAACATACAGTTCATACAGTTCCAAATTATTAATCACATGCAAATTTTTGAAATGTTATTATTTTAACAAAATATATTATATAACTCTTATAAAAAATAAAACTCTAAAAATATGAATTTGTTCTTTCATATTTTTAAAAAATTTAAAGAAAAATTACATATAAACTTAGAGGACAAATTGCATCGAATGATTTCTGTGCTATAAAAACCAAAATAATATAAAGAAATGCTAGTGTAACATAGATTGAAATTTATGTGTGTTTAAAATTTTTAACTTTATTAAAATAAAGTTTATAAATTTTTATTTATTTTCTGTGTCAACAGTGGGTTTTTTGCAGATTCTGCATTTTCACTTACCATCAAATATAATAACCTCAAAGATTCGATCCATACAAGTAATTCGATAATCATAAGATATGGTGTAATAAATATGAACATATCTCTAGCGCCCTCTTACTAGTTTAAATCATAATAAAAAGTATTCATTCGTGCTCGTACATATATAAATCAATATTCTAGGTCAGGGATAGAGAAACACAGTTTCTAACCGTGTGAAAAAAAGAATATATTATAGGGGTCGATATAGCTTATTCTATAATTTTAACGACCTAAAGATATTTCTCTGTCCAGCCAGAAGGGCACTCCGAATTCACTTTGCATTTTGTTGTGCGTATATTGGGGCACAATAACCTAAACAACAAGAAGCAATACCTTACTTTTTAATAATGTCATCACTATTCACTTGAAAAATCTCTCAGATGTAAACTGTAATTACCCTATAATGGAATTGGTTAGAACGGTACGATATACTGTTTACTACACGGGGATTTATTGAGACCAGGATCTACTTCTTAAATCCTGTTCCAAATGCCTATGGACATCCATGGAAGCAGTGGGATTTCTCTCCAGGTACTAAGAGTGAAATTTGCCTGCTATGGATCCTTCTAAATGTTAAAGGACGAAAGGGTAAAAACTCAATCGCCACGTTTTCCGGTACAAAATGGATGACAATTATGCTTATAATAATACGAGAGTGGACAGTGATTAGCAAGACATTTGAATTGTAGATATTGATATTCCTTATTAAAATTTATTATATCACATAAATATCGTATATTGTATTCCTTGTTGGCTGGAGACCGCAGTTTTCCGTTCGCTGTTGTAAGGAAAATTACCTTGATTTGTTTACTGAGCCTGAAAAATAACACCACCTGTATGAGGGCATTAAACGTTTTTTCCGTTACAAGAAAAGTTCGCCTAGATCTTACTTTCACCTTAGCGAAAGTCAGAGAGGTTGGAAAGAATAAGAATTTAGTTAATTTACCTGCTATATATTAAGAGTATTAAGGGAAGTTATAAGGTAAGGAAAAATAGTTGATTTTACTTTTAAGAAAAATGAGTAGATTTTTAGTCTTGTCTATGCTCCTAAAGATTAACTTAGGATGGTTTTTTTAACTGACGATACAAACACGATCCCCTTTAAAAGATATCTCGAAGTACTTTTTTGTTTCTGATGCTACGTGGTCAAACGAAGCACGATTGAGCCATATGCTAGTCCTATCCAGGCTAAGGCATGCGTCGTTGGTTTTAACGAACACCACTGGAATGAAAATACGAATATCGCTCAAGTGGGTCCTCGTCATTTAGAAGCAGAGACAAAGCAGAAAACCCAGCTTGGCCTCCCACCTCCTGAGGTATTGATTATTTTTTAAACAAAGAAATAAAGCTGATATTATAAAGTGAGTGACATGATTTCACAGTGCATGCGTTTTAATCACTGAATATTCCTCACTCACGGTGTTACAAAATGGATAGGATATATAATTTTTTTACTTGAAAAACAAAATTCATTACGCAAAATTCTTAAATACATATTTTTAGAAATCCAACATCGATTTTTCGTTAAACTCGATTCAGTCTTTCTTATGCTCTAATGACGACACTGTGTGGATAAGAGAAGAATTAATTCTGTGTTTCCTAAAAATAATTTTAACTAAATTATGAAAGAAGAAAATAATTTTAAAAGAGTACAAAACTTTAAGAGCTTTAGAAGTTTGAAGAAAAGACGTTTTTTCGGGCAGTACCGTTGGGAGACTTATTTTAAGGATGAATTTCAACGTAAGGTCTATAAATAGATATTTTTTTTTAGTGTAACGCCCCCTCCATCAATTTGTGAATTTATTATAAAACACAAGTGAGTATTGTAATATAATTTTAAAAATATGTAAGTGTAAAATTTTAAAATTCTAATTTACACTAAATTTACACAAATAATGTTATTTTGTATTATTAAATGTATATAATATTTACACTAATTTCACACTAATAAAGTTTAGGCTAAAAGTTTTATACACTACCATGGCGCTACTGATAGCGCTACAGATCGATAAATTTGTGAATGTAACGATCTCTCCCCATTTTGTTAAATTATAATGCAACACAAGTATATTATTATTTGACAAAAATGTTATTTAAGTGTAAAATTTAATAGCGTTGTGTAAGCTGAGGCAATATCTTTCTGTTCAAATATTAATGTTTTTATGATCCTGATCAGTTACAATCAATTGCAGTTTAATTAATAGTTTTTAATCAGAACAAAGTTTTTTATGTACATTAAATAGTTCTATAAAATTGAAACAGAATAAATAATAATACATTCAAATACTAATAAAAATCTTAGGACATGTCTTACAATAGAAATAAAAGAAATTGTAACTTAATAAACGAATAAGGAAATCTTGTGTTACATAATTTTTTTTCATTAAATATTAATAAATATGAAGTCTGAACTTGGATTTTCCTTAATTGTTTTATTCTTTGTTGAGTTTTTGTCAAGGCTAATTTCATATTATTTTGAGCTTCACCGCAGATTTTATGAAATGCGAAAAATCCTCAAGTAGGATTCTTGCTAACGCAGAATTTTTTATTCCACAGTTTTGAGAAGATAAAATACAAAAGTAACTCTTTATACCGTACATTTAAGCGATTGTTAAATTAATGTCTTATAACCTCCTCCCTAAAAAAACTTGGAATAAATAGTTTCGGGTGTGAAACCAAACGGTTGTGATCAACTCTAGATCAAGATGCATACCAAGTCACCAGCCAGTCCTTCTTACCGTAACATTTGTCGGAGAAATATAATTCGAATTCCAAAAATATTTCAAATAAGATAAGTATTCGAATTATGATATCTATAAACTAAAAAAAAAAAAATACAAGTTTGCTAAAATTACACATTCTAATTTTTATACGTAATAGCATTTTCTAAGACTGTATCTATTAAAATTTGAAAATTTTCCTAACAACTGTCTCACAAATAGTTTCATTTCTCGTTAAACTTTGGTAACGCGAGTCTAAAAAGTGAGTGTGTAAGATTTGTCGAAAAAGTGAATAGAGAAACAAAATATAGATGTTTGTGCTTGATAGTTTGTTATTGATACATATTTCCAAATACCGTTTATAGTACTTTAAAATATAAATATAAGTATAAAATTTATTTGATGCACTTACCATTTTTATTTAAACCTGCATTTGTATACAAGTCCCTCCAGCTATTCAAATCCCTTTTACATACATTTAAATTTTATTTCATATAATCAAGCGGAACACATTTTTCCTGTTTAATCTAGATTGAAGTTTAAATTATAACAATTATTAAAATTGTTTTCGTTTTGTCTTTATATTAGAAAGCAATTAAGATAAAGCTTACTTCAATAAAAGTTTGGCTCTGAAACATAAACAGAACATGGCATCTTTTCCTTCTGTTTACTATTTTTTCTCTTAATACACATTAAAATATTGCCTACATGTTAATATCCGATTAAAAATCACTCGTTTTTCATTTTATTATTTTGAATGAACGTATATATTTAACTTTAAATCTCATGAAAATTTTAGAAAATATTTCCTAATTACCAAACAGTGGCACTGAGATTTTGTATAGAAAAGTACATGAAAATCACTAGTTTTCTCTTCTGAATCTTTTCCTGAAACTTTGCACCAGAAGTGGTCTTCATTATTATATGGTAATCCCACCACAATAGGGAGGGGGATGGATATGTTTACGTAGGACACACCTGTTTCTTAGGAAATTTCTTATCAGTGAGAGTGAAAGTATTGGTCAGTTCCTTGGAATGTTATGAACCGCCTATATATTACCGCCAATCAGAAAAATCCTATCTTTACCTATGAAACCAATTTTTGGAGTGCGTTTTCGTACTGTGTTCATCGCGTCATTGTGTAGGGAAAGTGAAGTGCCGTTAGCATACCTATTCTACCATTTTAGTCTCGTCCTGTATATCGTTGAAGGAGTATCGTATTTTCTTTCCTCTTTAAAATGGATATTGAAAGTCGTATACAGGATGCTCTCCGGCCCGAAAAGGTTCGAATGCGTCAATTCATCAAAGACGTGTTCTTGTTCGTGATTGCAAACGACCCTACTGTCGATGAGGAAACAAGAACCAGGGTGAACTCCTTAAACATCCAAGAGAGCTTGAACGGGGATTTTAAGCCGGAGATCGGGATGTTCATCATACGAATGCTCAACGAAACCCGGCGACGTTACCCAAATTACGATGTCAACAATCGGATCAGCATCCATTCCATAATCGTCACCAACAACAGTAGGGCTGAATTCTTCAGGGCCCTTGAGGAAATAGAAAATTTTGTCGTGGGATGGTGCCGTTTGTATTTAATTTCTAAATCACCCGGATTTTACTTTTCTTTCCTGTTAACTGTCTGCCAGTTTTGCTGTAAAATCGCAGAAGTAGATGAGCACGAAGGATTCGTTCGCTACTTCCTTCAACGTGCTGGACATTATATGACCGTTTATCAGAAAGCCTTTCCCGGCTATGAAGTTCTGGCCAAATATGCTGAAGAGTAGCTCCAGTTGATACTAGAATACTGAGTGATATGTCTTCGAAGTGGACCACGAGGGGTTCTTCTGCTACCTTCTTCAACGGGCTGGATATTATATGACCGTTTACCAGGGAGCCTTTCCTGGTTAAGAAGATCTGTTCAAGTATGCTGATGTTCAGCTCCAGTTGATGCAAGATTAATCATTGCTTGGTTTTCGAAGTGAAATAAAATATGCAGTTGAAAAGTGAGTTCAGCTATATATTTACAGTGATCTCGTGTATCCTCTTGTGAAATTTTGACGTGACCAGTTGACTAGAAATGTTTGTTTATCGTTTTGTATAATTTTAGCAATATCAATAAAGCATTTTAGTTTTAAAATAATTTTTGTTTCTAACTTTTTTATAGTGGTGTTTTTTTACTCTTCTTCACTTGTTGGGGAGACATCTTTCTTTCCTTTTTTTTCGGGGGGGGGGAAATTTGTTTACAGACGGAATTTCAATGTTAAATATATGTTGTTTTTTTTTATAGAAAAAATTTAAAATTAGGTGTGTTATGATTGTGCTAAATTTTTTTTATTGATACTGAAGAACCTTACTTAATAAATAAAAAGTGGAGGAAAAAAAGTTTTTAGGCTTTTTATATACATTTCGAATGATAAGTTATATTTTAATTAAGATTCAAGTGCTTAGTCAAGTATTTAATTTATTGTATGATTTTAATTGATTTTATTACTTTTTAGTCTATTTTTTATTGGTATTGGGGCATATTATAATAATTATACATTCTAATTTATTCAAATTTGTTCCCATGTAGAAATGTGGCCAATTTTAACAAATATATATATATATTTTTTTTTTTTTTTTGTCAGGAAGTAAATTAGGTTGAACAAAATTTTAGTTAGTATATTTAAAGTTTAAAAAAGATTAAGGATATATACTTTCAACAATTTTAACGTTATTGAACATAAAAATTCAAATCATTTATAAAATACAAAATAAAAATAATATAGAATGTTATGTTTCGAAATGTTACGTAACCTTTAAGTGTAAAGTGTTAAGTAATTTTTAGAAAAATAGTATACAAAAAAGATTAGTAGCTTAATCTTTCATAAATGCACTTTGAAAGTAAATATGTAATCATTTTTTCCTAAATCTTCCTATATAAGTTTGATATTTTAATTAGGATTCAAATTGTGAAATTTTAAATATAAATATATTAATATATATGTAATATATATATATATATATATATATATATATATATATATATATATATATATATATATATATATATATATATAGGCAAACAACTAAGTTTGATAGAAATAATACACGAACATGTACAGACGCATTTATAGAATTACAGATATAGCTGTAAATACACATAAAAACATGTATAAGCACACGGATTTATATTTATATGCACATGTATACATATATTATGCATAAATTAATATATATGTAATATGTAAAATATTATTCATCCTTAAGGTTTTCACAATTTTCTCAGTTCATGCAGTGTTATTTAGTTTCATTTTTTCTTGACACCCAAATTAAATGTTGAACTTAAATAATAGAGTTTACATTCCTTTTACACACATCAAAACGAAAGTCTGAATTTATGACAGTTCCTTCCGATCGTATTTTATACGTTCTTAATCTAGATGTATATTGTCGAAGGAAAATAGTGAGATCATTACTATCTTTTTGCCATTGTAAACGCTTTGAATTCTACGACTGTTTCTATAGGCCAGAAAAAGCACTCTTATGAGAAATAAATAAGCACGTTAAGTTGTTTTAATTGTTGTTATAATTATACTAACTGGTTATAATTTCTTAGATATTTTAATACGTTTATCATTCACCTGTATCTCAGTACCGATGCTTGTATTTATTTATAATATATATTTACGTTCGCATGCATTTAAGAAATGCAGAAAACAAAAGTATGTAACGGAAGTGAGTGACTTTTTGACCTGGTGTAGATAAACTGATTGCACCAAGAACATCGCATAAAAATTTAATATGCTACCAATGAAATTAATGTAAATTACAGAATA
>CM063498.1:50934845-50942345 GCA_032207245.1 Pardosa pseudoannulata
ACATATTTTTTATATTTTCGCTACAAATGTTAAAACATCTTTATAGAACTAAAATTCATATATTTCAAAAAATTATTTTCCAAGATTATCCAAACATTAATTTTTATATCACTTGACCATTTTCTGAAATGCAAACTCTAATTGCCGTATAATTGTTTAGGTTAGAATGATACGATATACTGACGATATACTGTTTACTCCCCAACGATTTTATTAACCAGGAACAATTTCTTAAGGCCTACTCGAAACGACTTTAAGAAGTTAATGAACAGTGGAATTCATAACCAGGTATCAGGAGTGAGTTTTGCCTAACAAAAGTTAACAGTGGATTTCGTAACCAGGTGTCAATAGTGAGTTTTGCCTACTATGGATTCTTCTAAATATTAAAGGAGGGAAGGGGGGGGAGAGCAAGACCCAATATCTATGTTTTACTGTTTGAAATGAATGGCCATTTTTCCTTTAATTATACAACGGTGGACAGAATTAGCACGACATTTAAATTGTAGATATTAATTTTCCTTATTGTAATTATAATTTTAAAATGATTAGAAACAACACTTTTTAAGAGCATAACATGAAAAGTTCCAAGATAGAAGAATAAATCTAGTGCATGGTGCATGCCGATTAAATCTCAGGTCAAAACAAAATGACTAATGTAGCTTTGATATTCGAAAAAAACTTTAACTCCTGGAATGAATTTATTTATTTATCACGTTTTTAATCAGACATATATACATATATATATATATATATATATATATATGTATATATATAATATATAAATATATAAAATACATATACTTATATATATATATATGTATATATATGTATATATATAATATATAAATATATAAAATACATATATATATATATATATATATATATATATATATATATATATATATAGGGAGGGATATATCAAAATTACTACACTTTAATATCTCTAAAAAACATTTCTCTTTTCCATTCTTATTCCTTAATATCTATTTTCCCAGCAAAAAATATCTTTTTTAAAGGAATTTCTTCGACTTAAAATTCTTTCAACCCATTTAACTAAGCTTTCTCTGAAATAGATGCCAATATTTTATCCACTGACTGCATTATCCAGCTCTCGCTGGCAAATGGTTCAGTTTTCTCAACCGATCTAAGATCCTTTTTTTTGGCTCCTCTCGCTCTGGGGTTCAACACTGTTCCAGCACGTGTTTCGATGCTCGTTCTTTCTTCTGCCTTTCACATTGAAACACATGACATTCTCTTAACTAAGCTAAAATGTAAAATCTACTGCGACTTGTGCTTCTCTTCAATGCGGTTCGACTGCAACATCTTTAATTAGTCTAGCTGTTTAGGCTTCTCCTATCATAGTAGCCCGGTCTAGTAAATATAAAAGGAGCTTAATAGTTTCTGATGGATGGTTTATTTTTCACCATGTTACATATATGTAAATAAAATAATCAAAAATGCGGTCTGGATGTACTTCACACGAAATATAATAAGCAACTTAACTCTCTAGATTAACTAGAATTTATCTAACACAATTATTCCATGATTTACAAAATGTGAAATTTATTTTAATGTCGCGAGTTTAGTTTCAGCTTTTACGCAGTTCATGATATATCTTGTAGAGATAAATTGAAATCTAAGCAGTTTTCCAACAATACTAATTAAAGCATTGTTTTCTCCAAAAATGCAAATATGTGCAGATATCCTTATTTGCAAAGTGAATGTCTAAGGAAAACATGTACGCTAAAATAAATTTTCGTACAATTCACTGTAACAAATCACGATACGCACGAATGCTTCAAAATTTCATATGATCATTTTCTGCCCTGTGAAAACATCAAATATCCTTTCATGTTAACCACTTTGGTTTTAAATAAATGAAATCATTAATTCCGAATTTCTCTTTTCTCTCTTCATTGGGAATTTTGCTTATGTGGGCTACATTAATAAGAATCAACAGATAAACTAACATGTGAAGAATTCCGAAAATTTGAAGAGCAAATGAACAAAGTAAATTACACAGTTAAAAACAGTAAATTCTTTTATCTTACTGATATCAATATAACTTTAAAAAAGTAGTCCAGTTTTTAACTAAATATGCGATATTTTTCTGCTTTAAATTTAAATTAAGGGGATACATTTGATTTTGATGAAATTTTGTGAATGCAATTAATTTGATTTGAGAATGGTTTAGATTTACACTTTGATCCGAGAAAAAAAAGGTTTTTTTTTTTATTAATAACAAAGAATTGCGTGCTTATTAAGATTATTATATTATCGCTTGAAACTCTTCATATCCAACGTGTCTCTGGCTCGATGGTCAGAGCAACGAGCTTCTATACGAGATTTTCCACGATCAAATACCCGTACAGGCGTTTCGGGGAATTTTAACTAAATATAATTACATTTCTGATGATTGTACGAATGGTATCAAATTTTTTAAAAATATTTTTTTTCAGATTTTTGCATCAAAATGGCCTTAATTATAATTTATTTAAAAACCTGTTACATTTTTTGGATTAACAGACTTAAAACAAGTCAACGTATGTTGGGTCGTCTATTGTATATATATATGTATATATATATATATATATATATATATATATCATATATGTACATATACATAGAAATGTATACCCGTACATATATACATACATGTATAACTATTCATTCAAATGCATATATATATATATATATATACACATTCCTATTGAAGAATATACAATATGAAAGAATACACGTTAAATTTTGCTATTGTTTTTTGCTTTTATTAATTTTTATCTACTTTTTTTATATACTATGGAGGGTCAGGTCGATTGTTTAGGAACTGCACCTCTCTTAGACTGACATTTATTGAGGGATGCACCCCTACTCTCTGAGGAACAAAGACGCTGATAGCTTCTCATGGCTTTGTCAATCTCTATTTCGAAGTATTTCGTTTGCGGCAACATATATATCTCTAATTGCACCACTGAAATATCTTGGATGACTTTAGAAAAAAATAGAAATAATTCTCAAAAAAAAAAAATATTCGTACTTTTAGAATACGTTATTACTTATGTGATGATCTTCGAGACTTGACGAGCTTTATGTGTATTAAAAATTAACAATCAATAATGTCTATTTATATATATATTTATAACCGTAAGTAATGAGACAATAACGAGGGTGGGGCAAAGGGTGAAGTAAAAGAACACTTTGGTAACTGACACAATAAAACTTTAGCGTATTTTTGGAGACCTTTTTTTCCCCGGTGTGTTCCACTCGGAGGGTTAAGGAGAGACGAACACATAACTTAGGCTACTTTTATATAGGGTATAGTTGTATATTTTTAAATATAATAAATAATATTACATTTAGGTACTAATAAAAATTTCAGGACATATCTTACAATCAAAATAAAGAAAGTGTGCAATTTAATAGGCATTTAAGGAATCTTATGCTGCATGATATATTTTTCATTAAGTATTAATATATAGGAAGTCTGAGCGTTTTCTTAATTACTATAATTCTCCGTTGAGTTTTTGTCAAGGCTAATCTCATATAATTTTAAACTTCATTAGGGATTTTTAAAAAACTCGAAAAGCCCTAAAATTATATTATAAATTATAGCCACCCTAAATATTTTTTGAAATCTCAATGCATATATAAAATATTAACTATCGTCTTTTCATTTCTGTTATCTCTAGAACTCATTTTTGTTCCTTTCTCTATTGAAGCTAATTACATTTGTAAATTACTGTACATACGAATTACACATATCCAATGCTTTCACAGAAAATTACAATCGTATCTAGAAGTCTTGGTCTGCTAATCCCTGTCAAACTATTGTTTGCGGTACATTATTGCTGTCAACTCAGGGAAAGCTTGTAAAGTGTAACACTGTCCATAAGGTCAATAAATTATGTTTATGTAGCTCAATAACATAAACCACTTTATTTCCATAGCTTGTTTGTAAATTATCTCAGGCAAGTGTACACAGAAAAGATGGGTTATAAGAAGGAAAGGAAAATCTTGAGCAGACAAAAGTTTTCCGAAATCTTAATAGCGGAATTACATACAAATCAAACATACTACTTTGGAGCTCCCCCAGACGTTTAAGGATTAACAGTTATCCATTGGAATTATTCACATGGTGTATTAATTTTTATTTTAACAGAGCATCTAAATGATCATGAGAAAATTATACATGAATCACTCGTCTAATTTCTAAGCATAAAATGAGCATGAGACCGTAGAACCTGAGAAAAATTCGTTATTATAAAAAAATATAAGATGCTTTTAGTAAAATATAGCTACCGCAGCAGAAAGGTTAAGCTAGATTGAGCACTGTTCAAAGTAGATAAAAATTAATAAAAGCAAAAAACAATAGCAAAATTTAACGTGTATTCTTTCATATTGTATATTCTTCAATAGGAATGTGTGTATATATATATATATATATATATATATATATATATGCATTTGAATGAATAGTTATACATGTATGTATATATGTACGGGTATACATTTCTATGTATATGTACATATATGATATATATATATATATATATATATATATATATATATATATATACAATAGACGACCCAACATACGTTGACTTGTTTTAAGTCTGTTAATCCAAAAAATGTAACAGGTTTTTAAATAAATTATAATTAAGGCCATTTTGATGCAAAAATCTGGAAAAAATATTTTTAAAAAATTTGATACCATTCGTACAATCATCAGAAATGTAATTATATTTAGTTAAAATTCCCCGAAACGCCTGTACGGGTATTTGATCGTGGAAAATCTCGTATAGAAGCTCGTTGCTCTGACCATCGAGCCAGAGACACGTTGGATATGAAGAGTTTCAAGCGATAATATAATAATCTTAATAAGCACGCAATTCTTTGTTATTAATAAAAAAAAAACCTTTTTTTTCTCGGATCAAAGTGTAAATCTAAACCATTCTCAAATCAAATTAATTGCATTCACAAAATTTCATCAAAATCAAATGTATCCCCTTAATTTAAATTTAAAGCAGAAAAATATCGCATATTTAGTTAAAAACTGGACTACTTTTTTAAAGTTATATTGATATCAGTAAGATAAAAGAATTTACTGTTTTTAACTGTGTAATTTACTTTGTTCATTTGCTCTTCAAATTTTCGGAATTCTTCACATGTTAGTTTATCTGTTGATTCTTATTAATGTAGCCCACATAAGCAAAATTCCCAATGAAGAGAGAAAAGAGGAATTCGGAATTAATGATTTCATTTATTTAAAACCAAAGTGGTTAACATGAAAGGATATTTGATGTTTTCACAGGGCAGAAAATGATCATATGAAATTTTGAAGCATTCGTGCGTATCGTGATTTGTTACAGTGAATTGTACGAAAATTTATTTTAGCGTACATGTTTTCCTTAGACATTCACTTTGCAAATAAGGATATCTGCACATATTTGCATTTTTGGAGAAAACAATGCTTTAATTAGTATTGTTGGAAAACTGCTTAGATTTCAATTTATCTCTACAAGATATATCATGAACTGCGTAAAAGCTGAAACTAAACTCGCGACATTAAAATAAATTTCACATTTTGTAAATCATGGAATAATTGTGTTAGATAAATTCTAGTTAATCTAGAGAGTTAAGTTGCTTATTATATTTCGTGTGAAGTACATCCAGACCGCATTTTTGATTATTTTATTTACATATATGTAACATGGTGAAAAATAAACCATCCATCAGAAACTATTAAGCTCCTTTTATATTTACTAGACCGGGCTACTATGATAGGAGAAGCCTAAACAGCTAGACTAATTAAAGATGTTGCAGTCGAACCGCATTGAAGAGAAGCACAAGTCGCAGTAGATTTTACATTTTAGCTTAGTTAAGAGAATGTCATGTGTTTCAATGTGAAAGGCAGAAGAAAGAACGAGCATCGAAACACGTGCTGGAACAGTGTTGAACCCCAGAGCGAGAGGAGCCAAAAAAAAAGGATCTTAGATCGGTTGAGAAAACTGAACCATTTGCCAGCGAGAGCTGGATAATGCAGTCAGTGGATAAAATATTGGCATCTATTTCAGAGAAAGCTTAGTTAAATGGGTTGAAAGAATTTTAAGTCGAAGAAATTCCTTTAAAAAAGATATTTTTTGCTGGGAAAATAGATATTAAGGAATAAGAATGGAAAAGAGAAATGTTTTTTAGAGATATTAAAGTGTAGTAATTTTGATATATCCCTCCCTATATATATATATATATATATATATATATATATATATATGTATATGTATTTTATATATTTATATATATTATATATATACATATATATATACATATATATATATATATAAGTATATGTATTTTTATATATTTATATATATATATATATATATATATATATATATATATATATATATATATATATATATATATATATATATATATATATATATATATATATATATGTATATATGTCTGATTAAAAACGTGATAAATAAATAAATTCATTCCAGGAGTTAAAGTTTTTTTCGAATATCAAAGCTACATTAGTCATTTTGTTTTGACCTGAGATTTAATCGGCATGCACCATGCACTAGATTTATTCTTCTATCTTGGAACTTTTCATGTTATGCTCTTAAAAAGTGTTGTTTCTAATCATTTTAAAATTATAATTACAATAAGGAAAATTAATATCTACAATTTAAATGTCGTGCTAATTCTGTACACCGTTGTATAATTAAAGGAAAAATGGCCATTCATTTCAAACAGTAAAACATAGATATTGGGTCTTGCTCTCCCCCCCCCTTCCCTCCTTTAATATTTAGAAGAATCCATAGTAGGCAAAACTCACTATTGACACCTGGTTACGAAATCCACTGTTAACTTTTGTTAGGCAAAACTCACTCCTGATACCTGGTTATGAATTCCACTGTTCATTAACTTCTTAAAGTCGTTTCGAGTAGGCCTTAAGAAATTGTTCCTGGTTAATAAAATCGTTGGGGAGTAAACAGTATATCGTCAGTATATCGTATCATTCTAACCTAAACAATTATACGGCAATTAGAGTTTGCATTTCAGAAAATGGTCAAGTGATATAAAAATTAATGTTTGGATAATCTTGGAAAATAATTTTTTGAAATATATGAATTTTAGTTCTATAAAGATGTTTTAACATTTGTAGCGAAAATATAAAAAATATGTAAAATATTTTATGAGATATTATAAGCACTATATAAAAATGTAATGTTATAACTTTGTATATAATATCAGCTTATGTGGTTACTGCAGCCGCATTCAGTTTTCATCACCCTTTATTTTTTATGTTTTATAATTAGCATGAAAAAGAGATAAAAAGGAGTACAATATTGTGTTTTTTTTTTCATTTTTTTGGAAATTTATATCATGTAGAGACACTCTGAAAGTTTTTTGAAATCTCAAAGTATTTATAAACAATAGCCTATCGTCTTTATATTTCTGTTATTACTGAAACTGCTTTTTGATTCCTCCGCT
>CM063498.1:50944845-50987533 GCA_032207245.1 Pardosa pseudoannulata
TTTATTTCTCATAAGAGTGCTTTTTCTGGCTTGTAGAAACAGTCGTAGCATTCAAAGCATTTACAATGGCATAAAGATAGTAATGATCTCACTTTTTTCCTTCGACAACATACATCTAGATTAAAAACGTATAAAATACGATCGCAAGTAACTCTCATAAATTCAGACTTTCGTTTTGATGTGTGTAAAAGGAATGTAAACTCTATTATTTAAGTTCAACATTTAATTTGGGTGTCAAGAAAAAATGAAACTAAATAACACTGCATGAACTGAGAAATATGTGAAAAACTTAAGGGTAAATAATATTTTACATATTATATATATATTAATTTATGCATAATAGATGTATACATGTGCATATAAATATAAATCCGTGTGCTTATACATGTTTTTATGTGTATTTACAGCTATATTTGTAATTCTATAAATGCGTCTGTACATAGTCGTGTATTATTTCTATCAAACTTAGTTGTTTGCCTATATATATATATATATATATATATATATATTAATATATTTATATTTAAAATTTCACAATTTGAATCCTAATTAAAATATCAAACTTATATAGGAGGATTTAGGAAAAAATGATTACATATTTACTTTCAAAGTGCATTTATGAAAGATTAAGCTACTAATCTTTTTTGTATACTATTTTTCTAAAAATTACTTAACACTTTACACTTAAAGGTTACGTAACATTTCGAAACATAACATTCTATATTATTTTTATTTTGTATTTTATAAATGATTTGAATTTTTATGTTCAATAACGTTAAAATTGTTGAAAGTATATATCCTTAATCTTTTTTAAACTTTAAATATACTAACTAAAATTTCGTTCAACCTAATTTACTTCCTGACAAAAAAAAAAAAAAAATATATTTGTTAAAATTGGCCACATTTCTACATGGGAACAAATTTGAATAAATTAGAATGTATGATTATTATAATATGCCCCGATACCAATAAAAAATAGACTAAAAAGTGATAAAATAAATTAAAATCATACAATAAATTAAATACTTGACTAAGCACTTGAATCTTAATTAAAATATAACTTATCATTCGAAATGTATATAAAAAGCCTAAAAACTTTTTTTCCTCCACTTTTTATTTATTAAGTAAGGTTCTTCAGTATCAATAAAAAAAATTTAGCACAATCATAACACACCTAATTTTAAATTTTTTCTATAAAACATTTCTTTGGATAATAAAAACAACATATATTTAACATTGAAATTCCGTCTGTAAACAAATTTCCCACCCCCCACCCCCGAAAAAAAAGGAAAGAAAGATGTCTCCCCAACAAGTGAAGAAGAGTAAAAAAACACCACTATAAAAAAGTTAGAAACAAAAATTATTTTAAAACTAAAATGCTTTATTGATATTGCTAAAATTATACAAAACGATAAACAAACATTTCTAGTCAACTGGTCACGTCAAAATTTCACAAGAGGATACACGAGATCACTGTAAATATATAGCTGAACTCACTTTTCAACTGCATATTTTATTTCACTTCGAAAAACCAAGCAATGATTAATCTTGAATCAACTGGAGCTGCTCATCAGCATACTTGAACACATCTTCTTAACCAGGAAAGGCTCCCTGGTAAACGGTCATATAATATCCAGCCCGTTGAAGAAGGTAGCAGAAGAACCCCTCGTGGTCCACTTCGAAGACATATCACTCAGTATTCTAGTATCAACTGGAGCTACTCTTCAGCATATTTGGCCAGAACTTCATAGCCGGGAAAGGCTTTCTGATAAACGGTCATATAATGTCCAGCACGTTGAAGGAAGTAGCGAACGAATCCTTCGTGCTCATCTACTTCTGCGATTTTGCAGCAAAACTGGCAGACAGTTAACAGGAAAGAAAAGTAAAATCCGGGAGATTTAGAAATTAAATACAAACGGCACCATCCCACGACAAAATTTTCTATTTCCTCAAGGGCCCTGAAGAATTCAGCCCTACTGTTGTTGGTGACGATTATGGAATGGATGCTGATCCGATTGTTGACATCGTAATTTGGGTAACGTCGCCGGGTTTCGTTGAGCATTCGTATGATGAACATCCCGATCTCCGGCTTAAAAACCCCCGTTCAAGCTCTCTTGGATGTTTAAGGAGCTTCACCCTGGTTCTTGTTTCCTCATCGACAATAGGGTCGTTTGCAATCACGAACAAGAACACGTCTTTGATGAATTGACGCATTCGAACCTTTTCGGGCCGGAGAGCATCCTGTATACGACTTTCAATATCCATTTTAAAGAGGAAAGAAAATACGATACTCCTTCAACGATATACAGGACGAGACTAAAATGGTAGAATAGGTATGCTAACGGCACTTCACTTTCCCTACACAATGACGCGATAAACACAGTACGAAAACGCACTCCAAAAATTGGTTTCATAGGTAAAGATAGGATTTTTCTGATTGGCGGTAATATATAGGCGGTTCATAACATTCCAAGGAACTGACCAATACTTTCACTCTCACTGATAAGAAATTTCCTAAGAAACAGGTGTGTCCTACGTAAACATATCCATCCCCCTCCCTATTGTGGTGGGATTACCATATAATAATGAAGACCACTTCTGGTGCAAAGTTTCAGGAAAAGATTCAGAAGAGAAAACTAGTGATTTTCATGTACTTTTCTATACAAAATCTCAGTGCCACTGTTTGGTAATTAGGAAATATTTTCTAAAATTTTCATGAGATTTAAAGTTAAATATATACGTCATTCAAAATAATAAAATGAAAAACGAGTGATTTTTAATCGGATATTAACATGTAGGCAATATTTTAATGTGTATTAAGAGAAAAAATAGTAAACAGAAGGAAAAGATGCCATGTTCTGTTTATGTTTCAGAGCCAAACTTTTATTGAAGTAAGCTTTATCTTAATTGCTTTCTAATATAAAGACAAAACGAAAACAATTTTAATAATTGTTATAATTTAAACTTCAATCTAGATTAAACAGGAAAAATGTGTTCCGCTTGATTATATGAAATAAAATTTAAATGTATGTAAAAGGGATTTGAATAGCTGGAGGGACTTGTATACAAATGCAGGTTTAAATAAAAATGGTAAGTGCATCAAATAAATTTTATACTTATATTTATATTTTAAAGTACTATAAACGGTATTTGGAAATATGTATCAATAACAAACTATCAAGCACAAACATCTATATTTTGTTTCTCTATTCACTTTTTCGACAAATCTTACACACTCACTTTTTAGACTCGCGTTACCAAAGTTTAACGAGAAATGAAACTATTTGTGAGACAGTTGTTAGGAAAATTTTCAAATTTTAATAGATACAGTCTTAGAAAATGCTATTACGTATAAAAATTAGAATGTGTAATTTTAGCAAACTTGTATTTTTTTTTTTTTTAGTTTATAGATATCATAATTCGAATACTTATCTTATTTGAAATATTTTTGGAATTCGAATTATATTTCTCCGACAAATGTTACGGTAAGAAGGACTGTCTGGTGACTTGGTATGCATCTTGATCTAGAGTTGATCACAACCGTTTGGTTTCACACCCGAAACTATTTATTTCAAGTTTTTTTAGGGAGGAGGTTATAAGACATTAATTTAAGAATCGCTTAAATGTACGGTATAAAGAGTTACTTTTGTATTTTATCTTCTCAAAACTGAGGAATAAAAAATTCTGCGTTAGCAAGAATCCTACTTGAGGATTTTTCGCATTTCATAAAATCTGCGGTGAAGCTCAAAACAATATGAAATTAGCCTTGACAAAAACTCAACAAAGAATAAAACAATTAAGGAAAATCCAAGTTCAGACTTCATATTTATTAATATTTAATGAAAAAAAAATTATGTAACATAAGATTTCCTTATTCGTTTATTAAGTTACAATTTCTTTTATTTCTATTGTAAGATATGTCCTAAGATTTTTATTAGTATTTGAATGTATTATTATTTATTCTGTTTCAATTTTATAGAACTATTTAATGTACATAAAAAACTTTGTTCTGATTAAAAACTATTAATTAAACTGCAATTGATTGTAACTGATCAGGATCATAAAAACATTAATATTTGAACAGAAAGATATTGCCTCAGCTTACACAACGCTATTAAATTTTACACTTAAATAACATTTTTGTCAAATAATAGTATACTTGTGTTGCATTATAATTTAACAAAGTGGGGGGAGACCGTTGCATTCACAAATTTATCGATCAGTAGCGCTATCAGTAGCGCCATGGTAGTGTATAAAATTTTTAGCCTAAACTTTATTAGTGTGAATTTAGTGTAAATATTATATACATTTAACAATACACTAAAAACAACATACTTTGTGTAAATTTAGTCTAAATTAGAATTTCAAAATTTTACACTTATGTTTTTTAAAAATTATATTACAATACTCACTTGTGTTTTATTATAAATTCACAAAATGATGGAGAGGGCGTTACACTAAAAAAATTATCTATTTATAGCCCTTTCTTTAAGACCCATCCGTAAAATAAGTCTCCCAACGGTACTGCTCGAAAAAACGTCTTTTCTTCAAACTTCTAAAGCTCTTAAAGTTTGTACTCTTTTAAAATTATTTTTAGGAAACACAGACTTAATTCTTCTCTTATCGACACAGTGACTTCATTAGAGCATAAGAAAGAATGAATCGAGTTTTACGAAAAATCGATGTATGATTGCTAAAAATATGTATTTAAGAATTTTGCGTCATGAATTTTGTTTTTCACGTAAAAAAATTATATATCTTATCCTTTTTGTAACACTGTGAGTGAGGAATATTCAGTTAGGAAAATTCAGTGTAACATTTTTGTAACATCGTGAGTGAGGAAAATTTAGTGATTAAAACGCATGCACTGTGAAATCATGTCACTCACTTTATAATATCACCTTTATTTCTTTGTTTAAAAAATAATCAATACCTGAGGAGGTGGGAGGCCAAGCTGGGGTTTCTGATTTGTCTCTGCTTCTAAATGACGAGGACTCACTTGAGCGATATTCCTATTTTCATTCTAGTATTGTTCGTTAAAACGAACGACGCACGCATTTGCCTGGATAGGACTAGCATATGGCTCAATCGTGCTTGGTTTGACCACGTGGCATCAGAAATAAGAACAGTACTTCGAGATATCTCAATCAGGGGATCGTGTTTGTATAGTCAGTTACAAAAACCATCCTAAGTTAATCTTTAGGAGCATAGACAAGACTAAAAAATCTACTCATTTTTCTTAAAAGTAAAACCAACTAACTGTCCTTACCTTAGAGCTTCCCTTAATACTCTTAATATATAGCAGGTAAATTAACTAAATTCTTATTCTTTCTAACCTTTCTGACTTTCGCTAAGGTGAAAGTAAGATCTAGGCGAACTTTTCTTGTAACGGAAAAAACGTTTAATGCCCTCATACAGGAGGTGTTATTTTTCAGGCTCAGTAAACAAATCAAGGTAATTTTCCTTACAACAGCGAACGGAAAAGTGCGGTCTCCAGCCAACAAGGACTACAATATACGATATTTATGTGATATAATAAATTTTAATAAAGAATATCAATATCTACAATTCAAATGTATTGCTAATCACTGTCCACTCTCGTATTATTATAAGCATAATTGTCATTCATTTTGTACTTCAAAACGTGGCGATTGGGTCTTTACCCTTTCGTCCTTTAACATTTAGAAGGATCCATAGCAGGCAAATTTCACTCTTAGTACCTGGTGAGAAATCCCACTGCTTCCATGGATGTCCATAGGCATTTGGAATAGGATTTAAGAAGTAGATCCTGGTCTCAATAAATCCCCGTGTAGTAAACAGTATATCGTACCGTTCTAACCAATTCCATTATAGGGTAATTACAGCTTACATTTAAAAACAATTTTCAAGTGAATAGTGATGACATTATTAAAAAGTAAGGTATTGCTTCTTGTTGTTTAGGTTATTGTGCCCCAATATACGCACAACAAAATGCAAAGTGAATTCGGAGTGCCCTTCTGGCTGGACAGAGAAATATCTTTAGGTCGTTAAAATTATAGAATAAGCTATATCGACCCCTTTAATATATTCTTTTTTTCACACGGTTAGGAACTGTGTTTCTCTATCCTGAACTAGAACATTGATTTATATATGTACCAGCACGAATCAATACTTTTTCTTATGATTTAAACTAGTAAGAGGGCGATAGATATGTGTTCATATTTATTACACCATTTCTTATGATTATCGAATTACTTGTCTGGTTCGAATCGTTGAGGTTATTATATTTGATAGTAAGTGAAAATGCAAAATCTGCAAAAAAGCCACTGTTGACACAGAAAATAAATAAAAATTTATAAACTTCATTTTAATAAAGTTAAAAATTTTAAACGCACATAAATTTCAATCTATGTTACACTAGCATTTCTTTATATTATTTTGGTTTTTATATTACAGGAATCATTCGATGCAATTTATCCTCTAAGTTTATATACACTTTTTCTTTAAATTTTTTAAAAATATGAAAGGACAAATTCATATTTTTAGAGTTTTATTTTTTATAAGAGTTATATAATATATTTTGTTAAAATAATAACATTTCAAAAATTTGCCATGTGATAAAAAATTTGGAACTGTATGAACTGTATGTTTGAATTAGTAAAAATATATCGGTGAGTAACTGACCAGAATATCTTTTATATAATTTGAATTAAAATGGAGATATAAAAATTTCAGTTTGGATAATCTAGGAATATATTATTCTGAAATAAATGAATTTTAGATCCATGTAGATGTTGTAGCATATACAGCTGTGATATAAAAATCATATTAAATATTTTATGAAGTATTATATAAATACTATATAAAAATATAATATTCTTATAATTTTTATATATAGTAACTGCTTATGTGGTTACTGCAGCCGCATTCAGTTTTTATCACCCATTATCTTTTATAATACAGCGATAATTATAAATATGATATTTTCTCAAAAACTATTTTGTACCTCAAAATATTAACAAAAACGATACTAAAGATACTAAATGATTAACATCGATGGGAGAGCAGTATTTTTTCAAAACTTTTGGAAATTTATTTTCTATAGATCCAACCTGAATGTTTTTTGAAATCTCAATGCAGATATAAATCATTCGCTATCGTTTTTATATTTCTGTTATCTCTGAAACTAGTTTTTGATACCTTCTCTATTGTAGCTAATAACATTTGTGAATTACTTTGAGTAAGAAGGACACCTATTCAATTCTTTCCCAGAAAATCACAGTCACATAGAAGTAGTAGTCGGATAATCCCTGTCAGACTATTCTTTGCGGTACATTATTGCTGTCAGATCAGAGAGGGAGTGTAAAATGTAACTGCCCTTGTGGTCAATAGAGGATACGATTGTGCAGGTCAGTAACATAAACTCTTTTCTTTACAAAGCATGTTGGTAAATAACCTCAGGCATATGTACGCAGAAGTGTTGGAATACAAGATGAAAAAGAAAATTTTAAACAGACAAAAGTTTTCTGAAATCTTAATAACGGAAGTACATACAATTCAAACATTCTATGTTCGAGCTCCCTCAGACGTTTGAGGATTGAGAGTTATTCATTGGAAATATTCATAGGGAGTATTAATTTTTATTTTGACAGAACCTATGAATGACCCTGAGAAAATTAAACATGAATCATTCCTCTATGTTCTAGGCATAAAATGTGCATAATACGGTAGAACCTGAGAAAAAATTGGTAATTATAAAAAATAAAAGATGCCTTTCGTAAAATAAAGCTACCACAGCAGAAAGATTAAGCTAAATTGACCACTATTTGTAGTAGATAATAAATATTAAAAGCTAAAAACAGTAATAAAAGTTAACGTGTATTTTTCTTTAGTATTATGTATTCTACAATAGGAATATATTGAAAAATATTGCATTTGAATGAATAGCTTTACATGTATGTATATATGTACGTGTATACATTTCTATGTATATGTGCGTATATATGCATATATATGTATATATACATGTATATATATATATATATATATATATATATATATATATATATATATATATATATATATATATATACATATATCTATCTATCTATCTATATATATATATATACATTTATGTGGGTATATATATATATATGTATATATGTATATATATACACACATATATATACACAAGTGTGTGTATATATATATATATAATTCAGTCAGTGGGTAAAAAAATTGACATCTATTTCAGAAAAAAGCTTAGGTAAATAGGTTTGAAAAATTTTAAGTCGAGGACACTCCTTTAAATAAGACATTTTTAGCTGGTAAAATAGATTTTTAAGGAATAAGAATGGAAAAGAGAAATGTTTTTATGAGATATTAAAGTGTAATAAATTTGATATATCCCAACACTCACACACACACACACACACACACATATATATATATATGTTTGATTCAAAGCCTGAAAAGAAATATATTTAGAGCGATACCATCTACTTTTACGCTATTATATATGTGTGTTTGTGTGTGGTTAGATGCGCAACCATATATGTGTGTTTGTGTGTGGTTAGATGCGCAACCATATATATGTGTATGTGTGTGTACATGTATACATTTATAACTCTTCTGAGCGCCTCGGCCAGAAGGCATGCATCCCTGTTCTCCTCAACTATATTTTATACTCTGTATAGGAAAGAAAATTTTAATAAACTATGGTAAATTTAAACAAAGGGGGCTGTTATAAAATTAACACTCATTCGAATACATCTATGTAATTTTAAAATTTTCTATTCTGTAATTTACATTAATTTCATTGGTAGCATACTAAATTTTTATGCGATGTTCTTGGTGCAATCAGTCTATCTACACCAGGCCAAAAAGTCACTCACTTCCGTTACATACTTTTGTTTTCTGCATTTCTTAAATGCATGCGAACGTAAAAATATATTATTAATAATTACAAGCATCGGTACTGAGATACAGGTGAATGATAAACGTATTAAAATATCTAAGAAATTATAACCAGTTAGTATAATTATAACAACAATTAAAACAACTTAATAACGTGCTTATTTATTTCTCATAAGAGTGCTTTTTCTGGCCTATAGAAACAGTCGTAGAATTCAAAGCGTTTACAATGGCAAAAAGATAGTAATGATCTCACTTTTTTCCTTCGACAATATACATCTAGATTAAGAACGTATAAAATACGATCGCAAGTAACTGTCATAAATTCAGACTTTCGTTTTGATGTGTGTAAAAGGAATGTAAACTCTATTATTTAAGTTCAACATTTAATTTGGGTGTCAAGAAAAAATGAAACTAAATAACACTGCATGAACTGAGAAAATTGTGAAAAACTGAAGGGTGAATAATATTTTACATATTACATATATATTAATTTATGCATAATATATGTATACATGTGCATATAAATATAAATCCGTGTGCTTATACATGCCTTTATGTGTATTTACAGCTATATCTGTAATTCTATAAATGCGTCTGTACATGTTCGTGTATTATTTCTATCAAACTTAGTTGTTTGCCTATATATATATATATTTAAAATTTCACAATTTGAATCCTAATTAAAATATCAAACTTATATAGGAAGATTTAGGAAAAAATGATTACATATTTACTTTCAAAGTGCATTTATGAAAGATTAAGCTACTAATCTTTTTCGTATACTATTTTTCTAAAAATTACTTAACACTTTACACTTAAAGGTTACGTAACATTTCGAAACATAACATTCTATATTTTTTTTATTTTGTATTTTATAACTGATTTGAATTTTTATGTTCAATAACGTTAAAATTGTTGAAAGTATATATCCTTAATCTTTTTTAAACTTTAAATATACTAACTAAAATTTCGTTCAACCTAATTTACTTCCTGACAAAGAAAAAAAAATATTTTTGTTAAAATTGGCCACATTTCTACATGGGAACAAATTTGAATAAATTAGAATGTATGATTATTATAATATGCCCCAATACCAATAAATAAATAGACTAAAAAGTAATAAAATGAATTAAAATCATACAATAAATTAAATACTTGACTAAGCACTTGAATCTTTATTAAAATATAACTTATCATTCGAAATGTATATAAAAAGCCTAAAAACTTTTTTCCCTCCACTTTTTATTTAATAAGTAAGGTTCTTCAGTATCAATAGAAAAAAATAACACAATCATAACACACCTAATTTTAAATTTTTTCTATTCAAAAATTTCTTTGGATAATAAAAACAACAGATATTTAACATTGAATTTCCGTCTGTAAACAAATTTCCCACCCCCACCCCCGAAAAAAAAGGAAAGAAAGATGTCTCCCCAACAAGTGAAGAAGAGTAAAAAAACACCACTATAAAAAAGTTAGAAACAAAAATTATTTTAAAACTAAAATGCTTTATTGATATTGCTAAAATTATACAAAACGATAAACAAACATTTCTAGTCAACTGGTCACGTCAAAATTTCACAAGAGGATACACGAGATCACTGTAAATATATAGCTGAACTTTTCAACTGCATATTTTATTTCACTTCGAAAACCAAGCAATGATTAATCTTGCATCAACTGGAGCTGCTCATCAGCATACTTGAACACATCTTCTTAACCAGGAAAGGCTCCCTGGTAAACGGTCATAATATACCAGCCCGTTGAAGAAGGTAGCAGAAGCACCCCTCGTGGTCCACTTCGAAGACATATCACTCAGTATTCTAGTATCAACTGGAGCTACTCTTCAGCATATTTGGCCAGAACTTCATAGCCGGGAAAGGCTTTCTGATAAACGGTCATATAATGTCCAGCACGTTGAAGGAAGTAGCGAACGAATCCTTCGTGCTCATCTACTTCTGCGATTTTGCAGCAAAACTGGCAGACAGTTAACAGGAAAGAAAAGTAAAATCCGGGAGATTTAGAAATTAAATACAAACGGCACCATCCCACGACAAAATTTTCTATTTCCTCAAGGGCCCTGAAGAATTCAGCCCTACTGTTGTTGGTGACGATTATGGAATGGATGCTGATCCGATTGTTGACATCGTAATTTGGGTAACGTCGCCGGGTTTCGTTGAGCATTCGTATGATGAACATCCCGATCTCCGGCTTAAAATCCCCGTTCAAGCTCTCTTGGATGTTTAAGGAGCTCACCCTGGTTCTTGTTTCCTCATCGACAATAGGGTCGTTTGCAATCACGAACAAGAACACGTCTTTGATGAATTGACGCATTCGAACCTTTTCGGGCCGGAGAGCATCCTGTATACGACTTTCAATATCCATTTTAAAGAGGAAAGAAAATACGATACTCCTTCAACGATATACAGGACGAGACTAAAATGATAGAATAGGTATGATAACGGCACTTCCCTTTCCCTACACAATGACGCGATAAACACAGTACGAAAACGCTCTCCAAAAATTGGTTTCATAGGTAAAGATAGGATTTTTCTGATTGGCGGAAATACATAGGCGGTTCAAAACATTCCAAGGAACTGACCAATACTTTCACTCTCACTGATAAGAAATTTCCTAAGAAACAGGTGTGTCCTACGTAAACATATCCATCCCCCCTCCCTATTGTGGTGGGATTACCATATAATAATGAAGACCACTTCTGGTGCAAAGTTTCAGGAAAAGATTCAGAAGAGAAAACTAGTGATTTTCATGTACTTTTCTATACAAAATCTCAGTGCCACTGTTTGGTAATTAGGAAATATTTTCTAAAATTTTCATGAGATTTAAAGTTAAATATATACGTCATTCAAAATAATAAAATGAAAAACGAGTGATTTTTAATCTGATATCAACATGTAGGCAATATTTTAATGTCTATTAAGAGAAAAAATAGTAAACAGAAGGAAAAGATGCCATGTTCTGTTAATGTTTCAGAGCCAAACTTTTATTGAAGTAAGCTTTATCTTAATTGCTTTCTAATATAAAGACAAAACGAAAACAATTTTAATAATTGTTATAATTTAAACTTCAATCTAGATTAAACAGGAAAAATGTGTTCCGCTTGATTATATGATATAAAATTTAAATATATGTAAGAGGGATTTGAATAGCTGGAGGGACTTGTATACAAATGCAACTTTAAATAAAAATGGTAAGTGCATCAAATAAATTTTATACTTATATTTATATTTTAAAGTACTATAAACGGTATTTGGAAATATGTATCAATAACAAACTATCAAGCACAAACACCTACATTTTGTTTCTGTATTCACTTTTTCGACAAATCTTACACACTCACTTTTTAGACTCGCGTTACCAAAGTTTAACGAGAAATGAAACTATTTGTGAGACAGTTGTTAGGAAAATTTTCAAATTTTAATAGATACAGTCTTAGAAAATGCTATTACGTATAAAAATTAGAATGTGTAATTTTAGCAAACTTGTATTTTTTTTTTTTTTTTTTTTTTAGTGTTTATAGATATCATAATTCGAATACTTATCTTATTTGAAATATTTTTGGAATTCGAATTATATTTCTCCGACAAATGTTACGGTAATAAGGACTGGCTGGTGACTTGGTATGCATCTTGATCTAGAGTTGATGACAACCGTTTGGTTTCACACCCGAAACTATTTATTCCAAGTTTTTTTAGGGAGGAGGTTATAAGACATTAATTTAAGAATCGCTTAAATGTACGGTATAAAGAGTTACTTTTGTATTTTTTCTTCTCAAAACTGTGGAATAAAAAAGGCTGCATTAGCAAGAATCCTACTTGAGGATTTTTCGCATTTCATAAAATCTGCGGTGAAGCTCAAAACAATATGAAATTAGCCTTGACAAAAACTCAACAAAGAATAAAACAATTAAGGAAAATCCAAGTTCAGACTTCATATTTATTAATATTTAATGAAAAAAAATATCATATAACATAAGATTTCCTTATTCGTTTATTAAGTTACAATTTCTTTTATTTCTATTGTAAGATATGTCCTAATATTTTTATTAGTATTTGAATGTATTATTATTTATTCTGTTTCAAATTTATAGAACTATTTAATGTACATAAAAACTTTGTTCTGATTAAAAACTATTAATTAAACTGCAATTGATTGTAACTGATCAGGATCATAAAAACATTAATATTTGAACAGAAAGATATTGCCTCAGCTTACACAACGCTATTAAATTTTACACTTAAATAACATTTTTGTCAAATAATAGTATACTTGTGTTGCATTATAATTTAACAAAATGGGGGGAGACCGTTGCATTCACAAATTTATCGATCAGTAGCGCTATCAGTAGCGCCATGGTAGTGTATAAAATTTTTAGCCTAAACTTTATTAGTGTGAATTTAGTGTAAATATTATATACATTTAACAATACACTAAAAACAACATACTTTGTGTAAATTTAGTCTAAATTAGAATTTTAAAATTTCACACTTATATTTTTTAAAAATTATATTACAATACTCACTTGTGTTTTATTATAAATTCACAAAATGATGGAGAGGGCGTTACACTAAAAAAATTATCTATTTATAGCCCTTTCTTTGAAACCCATCCGTAAAATAAGTCTCCCAACGGTACTGCCCGAAAAAACGTCTTTTCTTCAAACTTCTAAAGCTCTTAAAGTTTGTACTCTTTTAAAATTCTTTTCTTCTTTCATAATTTGGTTAAAATTGTTTTTAGGAAACACAGACTTAATTCTTCTCTTATCGACACAGTGACTTCATTAGAGCATAAGAAAGAATGAATCGAGTTTTACGAAAAATCGATGTATGATTGCTAAAAATATGTATTTAAGAATTTTGCGTCATGAATTTTGTTTTTCACGTAAAAAAATTATATATCTTATCCTTTTTGTAACACTGTGAGTGAGGAATATTCAGTTAGGAAAATTCAGTGTAACATTTTTGTAACATCGTGAGTGAGGAAAATTCAGTGATTAAAACGCATGCACTGTGAAATCATGTCACTCACTTTATAATATCAGCTTTATTTCTTTGTTTAAAAAATAATCAATACCTCAGGAGGTGGGAGGCCAAGCTGGGTTTTCTGCTTTGTCTCTGCTTCTAAATGACGAGGACCCACTTGAGCGACATTCGTATTTTCATTCTAGTATTGTTCGTTAAAACGAACGACGCACGCATTTGCCTGGATAGGACTAGCATATGGCTCAATCGTGCTTGGTTTGACCACGTGGCATCAGAAATAAGAACAGTACTTCGAGATATCTCAATCAGGGGATCGTGTTTGTATAGTGAGATACAAAAACCATCCTAAGTAATCTTTAGACATAGACATAATCATAGACAAGACTAAAAAATCTACTCATTTTTCTTAAAAGTAAAACCAACTAACTTTCCTTACCTTAGAACTTCCCTTAATACTCTTAATATATAGCAGGTAAATTAACTTAATTCTTATTCTTTCCAACCTCTCTGACTTTCGCTAAGGTGAAAGTAAGATCTAGGCGAACTTTTCTTGTAACGGAAAAAAAGTTTAATGCTCTCATACAGGTGGTGTTATTTTTCAGGCTCAGTAAACAAATCAAGGTAATTTTCCTTACAACAGCGAACGGAAAACTGCGGTCTCCAGCCAACAAGGGCTACAATATACGATATTTATGTGATATAATAAATTTTAATAAAGAATATCAATATCTACAATTCAAATGTATTGCTAATCACTGTGCCACTCTCGTATTATTATAAGCATAATTGTCATTCATTTTGTACTTCAAAACGTGGCGATTGGGTCTTTACCCTTTCGTCCTTTAACATTTAGAAGGATCCATAGCAGGCAAATTTCACTCTTAGTACCTGGTGAGAAATCCCACTGCTTCCATGGATGTCCATAGGCATTTGGAATAGGATTTAAGAAGTAGATCCTGGTCTCAATAAATCCCCGTGTAGTAAACAGTATATCGTACCGTTCTAACCAATTCCATTATAGGGTAATTACAGTTTACATTTAAAACAATTTTCAAGTGAATAGTGATGACATTATTAAAAAGTAAGGTATTGCTTCTTGTTGTTTAGGTTATTGTGCCCCAATATACGCACAACAAAATGCAAAGTGAATTCGGAGTGCCCTTCTGGCTGGACAGAGAAATATCTTTAGGTCGTTAAAATTATAGAATAAGCTACATCGACCCCTTTAATATATTCTTTTTTTCACACGGTTAGAATATGTGTTTCTCTATCCTGAACTAGAACATTGATTTATATATGTACCAGCACGAATCAATACTTTTTCTTATGATTTAAACTAGTAAGAGGGCAATAGATATGTGTTCATATTTATTACACCATTTCTTATGATTATCGAATTACTTGTCTGGTTCGAATCGTTGAGGTTATTATATTGATGGTAAGTGAAAATGCAAAATCTGCAAAAAAGCCACTGTTGACACAGAAAATAAATAAAAATTTATAAAACTTCATTTTAATAAAGTTAAAAATTTTAAACGCACATAAATTTCAATCTATGTTACACTAGCATTTCTTTATATTATTTTGGTTTTTATATTACAGGAATCATTCGATGCAATTTATCCTCTAAGTTTATATACACTTTTTCTTTAAATTTTTTAAAAATATGAAAGGACAAATTCATATTTTTAGAGTTTTATTTTTTATAAGAGTTATATAATATATTTTGTTAAAATAATAACATTTCAAAAATTTGCCATGTGATTAATAATTTGGAACTGTATGAACTGTATGTTTGAATTAGTAAAAATATATCGGTGAGTAACTGACCAGAATATCTTTTATATAATTTGAATTAAAATGGAGATATAAAAATTTCAGTTTGGATAATCTAGGAATATATTATTCTGAAATAAATGAATTTTTGATCCATGTAGATGTTGTAGCATATACAGCTGTGATATAAAAATCATATTAAATATTTTATGAAGTATTATATAAATACTATATAAAAATATAATATTCTTATAATTTTATATATAATAACTACTTATGTGGTTACTGCAGCCGCATTCAGTTTTTATCACCCATTATCTTTTATAATACAGCAATAAATATAAATATGATATTTTCTCAAAAAATATTTTGTACCTCAAAATATTAACAAAAACGATTCTAAAGATACTAAATGATTAACATCGATGGGAGAGCAGTATTTTTTTCAAAACTTTTGGAAATTTATTTTCTATAGATCCACCCTGAATGTTTTTTGAAATCTCAATGCAGATATAAATCATCCGCTATCGTTTTTATATTTCTGTTATCTCTGAAACTAGTTTTTGATACCTTCTCTATTGTAGCTAATAACATTTGTGAATTACTTTGAGTAAGAAGGACATCTATTCAATTCTTTCCCAGAAAATCACATTCACATAGAAGTATTAGTCGGATAATCCCTGTCAGACTATTCTTTGCGGTACATTATTGCTGTCAGATCAGAGAGGGAGTGTAAAATGTAACTGCCCTTGTAGTCAATAGAGGATACGATTGTGCAGGTCAGTAACATAAACCCTTTTCTTTACAAAGCATGTTGGTAAATAACCTCAGGCATATGTACGCAGAAGTGTTGGAATACAAGATGAAAAAGAAAATTTAAAACAGACAAAAGTTTTCTGGAATCTTAAAAACGGAAGTACATACAATTCAAACATTCTATGTTCGAGCTCCCTCAGACGTTTGAGAATTGAGAGTTATTCATTGGAAATATTCATAGGGAGTATTAATTTTTATTTTGACAGAGCCTATGAATGACCCTGAGAAAATTAAACATGAATCATTCCTCTATGTTCTAGGCATAAAATGTGCATAATACGGTAGAACCTGAGAAAAAATTTGTAATTATAAAAAATAAAAGATGCCTTTCGTAAAATAAAGCTACCGCAGCAGAAAAGTTAAGCTAAATTGACCACTATTTGTAGTAGATAATAAATATTAAAACAAAAAAACAGTAATAAAAGTTAACGTGTATTTTTCTTTAGTATTATGTATTCTACAATAGGAATATATTGAAAAATATTGCATTTGAATGAATAGCTTTACATGTATGTATATATGTACGTGTATACATTTCTATGTATATGTGCGTATATATGCATATATATGTATATATACATGTATATATATATATATATGTATGTATATATATATATATATATATTATATCTATCTATCTATCTATCAATCAATCTCTATATATATATATATATATATATATATATATATATACATTTATGTGTATATATATATATGTATATATATACACACAATATATATACACAAGTGTGTGTATATATATATATAATTCAGTCAGTGGATAAAAAATTGACATCTATTTCAGAAAAAAGCTTAGGTAAATAGGTTTGAAAAATTTTAAGTCGAGGACACTCCTTTAAATAAGACATTTTTTAGCTGGTAAAATAGATTTTAAGGAATAAGAATGGAAAAGAGAAATGTTTTTATGAGATATTAAAGTGTAATAAATTTGATATATCCCAACACACACACATACATATGTATATATATATATACACATAAATATATATGTGTATATATATATATATATATATATATATATATATATATATATCTATATATTATACATATATACATACACACACACACACACACATATATATATATATATATATATATATATATATATATATATATGTTTGATTCAAAGCCTGAAAAGAAATATATTTCGAGCGATACCATCTACTTTTACGCTATCATATATGTGTGTTTGTGTGTGGTTAGATGCGCAACCATATATATGTGTATGTGTGTGTACATGTATACATTTATAACTCTTCTGAGCGCCTCGGCCAGAAGGCATGCATCCCTGTTCTCCTCAACTATATTTTATACTCTGTATAGGAAAGAAAATTTTAATAAACTATGGTAATTTTAAACAAAGGGGGCTGTTATAAAATTAACACTCATTCGAATACATCTATGTAATTTTAAAATTTTCTATTCTGTAATTTACATTAATTTCATTGGTAGCATACTAAATTTTTATGCGATGTTCTTGGTGCAATCAGTCTATCTACACCAGGTCAAAAAGTCACTCACTTCCGTTACATACTTTTGTTTTGTGCATTTCTTAAATGCATGCGAACGTAAAAATATATTATTAATAATTACAAGCATCGGTACTGAGATACAGGTGAATGATAAACGTATTAAAATATCTAAGAAATTATAACCAGTTAGTATAATTATAACAACAATTAAAACAACTTAATAACGTGCTTATTTATTTCTCATAAGAGTGCTTTTTCTGGCCTATAGAAACAGTCGTAGAATTCAAAGCGTTTACAATGGCAAAAGATAGTAATGATCTCACTTTTAACCTTCGAGAATATACATCTAGATTAAGAACGTATAAAATACGATCGCAAGTAACTGTCATAAATTCAGACTTTCATTTTGATGTGTGTAAAAGGAATGTAAACTCTATTATTTAAGTTCAACATTTAATTTGGGTGTCAAGAAAAAATGAAACTAAATAACACTGCATGAACTGAGAAAATTGTGAAAACCTTAAGGATGAATAATATTTTACATATTACATATATATTAATTTATGCATAATATATGTATACATGTGCATATAAATATAAATCCGTGTGCTTATACATGCCTTTATGTGTATTTACAGCTATATCTGTAATTCTATAAATGCGTCTGTACATGTTCGTGTATTATTTCTTTCAAACTTAGTTGTTTGCCTATATATATATATATATATATATATATATATATATATATATATATATATATATATATATATATTACATATATATTAATATATTTATATTTAAAATTTCACAATTTGAATCCTAATTAAAATATCAAACTTATATAGGAAGATTTAGGAAAAAATGATTACATATTTACTTTCAAAGTGCATTTATGAAAGATTAAGCTACTAATCTTTTTTGTATACTATTTTTCTAAAAATTACTTAACACTTTACACTTAAAGGTTACGTAACATTTCGAAACATAACATTCTATATTTTTTTTATTTTGTATTTTATAACTGATTTGAATTTTTATGTTCAATAACGTTAAAATTGTTGAAAGTATATATCCTTAATCTTTTTTAAACTTTAAATATACTAACTAAAATTTCGTTCAACCTAATTTACTTCCTGACAAAAAAAAAAAAAAAATATATTTGTTAAAATTGGCCACATTTCTACATGGGAACAAATTTGAATAAATTAGAATGTATAATTATTATAATATGCCCCGATACCAATAAATAAATAGACTAAAAAGTAATAAAATCAATTAAAATCATACAATAAATTAAAATACTTGACTAAGCACTTGAATCTTAATTAAAATATAACTTATCATTCGAAATGTATATAAAAAGCCTAAAAACTTTTCCCTCCACTTCTTATTTAATAAGTTAGGTTCTTCAGTATCGATAGAAAAAATTAAAAATATAACAAAAAGTAACACATCTAATTTTAAATTTTTTCTATTAAAAAATTTCTTTGGATAATAAAAACAAGAGATATTTAACATTGAAATTCCGTCTGTAAACAAATTTCCCACCCCCGAAAAAAAAAGGAAAGAAAGATGTCTCCCCAACAACTGAAGAAGAGTAAAAAAACACCACTATAAAAAAGTTAGAAACAAAAATTATTTTAAAACTAAAATGCTTTATTGATATTGCTAAAATTATACAAAACGATAAACAAACATTTCTAGTCAACTGGTCACGTCAAAATTTCACAAGAGGATACACGAGATCACTGTAAATATATAGCTGAACTCACTTTTCAACTGCATATTTTATTTCACTTCGAAAAACCAAGCAATGATTAATCTTGAATCAACTGGAGCTGCTCATCAGCATACTTGAACACATCTTCTTAACCAGGAAAGGCTCCCTGGTAAACGGTCATATAATATCCAGCCCGTTGAAGAAGGTAGCAGAAAAACCCCTCGCGGTCCACTTCGAAGACATATCACTCAGTATTCTAGTATCAACTGGAGCTACTCTTCAGCATATTTGGCCAGAACTTCATAGCCGGGAAAGGCTTTCTGATAAACGGTCATATAATGTCCAGCACGTTGAAGGAAGTAGCGAACGAATCCTTCGTGCTCATCTACTTCTGCGATTTTGCAGCAAAACTGGCAGACAGTTAACAGGAAAGAAAAGTAAAATCCGGGAGATTTAGAAATTAAATACAAACGGCACCATCCCACGACAAAATTTTCTATTTCCTCAAGGGCCCTGAAGAATTCAGCCCTACTGTTGTTGGTGACGATTATGGAATGGATGCTGATCCGATTGTTGACATCGTAATTTGGGTAACGTCGCCGGGTTTCGTTGAGCATTCGTATGATGAACATCCCGATCTCCGGCTTAAAATCCCCGTTCAAGCTCTCTTGGATGTTTAAGGAGCTCACCCTGGTTCTTGTTTCCTCATCGACAATAGGGTCGTTTGCAATCACGAACAAGAACACGTCTTTGATGAATTGACGCATTCGAACCTTTTCGGGCCGGAGAGCATCCTGTATACGACTTTCAATATCCATTTTAAAGAGGAAAGAAAATACGATACTCCTTCAACGATATACAGGACGAGACTAAAATGGTAGAATAGGTATGCTAACGGCACTTCACTTTCCCTACACAATGACGCGATAAACACAGTACGAAAACGCTCTCCAAAAATTGGTTTCATAGGTAAAGATAGGATTTTTCTGATTGGCGGAAATACATAGGCGGTTTATAACATTCCAGGGAACTGACCAATACTTTCACTCTCACTGATAAGAAATTTCCTAAGAAACAGGTGTGTCCTACGTAAACATATCCATCCCCCCTCCCTATTGTGGTGGGATTACCATATAATAATGAACACCACTTCTGGTGCAAAGTTTCAAGAAAAGACTCGGAAGAGAAAACTAGTGATTTTCATGTACTTTTCTATAGAAAAACTCAGTGCCACTGTTTGGTAATTAGGAAATATTTTCTAAAATTTTCATGAGATTTAAAGTTAAATATATACGTTATTCAAAATAGTAAAATGAAACACGAGTGATTTTTAATCAGATATTAACATGTAGGCAATATTTTAATGTCTATTAAGAGAAAAAATAGTAAACAGAAGGAAAAGATGCCATGTTCTGTTAATGTTTCAGAGCCAAACTTTTATTGAAGTAAGCTTTATCTTAATTGCTTTCTAATATAAAGACAAAACGAAAACAATTTTAATAATTGTTATAATTTAAACTTCAATCTAGATTAAAACAGGAAAAATGTGTTCCGCTTGATTATATGAAATAAAATTTAAATATATGTAAAAGGGATTTGAATAGCTGGAGGGACTTGTATACAAATGCAAGTTTAAATAAAAATGGTAAGTGCATCAAATAAATTTTATACTTATATTTATATTTTAAAGTACTATAAACGGTATTTGGAAATATGTATCAATAACAACCTATCAAGCACAAACATCTATATTTTGTTTCTGTATTCACTTTTTCGACAAATCTTACACACTCACTTTTTAGACTCGCGTTACCAAAGTTTAACGAGAAATGAAACTATTTGTGAGACAGTTGTTAGGAAAATTTTCAAATTTTAATAGATACAGTCTTAGAAAATGCCATTACGTATAAAAATTAGATTGTGTAATTTTAGCAAACTTGTATTTTTTTTTTTTTTTTTTAGTTTATAGATATCATAATTCGAATACTTATCTTATTTGAAATATTTTTGGAATTCGAATTATATTTCTCCGACAAATGTTACGGTAAGAAGGACTGTCTGGTGACTTGGTATGCATCTTGATCTAGAGTTGATCACAACCGTTTGGTTTCACACCCGAAACTATTTATTTCAAGTTTTTTTAGGGAGGAGGTTATAAGACATTAATTTAAGAATCGCTTAAATGTACGGTATAAAGTGTTAATTTTGTATTTTTTCTTCTCAAAACTGTGGAATAAAAAAGGCTGCATTAGCAAGAATCCTACTTGAGGATTTTTCGCATTTCATAAAATCTGCGGTGAAGCTCAAAATAATATGAAATTAGCCTTGACAAAAACTCAACAAAGAATAAAACAATTAAGGAAAATCCAAGTTCAGACTTCATATTTATTAATATTTAATGAAAAAAAAATAGCATGTAACATAAGATTTCCTTATTCGTTTATTAAGTTACAATTTCTTTTATTTCTATTGTAAGATATGTCCTAAGATTTTTATTAGTATTTGAATGTATTATTATTTATTCTGTTTCAAATTTATAGAACTATTTAATGTACACAAAAAACTTTGTTCTGATTAAAAACTATTAATTAAACTGCAATTGATTGTAACTGATCAGGATCATAAAAACATTAATATTTGAACAGAAAGATATTGCCTCAGCTTACACAACGCTATTAAATTTTACACTTAAATAACATTTTTGTCAAATAATAGTATACTTGTGTTGCATTATAATTTAACAAAATGGGGGAGACCATTACATTCACAAATTTATCGATCTGTAGCGCTACAGTAGCGCCATGGTAGTGTATAAAATTTTTAGCCTAAACTTTATTAGTGTGAATTTAGTGTAAATATTATATACATTTAATAATACACTAAAAATAACATATTTTGTGTAAATTTAGTGTAAATTAGAATTTTAAAATTTTACACTTATATTTTTTTAAAATTATATTACAATACTCACTTGTGTTTTATTATAAATTCACAAAATGATGGAGAGGGCGTTACACTAAAAAAATTATCTATTTATAGCCCTTTCTTTGAAACCCATCCGTAAAATAAGTCTCCCAACGGTACTGCCCGAAAAAACGTCTTTTCTTCAAACTTCTAAAGCTCTTAAAGTTTGTACTCTTTTAAAATTATTTTCTTCTTTCATAATTTGGTTAAAATTGTTTTTAGGAAACACAGACTTAATTCTTCTCTTATCGACACAGTGACTTCATTAGAGCATAAGAAAGAATGAATCGAGTTTAACGAAAAATCGATGTATGATTGCTAAAAATATGTATTTAAGAATTTTGCCTAATGAATTTTGTTTTTCACGTAAAAAAATTATATATCTTATCCTTTTTGTAACACTGTGAGTGGGGAATATTCAGTTAGGAAAATTCAGTGTATTATTTTTGTAACATCGTGAGTAAAATTCAGTGTATTATTTTTGTAACATCGTGAGTGATAAAAATTCATTATTAAGACGCATGCACTGTGAAATCATGTCACTCACTTTATAATATCACCTTTATTTCTTTGTTTAAAAAATAATCAATACCTCAGGAGGTGGGAGGCCAATCTGGGTTTTCTGCTTTGTCTCTGCTTCTAAACGACGAGGACCCACTTGAGCGATATTCGTATTTTCATTCTAGTATTGTTCGTTAAAACGAACGACGCACGCATTTGCCTGGATAGGACTAGCATATGGCTCAATCGTGCTTGGTTTGACCACGTGGCATCAGAAATAAGAACAGTACTTCGAGATATCTCAATCAGGGAATCGTGTTTGTATAGTCAGTTACAAGAACCATCCTAAGTTAATCTTTAGACATAGACATAATCATAGACAAGACTAAAAAAATCTACTCATTTTTCTTAAAAGTAAAACCAACTAACTTTCCTTACCTTATAACTTCCCTTAATACTCTTAATATATAGCAGGTAAATTAACTAAATTCTTATTCTTTCCAACCTCTCTGACTTTCGCTAAGGTGAAAGTAAGATTTAGGCGAACTTTTCTTGTAACGGAAAAAACGTTTAATGCCCTCATACAGGTGGTGTTATTTTTCAGGCTCAGTAAACAAATCAAGGTAATTTTCCTTACAACAGCGAACGGAAAACTGCGGTCTCCAGCCAACAAGGGCTACAATATACGATATTTATGTGATATAATAAATTTTAATAAAGAATATCAATATCTACAATTCAAATATATTGCTAATCCCTGTCCACTCTCGTATTATTATAAGCATAATTGTCATTCATTTTGTACTTCAAAACGTGGCGATTGGGTCTTTACCCTTTCGTCCTTTAACATTTAGAAGGATCCATAGCAGGCAAATTTCACTCTTAGTACCTGGTGAGAAATCCCACTGCTTCCATGGATGTCCATAGGCATTTGGAATAGGATTTAAGAAGTAGATCCTGGTCTCAATAAATCCCCGTGTAGTAAACAGTATATCGTACCGTTCTAACCAATTCCATTATAGGGTAATTACAGTTAATATTTGAGAGAATTTTCGAGTGAATAGTGATGACATTATTGAAAAGTAAGGTATTGCTTCTTGTTGTTTAGGTTATTGTGCCCCAATATACGCACAACAAAATGCAAAGTGAATTCGGAGTGCCATTCTGGCTGTACAGAGAAATATCTTTAGGTCGATTAAAAATTATAGAATAAGCTATATCGACCCCTTTAATATATTCTTTTTTTCACACGGTTAGGAACTGTGTTTCTCTATCCTGAACTAGAACATTGATTTATATATGTACCAGCACGAATCAATACTTTTTCTTATGATTTAAACTAGTAAGAGGGCGATAGATATGTGTTCATATTTATTACACCATTTCTTATGATTATCGAATTACTTGTCTGGTTCGAATCGTTGAGGTTATTATATTTGATGGTAAGTGAAAATGCAAAATCTGCAAAAAAGCCACTGTTGACACAGAAAATAAATAAAAATTTATAAACTTCATTTTAATAAAGTTAAAAATTTTAAACGCACATAAATTTCAATCTATGTTACACTAGCATTTCTTTATATTATTTTGGTTTTTATATTACAGGAATCATTCGATGCAATTTATCCTCTAAGTTTATATACACTGTTTCTTTAAATTTTGTAAAAAGATGAAAGGACAAATTCATATTTTTAGAGTTTTATTTTTTATAAGAGTTATATAATATATTTTGTTAAAATAATAATATTTCAAAAATTTGCCATGTGATTAATAATTTGGAACTGTATGAACTGTATGTTTGAATTAGTAAAAATATATCAGGTGAGTAACGGACCAGAATATCTTTTATATAATTTGAATTAAAATGGAGATATAAAAATTTCAGTTTGGATAATCTAGGAATATATTATTCGGAAATAAATGAATTTTAGATCCATGTAGATGTTGTAGCATATAGAGCTGTGATATAAAAATCATATTAAATACTAGCATATAGCTCGTCATATGACGGGATCAGTAAAATTTACAATTTTCCAGAATTGTAAACTACCCTATGAGGCAGGTAAAAAAAAAGGGTTTTTTTTTGGCTGAGAATTATCTTGCAGCAAAAATAATCGTTGATTGAATTTTAAATTATCACATACGTACCTAATCTATTAGTTAAGAGAAATATAAAAGAAAATTAATTACGTAATATATAAGTTCAGTGATAAAACGTGTGAAAATAATGCAGACGATATTTAAATAATTTAAAATAAGAAATGATTAAATGAGATGGTTAAAGGAATGACGTCATAATGATAGAAAAATGTTTTTTTTCATCTATTTATTCTATTAAAAATTGATAAATTTAATCGCCTGCTCTTAATCGGGGGAAAATGGGGCTTGAAATAATCGCATTAAACTCTCGAAAAGGGGGGAAGGAGAGAATTTCAATATTTTTGCTGTGATATGAAGCTTATTTATACCAATTTATTTTAGAATCAGATCGATAGTTAAGGAGAAAATAAACTTTACTCGCTTTAAATTTTGCTAACCCTAACTCATTAAGAATTCAATATGGAGCCTATTTCCATTCCAGGTCCAACCGCTTCATAAATTCGTGGACAGACGGACAGATCACTTAGGCTATTATTATACAGGGGATTAGACTTGTGAACTGTTACTATTATGTTATTGTTATTGTTGTGTAGTTAGTTGTAAGTTAAATTTTAAGATAAAAGTTAAGTTAGGTGGGAGAATGTCAAATCGTCTGTTAAAATTGATGTTCTACCCACATATTATCTTTTTTATTTTATTTTTTCTCTGTAAGTTGCGAGTGGCAACGAACGATTTTGTTTAGTGAAAACATGGCTGTTCTTTCGTATGCGAAAAAAATGGCTCTTGAGTTGAGTTTGTGCTTTAATATGTTAATATTATTTACGCCATAAATTCTTCTATGTGACATTTTCTGTGCATTTAAAGATCTCGCATACGTAAATATAATAAAAAGTGTTTTATATTAAAAGGGCGTCTGTTTTGAGCAATTAATTAACGCCATTGAGAACATTCTTCAGTATCACACTTGATTTCGAAACCCAAACAGGACAGTGATTATTTGGTGGTATGTATGAATGGTATCGAAAATGATAAATTTAATCGCTTGCTTTTAACGGGGGGAGAATAAGGCTTGAAATAATAGTATTAAACGCTAATAAAGGGGGTGGTGGCTTAGATTTTGAACTCGCTTTGAATTTTGCTAACCCTAACTCATAAAAAATTCAATATGGATGCCTGTATCCGTTCCAGGTACAACCGCTTCAAAAATTTGCCGACAGACACCTTAGGCTATTATTATATAGGGGATTTTATGAAGTATTATATAAATACTATATAAAAAATATAATATTCTTATAATTTTATATATAATAACTGCTTATGTGGTTACTGCAGCCGCATTCAGTTTTTATCACCCATTATCTTTTATAATACAGCAATAATTATAAATATGATATTTTTCTCAAAAAATATTTTGTACCTCAAAATATTAACAAAAACGATACTAAAGATACTAAATGATTAACATCGATGGGAGAGCAGTATTTTTTTCAAAACTTTTGGAAATTTATTTTCTATAGAACCACCCTGAATGTTTTTTGAAATCTCAATGCAGATATAAATCATTCGCTATCGTTTTTATATTTCTGTTATCTCTGAAACTAGTTTTTTGATACCTTCTCTATTGTAGCTAATAACATTTGTGAATTACTTTGAGTAAGAAGGACACCTATTCAATTCTTTCCCAGAAAATATCACAGTCACATAGAAGTAGTAGTCGGATAATCCCTGTCAGACTATTCTTTGCGGTACATTATTGCTGTCAGATCAGAGAGGGAGTGTAAAATGTAACTGCCCTTGTGGTCAATAGAGCATACGATTGTGCAGGTCAGTAACATAAACCCTTTTCTTTACAAAGCATGTTGGTAAATAACCTCAGGCATATGTACTCAGAAGTGTTGGAATACAAGATGAAAAAGAAAATTTTATACAGACAAAAGTTTTCTGGAATCTTAATAACGGAAGTACATACAATTCAAACATTCTATGTTCGAGCTCCCTCAGACGTTTGAGGATTGAGAGTTATTCATTGGTAATATTCATATGGAGTATTAATTTTTATTTTGACAGAGCCTCTGAATGATCCTGAGAAAATTAAACATGAATCATTCCTCTATGTTCTAGGCATAAAATGTGCATAATACTGTAGACCCTGAAAAAAAATTGTAATTATAAAAAATAAAAGATGCCTTTCGTAAAATAATGCTACCGCAGCAGAAAAGTTAAGCTAAATTGATCCACTATTTGTAGTAGATAATAAATATTAAAATCTAAAAACAGTAATAAAAGTTAACGTGTATTTTTCTTTAGTATTATGTATTCTACAATAGGAATATATTGAAAAATATTGCAATTTGAATGAATAGCTTTACATGTTTGTATATATGTACGTGTATACATTTCTATGTATATGTGCGTATATATGCATATATATGTATATATACATGTATATATATATATATATATATATATATATATATATATATATATACATTTATGTGTGTATATATATATATGTATATATATATATATATATATATATATATATATATATATATATATATATATATATCTATATATCTATCATATATCTATCTATCTATCTATATATATATATATATATATACATTTATGTGTGTATATATATATATGTATATATATACACACATATATATACACAAGTGTGTGTATATATATATATATATAATTCAGTCAGTGGATAAAAAATTGACATCTATATTAGAAAAAAGCTTAGGTAAATAGGTTTGAAAAATTTTAAGTCGAGGACACTCCTTTAAATAAGACATTTTTAGCTGGTAAAATAGATTTTAAGGAATAAGAATGGAAAAGAGAAATGTTTTTATGAGATATTAAAGTGTAATAAATTTGATATATCCCAACACACACACACAGATATATATATATATATATATATATATATATATATATATATGTTTGATTCAAAGCCTGAAAAGAAATATATTTCGAGCGATACCATCTACTTTTACGCTATATTATGTGTGTTTGTGTGTGGTTAGATGCCCAACCATATATATGTGTATGTGTGTATACATGTATACATTTATAACTCTTCTGAGCGCCTCGGCCAGGAGGCATGCATCCCTGTTCTCCTCAACTATATTTTATAATCTGTATAGGAAAGAAAATTTTAATAAACTATTGGTAATTTTAAACAAAGGGGGCTGTTATAAAATTAACACTCATTCGAATACATCTATGTAAATTTTAAAATTTTCTATTCTGTAATTTACATTAATTTCATTGGTAGCATACTAAATTTTTATGCGATGTTCTTGGTGCAATCAGTCTATCTACACCAGGTCAAAAAGTCACTCACTTCCGTTACATACTTTTGTTTTCTGCATTTCTTAAATGCATGCGAACGTAAAAATATATTATTAATAATTACAAGCATCGGTACTGAGATACAGGTGAATGATAAACGTATTAAAATATCTAAGAAATTATAACCAGTTAGTATAATTATAACAACAATTAAAACAACTTAATAACGTGCTTATTTATTTCTCATAAGAGTGCTTTTTCTGGCCTATAGAAACAGTCGTAGAATTCAAAGCGTTTACAATGGCAAAAAGATAGTAATGATCTCACTATTTTCCTTCGACAATATACATCTAGATTAAGAACGTATAAAATACGATCGGAAGGAACTGTCATAAATTCAGACTTTCGTTTTGATGTGTGTAAAAGGAATGTAAACTCTATTATTTAAGTTCAACATTTAATTTGGGTGTAAAGAAAAAATGAAACTAAATAACACTGCATGAAGTGAGAAAATTGTGAAAACCTTAAGGATGAATAATATTTTACATATTACATATATATTAATTTATGCATAATATATGTATACATGTGCATATAAATATAAATCCGTGTGCTTATACATGTTTTTATGTGTATTTACAGCTATATCTGTAATTCTATAAATGCGTCTGTACATGTTCGTGTATTATTTCTATCAAACTTAGTTGTTTGCCTATATATATATATATATATATATATATATATATATATATATATATATATATATATATTTAAAATTTCACAATTTGAATCCTAATTAAAATATCAAACTTATATAGGAAGATTTAGGAAAAATGATTACATATTTACTTTCAAAGTGCATTTATGAAAGATTAAGCTACTAATCTTTTTTGTATACTATTTTTCTAAAAATTACTTAACACTTTACACTTAAAGGTTACGTAACATTTCGAAACATAACATTCTATATTTTTTTTATTTTGTATTTTATAACTGATTTGAATTTTTATGTTCAATAACGTTAAAATTGTTGAAAGTATATATCCTTAATCTTTTTTAAACTTTAAATATACTAACTAAAATTTCGTTCAACCTAATTTACTTCCTGAGAAAAAAAAATATTTCTGTTAAAATTGGCCACATTTCTACATGGGAACAAATTTGAATAAATTAGAATGTATAATTATTATAATATGCCCCAATACCAATAAATAAATAGACTAAAAAGTAATAAAATCAATTAAAATCATACAATAAATTAAATACTTGACTAAGCACTTGAATCTTTATTAAAATATACCTTATCATTCGAAATGTATATAAAAAGCCTAAAAACTTTTTTTCCTCCACTTTTTATTTATTAAGTAAGGTTCTTCAGTATCAACAGAAAAAAATTAGCACAATCATAACACACCTAATTTTAAATTTTTTCTATAAAAAATTTTTTCTTTAGATAATAAAAACAACAGATATTTAACATTGAAATTTCGTCTGTAAACAAATTTCCCACCCCCCACCCCCAAAAAAAAAAGAAAAAGATGTCTCCCCAACCCATGAAGAAGAGTAAAAAACACCACTATAAAAAAGTTTGAAACAAAAATAATTTTAAAATTAAAATGCTTTATTGATATTGCTAAAATTAAAAAAAAAGATAAACAAACATTTCTAGTCAACTGGTCAAGTCAAATTTTCACAAGACGATATAAGACATCACTGTAAATATATAGATGAACTCACTTTTCAACTGCATATTTTATTTCACTTCGAAAACCAAGCAATGATTAATCTTGCATCAACTGGAGCTGCTCATCAGCATACTTGAACAGATCTTCTTAACCAGGAAAGGCTCCCTGGTAAACGGTCATATAATATCCAGCCCGTTGAAGAAGGTAGCAGAAGAACCCCTCGTGGTCCACTTCGAAGACATATCACTCAGTATTCTAGTATCAACTGGAGCTACTCTTCAGCATATTTGGCCAGAACTTCATAGCCGGGAAAGGCTTTCTGATAAACGGTCATATAATGTCCAGCACGTTGAAGGAAGTAGCGAACGAATCCTTCGTGCTCATCTACTTCTGCGATTTTGCAGCAAAACTGACAGACAGTTAACAGGAAAGAAAAGTAAAATCCGGGAGATTTAGAAATTAAATACAAACGGCACCATCCCACGACAAAATTTTCTATTTCCTCAAGGGCCCTGAAGAATTCAGCCCTACTGTTGTTGGTGACGATTATGGAATGGATGCTGATCCGATTGTTGACATCGTAATTTGGGTAACGTCGCCGGGTTTCGTTGAGCATTCGTATGATGAACATCCCGATCTCCGGCTTAAAATCCCCGTTCAAGCTCTCTTGGATGTTTAAGGAGCTCACCCTGGTTCTTGTTTCCTCATCGACAATAGGGTCGTTTGCAATCACGAACAAGAACACGTCTTTGATGAATTGACGCATTCGAACCTTTTCGGGCCGGAGAGCATCCTGTATACGACTTTCAATATCCATTTTAAAGAGGAAAGAAAATACGATACTCCTTCAACGATATACAGGACGAGACTAAAATGGTAGAATAGGTATGCTAACGGCACTTCACTTTCCCTACACAATGACGCGATAAACACAGTACGAAAACGCTCTTCAAAAATTGGTTTCATAGGTAAAGATAGGATTTTTCTGATTGGCGGAAATACATAGGCGGTTTATAACATTCCAGGGAACTGACCAATACTTTCACTCTCACTGATACGAAATTTCCTAAGAAACCGGTGTGTCCTACGTAAACATATCCATCCCCCCTCCCTATTGTGGTGGGATTACCATACAATAATGAAGACCACTTGCGGTGCAAAGTTTCTGGAAAAGATTCAGAAGAGAAAACTAGTGATTTTCATGTACTTTTCTATACAAAATCTCAGTGCCACTGTTTGGTAATTAGGAAATATTTTCTAAAATTTTCATGAGATTTAAAGTTAAATATATACGTCATTCAAAATAATAAAATGAAAAACGAGTGATTTTTAATCGGATATTAACATGTAGGCAATATTTTAATGTCTATTAAGAGAAAAAATAGTAAACATAAGGAAAAGATGCCATGTTCTGTTAATGTTTCAGAGCCAAACTTTTATTGAAGTAAGCTTTATCTTAATTGCTTTCTAATATAAAGACAAAACGAAAACAATTTTAATAATTGTTATAATTTAAACTTCAATCTAGATTAAACAGGAAAAATGTGTTCCGCTTGATTATATGAAATAAAATTTAAATATATGTAAAAGGGATTTGAATAGCTGGAGGGACTTGTATACAAATGCAAGTTTAAATAAAAATGGTAAGTGCATCAAATAAATTTTATACTTATATTTATATTTTAAAGTACTATAAACGGTATTTGGAAATATGTATCAATAACAACCTATCAAGCACAAACATCTATATTTTGTTTCTGTATTCACTTTTTCGACAAATCTTACACACTCACTTTTTAGACTCGCGTTACCAAAGTTTAACGAAAATGAAACTATTTGTGAGACAGTTGTTAGGAAAATTTTCAAATTTTAATAGATACAGTCTTAGAAAATGCCATTACGTATAAAAATTAGATTATGTAATTTTAGCAGACTTGTATTTTTTTTTTTTTTTTTTTAGTGTATAGATATCATAATTCGAATACTTATCTTATTTGAAATATTTTTGGAATTCGAATTATATTTCTCCGACAAATGTTACGGTAATAAGGACTGGCTGGTGACTTGGTATGCATCTTGATCTAGAGTTGATCACAACCGTTTGGTTTCACACCCGAAACTATTTATTCCAAGTTTTTTTAGGGAGGAGGTTATAAGACATTAATTTAAGAATCGCTTAAATGTACGGTATAAAGAGTTACTTTTGTATTTTTTCTTCTCAAAACTGTGGAATAAAAAAGGCTGCATTAGCAAGAATCCTACTTGAGGATTTTTCGCATTTCCTAAAATCTGCGGTGAAGCTCAAAATAAAATATGAAATTAGCCTTGACAAAAACTCAACAAAGAATAAAACAATTAAGGAAAATCCAAGTTCAGACTTATTAGATTTATTAATATTTAATGAAAAAAAATATCATGTAACATAAGATTTCCTTATTCGTTTATTAAGTTACAATTTCTTTTATTTCTATTGTAAGATATGTCCTAAGATTTTTATTAGTATTTGAATGTATTATTATTTATTCTGTTTCAAATTTATAGAACTATTTAATGTACATAAAAAACTTTGTTCTGATTAAAAACTATTAATTAAACTGTAATTGATTGTAACTGATCAGGATCATAAAAACATTAATATTTGAACAGAAAGATATTGCCTCAGCTTACACAACGCTATTAAATTTTACACTTAAATAACATTTTTGTCGAATAATAGTATACTTGTTGCATTATAATTTAACAAAGTGGGGGGAGACCGTTGCATTCACAAATTTATCGATCAGTAGCGCTATCAGTAGCGCCATGGTAGTGTATAAAATTTTTAGCCTAAACTTTATTAGTGTGAATTTAGTGTAAATATTATATACATTTAATAATACACTAAAAGTTACATATTTCGTAAATTTAGTGTAAATTAGAATTTTAAAATTTTACACTTACATATTTTTAAAATTATATTACAATACTCACTTGTGTTTTATTATAAATTCACAAAATGATGGAGGGGGCGTTACACTAAAAAAAATTATCTATTTATAGCCCTTTTTTTTAAACCCATCCGTAAAATAAGTCTCCCAACGGTACTGCCCGAAAAAAACGCCTTTTCTTCAAACTTCTAAAGCTCTTAAAGTTTGTACTCTTTTAAAATTATTTTCTTCTTTCATAATTTGGTTAAAATTGTTTTTAGGAAACACAGACTTAATTCTTCTCTTATCGACACAGTGACTTCATTAGAGCATAAGAAAGAATGAATCGAGTTTAACGAAAAATCGATGTATGATTGCTAAAAATATGTATTTAAGAATTTTGCCTAATGAATTTTGTTTTTCACGTAAAAAAATTATATATCTTATCCTTTTTGTAGCACTGTGAGTGAGGAATATTCAGTTAGGAAAATTCAGTGTAACATTTTTGTAACATCGTGAGTGAGGAAAATTCAGTGTAACATTTTTGTAACATCGTGAGTGAGGAAAATTCAGTGATTAAAACGCATGCACTGTGAAATCATGTCACTCACTTTATAATATCACCTTTATTTCTTTGTTTAAAAAATAATCAATACCTCAGGAGGTGGGAGGCCAATCTGGGTTTTCTGCTTTGTCTCTGCTTCTAAATGAGGAGGACCCACTTGAGCGATATTCGTATTTTCATTCTAGTATTGTTCGTTAAAACGAACGACGCACGCATTTGCCTGGATAGGACTAGCATATGGCTCAATCGTGCTTGGTTTGACCACGTGGCATCAGAAATAAGAACAGTACTTCGAGATATCTCAATCAGACGATCGTGTTTGTATAGTCAGTTACAAAAACCATCCTAATTTAATCTTTAGACATAGACATAATCATAGACAAGACTAAAAAATCTACTCATTTTTCTTAAAAGTAAAACCAACTAACTTTCCTTACCTTATAACTTCCCTTAATACTCTTAATATATAGCAGGTAAATTAACTAAATTCTCTTCTAAATTATTAAGATCTAGGCGAACTTTTCTTGTAACGGAAAAAACGTTTAATGCCCTCATACAGGTGGTGTTATTTCTCAGGCTCAGTAAACAAATCAAGGTAATTTTCCTTACAACAGCGAACGGAAAACTGCGGTCTCCAGCCAAGAAGGGCTACAATATACGATATTTATGTGATATAATAAATTTTAATAAAGAATATCAATATCTACAATTCAAATGAATTGCTAATCACTTTGCACTCTCGTATTATTATAAGCTTAATTGTCATTCATTTTGTACTTCAAAACGTGGCGATTGGGTCTTTACCCTTTCGTCCTTTAACATTTAGAAGGATCCATAGCAGGCAAATTTCACTCTTAGTACCTGGTGAGAAATCCCACTGCTTCCATGGATGTCCATAGGCATTTGAAATAGGATTTAAGAAGTAGATCCTGGTCTCAATAAATCCCCGTGTAGTAAACAGTATATCGTACCGTTCTAACCAATTCCATTATAGGGTAATTACAGTTTATATTTGAGAGAATTTTCGAGTGAATAGTGATGACATTATTAAAAAGTAAGGTATTGCTTCTTGTTGTTTAGGTTATTGTGCCCCAATATACGCACAACAAAATGCAAAGTGAATTCGGAGTGCCATTCTGGCTGTACAGAGAAATATCTTTAGGTCGATAAAAATTATAGAATAATCTATATCGACCCCTTTAATATATTCTTTTTTTCACACGGTTAGGAACTGTGTTTCTCTATCCTGAACTAGAACATTGATTTATATATGTACCAGCACGAATCAATACTTTTTCTTATGATTTAAACTAGTAAGAGGGCGATAGATATGTGTTCATATTTATTACACCATTTCTTATGATTATCGAATTACTTGTCTGGTTCGAATCGTTGAGGTTATTATATTTGATGGTAAGTGAAAATGCAAAATCTGCAAAAAAGCCACTGTTGACACAGAAAATAAATAAAAATTTATAAACTTCATTTTAATAAGGTTAAAAATTTTAAACGCACATAAATTTCAATCTATGTTACACTAGCCTTTCTTTATATTATTTTGGTTTTTATATTACAGGAATCATTCGAGGCAATTTATCCTCTAAGTTTATATATAATTTTTCTTTAAATTTTTTAAAAATATGAAAAGAAAAATTCATATATTTGGAGTTTTATTTTTTATAAGAGTTATATAATATATTTTGTTAAAATAATAACATTTCAAAAATTTGCCATGTGATTAATAATTTGGAACTGTATGAACTGTATGTTTGAATTAGTAAATATATATCGGTGAGTAACTGACCAGAATATCTTTTATATAATTTGAATTAAAATGGAGATATAAAAATTTCAGTTTGGATAATCTAGGAATATATTATTCAGAAATAAATGAATTTAAGTTCCATGTAGATGTTGTAGCATATACAGCTGTGATATAAAAATTATATTAAATATTTTATGAAGTATTATATAAATACTATATAAAAATATAATATTCTTATAATTTTATATATAATAACTACTTATGTGGTTACTGCAGCCGCATTCAGTTTTTATCACCCATTATCTTTTATAATACAGCAATAAATATAAATATGATATTTTCTCAAAAAATATTTTGTACCTCAAAATATTAACAAAAACGATTCTAAAGATACTAAATGATTAACATCGATGGGAGAGCAGTATTTTTTTCAAAACTTTTGGAAATTTATTTTCTATAGATCCACCCTGAATGTTTTTTGAAATCTCAATGCAGATATAAATCATTCGCTACCGTTTTTATATTTCTGTTATCTCTGAAACTAGTTTTTGATACCTTCTCTATTGTAGCTAATAACATTTGTGAATTACTTTGAGTAAGAAGGACACCTATTCAATTCTTTCCCAGAAAATCACAGTCACACAGAAGTAGAAGTCGGATAATCCCTGTCAGACTATTCTTTGCGGTACATTATTGCTGTCAGATCAGAGAGGGAGTGTAAAATGTAACTGCCCTTGTGGTCAATACAGGATACGATTGTGTAGGTCAGTAACATAAACCCTTTTCTTTACAAAGCATGTTGGTAAATAATCTCAGGTAGATGTACGCAGAAGTGTTGGAATACAAGATGAAAAAGAAAATTTTAAACAGGCAAAAGTTTTCTGGAATCTTAATAACGGAAGTACATACAATCCAAACATTCTATGTTCGAGCTCCTTCAGACGTTGGAGGATTGAGAGTTATTCATTGGAAATATTCATAGGGAGTATTAATTTTTATTTTGACAGAGCCTATGAATGACCCTGAGAAAATTAAACATGAATCATTCCTCTATGTTCTAGGCATAAAATGTGCATAATACGGTAGAACCTGAAAAAAAATTTGTAATTATAAAATATAAAAGATGCCTTTCGTAAAATAATGCTACCGCAGAAGAAAGGTTAAGCTAAATTGATCACTATTTGTAGTAGATAATAAATATTAAAATCTAAAAACAGTAATAAAAGTTAACGTGAATTTTTCTTTAGTATTATGTATTCTACAATAGGAATATATTGAAAAATATTGCATTTGAATGAATAGCTTTACATGTATGTATATATGTACGTGTATACATTTCTATGTATATGTGCGTATATATGCATATATATGTATATATACATGTATATATATATATAAATACATCTATCTATCTATATATATATATACATTTATGTGTGTATATATATATATGTATATATATACACACATATATATACACAAGTGTGTGTATATATATATATATAATTCAGTCAGTGGATAAAAAATTGACATCTATATTAGAAAAAAGCTTAGGTAAATAGGTTTGAAAAATTTTAAGTCGAGGACACTCCTTTAAATAAGACATTTTTAGCTGGTAAAATAGATTTTAAGGAATAAGAATGGAAAAGAGAAATGTTTTTATGAAATATTAAAGTGTAATAAATTTGATATATCCCAACACACACACACACACACACACACACATATATATATATATATATATATATATATATATATATATATATATATGTTTGATTCAAAGCCTGAAATAAATATATTTCGAGCGATACCATCTACTTTTTCGCTATCATATATGTGTGTTTGTGTGTGGTTAGATGCCCAACTATATATATGTGTATGTGTGTGTACATGTATACATTTATAACTCTTCTGAGCGCCTCCGCCAGAAGGCATGCATCCCTGTTCTCCTCAACTATATTTTATACTCTATATAGGAAAGAAAATGTTAATAAACTATAGTAATTTTAAACAAAGGGTGCTGTTATAAAATTAACACTCATTCGAGTACATCTATGTAATTTTAAAATTTTCTATTCTGTACTTTACATTAATTTCATTGGTATCATAGTAAAGTTTTATGCGATGTTCTTGGTGCAATCAGTCTATATACACCAGGTTAAAAAGTCACTCACTTCCGTTACATACTTTTGTTTTGTGCATTTCTTAAATGCATGCGAACGTAAAAATATATTATTAATAATTACAAGCATCAGTACTGAGAAAGAAGTGAATGATAAATGTATTAAAATATCTAAGAAATTATAACCAGTTAGTATAATTATAACAGCAATTAAAACAACTTAATAACGTGCTTATTTATTTCTCATAAGACTGATTTTTCTGGCCTATAGAAACAGTCGTAGAATTCAAAGCGTTTACAATGGCAAAAAGATAGTAATGATCTCACTTTTTTCCTTCGACAATATACATCTAGATATATATATATATATATATATATATATATATATATATATATATATATATATATATATATATATATATATATATATATATATTTAAAATCATTCGAAATGTATATTATATGAAATGAATATCATTCGAATTGTATATAAAATGCCTAAAAACTTTTTTTTCCTCCACTTTTTATTTATTAAGTAAGGTTCTTCAGTATGAATAGAAAAAAATTAGCACAATCATAACACACCTAATTTTAAATTTTTTCTATAAAACATTTCTTTGGATAATAAAAACAACATATATTTAACATTGAAATTCCGTCTGTAAACAAATTTCCCTATATACGTCATTCAAAATAGTAAAATGAAACACGAGTGATTTTTAATCAGATATTAACATGTAGGCAATATTTTAATGTCTATTAAGAGAAAAAATAGTAAACAGAAGGAAAAGATGCCATGTTCTGTTAATGTTTCAGAGCCAAACTTTTATTGAAGTAAGCTTTATCTTAATTGCTTTCTAATATAAAGACAAAACGAAAACAATTTTAATAATTGTTATAATTTAAACTTCAATCTAGATTAAACAGGAAAAATGTGTTCCGCTTGATTATATGAAATAAAATTTAAATATATGTAAAAGGGATTTGAATAGCTGGAGGGACTTGTATACAAATGCAAGTTTAAATAAAAATGGTAAGTGCATCAAATAAATTTTATACTTATATTTATATTTTAAAGTACTATAAACGGTATTTGGAAATATGTATCAATAACAACCTATCAAGCACAAACATCTATATTTTGTTTCTGTATTCACTTTTTCGACAAATCTTACACACTCACTTTTTAGACTCGCGTTACCAAAGTTTAACGAGAAATGAAACTATTTGTGAGACAGTTGTTAGGAAAATTTTCAAATTTTAATAGATACAGTCTTAGAAAATGCTATTACGTATAAAAATTAGAATGTGTAATTTTAGCAAACTTGTATTTTTTTTTTTTTTAGTTTATAGATATCATAATTCGAATACTTATCTTATTTGAAATATTTTTGGAATTCGAATTATATTTCTCCGACAAATGTTACGGTAAGAAGGACTGGCTGGTGACTTGGTATGCATCTTGATCTAGAGTTGATCACAACCGTTTGGTTTCACACCCGAAACTATTTATTCCAAGTTTTTTTAGGGAGGAGGTTATAAGACATTAATTTAACAATCGCTTAAATGTACGGTATAAAGAGTTACTTTTGTATTTTATCTTCTCAAAACTGTGGAATAAAAAATTCTGCGTTAGCAAGAATCCTACTTGAGGATTTTTCGCATTTCCTAAAATCTGCGGTGAAGCTCAAAATAAATATGAAATTAGCCTTGACAAAAACTCAACAAAGAATAAAACAATTAAGGAAAATCCAAGTTCAGACTTATTAGATTTATTAATATTTAATGAAAAAAAATATCATGTAACATAAGATTTCCTTATTCGTTTATTAAGTTACAATTTCTTTTATTTCTATTGTAAGATATGTCCTAAGATTTTTATTAGTATTTGAATGTATTATTATTTATTCTGTTTCAAATTTATAGAACTATTTAATGTACACAAAAAACTTTGTTCTGATTAAAAACTATTAATTAAACTGCAATTGATTGTAACTGATCAGGATCATAAAAACATTAATATTTGAACAGAAAAATATTGCCTCAGCTTACACAACGCTATTAAATTTTACACTTAAATAACATTTTTGTCAAATAATAGTATACTTGTGTTGCATTATAATTTAACAAAATGGGGGGAGACCGTTGCATTCACAAATTTATCGATCAGTAGCGCTATCAGTAGCGCCATGGTAGTGTATAAAATTTTTAGCCTAAACTTTATTAGTGTGAATTTAGTGTAAATATTATATACATTTAACAATACACTAAAAACAACATATTTTGTGTAAATTTAGTCTAAATTAGAATTTTAAAATTTTACACTTATATTTTTTAAAAATTATATTACAATACTCACTTGTGTTTTATTATAAATTCACAAAATGATGGAGAGGGCGTTACACTAAAAAAATTATCTATTTATAGCCCTTTCTTTGAAACCCATCCGTAAAATAAGTCTCCCAACGGTACTGCCCGAAAAAACGTCTTTTCTTCAAACATCTAAAGCTCTTAAAGTTTGTACTCTTTTAAAATTATTTTCTTCTTTCATAATTTGGTTAAAATTGTTTTTAGGAAACACAGACTTAATTCTTCTCTTATCGACACAGTGACTTCATTAGAGCATAAGAAAGAATGAATCGAGTTTAACGAAAAATCGATGTATGATTGCTAAAAATATGTATTTAAGAATTTTGCGTAATGAATTTTGTTTTTCACGTAAAAAAATTATATATCTTATCCTTTTTGTAACACTGTGAGTGAGGAATATTCAGTTAGGAAAATTCAGTGTAACATTTTTGTAACATCGTGAGTGAGGAAAATTCAGTGTAACATTTTTGTAACATCGTGAGTGAGGAAAATTCAGTGATTAAAACGCATTCACTGTGAAATCATGTCACTCACTTTATAATATCACCTTTATTTCTTTGTTTAAAAAATAATCAATACCTCCAGGAGGTGGGAGGCCAAGCTGGGTTTTCTGCTTTGTCTCTGCTTCTAAATGACGAGGACCCACTTGAGCGATATTCGTATTTTCATTCTAGTATTGTTCGTTAAAACGAACGACGCACGCATTTGCCTGGATAGGACTAGCATATGGCTCAATCGTGCTTGGTTTGACCACGTGGCATCAGAAATAAGAACAGTACTTCGAGATATCTCAATCAGACGATCGTGTTTGTATAGTCAGTTACAAAAACCATCCTAATTTAATCTTTAGACATAGACATAATCATAGACAAGACTAAAAAATCTACTCATTTTTCTTAAAAGTAAAACCAACTAACTTTCCTTACCTTATAACTTCCCTTAATACTCTTAATATATAGCAGGTAAATTAACTAAATTCTCTTCTAAATTATTAAGATCTAGGCGAACTTTTCTTGTAACGGAAAAAAACGTTTAATGCCCTCATACAGGTGGTGTTATTTCTCAGGCTCAGTAAACAAATCAAGGTAATTTTCCTTACAACAGCGAACGGAAAACTGCGGTCTCCAGCCAAGAAGGGCTACAATATACGATATTTATGTGATATAATAAATTTTAATAAAGAATATCAATATCTACAATTCAAATGAATTGCTAATCACTTTGCACTCTCGTATTATTATAAGCTTAATTGTCATTCATTTTGTACTTCAAAACGTGGCGATTGGGTCTTTACCCTTTCGTCCTTTAACATTTAGAAGGATCCATAGCAGGCAAATTTCACTCTTAGTACCTGGTGAGAAATCCCACTGCTTCCATGGATGTCCATAGGCATTTGAAATAGGATTTAAGAAGTAGATCCTGGTCTCAATAAATCCCCGTGTAGTAAACAGTATATCGTACCGTTCTAACCAATTCCATTATAGGGTAATTACAGTTTATATTTGAGAGAATTTTCGAGTGAATAGTGATGACATTATTAAAAAGTAAGGTATTGCTTCTTGTTGTTTAGGTTATTGTGCCCCAATATACGCACAACAAAATGCAAAGTGAATTCGGAGTGCCATTCTGGCTGTACAGAGAAATATCTTTAGGTCGATAAAAATTATAGAATAATCTATATCGACCCCTTTAATATATTCTTTTTTTCACACGGTTAGGAACTGTGTTTCTCTATCCTGAACTAGAACATTGATTTATATATGTACCAGCACGAATCAATACTTTTTCTTATGATTTAAACTAGTAAGAGGGCGATAGATATGTGTTCATATTTATTACACCATTTCTTATGATTATCGAATTACTTGTCTGGTTCGAATCGTTGAGGTTATTATATTTGATAGTAAGTGAAAATGCAAAATCTGCAAAAAAGCCACTGTTGACACAGAAAATAAATAAAAATTTATAAACTTCATTTTAATAAGGTTAAAAATTTTAAACGCACATAAATTTCAATCTATGTTACACTAGCCTTTCTTTATATTATTTTGGTTTTTATATTACAGGAATCATTCGAGGCAATTTATCCTCTAAGTTTATATATAATTTTTCTTTAAATTTTTTAAAAATATGAAAAGAAAAATTCATATATTTAGAGTTTTATTTTTTATAAGAGTTATATAATATATTTTGTTAAAATAATAACATTTCAAAAATTTGCCATGTGACTAATAATTTGGAACTGTATGAACTGTATGTTTGAATTAGTAAAAATATATCGGTGAGTAACTGACCAGAATATCTTTTATATAATTTGAATTAAATAGGAGATATAAAAATTTCAGTTTGGATAATCTAGGAATATATTATTCTGAAATAAATGAATTTAAGTTCCATGTAGATGTTGTAGCATATACAGCTGTGATATAAAAATCATATTAAATATTTTATGAAGTATTATATAAATACTATATAAAAATATAATATTCTTATAATTTTATATATAATAACTGCTTATGTGGTTACTGCAGCCGCATTCAGTTTTTATCACCCATTATCTTTTATAATACAGCAATAATTATAAATATGATATTTTCTCAAAAAATATTTTGTACCTCAAAATATTAACAAAAACGATACTAAAGATACTAAACGATTAACATCGATGGGAGAGCAGTATTTTTTTCAAAACTTTTGGAAATTT